>CAMZMU010000090.1:22322706-23522706 GCA_947311845.1 Poa pratensis
TAAATCCAATCTAATCGTCACCCACCCTTAAGTGTGTTACCCCACGGTTCGGGATCACCCCAGACATGATCAAGACACATTCTCCGATCAATGACTAACAGAGGGATCTGGATACCCATGATAGCCCCTGGGCGTCCACGAATGTCTTTCTATCGTTTGAACCTTTAGACGTCTAGCTCTATCCTCTTGCCTAGCGATACTTAGATTGTATGAGCGTCGTTCTCCGGTATCACGTTTACCGAGCATGACCTCGTCATCGACAAATCTATCTTTACTCATCCGTGATATTACATCCCCGTGACCTAGTCACATGCTTGCAAGCTCATTGATGTAATCTCACCGAGTGGGCCCAGAGTATCTGTCCTGCTATGTGGATTGACAATTCCCTCTCTTGATAACTCGCTTCTACTGCTTCCTTCCGATACCTGAAAGTGTCACCTTTATTGTCACGCTATATAAGACATGCCGTTTGATGCGATCAGCCGGACCTTCCAGAAGCAGAGATTTGATATGATCTCACGGTCGAAGGTATGAACACTACGTTTCTATATTTTGGGTATGTCCATCAAATCATTCACCTAATGATATGACTCCGTTGTCAACCGACGTAATTGTCCATGATCAGGAAACCTTGATCATCTGTTGCTCAACGAACTAGTCAAATAGAGGTTACTAGGGACCTGGTTGTTTACTTACCACACGTGTATTAATGTTTCCGCGTAATACAGTTATAGCATGGTACAAAACATATTATGAACAATTGAGATATGACAAATAAAATCCCTTTATTAATTGCCTCTAGGCATATCTCCTTCAGAAACCACAACTTGCAGAACTTTGGTTTTCATCGACCTCAGATCCATCTAGTAGGATCAGCATGATGTACCTTATTTGATAAGAACTCATCCATTAACCTTTCTCACTAAGTAAAAGCATGTGTGCCCATGCTCCCTAAAGGCTTTGTATATATGGGGAGTGTGCATGGGAGCATCTTCACTGGCACCCTCCAAATGACCTCCAAAGGCCCCTCCAAATGCCCATTGGAGGTCCGGACGCCAAAGCACACCACCAGCGGCACCCTCCAAAGGGCCGGCCCGAGCAAAATCATGTCCGGCCCCCTGAAAGGGCCCCCAAGTTTGGAGCCCCTCTCGAGGTGCCGGACATGGGGCGGAGATGCCCTCCGACAGGTCTGACCACCCGTCATACACTCTTGCGCGGGGGAGGCGGGCGAGCGATCCACTTGGAGGATTTTCTGTGCTTGTGCATGCAGGTGTGTTATTTTTTTATGTTTATAAGACCACATAGAATCCAGTAAGTGGATCCAGTGGCCTTCCCATACTCAACCGATCCTCGCGGGATTCTCTGTGGCTAGGCACACATATGCACACTTTATGTAGTGCTATATGACCATAGAAGATGCAGGGAGTGGATCGAGTGGCCTTCCCATGCTCTCAAATTCCTGTTCTCTCCATCTGAGTTGCGTCTCGTATCGTATAGTCGTCCTCCGTCCGTGCCGACCAGGAGACGGACCCGGGAGCCGCCGACGATGCCGCAGCGAGGACGTCCTCCTCGACGCCGACCACCGCTCACCTTCTTCGACCTCGACCCTGTCCTGGACGTTGTTTGTTGCCGCTCCGCCGTCTCCGTATCCGCCATGGACGAGCTCGAGTTCGAGCTGTGCTTGGGCCGCTGCTCCTCTGTAGCCTCCTTCTCCCATACGCACACACCGATGAATGCAACTACAACAGTTGCGTGCCAAATTCACCGTGTAAAAATCTTACCCAAAAGGTGTTTGTTTTAATGACTAGGAAAAAATATAGAATGGGGGTGCTGTTTGGATTGGATGGTGCCGCTGTGGGCACTGCTTAAAATTTGATCGGACATGTGTCCGGCACCCCCAAAGAGAGGACAATTGGAGGGTGCCGGACACGTTTTTGGAAGGTGCCGGTGGAGATGCTCTGTTCGGTTATTTGGATCTTGGGCTCCTTTGAGTCTGATTTAAGAAATCAAAACTCATATTCTAATGTGTCATAAAAGCTTGAAAAACAGTCAGCACCTACATCACGATGTTCACTGCATGCATGTAAAATTCATTGATAAGTATGCTCATTTGCATAGAAAAACAAAAGTTGGATCTATAATAACAACTACTCCCTCCATTTCTTAATATAAGGTGTCTAAGGTTTTGGCACGGATATTAAGACGCCAGTATGTTGCATGTGGTGGACTAATTTTCTCCTCAGAAAAATCGAGAGAAAGGAGTCCCTATTAGTCACAAACTGAAAACAATCCGTCAAATTCCTCCATTCCAGATTGTGACTCGTTTATTGATGGGTAAAATTGTACATTAATCGTAATACACCTTATATTGTGAATTTTTTCTCAAAAACTTAGACACCTTATATCATGAAACAGAGGGAGTATTACATAGGTATGTAGTAAGCTCTATATCACTATATGTACTTGTGCAAGAAAGAAACCAGTTTTTTCTTCTGAAATTGTCCAAAAAATTTAAAAGTGGGACTCTCGTAAAAAAGAGGCTCCAACAAGTTCACCAAAAACCATGTAATTAAGTTCTTTTACGAAAATAGGGACCATGTAAATTCTTGATTCATTCGGTCATGCTAAAACGACAAGCTTCCACCGACGGTCCCAGTCCAGACGCTGATGCCCCCACCAGTTTTCCTTTTCAGGTGCCTGGACCCCTGGACTGGCTCCATTTTGTCACATGCTTGTCACACCAAACTTTTCGGCAGTTTCTCAATCACTTTATTGTTTTTTTTTTTGAATTTTTCATACTTGTATTCATACTAGAGGAACAGTACAAGGTCGGATACAAGCAAGGAAAAAAGAAGGATACGAAGAAACGGCACCGCAGCGCCACGCCGTCATCAACCACGAGCAGCTCCAGCACGCGCCGCCTCCACCGCCGGAGACGAAGAAGGAAGCAGACGCCCAGAGCCCTCTCCACGGAATGGAAGAGCTTCTAGCCACTTCAGTGGCGTTGACGAACCACAAGAGCCACCAGCCCCGACGGGCTGGATCTGGATCGATGAACGAGCAGAGGTCAGGGCCGCACCCCGAGCACCTCCCGCCCCAGATCCGTGGCCTACGCCACAGATCTTCCACCCGCACGCCACACACCACCGCCTCGCACCTCCACCACCACCGGCCTCGTACACACTCGACGCCGGGCTGCCGCCATGGCCGGAGAAGAAAGCAGCAGCCCGGAAACGAAACTGCAGCTCGAGGGCGCCGTCGTCGACGACGCCGAGGAGGGGTTCATCTGCAAGACATACACATACACAACAAACAATGGTATAGTACCAGTAGTCTTGTACCTTGGAAGAAATCTGCACCTTTGGATTCCTTCACAGAAATAAAAAAATCTATTAATTCACCCAAAGCTAGAACTGAATTCCTTTAAAGAAAATAAAAACACTGTTGTTCCAAGAAAAACCTTTGATGTCACCTCCATTCTTGCTTTTCTTTTCTCAGTTAGGTTCCACGTTCCAATCCAGCACCAACTTACTCAGAGATAGACGTCCTCTCCTCCTTCCTCCAGCTCAAAAACGTCTTCCTTTGGCTTAAAGTTAAGTTCAGGAACAGGATCAGCAGAAGATTAGGTTTGTATTAAAAGAGGGGAGGAGCCGAGGGCAAGCAAAAGCTGCAGCTCACCTAATATTCTTCTGGGCTATACTGGATCGATATGGGGGCCTCCTGCCACATCTGAAAAATGCCAATCCAAATCGGTATCCAATAAGCTCGCAAATCAAATCACCTGCTGTTATAAATAAAAATAAATAAACGGAATGTACTGCTCCACCATTGGAACTTGGAAGCGCTATACAATAGTGCAGAGGCAGGAGCAGTACCACGATTGAATTGGATATCCTGAGTGGTTGCTGTTAACCGTTTGGTTGCTTGCTCTGGTTTTCCGGGTGTTTTGCGTCTCAAAATCAGCCATAGAACATGTAGTACTATCCAACAAGATTGATTTGCGCTCCAAATTGAGATCGGTCCTTGGGAAAATGTTGCCAGAATTGGGTGCCAGGTGTTTCGTCTCGCCTCAGTTTCTGTGTCGCTAGGCAAAACATGTCCGAACTCTGAAGGCATATACGAACAGGCAGACAGTCACACTACTGATGACACGAGTAGTAAAAATTCAGCAGCAGTGCTAGCTGTTGTTGAGGAACGGACAGGCAAGTGTCACCACCCTCCTCCCGCCCTCTTTAAACGCCACCCTCAGTCCCTCACTAACCACCAGGCTCCGACGCCATTTTCACCTCCACCTCAAGTGGAGTTTCACCTCCACAACAGCTTCTCCCTCCCTCCATACCTTCCATCCTGATCTTCCACTCCTTCTTCCCCAGGCGGCACATTCCACCATCCCCACTAAATCTTGGTGCTGATCTAGTGCTAGTGCATCCACATTAATCCCTCCTCTTCAATTCCTTCTTGCCCCACCCACATTGATTCTGCTTCGTCGTCCCACATTTCTCACGCCTCGCTCCAATCCGAGCTTTGTCTGCTCCTGTTCGTCTTGATCTGGGTGGGAAGCCCAGTTCTGCGGGTCTTGATCTGGGGCGGTTCGCTCAATAATTTGTGGGTCTTGATCTGAAAGCTTGCGTTTTTGGGGCGGCCGGATTTGTGCTGGCCTCCATGGGGACGGGGGCGGTGGCGCCGGAGCGGCTCCCGAAGCAGCGGCGGGGCGCGCACCTGTGGAAGAGGGCGCTGCTCCACTTCTCCCTCTGCTTCGTCATGGGCTTCTTCACCGGCTTCGCGCCCTCCTCCTCCTCTTCCTGGAGGTCCCACGGCGGCGTCGGCGACCCGGCGACGCCGCACCGCGTTGGCGACCAGCTCGCCGCCTCCCGCGTCGCCGTCACCGGCAACCAGCGCCTCAGCCTGGCGCCGCCCTCGCCGGCCGGCGCGGCCGCGGCGGGCGGGGGCGGCGCGGTGGTGGACGTGGACGAGGACGGCGGCGGCGAGGGCGGGGAGCCACGCCGGATGTTGATAGTGGTCACCACGACGCGGTCGGGGGCGGGGGAGCGGCGGCGGCGGCGGCCGGAGCTGATGCGGCTCGCGCACACGCTCAGGCTGGTGCGCCCACCGGTGGTCTGGGTCGTGGTGGAGCCGGCGGCGGACGCGCCCGCCACCGCCGAGGTGCTGAGGGGCACCGGGGTCATGTACCGCCACCTGGCCTTCCGCCCGGAGGAGAACTTCACCACGTCCGCCGCCGAGGCCCACGCACAGCGCAACGCTGCGCTCGCCCACGTCGAGAAGCACCGCCTCTCCGGCGTCGTCCACTTCGCCGACGCCGCCGGGGTCTACGACGCCCACTTCTTCGACGAGATCCGCCAGATCGAGTGAGTCCATTGCCTACCTTTTCTTACTGAAATCTTGCTTCCTTTCTAGATTGGAAATCAGAAGAATGTGTCAAATCTCAAGAATTCATGATTGTCCTTCAATTCTAACCTCAAATTGATCCCCATTTCTGCGTTCTGTTCTTCCGGGATGTTGAATCTAGATGATTAGTTTTAGTACTTCAAATTTAAACTGTAGTTAGTTAACAAATTTCAGATTCCGTAGGCTGTTTGTGGCCACCGACTATGGTTTCTCATTACTAACCTCCACTTCTTTTAATTTAGTTGTACAGTATTAATTTTCTAGCTAAGAAAGGTTTTAGTAGCCGTGTAGTTTAGTGCGAGTATAATTGAAGGCACAAAAGTTGTCATTAGCTGTGGGAGGAATAAGGTTTTAGAATAAAAATCATTGACCACTCACATCACACCTTGAACGTTGCGAGTGCTGAGAGACCATGCTCTGATGATGCGAGGGGTCAATTATTGGATCTAGCTTTCCCTTCACTCCAGCAAACTATGCTTCTGTTGAAATTTTTAAAATTTACAATCTCATGCTTTTGCTTACCCTCCAACGACCAAATTGTGTTCCAACCACTCCAATTAGTAGTTTAATTAAGAATTTTTAACGTGTGGCTGGTGAGTTGTGAGCAAAAGCAAATCTATAAAAAACAGAGGTGATGATTAGCACTAACTAGCTGTTTGCTTGGTCGCTGCCAACAAGGCCCGTCCTTGTGCTAAACCTAACAAAACACGCATCGAATGAACCTAAAGCATGCAATGAATGTTGCGATGTTGATGCTCCTCAAATTGGTTGCTATAATGGGGCAGGAATTGGCTAAAATTGCTGGAAGTAGAAGATAGTAACCGTTAGGCCATGCCTGTTGAACTCCATTAAAAGAATGTTGCTATCTGACCACAAGAGTGGCCAATTTGAAATGCACAACCAAATTTGCCCACTGTTTTTGGTGAAAATTTTCAACGATAGGTCGACCGCCAGCTGTTGATGAGGAATTAGTGATTGAATTCTTGGCTTCTTGCAAAGAAGCATAGGCAATTCTAGCGACACTTGATGCTGATCATTGGTTTCTTGACCAGAGTACCTCATGTGATCATGCATTTCCATCAATCTTAGCTGTATTCCAATATTGTGATTCTGGTACCTACCAGCAGCCACAGAATGTGACTAGTTTGTCAAAGATTTTGTTTCTTCCGAGCCTCTTAAATTCCAAGTCAAACATACCGTCTTTGTTCTACCAAAAAGGCCTAACATTTGACCTTCCCTTTGGCTTTTGCTTATTCAGTCCAAGGATATTTACTGATGCTGTTAGAACTGTAAAATGCCAGTAGATACAAAGTAGCATTCTGAGTACTTATATTCATAATAAGAAGAACCTTGTTAGTACTATATATGGTCCTACCATATATCATGTGAGAGCATGGTGTTGATATTCCCATGAAGAACAATCTTTTTTGTTTGAGGGGAACATGATGAGAAAGCACTCCACTTTTTTCCTAAGCATGCTTTAGCTGCATCTCGCCAGCCCACAGTGTTTTTATTCTTGTATAGTTCCTCGTGATGCGTGCATACGTGGCCCCTAATGCTTTTTCTGGGCGCTGGAGGACACAACACAACAGAGCTCGCTGTTTTTAGGAGGAAATGACAGAAAACCACCACAATTGGGGCTGAAATGTCTGGTTCCACCGATTTTGAGGCAAGGGACGGAAACCACCGAAGTTTGGGGCAGACGTGTGACAAGGAGCACTGATTTTTCAGATTAGTCGTGTTAACAGTATTTCCGACTGAGAGGGCCCACTGTCAGTCTCACGTGGCAAAAAAGAAATTAAAAAAGAGAGAAAAAGGTCAATGATCCTCCCATCCCGAGCGCAAACACGTCACCGCCGCCACCACCACAGCCTTGCCGCTCGCCGCCACAGCTCCCAGCCGGCGAGCGTGACCCGCACGCGCAACTAGCTAGCTAGCAAGCGCGACACGCACGCGGAGACGCCCGGCCGGCGAGCGCGACACGCACGCGCAACTAGCTAGGCCACGAGCTGGCGGCACGGCCGGGAGCGTGGCGGCGAGACGAGCCGAGCAGGGGCACCGGGAGCTGGGGGTGCCGGCCCTGTGAGGCGGGTGCAGAAAGGAGGTCGAGCGCCCGCCGCCGAAGCGCCACGCGGAGCAGGACGAGCAGGCGACGTTCGAAGCTTGGCTGCCGTGACCAAGAAGAACAATCAGCGGGAGGCGCGTGGTGCGTCAACGACGACATCATCCGAGGCGTCGCGCGGCTCCAGGGCCACGTCAAGGTGGTGATGGGCGTCGCGGTACCGGACGGCTCCGGCACGCTGTACTCCGCGAGCCTGGACGGCACGGTGCGCGCCTGGGACTTCGCCACCGGCCAGTCCACGTCGCGCCGGTTCACGATGGCGAGGTGGGCTGCCTGGCCGCCATGGGACCATGGCTGCTCGCGGGCGCGCGCAGCACCGTCAGGGCGCAGCATACGGGGAGCGGCGAGGAGCACCAGCTGCGACGACGACGAACACCTCTTCGCGAGAGCGGAGGACGGCGCCATCTACATCTGGAGGCTGGACCAAGATAGGCGGCGCTTCGAGGAGGTCGCCGCGATGGCCGGCCACGGCGGGCACGCCGTCGCGTCGCCCGCGCGGGGGAAGGGTGCGCTTTCCTCTGGCGCACCAGACGGCAGCGTCCGGGCCTGGGACTTCGAGACGCGCCGGTGCGTATGCAGCTTCGCTGGGCCACCTCCCCGCACGTCGCCGCGCCTGGCCGCGGCGGACACGGTCGCGAGCACCTCCGCCATGTCGGCGTCGGCCACGAGTCCGGAGCACCTCCACCAAGATGCGCTCGGCTCCGGAGGCACGCGCCAGTGCGGCGGCTCTTCTCCAAGTCCGGCCAGCACGGCCCGGCGGCAAGCGCGGGGCGGAGGAGGGGCAGGGGACGCAGAGCTTGGCGGCGCAGTGGCAGTGGCAGTGGCCGTGGACGACCGGAGCAGCAGGGCGGCGGCGAATCTGGGTGGCCACCGGCGATTTTCCTATCGGGGATGAGCTAGCGTTGACCTTTATCTTATTTTTAATTTCTTTTTTGCCACGTGGGCCTGACAGTGGGCCCTCTCAGTCGGAAATACTGTTAACACGACTAATCTGAAAAATCAGTGCTCCTTGTCACACGTCTGCCCCAAACTTCGGTGATTTCTGTCCCTTGCCTCAAAATCGGTGGAACCAGACATTTCAGCCCCAATTGTGGTGGTTTTCTGTCATTTCCTCCTGTTTTTAGCATCAGACCCCATCCCCATGTATTCATCCTGCATCTCACCTGGCGTGCGTGTCCCGGAATCCAGAATCTACCAGTTCAGTCACCACAGTTTAGGGTGGGTTTTGACCATGGTTAATAGTTTCTCCCCTTGTTTAACTACGGATTAGAGCTAAGAGTAATTTTAATCCTAGATGACTAAAATAGTAAAACTTGTGTACTTCTGCCTACGTGCCCAGACAAGAGTACTTAACCTGGGTTGAGTACATTGTTTACTGTAATGTTTGACCATACATTGCCTTGTGAAAATGTGTGCACAATAAAATCTACCGTTCATTGTCAACGATTTTGTCTCATCCCCTAGTTTGTTCATGGTATTTAAAACTTCGAAGTTGGTAATATATCCATTTATTATGCTATTTGTCACCCATCGGCATGCGTGGGCAAGTGGAAGATGTAGTCTATTCCCACGTAGTATGAGACAGTTGCATGTAATAACTCACTCACCTTGTATTGTGTTCCTTGCCTAGTGTCTAGTGAGAGAAAGGTCCCTTAGAATACTAGCTGTTGTCATGATGCTTTCAACAAGGCAGCATGAGGAAGGTGTGCTAATGGAGTAATGGTATCATGTCTTTTCTTGTTCAAATATCTTATTTTGAGATGTAATAATTCTCAAACTCAACTTGCCCATGCGTATTTGGTGTCGGTGGATCTGGATTCTCTTTAAATGTCAAGTCAAGGTTTTGTGTACAATTCTCTTTAGATGTCAAGTCTTAACTACTGACCAATCAAGATGAGGTTGACATAGTCACAGCTAACTTTTGAATTACATGTTTGCAAATGACTCTTGGATGATATTTACTTGATGCATTTTTTGATGTCCCTTCTAATGGCTGAAATGGACAGGGCGTTTGGCACATGGCCAGTGGCAACGATGTCCGCGGGTGAGAAGAAAGTAGTGGTGGAGGGCCCACTGTGTAGTGCCTCGAAGGTAGTTGGTTGGTTCTCGAGAAACTTCAATGATGGCACCACCCGATCAGTGACGTATAACACAGAGGCTGACTTGAATCCTGCTGGTGCTGCTGGCACGCGAGCCCACACGATCGATGTATCAGGGTTTGCATTTAACAGTTCTATTTTGTGGGACCCTGAGCGGTGGGGACGACCGACGTCATTACCGGACACTTCACAGGTTAGTTCACTCTCAGTAATTCGGTTAACCCTAATGCTTGTTACAATTTACTAATGTTGGAAACAAAGCCATCTAATCCTAAATATAGTTTGTTTTCGTCATGACTGGAGGTGTTAAGCCAAGCTTTGGTATTTGATAGGCACACTGCAGTGTTGCAGGCCACACACTGCATTTAAGTAATATGACTACACATTCTGCATCACTTATCTTGAGCATGACATTCTAAAAAAATAAGTTTGGAATTTGAAGAAGATTGATTAATTGAGGGACAGAGTCTGAGACTAAAAAAATATTAGCTGTCCATTTCCTGATCTCATGATAGCCAAATAACAAACCTCCCAAATTAGCGGACCCACTAGGCTCCTTAGAAGTGTGGAGTTGTGGACTGCATGTTCAGGTTAAAGGAGATTCAAATAATTTCAGCTTGTAGCCTTGAACTGAATTGTCTTCTACTCCGTATCATTTTTCAACATGAAATTCCATAGTGAATCTGATTAAAACATCTCATTCTACCAACTGGTGGAAGGCCACTAGCAATTCCAAACAATGTACTATTTGACAGACTGTTGCAAATTGTTTATTTTGAAACTGAGTCAAGAGTTCTTTTGGGCAAACAACAAAACCGTGTCTGATCACGTAAAGGGTTTAAGATAATGTATTGCCATCCAGTTCTGAGCATGTTTCAGTAATTTCTAACAACAAATCATCTTGACCGGCTGACTCTATCTAGTTAAAAATGGCTTGTAATTCATCCCTGTAGTACTAGGGTACTTTCGAAGGTAACAAGTACCGAATTTAGCTGAATGGTTAAGTAGTGATGCGTGATATGGTTTCTTCTCCTCATCTCCTGGCACCTGAGATATTATCCTATTTGAATTCACTGCCCGACGTACACAGTTATCAACTTCCCTTTCCAAGTTGAATGACCTCGCGTCACACAATTGTCCCTTTCAACGGAACATAGCCAGGAACAGGTAGCAATTATTTGTGCCACCATCACTATCATGCACTCCTGTCTCAAATTTGTGATTTTGGTTCCGTTCATCTCACCGGCTCACCAACTTATTATCACATCATCCTAGAGCTGCAACCCACTACTGGTACCGAAAGCTGCAAGCGCCACTACAACCAAACCACGGATTGCTTACTGAAACAAGATAACGGAGCACTTCGGTCCCTCACCAAACCCCTTGCTTCATTTGTGTCTCCATGCCAGTTAGCCGCACCAGAAAGATCCTAGTGTCTAACCACCACAATGCATTGGTCCAATCCCTACTTAACATGGTGTTGCAACCCTTCAGACTGAACTGTGAGCTGATGGTGATGGCATTGGATCCTTCCTCCACTTGTCACACGCAAGAAGCTAATAATTTTCTTAGCACTCCAACGCATCTGCGAGATTCAGTCTGAATTGTGAGCTAATGCTGATGGCACTGTATTCTTCCTCCACTTGTCACACGCAAGAAGCTAATAATTTTCTTAGCACTCCTCAAACGCATATGCGAGATTCAGTCTGAACTGTGCGCTGATGCTGATGGCACTGGATTCTTCCTCCAGTTGTCATACGCAAGAAGCTAATTATTTTGTTTAAAACCTCCTACCAGAACCTACCAGTTCTGATCATCTTCTCCCTCCCAGTTAATAATGGACATACTCATCTTCTTGATATGATATGCAGGATTCCATCAAGTTCGTGCAAGAGGTGGTGCTGGAGGACAGGACAAAGCTGAAGGGGATCCCCTCCGACTGCTCCCAGATCATGGTGTGGCAGTACAGCGTGCCGAGCCCCGTTCTTCCTCGCAAAACCTCCACCCCGAAAACTCACCATAGAAGGTAGGGATGTGAAGGGATGCCCTGTTCTGCAGAAATGAGCAATGTTGGGAGGTTGCTGTAAATGTGGCGAAAACGAAAGGAAAAGGGAAGAAGGGGGTTGCTTACTATACTGGGTTCTTTTCCTGTTTCCTTTCTCTCGATTTTGTTTTTCTTCTTTTTTCTTCTTTGGGGGTCATGAATTGTCCTCAGGAGGAGATCTCCCCCCAGGCAATAGTATTATTGATTCACTTTTTTTTTGCTTGTGATTCTTTAACTCAATCGATTGGGGCTCCTCTTCGCTTCCGGGTAAAAATATCTTTGTGGAGTGCAATAAGACGCTGGTGTAGAAAAAAGATCTGGCAAATTACATGATGAATTAATACTAGCATGGGTTTTCCAGCAGCATTTTAGCTTGTTCAAATGTCCGGTGAAAGTCAGGATGCATGATTTCTTGTGAAATTCAGAATTAATACTACCACGTGGCAGTGTGTCAGTGACAGCACGCAGAGAGGGGTATTTTTGCCAAAACTGAATCCTAGCCCGAACTAATCCTGTATCTGGCCCTTCTGGAAAACTATGTCCGGATCTGGCCCCTGAGGTCGGCGCCAACGCAAATGGCGCCGAACTGCAGAACTTGTGCAGTTCAGCGCCAGCCAAAATTTCAGCCGAGCTAGGTCGGCGCCAATGGAAATGGCGCCGAACCCATCAGGCACCAGATTTGAAATTTTGGCTGGCGCCGAACTGCACAAGTTCGGCGCCATTTGCGTTGGCGCCGACCTCAGGGGCCAGATCCGGACATAGTTTTCCAGAATGGCCAAATACGAGATTAGTTGGGGCCAGGGACCAGTTTTGGCAAAAAATACCAGAGAGGGAGGATCTGGCGGTGCAGTGAGATCTGCAGCGATGAACTGGAATGAATGCGTCGCTCTCCCAGATCTACTGGTAGTCTCCTCCATTATTGGAGTTAGGGAGCTCGTCGTACTCGTAGCGCACGGCTGCGCGTGCAGACCTCACTCACTCGAACGCAGCAGCCGACAGCCTTTCATGCGTCGGTAGCCAAGCAGTCCCTACATACGGAGTACTGCATGGCTGACGAGCTGTGGTGCGGCGGTGCATCGACATTCGCGCAATGATGACCATGAAACATAGGTTGTGTCCTGTGATAATATGACTTGATGAGAGCATCTCCAAGCAAGATTGCCAGATTTGGTCCTAAAACGTGTCCGGAATTTCGGATGATGACTACATGTCCGCTTTGAACGCTGAAAAGTATGTGTCTCCAACCATATACCCCAAATCACCCCAAATTGTCTGGTCAATGTGATTGGTGGGGAAAGAGAGAGGACAAAAGAAAGAGAAAAGAAATAAATAAAGTGGTCCAATGTGGTACGTGTCCTATATGGCAGCCTGTCTGGCATGTACGGGCGCTCCCAAACCCACACATATGGGTTGAATTTGGGGAGAGCTGGACAGCCAGATGTTTAGGGAGAGTTTGAGTGGACCGGTTGGGTGCGTTATTTGCACTCTCTCTCCTGCCGGACACGTCCGGACTGTGCTGCCGGACATATAGGGAGACTTTGGAGGGACCGGTTGGAGATGCTCTCACGCTTTCATCTACACAAGTTTTAGGAACTTTCATCTATTAAATATGCAAAATTTCATTCATGAATATGACCACTTCATCAGGGTCGAAGCCAGATTTTTTTTTATGAAGGGGCCAATGGAATTTTTTTGCCTCTTATCAATTGTTGGGAGGGCCAGATTGCTAAAACGTGAAGAATTGAGGGGATTTTAGCAAAGAAATGTGGGGGTATATACAAAATTTCTACATGTTATGAGGGGCCAGGGCCCTTGCTGGTCCCCCTGTCTCCGCCTCTGCAATTCGTGTCGTTGACACAGAAGTTGAACGAGCATCCCACACCGAAAGGTACCCCACATAGGCTTTCCCCGAACCCACCCCCCCCCCCCCCCCCCCCCAAGTCACTAACATAAACAAAGAAAGTCACTAACGTAAACAATAAGAAAAAACACCAATTTTTGTACCGCTTCCGGAAGAATGAAGAAAAGGGGATGCTTTGTTAATGGGAACAAGGAACTGTTTATAGCTGTCGCGATATAAATAACTATACTCATCCGAGCTGCCGGAACATGTACATACGAAATACGAGAATTCCCACCTGAAAGACATATCATAGTATACATGTTAGGACCCTAAGTGCAGCGTTTTGGAGGCCGAGCTACATGTAGCTTGGTTTTTGAAAAATTCGAAATCTACAATATATGTCTCCAAAATTCGAAAACAAAATTCCTAGTTGTAGATAATGTCGAGATCTACAACTGTGCAAAATTACTTGTTTTGGAGAAAACGCCGAATAGCCAGCATTACCATGAGTTCATGCACACTGGAATATTGTGATAACTACCAAGCCGGGTCCATCTCAAAAACAGCAACGACCTTCGTGTGGCTTATCCGGCCGCAGTCCATCAACACCTGCATCACTCTAGTTTTGAGATCGACCGTGTAAAAGTGCCTGTGGTTTCTCTCCTAAAAGGCTCAAGTACATTCCTTCTATATGCTTAGGTAGATGTAGCTCCAGGAATGTACAGAGCCACCGTGAATCACTTCCTTGGTCGTCTTGCCGCGTCCGTCCAGATATCAAGCAAGAGACCTTGCCTTTGCAGGTGTAGGAGCGAGAGCGTCCACGCCGACATTGACTCTAAGCTGCGGTTCCTCGTCAGTTTTCAAGATAGAATATGGTTGGCCGGGATCGCAATCTTTGTCAGTGACACGGCAGGTCTCGACGTCCACGTCAAGAGTATTCAAGCCAGCGTAGCGAACAAGCCAGTGTGCCGTGCCGCGACACACGACGGCGTTAGGATGCATGAGCGGCCCGATCTCCTCCTCGTCGGACGGGAACTCACACGGTGCGCTCCACCTCCACCTCGCCTCTGGACATTGCGCGGCCGGTCACACGTGTCCGTTTTGATGATCAGCACTTTGAAGAATGCTTTGTGTCCCGACGAAGACGACGAAGGTCGCTCCTTGCCGTATGAGGGGAAGTCGATCTGCACTGGTAAGGATAGTGCAGCCGATGGCGCAATTTCTCCATGTCCACTCAAGCGGCGGTAGCAGGTCGTAGGTACCGGCGAGTACATTGAAGATTGAACACGGCCATGAGCAGATAACCTCCGACGTCCGGTGTGACGGGTTCAACACGTGGAGGGAGGCGCAGGAGAAGAAATCCATGTCGTGCGGCGAGCGCCGTCGAGCAGTTTTTCCACCGTGTCAAGGGAGGAAGCGACAATCGCGTCCAAACACCGACCCCGGCGTCGGGACAAGGGACGTCAACTAGTAGAGAACAGGGCATCAGTACCAGACTTATTGGGCCTTTAGTACCGGTTGTGCAACCGGTACTAAAAGGTCGAGACTAAAGGGGTACCCCTTTAGTACCGGTTGTATATACAACCGGTGCTAAAGGCCCTCCACGTGGCCGAACCTGCGCGCGCGCAGCTGAGGACCTTTAGTACCGGTTGTAATACCAACCGGTACTACAACCGGTACTAAAGGTTCCTGTTTTTTGCCCCCCTTATTTTTTCAGGGGGGTTAGGTTTTCGGTTTTTTTCTTTTCGCTTATTTTTCAGGGTTTAGGGTTTCTGTTTTTTTCCTTTTCGCTCATTTTTCAGGGTTTCGGAGGAGATCACGTATAAAGTACTCACTACACATATAAAGTACTCATTACACATATAAAGTACTCTCGTTACATATAAAGTACTCATAATTACAATGGAGATCACCGCTAGCTAGTACATGCATGGAGGGAGTCTATTAATCGACATAGTGGAATTCACCGAATTCATCTACGACATGCGTCAGAATGAATCCCGCCAATTCCTCCGCAATAGCTTTTACGCGGTTTTTTAGTAGGAGCTGGTTCCGCTTCCTTGCCATCTTTAAAAGAAGGAGATCAAATCAGTTATGATCGAAACTAAACATGATTGATGGTAGCAAAATAAAAGTTGTGTATGATGTTTACGTACCTCTCGATTTCTTATACTATTGACTCTCTCATTGACCCTCATGTGAATATACTCGCAAACGTAGTATCCACATAGTTCCGTCCCCTGTGGTTGTCGCAGACACCACTATACAAGAATTTAATTTAATCAAATAATAATCAAGAGAATGATAATGGTATTAGAAAGATACACAGACCTAGATACGTAGTAGTACTTACGTTGTTAGCCTTGAACTGCAGCTTATCTTTCCATTCACCGCGTTCTTCCGCGATGAACTTTTCCAAACCCTGCCCGGAAAAGAAAATGAATTGAGGAGTTATTACTTATACTTTTGATATCCGGAAATGAACGAAAGAGGACGATATAGTGCGATTGAAATTACCTCTTGAGCATTAGACGCACGCTTTTGTAATCATCTTGATCTTTCCTTAATGAGTCCCAGACTTCAACTTCTCCTTCCTCGAGTCTAATGATTAGCAGAATGAAGTGGTACCTGCGCACATTTATATACGCAGGTATTCAGAACTCATCAATTACACTTAATATCGGGAAAGCAAAATAGAATGTGTACAAGACAGTAACACTCACCCGAAGTTGTAAGGAAAAAGTATTTTTTTGGTACTTTGTCGCTTAAAACACGTTAGCAAAACGTCCTCTGTTTCCTGGGCATACAGAGGACTTGTACGGTGACTTCATGAACTTTATCCGGGTCAATGAACCCAATGTCCCAGATTCCTCCCATTCGGCATTCACGAATCTTCATTCTGCATAATAGCGTACAAAAGAATGTTGTGAGGATAATTACAAGCAATGAACGAGCTTAACTATAAATAATTAAATTACACGAATAAATTACTTACAGACAATAGCAGCTGATGATAGATTTGTCGAGAGCAAGTTGATTGTACATCTGAAAAAGTTCGGAGAACGCAACCTCCACACCATATTGTCGGAAGTAGTGTTGTTCCTTAACTCCCGCCATGAGACACATTTTCCCTTCTTTTGCGGCGGCCATGTACCAGTTATGCAATTTATATAACTGTGTTGTTAGAGCACTCGGATTTTCGACCAGAGGCAGCCCGAGTTCAAATTTATATTGAATTGTTATCTGCGCTATGGGGCAACCTGTGTCGCCAATGACAACTTCTCCATGCTCGATTTCCCGAGCTTCAGAAGGCACAATGAGCGGGGCGATCGATTGTGCTTCTTGTTCTCCGAGCTGGGCAACTCTTTTCCCGCACGCTTTTTCTTGCTCCATCTGTGAGGAAAGTACCTTTCAATACCTCGCTCATAGTCTGAAAGGGGCGGTGGTGGAGGGTCATATAGGTTGTCAACGGTGTGATCTTTTACCTCAGTTGGTATAGTCTTCAGAAGTTCCTTCATGGGGTCCAGTCTTGCCTCCAGTCTTTCCTTTTTTTCTGTTCAAAAAAGGCTCTCGCCTCTTCACGTGTGCTCACTTCTAATTCCTCCTGAGTCATCTCGCCAGCTAACTTCTCAGGAGCCTTGACTTCCTTGGTTTTTTTGCACGTTTCTTGACAGGGGACGACGTGAACAGCTTCCGCTTTGTCAAACTACTAGTGGGCGCAGCAGTCGGCTGACGGGACGGCGCGGGCGATGGACTCGCGGTGGGCTCCCAATCGTCGGGGGAGGAGGGTGGACTTTGCTGTGGTGAATTTCTAACCGGAGGAGTCGGTGGCCTTGGCGCCGAGTCTGGAAACTTGATATATTTCTTCTTCCATAGAACGATACCAAGTTCGACATCTCCCAATGTCTTCTCGCCTTCAGCTCCGGGAATGTCAAGATGCATTGAGTTGAATCCCGACATAACTTTCGTGACCCCGACACGAGCAAATCCAGCCGGAATCTCACCAAAATGGAAGGTTGATCCAAGTTGATGTGGTAAAGCATAGCCATTCGCCACCGGAAAACTAATGTTCTTCATTGGCGCATGTAACTCACAATTTGTCTTCTCCGTGATATCATCCACGGGGTAGCGCGCCGCCGACGGTTCATCAACTGGTTCATCAACTGCAGGATCTTGTAGCTGCGTGGAACCCACGCTGCTTTTCCGCTGAGATGGGCAGACATCGACTGCATGATCTTCTACTCGCGGCTGAGATTCCCTTTGCTGGGTAATTAAGGCCAGTTGCTCCTTCACATCCTGCATCTGGCGTTCTAATGCAGTAAACCTCTCCGCCTCCCTCTTCTTACCTCTGCAATGTTTTCTATAAGTTGCAGTGTCCTCCGGAAACCCTTCAAGAAAACCAACCCCGCCTCCTCTGCCTCGACATCGTCCCCAGTGTTCTTTATTCCCGAGGGCGAGTGAAAGCTCGTCGTCCTCTCTATCGGGAACATATTTTCCCTGTCGGACTAGTTCTATTGCGTCAACTAGTTTTTTGGTGACTCTTGTAATTCTTTTCTTCCATTTTCCCTGTGCAACAATCAGCCCTGTGTTTGGGTCCAACACTGCCCCATGCGCGAACAACCATAACTTGGACCTGTCGGGCCAGTCATCTGTCTGTGGAATGATCCCTTTTTGACGCAGCTCGTTTTCATAGGCTTCCCACTTAGGCACGGCAGTCTTGTAGCCACCTGAGCCCAAACGATGGAAATATTTCTTCTTCTTAGCATTCAACTTATTTCGTTTCGATCGGGCCACAGCGACGGCCGATTTCTTATACGCCACAAATTCAGGCCAGTCATCTTTTAGCTTCTCTAGATGTCCAGTGAAATCTGGAGTTTTTTCTCATATTTTCTCCACAATGTTTTCTTCCAGTTGTTGAATTGCTCGGCCATCTTGCTAAGAGTCCACTCCTTGACTTTATCCTTCCTCCTCTGTGGGAGATCTGCCGGTAGGCTGAAAGAACCCAATATCGACTCCCAAAGGGTTTCTTTAATTCTTTCCTCGACATATTTTGCGCCAATGTTTTTTTTCTTCGGCTCATTCCATTCTGCAACGGTGATCGGGACCATGTCCCTTACAAGAAATCCGCATTGAGCTATATATTTAGTGGAGATTCCATCGGGTTTCTCCGGTTTGCCTTTTATGCTAACTTCGTCGATCGACAACTTTGCACCATCCGGCAGCTTTAACCCTTGGGCGGGCCTCGTTTACGGATTGTCGACGTAGATCCAGAGGGCTGAAAGAAAAATGTTTCGTTAATAAGTGCGCATATAAATCAATTAATGCATCTAGCTAGTGATCAACAAGACTTAATATATACCTTGCCGGAGTTCTCTACGGAGTTTTCTAACGGCACTTCTTCTTCGTCGTCGTCTCTGAAGTTTTGTAACTCAAGTCCCTCACCGGAGTCGTTCAAGCATTTCGCGCTGAAATCTTCGCCGTCTTCTTCGTCGGAATCTTCTCCATCGGAATTGGGTCCAAGGGTCTTATCAAATATAAGTTCTTGAAAGCGTTCTTCTTTCTCCAAGTCTCGGATGAAGTCCGGGGCGTCGATGATGGGGGCATCGTCCTCCATAGCTCAATGTCACTGCAAATTTGTAATTCAAACTTAGCAATATTTCAATCTTTGCTAAATTTTGAAACTTTGCTACTAGAATTTTCAAACATAGCAAAATTTACATATTTACTAGAATAAAAAAATGACAATGCACATATTTACTTATTTACTAGAATAATTTTTCACATATTTAATTACTAGACATAAAATTTACTCACATATTTACAGTACTAAAAAAAGATGAACACTAAAATTTACTCAACTACTATTTCAAACTTAGCAATATTTCAAACTTAGCTAAATTTTCAAACTTAGCAAAATTTTCAAACTTTGCTACTAAAATTTTCTAACTTAGCAATATTTCTAACTTAGCAAAATTATTTTTAGTAACTTAGCAAAATATTTCTAACTTAGCAAAATTAACCTCGCTTTGCTAACTACATTTTCAAATTTTCTAACTTTGCAAAAATATAAGCTTGCTTTGCTAACTACATTTTCAAATTTGCCTAGTTTGCTAAATTTTCTAAGTTTTCAAATTTGCTACATTTGGAAAGTTTGCTACATTTTCAAATTTTCTAACATTGCAAAAATTGCTACATTTTCAACTAAAATTCACACATAAAAAAAATGCACACTACTAAAATTTTGTTTTCTTAGTTTTCAACTAAAATTCAAACATTAAAAAAATGCACACTACTAAAATTTACTCAAAACTACTAAAAAAATGAACCTAAACTATAATAACCTAATTATAATAACCTAAACAATAATAATTAAGCTAAACAAAATTTAAAACTTAACTAAAAATGAAAAAAATACCTCTGTACTGCGTGGCCGAGGCGGTGGCGGAGGTGGCCGGACCAGCGACGGCGGAGCGCGTGGCGGTGGAGGCCGGTGGAGGAGGCGCAGCAGCGGAGGGCCGCGCGTGGCGGTGCGGTCGGCGTAGCGTCGCCGGCGCGTGGAGGGCACGGCGGAGGGCGCGGCGTCGGGGCCTTGGCGGCACGCGGTCGACGGCGCGGAGGGCGACGTGTGCGCGTGGAGGGCGGCGGCGCCGTCGACGGCGTGGAGGGGCGCGGTGTAGGGGCGTCCGCGGCGGAGGCCTTCGCCGGAGCAGCGCTTCGCCGGCGTCGTCGAGGAGCCGGCGTCGTCGTCGAGAGGAGCAGGGCCTTGGGCGAAATGGGGGATCGACCCGTCGATTCCACTTAAAACTGCATTCAAACAACCTTTAGTACCGGTTGTTCTCTACAACCGGTACTAAAGGGTCTTTAGTACCGGTTGTAAAGAACAACCGGTACTAAAGGTCTGTTTGGGCTGCGACGAAATTTCGCGCGCGAAGCCCACCCCTGCGGCGTACGCATCCTCGTCGGGGTCAGGGACGTCGGACCACGCGTGCTCGTACGTCCTCCGCACCTCCTCCGGCACCAGAGCAGGAGGCCGGTAGGAGGGCATTCCACTCACACGATGTTTCTTTTTCCTGAAAGAACTATGTGGCGCTTTGGCTCATCGTATGATGTACCGGCTTGCTTATCTTTTCTTTTTTTCGGTCTGGAAGACATGTCCTTCACATAGAAAACCTGAGCCACATCATTGGCTAGGACGAATGGCTCGGTGCGGTACGCAAGATTCTTGAGATCCACTGTAGTCATTCCGTACCGCCGGTCTATCTCTACCCCGCTTGACAGGTTGACCCATTTGCACTGAAACAAAGGGATCTTAAAAGAAGGTCCATAGTCAAGTTCCCATATCTGCTGTATGCAACCATAATATGTGTCCTTTGTCCCATCGTCGTTTGTTGCATCAAAGCGGACACCACTGTTTTGGTTAGTGCTCTTTTTGTCTTGGGTTTCCGTGTAAAATGTATTCCCATTTATCTCGTACCCTTGGAAAGTCAATATAGTCGAAGATGGTGACTTGGCCAACAAGTATAGCTCTTGTCCAACAGTGTGTTATTAATGAGATGTGTACGCAACCAACTGCCGAAAGTATCCACGTGTTTCCCTTTAATCCAGAAGTTAGTCTCCTCCGGGTATTGGGAGCGTAAAATATCCATGTGTTTCACGATATACGGAGCCACCAATCTGGAATTTTGTAGAACTGTGTAGTGTGCTTGAGTGAAAGAATGCCCGTCCATACATGTTTTGCTTTCTTTCCTAGCGTGCCTTTTCCACGCAGTCTCCCCTCATGGCGCGATTGAGGAACACCGATCGGCTTAAGATCAGGAATAAAGTCAACACAAAACTCAATGACCTCCTCTGTTCCATAGCCCTTGGACATGCTTCCTTCTGGCCTAGCACGGTTATGAACGTATTTCTTTAAGACTCCCATGAACCTCTCAAAGGGGAACATGTTGTGTAGAAATACAGGACCGAGAATGGAAATCTCTTCGACGAGGTGAACTATGAGGTGCGTCATAATATTGAAGAAGGACGGTGGAAACACCAACTCGAAGCTGACAAGACATTGGACCACACCCGTCTGTAAACTTGGTAGAGTTGCTGGATCGATTACCTTCTGAGAAATTGCATTCAGGAATGCACATAGCTTCACAATGGGTACTCGAACGTTTTCCGGTAGAAGCCCCCTCAATGCAACCGGAAGTAATTGTGTCATAATCACGTGGCAGTCATGAGACTTCAGGTTTTGGAACTTTTTCTCTGCCATGTTTATTATTCCCTTTATATTCGACGAGTAGCCAGACGGGACCTTGATACTGCTCAGGACTTGAAAAAAGATCTCCTTCTCTTCTTTGGTAAGAGCGTAGCTGGCAGTACCTTGGTACTTCTCTGGATTCAGGTTGTCTCGTTCGTGCGTACTTTGCTGGTCCTGCCGTGCATCCGATGTATCTTTCGTCTTCCCATACACGCCTAAGAAGTTTAGCAGGTTCACGCAAAGATTTTTCGTCACGTGCATCACGTCGATTGCAGAGCGAACCTCTAGGATTTCCAATAGGGTAAATCCCAAAATATAGATTTCTTTTTCCACAAGGGTACGCGCTTGTTAGCGTTTTGGAACATTTAGACTGCCAGGACCCTTTCCAAATATTACTTCCAAATCCTTGACCATGCCATATATAACATCACCATCAGGGCGTGTAGGCTTCGTTCGGTTATCTGCCTCACCTTTGAAATGCTTGCCTGGCTTTCTTACGGGATGCCTGTTTGGAAGAAATCGACGATGACCAAGGTACACATTCTTGTTACCTAAATATATACTGTCAGTCTTATCTAAACAGTGCGTGCATGCATTGTATCCCTTGTTTGACTGTCCTGAAATGTTACTAAGAGCAGGCCAATCATTGATGGTTACAAACAGCAACGCTCGTAGGCCAAATTCCTCCTGTTTGTACTCATCCCACACACGTACGCCTTCGTCAGACCACAACTGTAAAAGTTCGTCAACTAATGGCCTCAGATACACATCAATGTCGTTGCCGGGTTGCTTCGGGCCTTGGATAAGCACTGGCATCATAATATACTTTTGCTTCATGCACAACCAAGGAGGAAGGTTATAGATACATAGAGTCACGGGCCAGGTGCTATGACTGCTGCTCTGCTCCCCAAACGGATTCAAGCCATCTGTACTTAGACCAAACCTTAAGTTCCTTGCGTCAGCTGCAAATTCCCCAAACGCACTGTCGATGTTTCTCCACTGAGACCCATCAGCGGGGTGTCTCAGCATCTCGTCTTCCTTACGGTCTTCTTTGTGCCATCGCAACAACTTGGCATGCTCTTTGTTTCGGAACAAACGTTTCAACCGTGGTATTATAGGAGCATACCACATCACCTTCGCGGGAACCCTCTTCCTGGGGCTCGGCTCGCCCTCAACATCACCTGGGTCATCTCGCCCGATCTTATACCGCAATGCACCGCATATCGGGCATGCATTCAAATTCTCGTACTTCTCACCGCGGTAGAGGATGCAGTCATTGATGCATGCATGTATCTTCTCCACCTCTAATCCTAGAGGGCAGACAATCTTCTTTGCTTCGTATGTATTGTGCGGCAATTCATTATTCCTTGGAAGACTCTTCTTAAATATTTGTAGCAACTCCTGAAATGCCTTGTCAGATATTCCATTCTTTGCCTTCCACTGCAGCAATTCCAGGGTGGTACCCAGCTTTTTCTGGCCATCTTCACAATTTGGGTACAACAATTTTTTGTGATCCTCTAACATGCGCTCCAACTTCGACCACTCGTTTTCACTTCCGCACTTCATCTGTTCATCAAGAATGACCCGACGAAGATCATCATCATCGGACTGATCAACAATGACCTCGAGCTCAACTTCGTCTTCCCCATTGTAGTATCACCGTGTTCAGAGAACACAGGATAGTTGTCATCATCCTCTTCTTCAGGGTCTTCCATTATACCCCTCTTTCTCCATGCTTGGTCCAACAAAAATAATTGGGCATGAAGCCTTGTCGCAACAAGTGGGAGTGTATGGTTCTTACGCTCGGGTAATTCCTCGTATTCCGACATTCATCACATGGACAAATCATAAAACCATTCTTCAGCTTGTTTAACTTAACCACATCGAGAAAACGATGCATGCCATCAATGAACTCGGGACAGCGTCGATCACCGTACATCCATTCTCGGCTCATCTGCATTACATAAATACATCAAAAACCATTACACCAGCTAAATAATGAATAGAGATACGTGACCAAATTAATTTATACAAGTTCATCACATTAAAATCAAAGTAGAGTAGTGCCCAAATGTAATACATAGTTCTCACGAAACATACATCAATCGAAACTAACATACAACTATCTAAAGAATTTAAATCCAACAACAAATGCGATCAGAATCGCAACCAAGGTAACTATTGAACCAACAGCATAATGATACCAAGCCTCTTGACTAATGGCATATTTTCTAATCTTTTTAAGCTTGGCGCATTGCATCCATCTTCCTCTCGTGAGCAGCGACGACGTCGGCAAGCTCGACCCCGTGAGCATCAACGATGTCGGCAATCTTCAAGTCCAATTCCATCTTCTCTTCTAGGCATTGGAGACGAAGATCTTCACTTATCTTCAATTTTGCTCTCAAATCGTCGTTTTCTTTTTTAAAATACTCGACAATAGGGTCGGCCGGAATTTCCGGTTCAACTACCTCCTAAATAAAAATATATCTACGTCAAGTTGGTCGGCATGATTGTTATAAACACGAAACAAAATAAATAGTTAAAAAGATATACCACATCCGAATCATAGACCGGACGAGGGCCGACGGGGACGGATATCAAAACCATGACACTATACATATAAAAAAACATAAGAAAATTATACAAGAAATAATTATGCATTTAAATCATATAACTAACAATTTTTAAAATAAAAGATAAAAAAGAGGCTCACCGAGGTGGTGTCGGTGACGGAGCGGCGCGGGCGATCGACGGCGGTGAGGAAGGGGACACTATATAAAACCACAAATTATACTTTAATTTGAGCTCAAAATGCGTATAAAACAAATGAAATCCCTAACTTAGTCATTTCATCAAACACCTTGCAAGCACCACCAAAATCAAACTTGCTAAACTTGCACGAAAATGAGCTAAACTTGAATACCGGAAGAGAAGATGAAGAAGTTGCTAACCCTTGTATAGGGTGCCACCAATCTTGATAAATGTTGGAGAAAAAAGCGGTGAACTAGAACTTGGGAGAGAGGAAAAATGGAGTTGGGTCGAGTTGCTTCAAATGGAGTTGGCTCGGGGTGGAAGAAGCCAATATAGGCAGAACCTTTAGTACCGGTTGTTCTTACCAACCGGTACTAAAGGCTACTCTTTAGTACCGGTTGGTATGAACAACCGGTACTAAAGGGCTTACCGTGGGGCCCCCAACCGCGCCGCGGGGCCACCAACCCTACAACCGGTACTAAAGGGTAGCCTTTAGTACCGGTTGCTAATAACAACCGGTACTAAAGGTCCTCGCCGCGGTGCCACAAACGCAACCGGTGCTAATACCCCCCTTTAGTACTGGTTTTTGTACAACCGGTACTAAAGGGGGCGCACCGTTGCCCCCTTTTCTACTAGTGGTCGCGGTGGCAGAAGGTCGCAGGTACCGGCGAGCAGATTGAGCCATGAGCAGATATCCACCGACGTCCGGTGTGACGGGTTCATGCCGTCGAGGGACGCGCAGGAGAAGAAAGCCATGTCGCGTGCCGAGCGGCACCGCTCCGTCGAGCAGCCTTCCCACACTGTCGCCGACGTAGAAGGAGCCGAGGAAGCGATGATCGCGTCCGAACAGCGTGACCGACCCCGGCGTCGGGACAAGGGACGTCGCGGCGGCAGGGTCCGTGAGGGCGAGCCGTTTCGGGGTGAAGAACCAGGAGAGGAACGACGACCCGTGGGGCACTCCGGCCACCTGCGGCGGAGGAAGGGGGTTTTGCCCACGAGGCTGCATGCGCCACCGCCTGCACGTCACGGCACATCGGAAGAGGTCAGCTGCGTCCTCGACGCGTACCAGGATCTCGCGGATGACATCCTCCTTGAACGACACCGCGGTGGCCGGTGGCCGCCGCCGCCTCTTCCATTACTTTCGTCGAGTTCGCATCTCAATTGCGCAGGCACCACGTAACGTTTTTTGCGAGACGGTCTCGCCTACATACGGTTCCTTGTCGGGCTGGCCCATCGTGTTTCTTCGTTTCGAATCGCAATGCTCAGATAGAGTCGCTCTTCTCAAACCGTGTCCTCGATTCTAGGATTCTTTTTTATTTTCTTTATTTTTTCTCTTCCTTCTTTTTTGGTAAGATAAAATTGCGAACCATTAAACATTCTTTTTGAATGGGTGAACTTTTTTTTTCGAACCGGCAACAAAGTTTTAACCCTGTAAATCCCTCAACATTTTATTTGAACATTGTGAATAATTTTGTAACTACGTCGATTTTTAACCCCGTGAACATTTTTTTTTAAATACGCGATTTTTTAAACTTCATGAACATTTTTTTTAACATTATGAACAGTTTTTCAAAGAAGTGAAAGTTTCATCCCCGTGAACATTTTTTGATATGTGAACATTGTTTTGAACATCGTGAAACTTTTTTAAGACACGTGAAAATTTTCTTCTACCATGTTAAATACGTGAACTTTTTTAGCCTTGTGAACTTTTTTTTTATCCGTGAACTTTATCTTTGAAAAATGTGAACAATTTTTTATATCTATAAATTTTTTTTGTATATTTATCTGAAACAGAGAATGAACTTATAAAATAAAAATAGAAATTAAAATAATTAAATAACAGCAGAAAAACAAAAAGAATAGAGAAAAAAAAGAAAAACCACAAAATGGGTAGGACCAGCTCGTGCGGGCTATCTGGGCCAGCGCTGCTAGGTGGAACCTTCTAGTGTGGGCGAGTCTAGCGTAGCGCTCGCTCGAAGCGATGCATAGACGATCCCCTTAATTGGGTTACAGATTGATTGGAAAGAAAAGGGCCTCTCGCCACATCGATGCGGGCCAAACAAATCGGCCAAAAATAAAGAAACCGGCCATCGCCAGCAATGCGATTGCCTATCTCGATCGATCGACTAAAAAAAAAACCTACCTCGATCGACGAATCAAAATTGGAATCCCAGTCGGATTCATCTCCAAATTTGAAGTTGACGAGACAATGAGACATCTCAACGTTTGGAGCCAGCCGTCTGCGCTGTATGCATGCACGAGCCAGACCGATCTAGCCGTGCATGGTACACTACTACACTATCAACCATCGAAGATTCGAAGTGACTTAGCATCTTCAGGATAGATGATGGCATCTTCATCTCATGCAGCTTAAGTTACCAGTGGTTTAGCCTTTTTACCAAATAAATTCAATTAGATTGTTTTCTACAAAAGTTTTTATTTTGGGATACCCACCGCAATTCCTTATTTTCCCAAAAGTGTTTTCCAAAAGTTTATTTTCCCAAAAGTATTTTCCAAAACCTTGATCAAGGTCTATGGAGATCGGTATCTCGGAGCACCCAATTCCGAGGACACGACGATTCTTTTAGCAATGAGTGAAGCACGAGGCTAGGATGGTCTGGAACGCTTTGGAGTGTTGATTTTATGCATTGGAGGTGAAAGCCAATTCACTAGTATGGCCATGATCCAACAGCTATTTTGGAAGCAGTAGCCTTCGAAAATTTATAGGTATGGCATTGCCACTTTACCTTGCCAAGATATCTCAATGGCGTCAACGTCTTGCATAGATCTCATCTATTTGCGAGGCTAGCAGGAGGTACTGCTTAAAGATGCAACTACTCCCTCCGTTCAGAAAAAAGATGTCATAAAAATGGTCTATCTATAGTTAATTTTTGTGACATCTTTTTCCGAACGGAGGGACACATTACTCTATATATAAAAGTAGCTGAGAATAGAAAGCGCTCTGGCACTGTAGCGTCGCGCAGCTACAGTGCCCGGTTTGTCACAGTAATGCTATAGTACCGTTCGCTACAGTAGATATTATTTTTTTTCCCTTTTTGTCAAAATCGTCAGAAAATATGTACACGAAAAATTTGCGCGTCGACGAGTAGGTTCTATTCCCGTAATCGGTTTCAAGTTTGGTCGACTATAGCTCCTTAATTTCGGATCCAGATTCGCACAAACATTTGACGAGTTTTGTCAAATTCATCGCGCACGGTCATCCGTACGAATTTCCTTTTCAGGAGTACATGGATAGTACCCTTCCAAACAACTTCCATGTTGGGCAAAGGAGCCTTCGTCATTCTGTACGGCGAAGGGACTTATTTGCAATTGCCATTTTGCAAAAACCCCTTGACAAACAAGAATATTAACCCACGGTCCAAATGTCAAAGGAGCCTACATCGGCCTGTATGCCGGAGGGACTTATCTGCAATTTTCGGACAATCCAGTGACCTTTTCGCAACGACACGGCCATCGCATCAGCAACAGTTCCACTGATAACGTCACCAAATAACGTTATCGTATGCCCCAGACGTCCGAATTTTATTCGTTTTGATAAATAATTTCAGTAATTACTAAAACCCTGCCATGTGGGTCCCATCGTCAGAATTTTAAACATTTCCAGAAATTTAAGAAAAATATCCAAAATTATAATTGTCAGAATTTTAAACATTTCCAAAAATTTCAGAAACATGTCCAAAATTGTATAATCTATAACTTCTGATCTGTAATTCAGAAAAATGTGTTTAATATATCAAAATGTTCAGAAAAATGTAATCTGTCTACTGGTTCTTTCTTCCACAAAAGACCTCGCACTTTCCAAAAAAAAAGTGACTCGGCCCTACGGACACTGCTTTCTTGCAGTAAAGTCCTCGCACTTTTCAAAAAGATGTAACTCGGCCCTCTAGAATAAAACATTTTTATATAAAAGTCTTTTGTTTAATCAAAATGCTCAGAACAATAAATGCTAACTATTTATGGCAAAATACAAAAAATATTTGAACGTTCCAATTTGATAAATACTTGGAGATAATCTAAATGCATTTTCTCTAATTATGAGGATAAATTAAATAAATGCTCATACTTAATTCTATTTCTAAGTTACATCGTTTGCAATTAAAATTTGAATCATTCTCCATTGGTTTCTAATTGTCTTAAAAAAATTAGGCTCGAACTACGCAGAACCGGGAAGGACGTGCTGCCTCCATTTTTACGGCATGCTGACGCTGCACTGGGCCCATCCGTCGATCTTTATTAATTTGCGAAAAAGATGTAGTCCTGCTGTCAAAGCTTTAACCTTTTCCAAAAAAATCCACGAATTGAGTAAATATTGTAATATCAATATCTTTAAGTTGATAATTCAGAAAAATAATGAAATATGTTACAATGTAATCTTGCTGTTTGTACCAAATTCATGCATGTTTAAGATGTATAAATTCCATGAATTAGATTGTACTTTAACACAATATCCAATAAATGTTAATCATGACAAAATGCCCAGAAAAGAAATTATATTTATTTATGTCGGATTCATACACGATTGAACAACTTCCGACCATATTCATTTAGAGTAACAATGTAAAATTCTGGTATATAGATATATTTAAATTCGAATTTTGAGAATTTATGCCCTTTAAACGGGAAGATTCATCTCAGTGTTCTTGCTCCAAACAAAATGTTCGGCCTTTCCAACATTCTCCCACTCAGACGCAAACAAACACGTTTATTCAGAAATTAAACATACATAAATCAGCCGAAATTTCATAAAGTCTGCATCTTGATCAACAAAAGCAGCGATACAGTACAGCGATACAGTGCATACTTACATGCCTTGGTTAATTCTAAATTTCCTCTTAAAGGGCGCGGCGTGTCGACGCGCCGAATTCCACTAGTATGATCATTGAAGACGAAAGGATATGCCGATAGCCAACGAGTATGACATTGTTAGCACAACTATCAATCTTGGTAGGCACCCCGGCTGCATTCAATCATTTGGTCTGCAGGCTTAACGAAAGGTTGAAGACTAATCCTCCTATGCTCATTAACGGGAGTTTATATTTCTTTAAGTCGTTATTTGATTTACTTGTATTGTTTGTTTCATTATATTATTTGTTGTATTTAGATAATTTGTTAACTTGTATTAATGTTTGTAATAAGACTTTTGAATTACTGAATTATTTGATGTAGATGAAGAAAATAGGGGAAAATTATGGAATCTGCAAATGATGACTCTGAATTTATAAGTCCCCTCGGCAGCCTCCAAAATATTATGGAGCTAGCATTCCCCATTTACGTTTTGGAGGCTACGAATATGACAAGGCTGCTTGAGTTGCCACAAGGCAGCAACTTTCTCGACGGTGTCTTGTATATATGGCTTCTTTCTTCACCCGAGATAACTTGTATTTTAAATTAATAAAATCAAATGTTTTGTTCAAATAAAAGGCTAAATGTGCGCTCTTGTTTCGGATAAAAACATCCTACGAGCTCACTTGTGAAGCTATCCAATCTCCATTCTCAATTTCCAAACAAAAAGATTTACATTTATGCTTTGGAGAGATTTAAATTTGAACTAAAGCCACGACACTTATTATGGATCGGAGGGAGTATATTTTTCGAAGATAGAGACACGTGTTCCTGAACACGTACAAATTAATGCTCGTGAGCTCCATGCATAGACACAGCACGTACCGTCTATGAATATGCACGATGTGTCTCTCACTGAACCCCCTCTCTCGGATGGGTATCAACCATCATGGATCCCAAGAAAGAACATGATGGATATGCCTTTCGTCTGTAACGGGAAAGAGAAAGGCAAACTAAAGGAGGAAAAGGAAACGTCCTGGCTAGTACTAGTAGCTATAGCATCGAGCAGTTAACCCGATCGATTAAGCAACCACTTAGCTAGCTAAGCTTTATCTATCAAAGGTGAAAACGGCTGCCTACCTACAAACATACTCCTTGGGTCGGTTTTTGTTGCTCATGTTGCATTAGTTAATTTTTCCTTAATGCGCGGCCGACAAATTCACCCGCAGACAGTCTGGCGGATTTGCCGGGCCTTTTTCATTTAGCTAACGGGTACAGGACAAGATTTGCCTCTGGAACGTAGCAAGCGATGCTCTGCCAACGAGCTGTCCATTCTTATCTAAGAAGAGATATCATGGCATGTACCCATTTTAGCACAAAATTTAAGAACATGTCCATACACGCCCGCCACGTCAGTTGCGTGCCCACCCGTCAGCGGCGGTGATGACGGAACCGATATCAGGTAGGCCCACCAGACCATAATAACGGACCAAGTCAACGGTGAAAGGTTGGAAAAGCTAAGGGAGCTCACAAACAACACAAAGAGGTCGAATGTGTTAGAATATGTGTACAGATAGGGATAGAATTTAGAGATTATCTTGTACTCCAAAGTCATTAGCTTCTTGCCTCTCAAGTTTGTATCACTATATATACCTCGTGAGAGTCAAGGCAAAAAAACAACAATATTAGGGATTCACAACTTTCTACATGGTATCAGAGCGGTTAATCTCACGACGCCGATCTTAGGACTTTCCACAACTTCCGCATCGCGCGCCCTCGGAGAGATCAATCTCCTCTCCTCGGGGCACGGCACCTGATTTAGATCAAAGATCTAATCGGTTTCTTAGATTAGTTTAGATCCAACTTCGAATTTTTCAATCCCGTAGATTAGATCCATAGTTACAAAATAAATTCCTAAATTCTTCACGATCCTCGAATTCTGGCCAAAATCAGTGCAAGATTCCGGCGGCGGACAAGATCCGCTGCCCTTCACCCGCGCCTGCGGCCGCGTAGCACTCGAAGCGGCTATACGCGGGCGATACGTGCGCCATCCAGGCCCTCGCGTCGTGCTCGCCATCGCGAGCTAGCAGCGGCAGCGCCAACTTGAGATCACGGGAGGACATACACCTGTGTGCTCACTTCTCATCCATCGGATGCATGCATATGTGGTCAGGACGCACGCTACGCCATGCAGGACTACTCCACACCAGCGACAACGAGTACCAAGCCAGATCGATCTGCACTGCATCGCCGGAACTACATCGAGCACTTCATCAACACCGAGCCGAGCACATCTACAATCTGTACGACTACATCAAGATCATCGTCGAGTTCTACATCGTCAACATAATCATCGCCAAGGTCTACATCCACGTAGTCTTCTGCCGCCACACAATGACAAAAAAAACCGCCGTGGCCGCAGATCCCTGCCGCCGCCGCATAAAAACCCGCCGCCGCCACAGATCCCTGCCGCCACCACAATGACAAAACAACCCGCCGCCGCCGCATAATGACCCAAAAACCAGCCACTGCCGCACAAAACCCAAGACACTACGACCAAAATCGCACAAATTTTTTTGCGCCTCCGGCGCTATTGGCTATAACAACCACGACCACGACAACATCGACCATGGCTACATCAAGAACGGCTATCTCGACATCGACATCAAGGGCAACGTCTACAACAACTTATCGGCAACAACTCTAGTCAACAGCGTCCGCGTCGTCATTTGCGTCCACGGCACTCCCGCTGTGACCGCGGGAGGGAAGAGAGGAGAGACCATCAGAGACGCAATTGATGATGATGGAGAGGAGGCGATGATGGAGAGGAGGCGACGATGGAAGCGCAAGACTTCAAAGCCAGTCGCAATCGTCTGTTTCACTCCCGCTACGACTGAGGGGGAATGTTAAAATATGTGTACAGATAGGGATAGGATTTTGTCGAGGTGTGCCCTCGGTAATTCCCATGGTTGCTATACCTAGGGTTGATTGTGTGGTAGAGAACGCGTAGTATTGGTGAAATCGACGGCTGACAAGCTGGATTTACCCAGGTTCAGGGCCCTCGAGTGAGGTAAAAGCCTTACTTCCTGCTTGTCTGTATTTATGGTATGAATATGAGGGTTAGAAGGGTTTGGCGAGCTACTGATCTCGTCGAGGTTTTGGTGGCTATGGATTCCTCCCCCCGATCTATCACCCTCCCAGCCTTTATATAGGAGGTTGGGTCTCGGGAAACATAACCGACCAAGGTTTACATGTATGGAAAGTCTTAACCGACTATAACTTGATCTAACTTGGAAAACACTCTTCGTCTTGGGCCTTCCTTCGTGGGTTTCGATTAACCCTTGGGCTTCTTTGATCATCACGTGCACCAGGTACCTTTACGCTGGGTACCCGCAGAGTATAACCTCGTCATTAGCCCCCGAGTACTTGCTTGACTTGAAGAATCGAGCATGTACTCATTTCATCGTGCACGTCATAGTCCTTGCTTTTATACTCCTGATCCGATGTAGTCCTTCTACTCTTAATTTGTTTTGATTGTATACGTATGTGAATCAAGAGATACTGACATAGTAGGTATGATTCACTCGAAGATCGAGCTCAGTGAACCACACTTTCGGGCGAAACCTTACTAGTCTTCAGTCAGACTCGAGTCCCTGGACTCGAGCCTGGAACGCAGTCGAAAGATTTTGCCTAGGGATATTGACATAGTAGGCCTGATTCACTCGAAAATCGAGCTCAGTTAACCGCACATTTGGGCGAAACCTTACTAGCCTTCAATCAGGTTCGAGTCCCCAGACTCGAAGCTGGAACACTTTTGAAACTTTTGCCTAGGGATATTGACATAGTAGGCCTGATTCACTTGAAAATCGAGCTCGGTTAACCGCACATTTGGGCGAAACCATACTAGCCTTCAATCAGGTTCGAGTCCCCGGACTCGAAGCAGGAACATACTGGACAGACTCAACTCAGGCCGTTGTAGGTCTTACTGATTCGTTCTGCAGTTTAACTTTTGATACCTAACGCGTCTGTCAGGATTTTCATCATGTCTGTTGACACGGAAAAATTCAAGGGAAAACACTGTTGGAGCGTCCCTCGGCCCAGCTCGATTGCTCACCGGGTCTTATCTTTGCATTTGCGTATGCAGCATCCGAAACATCCGCGATTGGCGTAGTCCGGGAATTTATGAAGTATGATTCTAAGATTTCGAAGTACTTTAACGCATTTAATCGAGTCTGCAGTCGAGTGAGTTTCTTACCTTCTTTTGAGAATCTATGGGAGCGTGACAGCGCTCCCATGGGAGTAGCCCCCGAGATTATGCTTTATTTCGTTTGAAGTAGAGGATAATTTCAATAATTTTGCTCCTTTTTGATCAATCGCAAGAAAATTTTGATATGCTCCCATGGGAGTACCTTTGGCAGTCGAATCTTTTGTCGATTGTAATCTTGAATCCTCCAATCGAATGTGTATGCTATCTTCATACCTGATGTCATTCGTGACGTCTTAGGCGTGCGCTCGCTGCTTTGACAAGGCATGTCTGTGTGGGGCCAATGTTCAGAGTTTTGACCGCAGAAGACGTCGTTTCAGCTTTGATTTGACTAGACATAGCGCATTTTTCGCCACGCCATCATAACCTCCTAGGGTTTTGTGCGTAGTGGGCGACGTGGGATGCGACGGTTGCTCTCTGCGCTCACCACGTGTACGGCCAGATGCTATGCACGTTTGTACGGACGGTTATGAAGAAGTTTTGCGTTGTGCGGTAAGTAGCAGTTTTTGCGCAAGATTTTGATTTACTTGCCCTTGTTTCCTCTGTTCCTCTTCTTCCTTGCGCACCGCACACCATTGCTCTGCCTCCCAAGCTCCTTGCTTTTTGCTCCTTGTGCGATGGCGCCAAAGAAGATTAAGCGTGCCGCTGCAACTGTCCCCGCCACCGATCCAGCGGACAAGGGGAAGGATGCGGCCATGGTGAGTGAGCCTGCCGATGCGCTTTTGAAGATCCCCGGTGACTGGATGAGATCCTGCGTAACCGAGGACACCCTTTCTGAGTACCGTCCGAAGGGTTGGCTGCCGCCAGCTGACCAGCTGGCCGCGCGTGCCCTAGGTCTAGAGGTACGCCCTGACCCTCGCGACGACGAGCGCGTCTGCTTCGCTGAATTCCTCCCCCGCAGATTCTCTTTCCCTTTGCATGATTTTGTGCGAGGGCTACTGTACGCCTATGGCGTGCAGATTCATGATCTTACTCCCAACAGCATTATGCATATCGCCAGCTTCATGGTGCTATGCGAGTGCTTCTTGGGGGTGTCCCCCAGCTGGACGTTGTGGAAGCATATCTTCAAGGTGCGCCACAACTGTCGGGGTAAACGCCCTTGCCCGGTGGGCGGATTTCAGGTCCAAGTGTGAAGCGATTCACATTACTTTAGCTTGAAGACAGTTGATTCTGCCCAAGGCTGGCGGACCAAATGGTTCTATGTGCCAGTCAATCAGGTGGTGCTCCCGGCTTTTTCGATTGAGAATTCTCCGAAGAAAACGGTGGCCTGAGATCACCCTATCTCTCCTGCTGAAGCCAAAGAAGCCACCCCTTTGCTGAATGAGATTGGCAAGTTGCTGAAGACTGTTTCTGGTATTCAGTTAATCAGCACTTATTTGAAGATGCGAGTGTGGCCCATGCGCCTTCGTGCCCACCCGATGTGGCAGTATGAGGGTCCACTCGACAGCACCAGGATGAGTACCACCGAGTTGACACAGAAGGAGCTCAGTGCTCAGGTGAAGAAGATCACGAGCATCAAAGCTTCTGAAAAAATTGACTTCAACTTCCCGCACGTCCCCTACGGGCCAGAGAAGGCCTTACCCACAGTGAGTGGTTCTTTTTGCCGTTTTTATGCTTCACCATCTACCTTTGCGTCCTTTTTGCTTTTGTTACTATGATTATGAATTGTGCTTGTTGCATAGGGTCACTCGACTGCCACCTCGCTCCCTCCTCTACCCGAAGCCGGGCCTACTTTGGAGACGGCGATACAGGAGGAAACCAAGCTTCCCATTGCTGACCCTGCTTCTGCCCACTCGACCCCTCAGGATAATCCCGAAGAAGAAACAGGGGAAGAGGTGGAACAGGTTGTGGCGGATGCTTCAGACGAATCGGATGCTGAGCAGGCCATTCGCAAGCCTAAGCGCCAGCGTTTGGTTCTTCCGGAGTCTTCCAGTATAGAGGATGAGCAGAGGGATACCGGTAATTCGGGTATCCTTTCTCCTGCTAAAAGCCATCCTTTGACTGTCTCCCCTCTGGCTTCTCGTCCTCCTGCAATTGGCATACTTGTATCCCAATCACATTTGATCGAGACACGCTTTGCTGCTGAGGAATTCATCGATTGCTGCAAGGAGCAGCTTTTTGGTCCTGTACTGGATATAAAGGATGAGCCAGATTCTTAACTTGTAAACTTTTTGTGTAATCGGGACAACCTCCGAATGTGGATATGTACTCTTGTATTTATGGCGAAATATTTATATGCGTATATTTGTGACAGCCCCCGAGTCTATCGAGTGGGGTTTTTGAGTTTTTCTCTTTAACCCAGCCCCCGAGTATATCGAGTGGGGTTTTTGAGTTTTTCTGTTTGACCCAGCCCCCGAGTATATCGAGTGGGGTTTGGGTTTTTCTGCTTGACCCAGCCCCGAGTATATCGAGTGGGGTTTGGGTTTTATGCTCGAGCCCCGAGTGTTTGAGTGGGATTTTTTTAGTTTTTATGCTTGACCCAGCCCTCGAATATATGGAGTAGGGTTTTTGAGTTTTTCTGCTTGACCCAGCCCCCGAGTATATCGAGTGGGGTTTGGGTTTTATGCTCGAGCCCCGAGTGTTTGAGTGGGGTAAACAATAAAAGGCATATATGAGAAATATGGAGGAAAATGTATCTTTATTCGAAATATGTGTTCGACCAGCAAGCCGCCTCATTAAAAACCTTCCAGTCCCCTTAAGTACCCTGGTAAGGGAAAAGAGTGCGTCTGAAACCTGCTGGTTCTTCCGACATTATGCGCTATTACATATCTATGCATAGAACTGACGCAGATGCGCCCCTCTATGTACTAGTGTGACTTGACGACATGTTGACCGTCTTTGAAGGTTCAGTCGGGTGCCCCTTGTGCTTCATCGCGTCGTTGATGGCCTTGAGCCCTCTGTCGATTGCCACCTTCTTGCCTTCTGGTAGAGGTGTACGGTCATTGGAGACCTCAAGCTCGGCGAGTGATTGCTCCATCCCGTACATTTCTGAGATTTTGCTGAAGTCACGGTCACATGAATCTGACCTTTGAAAGTTCCCGTTGATCGTGATGACTCCTTTTGGTCCTGGTATTTTGAGCTTGAGGTAGGCGTAGTGTGGGACGGCCATGAATCGAGCGAAAGTGGGGCGCCCAAGTATTGCATGGTATTGTGACTTCCAATCGACCACTTCGAACTCAATCGACTCGGTTCTGAAGTGAGTAGGATCTCCAAATGTAACATCGAGTTGTATGGTGCCTTCTGGGAGCACTGCTTTGCCTGGGACGATACCGTGGAAGGTACTTGTGGACTTTGGCAGATTTTTGACTGATTTGTTCATTCTGCGTAGCTTATCTGCAAAGATTATGTTGAGGCCGCTACCTCCGTCCATGAAGACCTTGGTCATGGCGTAGCCTCCGATTTGGGCGTCGAGTACCAAGGCTGCATGCCCTGGTCGATATACTGCGGGTGGATGATCCTCTCGATTGAAGACAATCGGAGTTTCCGATCCTTTCAAAAAATCTGTGATAGCTGGGGGTGCCATGACCGCCATATTGACGTGTCGAGTGTGTAACTTTTGCTCTCTATTGGAGGGACGTCCTCGCTGGATCATGTTCATCTGCCCGCGAGTTACGGGATATTTTTGTTCATCTCCATGCTGCATCTGCTGCACGGCTGCTGCCATTTGTGTTCCCGTAACGGGTTGTGCTGGCACCATGTATACTGGCGTCGGTTGCGCTTGTGCTGGTGCAGGGTACATTTGAGTAGTTTGGTTTTGTGGCGGTACGGAATATACCTGTGCTTGTTGTACTTGTTGCGGTGCTTGATATGCCTGAACAGGCTGTGTTTGTGGTGTAGTCGATGGAGTCTGCGTCAATTGAGGAGGTGCACGTCCATCTCTTTGCAGTCGGAGTATATGTTCAATCGCGAGTTGATCGAATTCCCTGCAATTTCTCAGCGAGTGGTTAGAGCGAAGCTTACCATTGTCCCCTTTATAAAGATGGAATCTGCAATGATCGTCCATTCTTTCTTCGATTGAGTGCTCAGGATCTTTGTCTGCTCGCCTGCGCCACTCTGGCCTTCTGTAGCTATCGCGGTCATCGCGTCTGTGGTCTCGACTGTCACGTCGATCGTCTGTGCGATGGTCTCGATTACCTCGGCGGTCGTCCGTACGATGATCTCGATTATCACGATGATCGTCGGGTCGTCTGTCAGTTTGGTCGCGGCTGTCCCTTGACTGGACAAAGCCTGCTGCGATGAAGTTTGGATGGTCATCGTCGTGATAACGATGTTTGCGTTTGTGCCTTCGATCATCTCTGTAGCTATCTCTGCGGTCTCGACTTCCACCCTCGTGATTTTCATGTGAGGGTACGGGTCGAGTGCCTCGTACGGAGTCTTCTCCATCTGCCCATTTTGTTGTGAGTACCATGAGTGCCGCCATTGTCTTTGGATCTTCTCGACCAAGTGTTTCTTTGAAGTCTTCTCTCCAGAGTCCGTTTTTGAAGGCGTCGATTACCCTATCTTCTGATACGTTGCCTACTAAGTTACGGATGGTGGTCCACTGCCGTATGTACGATCTCAGAGATTCATCTGACTTTTGCTTGCAGGTCCGGAGCTCCTCGAAAGTTTTGGGGCGCTCACATAGAGGCTCGAAGTACTTGATGAAATCACCTTTGAAGTGCTCCCACGAATCGTAGTATGATTCGGGTAGCGATTTGAGCCAATCGCGAGTTGTTCCTTCCATCATGAGTTGTATGTATTGCATAGCTGTGGTTGTGGTACCGCGCTGACATCCAACAGCCAGCCTGTAATCTTCTAACCAGCCTGATGGCTCCAGTTTGCAGTTGAACTTTGGCGTGGTAGCTAGCGAAAACTTCTTGGGCATACGAGCCTCCCGGATCCGTCGAGTGAAGCATAGCGCTCCACAGGGTCCGATTTCTGTTTTCGAGTCTGAGCTGTTGCTGTATGACCTCCTCGAGTGGCTCCTGCTGGAACGGTGACGACGTGAGCTTTTTTTACTGCTCCTTCCCCGAGGACTTCGACTGCGACGATCCCGATCTGCATCTCTCCTTGGAGTTGCTTGTGGATGCTGTATGGCTTTTGCTGCTATTGCCAGTTGTTTGTACAGTTGGAGGTGATGATCCCTCTTTGGGTCTCCTGCAGGAGGTTCGATTGTTCTGAGATAGGTGCCTAGCGTCATCAGCGCCCCGGCTGGCTCAGTAGGTATGGGGACTCCTTCCGCGTCGACTGCCATAAAGGCTGGATTTAGGTTTCGAGTGACCGCTGCACGATCTGCGTCTCCGAGGTTTATGAATCGTGACCTATTCACGGGGTCGTTTCTGCCTGTTGAACTCGTAGACAATGCCTTTCGCCGAGCACTCGATATGCTGGCTTGCTTCTTGCGTTCCTCGAGTACCGCTCGGTAGTTCTTCAACCGTATCGATTCTTGCCACTGGAAGTATTGTAAGGTCAATACCTGTCGTGGTGGGATCGCAACAGATGCCATGGGTATGGCTAAGATGGGGCCGAATGGTCGTTGGGGGAATCCGGGGAGGGTTTATGCACTCAAGAAGTGCACACGCAAGAACACGCAAGAACACGAACTAGAAACCAAGAAAGCAAGAACACAAAGCACACCACGATGTACCCTGCTTCGGGGCCCTCTTGCGGAGGTAACACCCCTACTGCAGCACTATCCTACTCAGTGTATAGCTCAAAGTGACAAGTACAAGCTGCTCCTCGAGCTGTATGATGATACAATGGTGAGAACTTGAGGTAAAAGATGGAGCTACGCGGGAGGAAGAAGGCACTCCGAGCTAGATCCGAGGTGTTTCCGGGGTATTCCGAGGTTCCTTTCTCTTTTCTCTCTCTGTTTATCGATCTCTCCGTCTGGGGCCTCAAGCAGGAGGGGGGTGAAGCCCTCTATATAGGCCAACCGGGTTACCGTTGTGCCCCTCGCTGAACACTGTAGCCATGCCTCTGCTTTGGTCATCATTGTACTCCTATCAGGGACAAGACATGTCCTGCCCATCCCCTGCATCACCACAGTAGAGCTAGGATGTCTCCTCTGACAGAGACAGGACATAGCCACGCCGTGCTACCTCGTAGCCTTTTCCCCGGATCTCACGCGGTCAGTGGTCAGAGGCGTGCAGCCCCGCCAAACCCGGGGCACGCCTCTGCCATGCTCCGTGACAGACGCTTCCGTGTCAGGCGTGAAGTGACAGGAGCATTGACTCCTGCCCGAGCTACGGCCTCCTGCCGTGGTTAGCTCGGGTCCTGCTTCCGTTCCTTACCTCGGGTCTTGTACTTAAGACCCGACCACCTCGGGTATAACTTCCTTCACACAGCTTCTCCTGTACTCACCATATAAACCATAGCACCGAGGTATTAGGTCGGCTGACCATAGCTCGGACAGTGAACCTCGGCCCAGGCTAACGGGATACCTCGGATCCCTCTGGGCCAAGATAGGTCGGCCTTTGTATCCTCCAGGTCAAGATTAAGCTCGGACACTCCCAGGCCCAAACATGTCGGCCCTTTCCGTACCTCGGCATGTCTTTAAACTCATCTTTATGCCAAGCCTTGACCCTACCCGGGGGTAGCCCCCCGACATTAGTCCCCGAAGCTGGTGCGGTCCTACGACCTCGGATGGAGGGCCGTAGCAGGTTCAAAATTAACCAAGGCACCACCTCTAAACCGACCTCCAACATAGCTCCGCCGAGGTACTTCCCACAGACCTTAATCTCATCCGATGTTGATCTACAATCTGAACTTTCCAGCTATGTGACTCAGCACAATCTTGACTCAAGATTTTCCGAGGTACGTGGCGAAGAATCTCTGCCCGGACCTCGAAACCCGAACCTCTGAAAGACAGGTCCTGACCACACGCCTCCCTTGTCAGCCGGACCCACCAAACAGCGCACCTGCGCACTCAAGTGCGAGACCAACTTGACCGCCCGCGACTCCTCGATTCTCGCGCTGACTGGCACAGGAAATCCGAGGCTGGCGGTTGCCACTCTGCGGCCCACGATGTGGCCGATCGTGCGGCCACCAACCGCGCAACCGCTTCTCCGCCCGCACACGATCCCACGATCCCACGTTCCCCGGTAACCGCGCGATTGTGCGCAGTTACCGCGTGCAGTTACTGCACGCGGCTATAAATAGGGGCCCAGGGCAGGACTTCGTCTTCTTCTTCCCCACTTCACTGCTTCGTGCCCTCTGCCTCCAGCGCCGCCGTCGAGCGCCTCGCCGCACCGGAGTACGCGCCGCCGTTCTGCAACACCGTCCCGCACCGCCGTCAAGCGCCTCGCCGCACCGGAGCACGCGCGCTGTGCCTGGCGCCATCGACTCGCCGCCGATCCCTCGCGTTCCTCCACGGTGAGTTCCTTTCTTCCCGTCCATTGCCGTGGATGAGTTCATCCTCCGATGAACTCGAGGATCCTGATGAACCCTAAGATTCTGATGAACTAGATGATCCCCTCGAGCCCTTTTAGCACATTTTGATCTCGCTTAGATTTGCACCAGACGCATCCGTAGCACTATCCTTTTAGTTTTGCCCCTGGATGAACTCGATTTATTTCCCTTTTTAGCTCACCGGTAGATCTTTGCTAGCATCTCGCCACGGTAGAAACATGTTTCCCGCCAAAATCTTTAGCTCGGCTGTTTTGACTGATCCGAGGTATTTTACCCCGGCTATCCTGAACTGTCCGAGGTACTTACCCCGGTTGAACCTCCTCTTCTGCAGGAAAGCTCAACATGTCTTCTGCCTCGATCCCGCCGAGGAAGGAGCACAGGAAATCCGAGGTAGCTGGGAGGGATCCGACGTCACGGAGGTCGACATCAAATGGCTCCGAGATTCACGGCGGATCCCGGCTAAACTCATCTGCCGGATTCCGAAGAAAGGAGACATCGAACCCGAGGTGGAATCCGGGAGAGGGTCGTCTTCCTGGACCACTTTGAACGTGGCTTCGGGCTCCCGGCCGGGAAATTCTTCCGGGAATTCTTGGACAAATTCGGGCTACAACCACACCACCTGCCCGCCAATGCCATCCTCCAACTTTCGGCCTACGCACCTTTTCCGAGGGTTACCTCGGATTATGGCCAAGCATCGAGTCCTGGGCCAAGTACTTCCAGCTGAAGAAGCAAAGTGTCCCGAACAAGAAGGTCGTGGACAAGGAGATGACTGCTTGCGGGGCGGCCTCGATTTCACCTCGGCGCCAATCTGAGTTTCCTCGGATTCAGGGCCTGGACTCCTGCCGCAAATGGCAACGCTCCTTCTTCTACGTGAAGAACCCGGGCGAAGACCTCATCAACTTGCCGGAGTTCACCATTGGAACCCCCACTGCCCAACTCAACTGGGATTATGAGCCTGCACCCGACGCTCCCGAGGTTCTTCTGATCCACCAGACCATGATGTCACTCCAGGGAAAAGCTGGGGAGCAGATGACATCTTGCGTACCATGATCACCCGCCGAGTTAGCCCTTTACAAGAGCGGGCCCATAAGATCTGCCATATGAGTGGCCGCTACGACCCCACTCGCACAGCACCTTTGAACTTGATGACTCCGAGGTGAAGAGGCGCATCCGGCCATCGCCAAGACCACCATGCCCGACAAGTGGAAATGGGGTGTCAAGCCCTATGACCGAGATCACCTCCAGCTCAAGTAAGTGTACTTTACCCGACGTAAAATATTCCTCGGTTTCATTTTCACCCGGCCTTGTATTGATTCTTGTGCTAACTCGGTTTTACCTTGCCACCTCTGCAGAAGTTCACTCGACAGGAAATCGAGGATGGCCCCCTTTCTTCTAAGGAGTGGACTCCCGACCTGCCTGTCCCGGAAGCCGCCGAGGTTGAAGATCCGGACAATGAGGATCACCTCCCCATTCCCAAGGCCACCTCGGGTAAGACTCGTGGTTTCACCTCGCACCGCCCACCAGTTCGATCGCTATCCAGGATTGGCCCGATGATGACGATGATGATTGCCAAATTCTGGAACCTGTCAACGTTATTCCCATTTCATATGCTCCTCCAACATATAAGAACTTTCATCCAGCGTCTGCAGCTTCCCGGAAGCGCTCAGGACCTGGTACCTCGGATGCCGAGGCTTCCAAGACCTCGGAGACTGCGGCGCCCAAAGCCAAGCGTGCCAAGAAGACCTCGGGAGGCACAAGAAGCGAGGCCCCGTGGAGGAAGATGCGTAAGTCACCTTGCTCCTTTTTACCTTTCACGCTGTTCCGAGGTTAAGTTTTTTACACTCTAACTTAATCTTTTCTTTGTCTAGCCCGGCTCGGCAGATCAAGCAGAGCCATAGCTCGATACACTCACCACTGCCTCCAGTGGTTGAAGCTCAGACCACCGAGGTCGAGGTTAACCTCGGAAGCCCCGCCAGAGCCTCTCCTCCAGAACGGTCCATTGACCTCACCAGCCCGGAGAAGACCATCTCCTCCCCGGCGCGTCTCCTCCGCCGAACTTCCACCGCCGAGCTCTGACTCCGGCCTGGGGCACTCTGCTCCCCGCCGAGATCAGACTCCTCCGCCTCCTCAGAAGGATGCGGAGACAGATCGCGCCAAGACTCCGGCTAAGACCGTGCAGGAGCCTCGGCTCTCCCCCAAGTCTCAAGCTGCGCGCAACCAGCAGCAACAGCAGCAGAAGAAGCAGAAGAAAGATTCAGCTCCAGTTGTTGAGCCCCCCAAACAGCCACAGCAAACTCCAATGCCGCCACCGCCACCGGGCCCCAAGGCTGCGAGCACCCAACTGGTGCCGCACGCTTCCGCGCCGAGTCCACCTGACCAAGACCGCGCCTCGAGCTCTCAGGTCGCCACCTCCCGAGCTCTCTTCGCTGCTACCATCCAGCCGAACATCAGCAGCTGGGAGGTCGGGCAACTCCGGACCAAGAGCGGGAACAGCTTAGGCTCGGAGAAGCACTACGATATGGACTGGAACTCGGCTGACACTGCCGAGGTCTCCTCCAACCCGAGCTCTGAGCATCAGTTGGACCTAGCGCCGTGCTCCAATCTATCTACAACATGCAGACTGCGGTCCTCGACTGCAGCAAGAAGGCCTCGGTAAGTTTCTTTACGCAACTCTCTTTCTTCCTTTGAAACCAAATGACAAACATACACTACTCCCAGTCCCCGAGATTCGGGTTGAGCAATTGACACTCCACCGAGTTAAAATTGCTCGGCTTGAATCTCAAAAACTTGTCATTTCTCCCATGCTGAGTCCCCGAGGCCAATGCCAAGTCCCCGGGACTCAATTGGGCCTCGGGTGCTAGAAATACCTCGGATTTCTCCGAACTGATCTCTCTATTTTTTCAGGAGTGCAACAATGCTCGGACCAAGATCTTCAAGAACCTCCTGCTGGATCACAACAGATTGAAGAAGTCTCACCGGACTCTTCTATCCGCGAAGGAGCAGAGCGACAAAGATTACGCCTCCAAGTTGAAGACAGCCGAGGATGAAATAGCTCGGCTGCAACAAGAGCTGAACCGGGCTAACGAAGCCAAAACTGCTGTGGAGGACGCTATGAAGGTCAAGGACCAGGCCGCCGAACAGCAGCAAGAGCTTGCCAAGACCCTGGAGAGCCGCGCCACCTCGGCCGAAGCCGAACTTACGCCCTCCGAGCTATCGAAAAGCTGGTTGTCCGAGCTCGCTCGGATTAATCACCAAATGGACAGTAAGTTTCTTTTCCCCTTTTCCTTATTTTCTGCCGACCTACACCCCGTGCCACCGTATGCCTTATTTCAGCGACAGCCTTTTTGTCTTCTTCAGAGAACTTCGAGCACTCCAAGGACAAGGCTATCCGCGAAGTTCAAGCAGCTCGGGCAAAGAGGGCTGAGACAGAAACCTCAGCGAAAGCTGGGATATCCAGGACCACCTTGTTGCCCTTAATGCTCGGATCAGGCCGCTCCGAGCCATTGGAACCAAGCTGTTGATGCTGCCATCGAGGTCCACCGTGCCCTCTGGCCCAAGGTCAAGACTCCCACTTGCATCGACGAGCTCGCCACGAAGCTGAAAGGAGCCGAGGCTAGACTTCGGGAGTGGAGATGCTCATCAGCTCGGGCTGGAGCGGACAAGGCCCTGGTGTTCGTGCTGTCCTGGTATGAAGATGTTGAGATCCACACGGTTACCTCCCTGCGCAGGGGCTCTCCTTGGAACTCCACCCCTGATGGCATTGCGAAACGCCAAGCAGCAGCCGACCGCTTTGCTAGTTATGCAAACACCCGGACCTTTGATGACGGGCGCCTCTACTCTGAGGACGAAGAGAGCTCGGACGAGGAAGCGAGTCCGGTGAAGAAAGTTCTGAGGCGAGGAAATTGACTTTGACGAGCCTGAGAGCTCCAAGGGCAAGGCCGGCAAAACAACCGAGGTGGCTGAAGGCTCTGATGATGACTTCAGCTTCGACGAACCTCCGAACTCCAAGGGCAAGTCCGGCAAAGCGTAGCCACCGAGGTGATCTCCCCCGACGTGACGGACACCCCGGCATCCACTCCAACAACCGAGGTTGCTTCCGCGACCGAGGTTGTTTCTGCGCCCGAGGCTCCTGCGCCCGAGGCTCCTTCTTCCGAGGCCTGAACTTGTCTCAACAAAATATTAAATCCCCGGTATGCCGGGTGCAGATGTAACAGACCTTAAGTAGTTTGCTTGCTACCAGTACTATTAACTTGCTATCCGAACCATGCTTTTCTAAAACTTTATGCCGAACCCTTTTGGAACGAGTCCCCGAGTTCACTTTCGTGTTTACTATACTGGCATTCTTTGCTCTTGTCTACCATTTAGGCGTTCGACAGTCGAGTCACAAGATTGTTGTTTATAGCATACAGTACTTAGCAAATCTCGAAGTGTGTTTCAAAACATCCGACATAAACGAAAGGTAAAGACAGGGGTTAGTAAACGACACATGCCGAACTATATTTTTGGACCGAGTCCCCGAGTCCATTTTCATGTTTCCCACGTTTTTTCATCTTTGCTCTTGACTACCTTTTAGGCAGATGCCAGTCGAGTCACAAGATTAGTTACATAGCACACATTACTTGAAGTTTGAGACGAGGTTCAAAATAGTTCGGCATATGAACAAAACTGACAAACAGAAATAAAACACAAGCACAAGAGCGAGGCAGTCCCCGAGCTTCAACCTCGGAGTGCCGACATTTCATTAAGGATTAACCGAGGTACATACATTGCGCCTTCATGAGTAGAAAGGTCGGAGTAGAGCTATATTCCATGGTCGCCTGACCTCTGATCCGGGGTTGTCCAGCCCATCTTCCCTTGGTTCCTGCGCATCTATAAGATAGTACGAATCATTGAGCAGAGCTCGGCTCACAATGAACGGTCCCTCCCATGGAGGTGACAACTTGTGCCGACCTTTCTTGCGCTGCACCAACCTCAGCACCAAATCTCCCTCGTGAAACACACGAGGGTTGACACTCCGGCTATGATAACGTCGGAGACCTTGCTGGTATATTGCTGACCGAGATGAGGCCAATTCTCTAGCTTCCTCAAGCAGATCTACTGCATCCTCCCGAGCCTCTTTTGCCTCGGCTTCAGTGTACATTGCCACTCTGGGCGCATCATACTCGATGTCAGTGGGTAGCATAGCTTCTGCCCCATAGACCATAAAAAATGGCGTATAGCCAGTTGATCGATTTGGCGTGGTCCTTAGACCCCACAGTACTGCTGGTATCTCATCTATCCAACACCCCGGAGTTTTCAGCAGTGGTTCAATGAGCCGAGCCTTGATGCCGGCCAACACTAGAGCATTTGATCTTTCCACTTGTCCATTAGACTCCGGGTGTGCCACCGAGGCTATGTCCAGCCGGATTCCCTTGTTCATGCAAAACCGAGCAAATTCTCCAACAGCAAAGTTCGTGCCGTTGTCCGAGATAATGCTATGGGGGTACCCATATCGCAGAATGATCTCCTTCAAAAAGTCACTGCTGAATGACCATCCAACTTCCGGATTGGTTTCACCTCGATCCACTTGGTGAACTTGTCCACCATCACCAGTATGTGCGTCATGTTACCTCGGGCTGGTTTGAACTCTCCCACCATATCCAAACACCATACCGCAAACGGCCAAGTGATAGGAATTGTTTTGAGCGCCGAGGCTGGCATATGCGTTTGCTTGGCAAACCTTTGGCATCCTTCACATCTCCGGACTATGGCCTCTGCATCAGCAAGAGCAGTGGGCCAATAGAACCCATGCCTGAACACCTTGGCCACCAGAGCTCTTGTGCTGCAATGATGACCACACTCTCCTTGGTGGATCTCCAAAAGCATCTCCTTGCCTTCAGCTGGCTCGACACACCGTTGCAACACCTCGGTTACGCTTCTTTTATAGAGCTCCTTGTTGATGATGGTGTACGCCTTGGCCCTCCTTTGGATTCTCCTAGCCTCGGTTGTGTCACTTGGCAAGCTTCCCTCCGTTATGAACTTCATGATTTGCTCCGCCCACTCCGGCACTGGGTGCAAAGGAAAAAGTTCTCGTCCACCTCCATTGGTTCGGCCACCATAATCTCCTCCATTATTTCCTCCACCATCCTGCGACCAGTCCCCGAGGTTGGTGCACAGTCCCCGGGTCCGACCAAACGCACCGACGTCTACCTCCATTGGAACAGGTCCGGGCTCTTGCTCCGCCGGGATGAAAATAGATTCGGATTCAGGAGAAGGTTTGATTGAAGGAGTTCTCAAGTGATTCAGGGCTACCCTGGTGGTACTGCCTCTTTGATGAACCGAGCTTTGACAACACGTCGGCAGCATTTTTCTGCCGAGGTATATGCCTGTACTCACACCCTTCAAAGAACCCGGATATCTTTTGCACATGGAACCGATATAACGCCATGTTGGCATCCAGAGCATCCCAAGTTCCAGAAGATTGTTGCACCACCAGGTCGGAATCGCCGAAGCACTCTACACGCCGGATACCGATCTCCTTTGCCACCTTGAGGCCATGGATTAAGGCCTCATACTCCGCCACATTGTTTGATGCTGAGAAATGAATCTGCAGCACGTACTTCAGCTGATCTCGCTTTGGCGAGGTGAGGACTATTCCAGCCCCCAGCCCGATCTTTGTTTGGACCCATCAAAATGCATTTTCCAATAATTATAGTCCGGCCTGGGTGGCTCATACTGCATCTCGGCCCAATCACAAAAGAAGTCCGGCAACGCCTGGGATTTAATTGCATCTCTTCTCTCATAATGTGGTGCATATGGAGACACCTCAATCGCCCATTTGGCAACTCGGCCAGTTGCATCTTTGCACCCGATGATCTCCGAGATTGGAGCTTCGCACACCACCGTCATGGGATGCTCCTGGAAATAATGCTTCAACTTCTTGACCGCCAGGTAGACACCATACGTCATCTTCTGGTAGTGAGGGTAGTTCTGCTTCGAGGTAGAGATCACCTCGCTCAAGTAATACACCGGTCTCTGCACCGACCTGCCACCTTCTTCGCGCTCCACCACCACTGCCACACTTACAACTCGGTTTGTGGCCGCAATGTAAAGTAACATCGGCTCATTGTGCAATGGTGACGCCAACACCGGGGCAGTGGACAACATCTTTTTCAGCTCATTGAACGCCACGTCGGCCTGCGGGGTCCATGTAAACCCGGTACTTTTCTTCATGAGCTGGTACAAAGGTAAGGCTTTTTCTCCCAGCCGACTACAAATCGGCTCAACGAGGCTAGGCACCCTGTGAACTTCTGCACATCTTTCAAACACTTCGGTAACTTCATGTTCTCAATAGCTCGGATCTTGGCCGGGTTAACCTCGATACCTCGGCTAGACACCAGGAATCCGAGCAACTTTCCAGCCGGGACACCAAAGGTGCACTTGTCCGGGTTAAGCTTCAACCGATATTTTCTCAAATTCACAAATGTCTCCTCGAGATCCTCGAGGAGAGTACGTTTCTCCTTAGTTTTGATGACGATATCATCGACATACACTTGCACATTTTTGCCCATTTGAGAGTGCAGGCATTTCTGCATACACCTCTGATAAGTTGCCCCGGCATTTCTCAGACCAAAACACATGACACGATAGCAATACGCCCCATACGGGGTAATAAAAGCAGTCTTTATTTGATCCTTTGGGTTCAGTGGTATCTGGTGAAAACCAGAGTACGCATCGATAAAAGACAACAGTTCACAACCAGCAGTGGAATCGATCACTTGATCAATCCGAGGTAATGGAAACGGATCTTTTGGGCACGCCTTGTTGAGGTTAGTGAAGTCAATGCACATGCGCCACACCTTGACCACGGCTGGCTCGTCTTTCTTCTTTTCCACCAAGACCGGATTGGATATCCAGTCCGGATGCAGCACCTCCATAATGAACCCGGCTGCAAGCAACTTAGCCAGCTCGTCCAGCACCACTTGTCTTCGGTCGTCTGAGAGACGACGGGTCGGTTGCCTCACCGGTTTCACCTCGGCCTGACAAATAAAGAGTGCTCTGCCAACTCCCTCGGAACACCAGGCAGGTCCTTAGCCGACCATGCAAAGATATCCCGATTCTCACGGAGGAAGTGACAGAGCTCGCTTTCCTATTTCTCGCCCAGCCCGGTCCCAATGATGGCCATGCTCTGGGTGCTCCGGGTCAATGGGGATCTTCTTGGTCTCCTTGGGCACCTCGAATGCTGCAGTTGAGTCCGGGCTCATCAGTCCGGACAGGCCGAGCTGTGTTGACTGCGCCATTGCCACCACTTGATGCAGCTTCTTCTCAGCTGCGATCACCAAAGACTCGGCCAGATTAGACCCCGCCGAGGCACACTGAATGGCTCGCTTGTAGTCACCCGAGATGGATATGATCCCATTAGGCCCTGGCATTTTCATCTTCAGGTATGCAACATGGGTGGAAATCATGAACTTGGCCAGAGCCGGCCTTCCAAGCAATGCATGGTATGCACTCTCCAAGTCCACCACCTCGAACTCGATACTCTCAACTCGGCAGTTATCCTTGGTTCCAAATGCTACATCCACCCATATCTTGCCCATGGGTGCACAGGAAACGCCAGGCACAATCCCATGAAAAGTACAACTGCTTGGCATCAACTGATTTGGCGATATGCCCAATTTCACCATTGTGTCTCGGTACATGATGTTGATGGCACTGCCATTGTCCACCAGAACTCGGGTAACCTCACATTGTTAGTAGGCCCACACAACGTCGGATCTACCACCAGGGCATACTTTCCAGGGCTCGGCATGATCCGAGGTGTGTCTTTCCTGCTCCAAGTGATCTCCTGCTCAGACCAGTTCATATAGGTCGGCACCACCGGCATTACTGCATTCACCTCCATGGCACGCCTCTGCACACTCTTCTTGTCAGTTGGCTCGGTCACAAAGACCACATAGCTCGCATGAGCCTCTCTATAGTCATTTCCGGGGTATTCATACTGCTGACTTGGTCCGGCACCATTGTTGTTGTTACCTCGGACATTCACACATTCACGGTCTTGCTGCTGCAGGCCTCGGAGGAGGTGCAGTGGTTATCGGGGTAACATTTGCTCCGGACAGATTCGGGTTGGGACCTCGGCTGAAATCTCTGAGGTGGTCCTCCTCTGTTTCCTCCGGCCTTGCCCCTTCTTCCTGATTCTGCGGTTCCAGCTGCACTGCCGGGTTGAATGGTTGGCTGGCTTGCGCGGGTCGGTCGTATGGTAACAGCAAGGACCATCTATCATTGATTCATAAGTCAAGGGTGGCTCCGGGTTCGGACTAAATGCCGGACCATTGATTTTCGGCCTCTGGACACCTCCAGCTCCGGGCTGATCCGGGTTCACCGCTGCAACTTGGTTCGAGGTGTATGGGTAGTCCGGCTCCCTCCTCTTGTCCGAACTCTTGGCGGTCATTACACCTTGGTCCGAGCCGGTTGTTTATTGGCTCCCTCCTTCTGTTACGTGCCACTGCCTCTGCTGCTGGCTGCATCGGATCACCCAGAGCATAAGAATCTGCAATCCGGATTGTTTCTGCTAGGGATTTCGGCATATCTCTTTGGAGCCTCTGCCACAGCATGCTGCCATGTCGACAACCATCTGCAAACCAGGAAATGGCCTGTGCCTCTACAACTCCTTCACAGGAATTCCGAACATTGCTCCACCGAGTTAAGAATTCTCGGTCAGTTTCATGATCATCTTGCTTACATGCCGCCAGGAGCTGAGGTCGGTTTGGCCTCTTGTATGTACTAGCAAAGTTGCTGTTAAACGCCAGCTCCAAGTCTATCCAGGAGTTGATACTATACTCCGGCAAATTATTCAGCCAGATCCGAGCTGGACCTTCCAACATGTGCGGGAGATACCGGACCGCCCATCGGCGATTGCCCCCCGCTATGTGCACCGAGGATACATAATCTGTCAGCCAATCTTGCGGCTTGGTGCTCCCGTTGTATGGCTTGGTGTTCCGACCTAACTGGAACTGAGATACTGGGGTGGTGGCTCCTTCATGATCCGAGGTCCAAAACACGCCGGACCAGGAGGGCCTTCCTCCTCCAGTTGCTCGACAAGTAGATTCTATCCAGCTTGTTACGAACATCGCCTGGAGCTAACATCCGACCTCCTATCCGAGGTCCCAACGCCCCATCCACTCTGTGGTATCCAGCTCGCGCCATGGCCGAGTCTCCATCATCATATCGGTCATCGCCTTGACCGACATTCTGAGGTTGCTGAACATACTCCGGCTCTCGCTGATATTGCCCTGCGGCCGGGGTTGTTGCTGATACCTCGGGGGCGGAGGTGGTTTACCTCGGCCAGCCGATGCTGCTTGCCCCCATTCTGATTTCCCTGACCGGAGTTACCCTTAGCTCGGCTTGCATTGCCTGGGCCGGGGTTTCCCTTAGCTCGGCTAGCATTGCCCTGGCCCACCTTCTGCTTTGCTGCTAACACCGGATCATACATCTGCAGCTGCTTGTTCTGACCCGAGGTGACACTCCGGGCTCGATCGGCTCCTCCGACGAGTGGAGACGAGGCTTGCCCCTTGGACACCTGACTAACTGGCCTAGCTGAATAAACCATCTCGAATCACCAGCCCCGGCTGCTCTGCGGAGAGCCTCATTCTGCTGGTTAGCTACATACACTAATTCATTGACTCGCTTCTGCTGCGCACGCCATGCATCTCCAGTCAACCCGGATAGCTCGGCCCTGCCTGCCTCGGCAGCTCTGAGGTTCTTAGCAGGGGAACTATATACCGGCCTTCCAGTCGACACGCGACTCTCACTCCTAGCCGAGGTGGTAGGTCGAGCCTCCCTGTCCATCTCATCATTGAGCCCCTTGCCTCTCTGCCGCACCTCGGCTCCCCTATGTGTATCAACTGCTACCGGGGTGAAGCCATTCGCTGCATTGTACTCACGCAGATCTCTATTGAACTCATCTCTAGCTGTTATCATTGCTACAGCCTCCTTTTGCAGCAGGACACGCTTTGCCTCTAGGTCGGCCACAGTCACCACTACATCCACTCCTGGATTTACTGGGTCTGCCAGTATTCCACTATCTCTACCAGGGTCGCACCTCGGCCCTGCACCTCGGGGGTACCAGGCAACTCTTTCTCTAGCCTGGGCTTTGCAGATCTCACCTTAGCAACCTCGGCCGGCTTGGATTGCTGGCATCTCTTTGCCAGCGGCGTCATCCGGACCGGTCATCATCACCTCCACGCAGCTCTCGGGGCGAGTGATACGCCGACCTAAAGCCGCGAGGAGAGGAGTTTCGTCGTCCACGAGCACCTGCTCCGGGTACTCGCGAACAACCTCGACAGCAACGTATGTGACGAAGCTGCCAAGCATCATGGTGAAGCCATGCTCGGGGAAGGGCTTGCCGGCGAAACACCCCGCGTTGTCGCTGATGAAGGTGAACTCACCGATCTTGGCGATAAGCCCGGAAAGAACACGCTCGCCTGAGCCCGTCCGGATGTAAACTCCCTCCAACGCCTCAATCTGCCCCACGGTGGGCGCCAACTGTCGTGGTGGGATCACGGCAGATGCCATAGGTATGGCTAAGATGGGGCCGAATGGTCGTTGGGGGAATCCGGGGAGGGTTTATGCACTCAAGAAGTGCACACGCAAGAACACGCAAGAACACGAACTAGAAACCAAGAAAGCAAGAACACAAAGCACACCACGATGTACCCTGCTTCGGGGCCCTCTTGCGGAGGTAACACCCCTACTGCAGCACTATCCTACTCAGTGTATAGCTCAAAGTGACAAGTACAAGCTGCTCCTCGAGCTGTATGATGATACAATGGTGAGAACTTGAGGTAAAAGATGGAGCTACGCGGGAGGAAGAAGGCACTCCGAGCTAGATCCGAGGTGTTTCCGGGGTATTCCGAGGTTCCTTTCTCTTTTTCTCTCTCTGTTTATCGATCTCTCCGTCTGGGGCCTCAAGCAGGAGGGGGGTGAAGCCCTCTATATAGGCCAACCGGGTTACCGTTGTGCCCCTCGCTGAACATTGTAGCCATGCCTCTGCTTTGGTCATCATTGTACTCCTATCAGGGACAAGACATGTCCTGCCCATCCCCTGCATCACCACAGTAGAGCTAGGATGTCTCCTCTGACAGAGACAGGACATAGCCACGCCGTTCTACCTCGTAGCCTTTTCCCCGGATCTCACGCGGTCAGCGGTCAGAGGCGTGCAGCCCCGCCAAACCCGGGGCACGCCTCTGCCATGCTCCGTGACAGACGCTTCCGTGTCAGGCGTGAAGTGACAGGAGCATTGACTCCTGCCCGAGCTACGGCCTCCTGCCGTGGTTAGCTCGGGTCCTGCTTCCGTTCCTTACCTCGGGTCTTGTACTTAAGACCCGACCACCTCGGGTATAACTTCCTTCACACAGCTTCTCCTGTACTCACCATATAAACCATAGCACCGAGGTATTAGGTCGGCTGACCATAGCTCGGGCAGTGAACCTCGGCCCAGGCTGACGGGATACCTCGGATCCCTCTGGGCCAAGATAGGTCGGCCTTTGTATCCTCCAGGTCAAGATTAAGCTCGGACACTCCCAGGCCCAAACAGGCCGGCCTTTCCGTACCTCGGCATGTCTTTAAACTCATCTTTATGCCAAGCCTTGACCCTACCCGGGGGTAGCCCCCGACAATACCTCTTCCGGAGTTGCGTTTGCTGGTAGCATTGTGCAGCTTTCGATTACTCACTTTTTTCGCCATCTCTGTGGTGATGGTCAGCGTGGTTGTTCCGTCAGGCATAGTGACTGTGCAATGGTATTCTGTAGGTCGACGACATGTTGCAGCTGCTGACGTTTCTGCTGTACTCGCGGTGTATACCTGATACGGTACCACCCGATCTTCCGTCCATGTGCTGTTAATGCGCATTATGGATTCAGCGTCGTCATCCAGGCTCATGTTGGAGTTGCTTTGCTTGCTGGGGTTTCTGTCGCAATCGAGTAGATCTTCGAGTGCTTTGTCCAGGCTATCTGCATCGCAGGTGAATATCTCGTGGCTGGCATGGATTTCTAGGCCGTTGAGATCGGCGAGGTATATGTTGTCATCTATGTTCTCCTGGTTCCCTGCGACGTCGTTGCAGTCGACGACGTTGTCGAGTGACTCGATTGAGTTGTTTGGGCGATACGCAGATTCGATCTCGCTTCTTCCAAATCTTTTTGCCACCTCGTCACGGAACTCTTGCGAGTTCATGGACGTTGCAGAGTCACTTGGCGATTGGATCGGGACAATCTGTGACGATGTCGCGGCCAAGATGGATGGTGTTGCGGTCGAAGCGTTGTCGAGTGTCTCCGTGTCGAGTGTCTCCATGTCGAGTGGATCTAACAGGTCCTGCACACCATCTTTATCGACAAAGAAGTTAAATTCTCCAACTGTAATATCCAAACCTGATTCGAGTCCAGCAAAGGCTTGTTGAGCTTCCATCGAGTGCGGCGTGAGCTTCCTTGGAGATTTTGGCGAGCGATCGCTTTTTGAATTGATGCTGGTCGATCTTGTCGACGAGTTGCCGTTTGCAGCGGTGGTCGGTGATTTGCTTTTTGATGATGTAGTAGGCGAGTTATCTTGTGCAGATGCGATCGGTGGGTGGCCGCTTGATGATGAAACCGGCGAAACCGTGAGCCCAATACTACCTGTTCCCACAGACGGCGCCAATTGTCGAGGTGTGCCCTCGGCAATTCCCATGGTTGCTATACCTAGGGTTGATTATGTGGTAGAGAACGCGTAGTATTGGTGGAATCGACGGCTGACAAGCTGGATTTACCCAGGTTCAGGGCCCTCGAGTGAGGTAAAACCCCTACTTCCTGCTTGTCTGTATTTATGGTATGAATATGAGGGTTACAAGGGTTCGGCGAGCTGCTGATCTCGTCGAGTTTTTGGTGGCTATGGATTCCTCCCCCGATCTATCACCCTCCCAGCCTTTATATAGGAGGCTGGGTCTCGAGAAACATAATCGACCAAGGTTTACATGTATGGAAAGTCTTAACCGACTATAACTTGATCTAACTTGGAAAGCACTCTTCGTCTTGGGCCTTCCTTCGTGGGCTTCGATTAACCCTTGGGCTTCTTTGATCATCACGTGCACCAGGTACCTTTACGCTGGGGTACCCGCAGAGTATAACCTCGTCAGATTTAGAGTTTATCTTGTACTCCAAGTCATTAGCTTCTTACCTCCCAAGGTTGTATCACTATATATACCCCGTGAGGGTCAAGGAAAAAAAACAACAATATTAGAATGAACCGACTTGATCCGTGGTCCGGCACTCTTAATCAAGATTAGCATTACTAGCCTGCAACACTAAGAGAATAACTCCCATCATGTACTTGGGTAGTGGGCAGTTAATACTCTTTATCTTTGTAACCCGGCCATGAAAATATATAGGACACACTCGGTATTAGTTTAGACAGGGCCGTCGACGAGGGTGTTCGAGGTGAGCGACCGCACAGGGCCCTCAAAAATTAGGGGCTCCCAAATTCTATACATCCAGTATGCATTCGTCATGGATTTGAAGGTTAAACTATCCGTCTGTTCATCCGTATTGGGAAAGACGAGGGTGAGAGGTAGGAGATGAACCTGACTGCGGGCCCTACCAGCGAAGGGTTAAGTTAACTGCGCGGCTCAACCAACTCCTAAAAGCAATAGCACAAGCAATTCTAGCATATGCTATGTCCGTGTTTAATATACCGAAACAGATTTGTAAAGCTATTTGTAATGCAATTGCAAAGTTTTGGTGGGGTGGTACAACAACACAAAGGAAGATGCACTGGATGGCATGGTAGAAAATGAGTATTCCAAAGAATGAAGGAGGCATGGGATTCAGGGATCTCCATTGCTTCAATCAAGCCATGCTAGCAAAACAGTGTTGGCGTTTGCTAAGCAATCCTGATTCTCTTTGTGCGCAGGTGCTTAGAGCAAAATATTAGCTAGATGGTGATTTGATAAATGCTACTCTTAAGAAAGGATCGTCTTTTACCTGGCAAAGCATTATGGCAGGGTTAAAAACTTTCAAAAGAGGCTGTATCTGGAGAACATGTAATGGTGCTTGATGACCCACAAGTATAGGGGACGTATCGTAGTACTTTCGATAAATAAGAGTGTCGAACCCAACGAGGAGCAGAAGTTGTTGACAAGTAGTTTTGATCAAGAAATCACTGTAAATACTAGCAGACAAGTTTTTAGGGGTTTTTGATATTACAGATAAATAAAATACGTATAAATAAAAGACAGTAATAATAATTGCAGCAAGTGGCCCAATCCTTTTTAGAGCAAAGGATAAGCCGGTTGGTTTACTTATGATGGCAAAATGTTCTTGAGGACACACGGGAATTTCGTCAAGTGCTTTCGCTTCCTACAGCTGATTAATCTTTATTGTTTTGATAAGTGTTGTGTGGGTGAACCTATGCTAATGCACTGCCCTAACTTGGACTAATACATACTTGTGATTAAACCCCTTGCAAGCATCCGCTTTACAAGTAAGTAATTAAGATAAATCTAACCACAGCCTTAAACTCTGAGATCCTACACTCCCTCATGCACCGGTTTACTAACGGGGGTTTAGCTTTCTGTCACTCCGGCAAACCCACAATTAGTAGCCGAATACACAATGTATTCCCCTAGGCCCATAAAGGTGAAATGTCATATAGTCGACGTTCACACGACACCACTAGAAGAATAACACCACAACTTAAATATCAAACCATTAAATATCACTCAACATAGTTCCACTACTAACAGCATGACTTCTCCCATGTCCTCAAGAACTGAACGAACTACTCATAAGACATCATATGGATCATGATCAGAGGTGATATAATGATGAATAACAATCTGCACATATACTTCAATTCACCGATAAAACTTAATAGCATCAACCACAAGTCGTAATCAACACCGGGAAAGTTTCCCCTATGAACTACGCAAAGTATAACCCTAGATGTTACAGCGGAACGAAGTGGAGCGGTGGAGATGATGGTGACGGCGGTGGAGATGATGATGATGATGATCCCGATGAAGTCCGGCGTGATGACGACGACGATGGCGATGATTTCCCCCCTCCGGGAAAGAATTTCCCCGGCAGATTTCTGCCTGCCAGAGAGCTTTTTCTCTCTCTGTGTTTTCCGCCTCGTGGGGGCGGCGGAATATTTTCTCGATGGCTCCCCTCGGCTTAGGGTTTCTGGAGGACTAAGTAAGCGAAGGCGGAGCGCCAGAGGTGGGCCAGGGTGGCCACACCATGCCCCGGCGCGGCAGATGTGGGGCCCGCGCCATGGGGTGGTGTGGGCCTCTCGTGGCTCATCTCACCCTCCCTTTTGGCTGGCTCCGGCATCTGATAAAATAGGAACATCTGTATATTTTCCGTGAATTGTAGATCTTTAGAAATAGGGTGTCTTAACGATACTTTTTCCAGCTGAATCCTGACTCCGACAGTTAATTCTTCAATAATCATCAAACATGCAAAACAAGATAAAATAACATAAGTATATCATTCAAATATGAAATATATCAATGAATAACAGTAAATTATGATATAAAATAGTGATGCAAAATGGACGTATCAGTGCTACTATAAATATTTGGTCAGACCATTGGATACCATCTAGCCCTACTAGGATGGTTGCTACACGGAGAGGCACATGTATTCTAACACGTGTGGAGGAGCTGATAAACCCTGTGACAGGTAGCTGGGACGAAGTACTGCTTAGAGAGAATTTGTGGCCTGTGGATGTGGAATGCATCCTTCAAATTCCTCTTCCAAATTATGACCAACCTGATTTTATTGCTTGGCACCCAAATAAGTCCGGTTGTTTTACAGTTAAATCTGCCTATCATATAGAATGGAAAATGGAATATAGGAGGAGGGCTCAACGTTTTGATGGATCGGACAGAGCTGAACCTCATGAAGTTTGGAATAAAATATGGAAAATTTCAGTACCACGTAAAGTTCAGATTTTTACGTGGAGAGCCTTGCATGGGATCATACCATGTCTCTGTACGTTAGCTAACAGACACATTGGAACATTGGTCGACTGTCCGGTGTGTTTGATTAGTGTGGAAGACCTGAAACATGTTGTTTGCGTGTCCAAGAGCACAACAAATTTGGCAGGGTTTGGACCTCCTTGATTGTGTTCGAGGAGCACTTGCTGTTGATCGGTCAGGATCTATTATCCAGGAGGAGCTCCTCTGCTCAAGATCGCCAGGGGGTGTAGTTAACGATTCTTATGAGAACCGGACTGCGATGGTGATGGTGGCTACCTGGTATATTTGGTGGTCCAGGAGACAAATTAAATATAAGGAGCCTGTGCCTTCGCCGGAGAGATCGGTGCTGAATATTAGAGGAATTGTTTCCAATGGTGGTAAGTGGAAGGGTACTGGAAACAGCCTACGAAGACATGGATGGGTTAAACCGCCTCAGGGGTTTATAAACTGAATGTGGATGCCTCTTATGATCTGAATTTAGGGAAAGGAGGTATTGGTGCTGCGATTAGAGACTCTGGAGGCAATTTCATTGCTGCTAGCTGTAGCTGTAATGATTCTGCAAGTGATGTGACTGCTATGGAGGCGTTAGCGTTGCTGGATGGTCTTCAGTTAGCAGAACAGTTTGGTGCGCAATCGTTGCTCGTGGAGTCTGACTCGATGGAAGTTGTCGAAGCTGTGAATTGTCCATCAGAATTTCGAGGAACGACTGCTGTGATTATCGATGATTGCCGGCAACTACTGAGGTCGCTTGGCATGGCAACATTACAACACTGTCGGCGAGAGGCAAATGAAGCAGCTCATGTGCTTGCTCGCCACGGATCTTCGATGGAACTGAGGGAATTTTGGTTCGATGATCCTCCTGTAATTCTTTTACCTGTTCTGGTTGACGATCGTGTGATCATTGCTTAATAAAGTTGTCTAAAATTTCAAAAAAAAAACTTGTGCGACGTGCGTGCGCGTGCCAACAAAAAAACTGATCTGATGTTCGTCTCGATACGGTTCTCTTCTCTCCCCAACTGCTATCTCGTACCTCCCGTGACAAATCGACAGCAACTCAAATCGGCGAATCGCTAGGGCGAAGGCCATGGCCGGCAACGCCGCCGTGGACTAGAAGATCTTCCCCTCGCTTCGTGCATTGGCCGTCCGCATGATCTGATGCGGAAATGCAGCATCGGCAAGATCTGCTGTTCTGATATGGAATCAGGCATCGCGTGACCTGATTCAATGCTGATTTTTTTGGGCTGGTAGGCATCTTGTTCGTTTGAGGCAGAGTTCTCCTATCCTCCTGCAGTCCGGCCTCGCCAAAATAACCTCAGCTCCTGTCTCTGTTGATCGCTTAACTCAAGGTGCACATGGCTTTTAAATTTCTATTTCATTCTCTTTGTCTTCTCGATTGAGACTAGCGAGTAAAATAACAGGTTACACATTAGATTCAAGTGACTAGGTACTTCCGTACTTGTATCAATGTAAGTACACTGTAACTCTTGGTAGTGGTCTATATACATAGTTTTGGTTTCCAAATGCAACTTACCCAGAGAGATTTGTTGTTCGCTCCAAAACACACAAATTTTCATAATATATAAAAGTTTATCCAAATGTAGACAATATAGAGAAAAAACGATCGAGCATAGTTCTTCATCTACACCGACACATACTAATTTTAGAGCCCCATTATGTATTTCGCACCGGGGCCCCCAATTTCTGGAGACGGCCCTGAGTTTAGACATGATCTTATGGGATCCCACAAGGTTGAAAGTGATAGCGGTCACAAGACAAACTCTCGACACAATACACGAAAGCATGATTATGTATTTACCTCTTCACAGAGGGGCCAAATCTAGCTAAACTCTCCTATGTCAATCTCGTATCAAAACAGTTCCTATGTTGCCTTTACCCACATATCAACATCTCTATCTACGGCATCGACTACGAGCTATTGGGCTACCCCCGGTAACACACGTCGATAGGCGGGCCCTGCATATTGGCGAATGTGGTGGCCAATCAAGTAAGTTTAATGTGGCACCCCACACCACACCCACCTACCCCACCGCCTAAGCCTGAGGAGTTGTGATATTTGGAGTGGCCAGGCACCGCATTGGCCATGTTCACGCCACAATAGAACAATGTCAAGACGTCGGAGCCCAAGGAGGAGGAGGATGTCAGCGACAGAGATTGGGATTACATCGCAGTGGAGTTTCCCGATGACGAGGAAGTCCAGGCGGCACCGCTGCGACGAGACGAAGTAGCCATGCACGATGGTGCCATGCGCGCGTCGGTGGAGGATTCTGCCATGTCGTCCCCTTCGACTCCAATGAGGAATTGGCTTAGTTTAGGTTTACCTTAGTTGAAATTTAGTTGTTTTAGTTTAAATTCATTGCATTCTTGTGTCTGGATGTCCGAAAAAGTTAATTTTTTGGTGGGTCTGGACTAAAACTGGGGACGTCCGCTCCAGATACTCTAAGAACACTATAAATGGTGTGAACAAGATTATACACTGATCTTCTTTTGTTGGGAAGGATTTTAGAACCACATCCACAATCTGAAGATTCAGGAAGCTTGAGTACTCGTTTCATTCCATATTGGTTGAAGCTCAGGCTTTCTTCAGTCAAACATCTCAATAATTGACTAACTCTATTTTTTAAAAAGTTTTGCTTAGAACAACGCCAAACCTCAATTAATTTTGACTGGTGTTCACACATTTCTCACCCACTAAACCAGGATCATTATCATAGCAACACATAAATTTTAGTCAAGCTCATGAATCACGGGTGTGGTGGGATCTAGCTATCCGAATGCCAAAAAAATCAGTGAAAGTACGTGCGATTCAGCCTCAACTTCGGCATCCACGTCGCCCGAAAGTCACCGGCCGTCCGATCGAGCGAATAGACGGCCCAGATGCGCGTGCTGCACGTCGCCCCCGCACGGTTTTTCGCGCGCGGCTTTGCAGAAAACTCCCCGCCACTTTACAAAAACCCCCTCGCCAAGGACCGAATCACGAATTCCGCAAAACCTAGGGGCCTCCGTGGAAAACCGTCCGCAGACCTCCCCCTCCTCTCTTCTCTCTCGCGCGCGGCGGAAAGTCGCCGCCGCCGCCGACGCGCTCCGCCGGCGCTACGCGCCTCCCCGCTCAAATCCAGGGCCACGGTGTGCTCCGCCGTCGCGTCCTCCACCTCTTCGCCGAGCGCCGCGTGCCGGGACGCCGCACGGGCGCCAGAATCTTCGCCGCCGTCCTCGCTGTCCGCAGCCGCGTTTAGTCGTCGCCGGCGCCGCTCCGGCGACCAGACTGCAGCGGCGCCGCCGCATCCGGATGCACCACCTCCGCGCGCCTCCGGCCAGCCCACACGCGCGTCCCAGCTCGCGCTGGTTCGGACGCGCGCTGGTTCACCGCCGGCGTAGTCGCCGCCGCCGCGGCAGAGCCCAGCCATTCGTGACGTCAGCTTGACGTCCCAGTGGGCCTGGGCTGCGGAGATGGGCCGGCTGCTGGGCTGGGCCGCTTCCTCTGCGGCTGGCTCAGCCCTTTCTAATTTTTTTCCCTGTTCTTTTTGTTTTGTTTTCCTATTTTCCAAAACTTTTGTAATTTTTTAAATACAACTCCAAAACAATTCACACCAATTTTCACAAATTTGTAAAAATCAAAATAGTCATTTCAAATACTTTGGGACCTTCTCCAAATTATTTCAAATCTTTAAAACCTTAAATAATACATAAAGAATCATTTGACACTTCACGTCATTTCAAAAAATATGGAATTCATAATTTCCTTTTTAACTCAAATGTAAATATTGAGAAACAGCTGTTTCAAACTTATTTTCCAAGTAAACATAATTGAAACAAAAACAAAATTTCAAATAGAACATGCTTCAAATAATTTAAAACACTCTATAGATATTGTTTTAGGGTGTTTAAACAATTTCAAAAAACTACTAAATGCTGCAAAACCAGAAACTTAAACTATATCCGCCAATAAAAATATGAAAAATATATCACAATAAACGTAAAAAATGACTACTTACGCCATACCATCAAATTTCAATTCTAGATATTTTAAACTTTCAAATATCTTCCAATTCTGATCATTTCGCAAATAAAAAAAATGAATCTGAAAAACATCCCAATATGAACGAATTTCGAAATCTGAACAATTTTTTCCCACAAGCTTTCTTTGCATTTTAATAATTTTCAAACATACACACTTTCAAAATGTGGACATTTTTCAAATTTCCATTTTACCTCAATAACGCGTCATACAAATTTGAATATTTTAAAATTTCATATACCTTTTGAAAGGACACGGATGTCGCCTAGAGGGGGGGGGTGAATAGGCGATTAAAATTCTTTGCGGTTTAGGCTTGAATAAATGCGGAATAAAACTAGCGTTTAATTTATCAAGCACGAAACCTAAACAAGCTAGGTTAACCTATGTGCATCAACAACTTATGCTAAACAAGATAAGCAAATATGTGATAGCAAGATATATTACTTCAAGCTCGATGGCTATCACAAAGTAAATAGCATAAGTAAGAAGCTCGGGTATAGAAATACCGAGGCACTTGGAGACGATGATTTATCCCGAAGTTCACTTCCCAATGGAAGCTACGTCTCCGTTGGAGCGGTGCGGAGTCACAAAGTGATCCCCGAATAGCCGTCAAATGGCACACCGTAATCTCCTTCGTGCCTCCACCAATGCGGAGTAGCCACGAACCACTATGGGACACTTGAGGGTGGTCACCGAACCCGTACAAGGATGAGGCACACTCCACAACTTAATTGGAGGCTCTCACCGAATTACCGCGGCTCCCAAAGCCACAAGAATCACAAGGTTGGGGCGCGACTCCACCACTTAATTGGAGGCTCCCAACTATCCCGCGAGCCACCAAAACTCCGAGATCAACAAGGACCGTCTAGGTCACTCCAAGTACCCAAGAGGACAAGCTCTAGGGCACCCCAAGTACCCAAGAGTAACAAGCTTCTCAACTTCGATTTCCACGTATCACCGTGGAGAACTCAACCCGATGCAACTGATGCAAGAAGGCAAGACCACTAGAAGTGGTCAAATCCTTCACTCCCAAATCCCACCAAAAGCAACTAATGCTTGTGGAGGGGGGGGGGGGGAGAAGAGAGGAAGAACAAGGAAGAACTCAACAAATGGAACTTCAAGATCACGATCTACTAGGTTCCCCTCACTTAGAGAAGGAATGGATTGGATGAATATGTAGATCTATATCTCCTCTCAAATTCCCTCAAAGATATGCAAGAATCATGGGAGGGATTGAGAGGAAGGCAAGCTTTTCCAAAGGTCAACAATGGAGGAGAGAGAGGGGAAAAGCTAGCTCCAAGGATGAGAGAACCGTTGGGGAAGAAACCCCCTTAAATAGGTCCTCTCAAAAATCTGCCCGTTGCAGACGAAAAAGGCCGCAGCGGTAGTACCGAACCGATCCCGGTAGTACCGAGCCGCGTTGACTCGAGGAAGAACGAAGGCCAGTCAGCGCACCCTGACTCGGCGCGCAACGGTAGTACCGGACCACCTGGCCCGGTAGTGCTCCCTTCCCGGTAGTACCGCACCACTACCGGGTCAACTACCGGGTTAAAACTTCGAGAGGCAGAGAGCCATCCGGAGATGCGGTACTGGGCCCGGTACTGCCCGCGGTAGTTCCGCAAAGGGTCACCCGGTAGTACCGGGCGAGGGTCGGTACTACCGGCCTAAGAAGAAACTGCAGAACCAGAAAACGAGAACCGCAATAACTTTTGCATGGAAGCTCCAAACGAGATGAATCCAATTCTGTTGGAAATATTAAGGGTCACAAATATAGAGGGGATACCACACATGGGAAGGTGTGGACCATATCTCGAAGGTGGACCGATAATATTTCCAACCAGAAAACGCAACAAGTATTCCATACGAAATCCGTTTTCGGAGAACTTGGGCTTGTCATGACGATCACAACAAGCACCAAAACCCAACAAGGAGAAAATCCAAATAAGAACCAAGAAAGATGATGAAGGCAAGTATGCAAAGGTTTGAGATCTCTCCAACTGATACGCTAAAGCTCAATCGAGAGCCCCTCTTGATAGTACGGTATCTATCCTATAACCCGGTCTCCCAACTAGTACCATGAGACCGGTAAAATAGAAACCCTATCATACCTTTGCCTTGCGCATTCCACTTGAGCTAGATGACGTCGATCTTGATCTCTTCAAGTGGACCACCTTTCTTGATTGCGCTTCGCTTGGTGAAGACTCAAACATTGCTCCCCCATACTCCACTATGGGAGAGCCACATCTTCACATGAACATTATCTCTAAATGGGTGGCAAGCTTCAAGCCTAGGATTTCTTCGAGATGCTCCTCTTGAACTTGCGCTTGTATCTTTTCTTCTCTTTTCAATAGATGATGTCTTGAAGATAACCATGAATGATCACATAATTCTTTTCTTCAAGACATACTAGCAATATGCTCAACTCGATGATCTTGATGCCAAATACTTCATTATATCAATATATTCATGGCATCAACCTTGAATCCAACATATGGAGTTCAAGCATGGTCTATGGACAAACACTACAAGTAAAACTCAATGCAACCATTAGTCCATAGGGATTGTCATTAATTACCAAAACCACACATGGGGGCGCCATGCCCTTTCACCTTTCAAATCAAAGCATTTTACTAACGTGAAAAGAATTCAAAACTAAATAACTTTCCAATTTGAACAATTTTCAAAATCTAACCAACTTTCAAACGTAGGCCCTCTTTGCATTCCAATAATTCTCAGATCTACACAATTTTTAAATGTCCACATCCTCAAATTTGAATTTTACCACACGCTTTGGAGTTCAATTAAAAATTTATAGCACCATACAACCATATATTTGAACATTTCACTTGACCAACTATTTGAACATACTCTAGACAAAAAATTCCAACAGATTTTGACAATTCGAATTACAACGAGTGCGGTGAATATGTAGACAAAATCCAAATTGACTCCCTCTAATTATATGCACTTAAATTTACTAAATTTCCAGCAAATGGAAGTATCTCTAAAAATTCTAATTATTTATATCAAAAAACAAATATGTTTAAACATTTCGAATTGATGAATATTTGAAGAAAATCCTAATGTACTTCCTCCTTAGAACAATTTCTAAAACATGAAAGTATTTCTGTAAATACCTCCACACAAAAAATTGCAGATTATTTGTACTATACAATCAAATTTCAAATTTATATATTTCAACATCTTAAATATCTTCGGAATCTACTCATTTTACAAACGATTCGAATATGAAGAACACCCCAACTTAAGCAATATTCAAAATCTAAACAATTTTTAAACGAAACTTCTTTCAATTTCACTAATTTTCAAACCTACACAATTTTTAAAATTGCACGTTACCAAATTTAAATTCTTTTTACTACACGGGCGCGGCATTGCCGCGCTAAGTTCCCGAACCTGACCTGCCTTTTTCTTTTCCCCACAAAAAAGGGAGAAAATGGAAAAAATTATATAAATACCCATCAACAAAATATATCAAAATACTAGGGGGAAAAATGTTAACTATTTTTCACAAAAAACAAATAAGTTTAAATAATACAAATTGGCCTATAGTTGGACAATTTTATGGGAAAAACAATCATATTTGAGCATTCCAACTCAAATTACAAATTTGAATATTTCGAAATGTCATATGACTTTCAAACCTAACCATTTGGTAAACACTAAAAGAATTCAAATTTGAATAAATTTCAAATTGTTCAGTTTCTAAAACCTATTTGAGCATTTCAACTCACATTTCACATTTACATATTTCAGAATTTCAAATACCTTCCAAATCTGATCATTTTGTAAACATTAAAAAGAAAACAAATTTGAATACATTCCAATACGAACAATTTCCAAAATCTCAACATTCCTCTAAGCGCAAACTTCACCAAATTCAAATAATATACATATTTCAACAATTTTTTTGAAAAACATATTTGAAATTCATCAAACAGGCGCGACATTGCCGCGCTAATATCCCTAGTATAGCTAAGCCATGGATGCTTCACAGATGCGCGATCATGGGCCCGCCGGGTTAGACGATGCTAGATATCTTACGTGAGAAAATATTTTGCCTAAGCAGCAATAAAATATTATTATTTTTTGCCTAAATAGGCAGGTCTAAAGTTATATATCTGTCAGGAAGCGGGGTATGGACTTAAGGCTCCCGAGCAACAAGCAGCTGTTTATTATTTTAAAGAAAAGCTGCATTTCATAGGCTTAAAAAATGATTGATTGTACAGACATAAAGATGATTTCTAATTGAGTGCAGTTTTTCTTAAATAAACGTTGTATTTTGCGCTACATGAAAATCAAAAAATGTTACACTAATTAGTCATTAAAAAATATATTTGATCTTCACATTTGTCTTTTTTGTAGGTTAAAAAGTAACATATTTCGATGAAAATTTGTCGGTACATACTAGACATTCATATGTACGGATGTGTATTTTTTTCAGATTTTTTAAGTCAGAAGATAAAGTTTTTTAAGCGCTATTGGAGCTTTGGGCACCATTTGAAGTTTTTGGCAGGAAGCTAGGCATGATTATTTTGACACCTGTTATCTTTGAACTTGGATCATGCTATTTAAAACTTAAATGACATCTGATGCCGTGGTTGGCGTCGCACAAGATGGTACCGATCAAATAGGTGTCGGCGCTGCCACCTTTGGCTTTCTTATGCTACTTGCAATTGTGAAGCATCGAACATGGATCTAACCCATGAGTTCAGATGTGGTTCTACTTTTGCTAGAGTTCAAAACAGCCTAAGTTAAAATAGAATAACATAACGATAAATAATTAGTCTTGTGAGACCCAAAAATGGTCACAGGGATCCAATGCAGAGACTGCCCTAACTCTTTTGATGTTGCACCCAAGCCCAATGGTCGTGTTGCAGAAAACCAAACAGTCTCCTCAGACTAGTCACAATGGGGATATCATAGGTGGTATCATGCATGCCATGTTGGCAAAAAAGCTGATGTGTCACTGCAATTAATGATAAGAGAGGTGATAGTAGTATCATAGGTAGATACCGTAACATAACGGATTCCAATGCAATATGAGTCTACAACCTAATAAATGTAGCATTTGTATGATACCACAATTATGTTACTACCCATTGTGGAGGTAGTAACATAGACTAGTATCATATGCATGATACTAGTATATGATACTCCGCATTGTGACTAGTCTCAATTGGCTCTCCAAGAAGATCGATTAAAAATTTAAAATTGATCTACACATTGTACGAATACGGTGCATGTGTAATCACGCGTTAGGCTGTCGCTTTGCAACTCGTGACATTTTCTAATCCCCGATGGGGAACACAACGAAGGGCACTCACTTGTATATGCACTACTATCATTACTCTATTTAGCGGCAGTTTGACCATGATTGCAGCGCTTGACCTGTACTTAATGTGTCAGGTCATTGAAAAATTAACTATGAATTGATCAAGTATCCATATGGCCAAGATAACAAAGAGACGATCCTCAGGTCGATATCACTCCACATGCATATATATACTTCTTGTGCCTATCTTTCATGGTTATATAGATGTCTTACCCTTTGGCAATAGTTAATTTTCATTTCTAGCTAGAGTACATGGCAGCAAGTATATCCATGGCCATATTTGGATATATTTGTAATATTATGTAGGACCTAATGAACAGCCAGAGAGGATTATTTGACGTGTACCTGGAGCAGGGCCGGGCCGGATAAATTCGGGGCCCTGTACGAAAATCTAAAACGAGGCCCTAACTTACGCAAAAATTTGAGCTAATGAATAATTGTAATGTATATGACAGAAAATTTAGGTAACAATTGAATACATTGAGAACATGCCTATATAACTCGAAGTTGCATAACATTTATTTGAACATCATTATTCTTGCTGTGTTCTTTGAGATGAACTCTTCAATCATATTCTCATAATCAATCTTCCCCAACACTTCACCCTCAAGCGCTATTGTGGCCAAATCTGTCTGGCCATCTCTAGAATGATTGTAGGGAACAATTGCAACTGCAAGGGCGGAAGGATCAACAGACTGATTACCGGATGACGCTTGTGATGCTTCTTTTCTAATAAACTTGTCCATAGCACCTTTTTGAGATTTAATGAAATTTTGTTGCTTTTCTTTTCTCTTACGCTTTTGGGAACCGGACTCATGTTTCCCCATGATGAATTTAACCTGTATTATTGAAACACAAGATTGTAAAATTTATGCGAGATTTGGATAATACGAGCAGAAATTGAGGAATCTACAGACCTGGTGCATCACTTGGCGAGGTCGCGATGGAATTTGGATTGACGCCGCGCCGTTCGCGTCGGCGAGAGGGGCTGGGAGCCTAGGACCAAGGCGGCAAGGCACGTCGCCGAGAGGGAGCCGCCGAGCCGGGACCAAGGCGCGTCGGCGAGAGGGTTCGCCTGGCGTCGTTCGCGTCTGACGGTTCGCCTGGCGTCGTTCGCGTCTGATGGAATCGATCAAATACGAGGAAAACGAATCGATCAGAGACGGAGCGACGGACGCGCCAACGTCCGAGCGCCAGCAGGCCTTCTGGGCTGATACATGGGCCAGCTTTTGCTATACAAATATATATACAGGTTAAAAAAATTGGGGCCCCTAAATTCCATGGGCCCTGTGCGGGCCACACCAGTTGAAACCACTGTGGGCCCAGCCCTGACCTGGAGCTACCAAGAGAACTTATGGTGTTAGAAGTATTATGGTTCAAAATATAAAAATTTCTGCCGCCAACGTAAGGCAACACACACCCATGTGGGAGCAAGAGTATGAACAAGAAAGGGAGATATAAACAGCAGTTGTGATGAGTTGGCGTAATGTTGAAAGGTGACCCACCAAATAATTCCCTGCCTGCCACCTGGGCATGAGGTATGATCAATAGGCATTTCTTCTGTGCATTATCATTTTTTTTAGGAGGGTACTACTGCGGTTAGCTCTAGTCCTTGCACACACAATTATCAACTTAACCACCGTTTAGTATAATTTATTTGCATGAGGTACATCACATGATTTGAGGTTACGCAATTTAGTTAGTTGTTATCTTGAATGCTCATCTAGCTGATCCTATCAGTGGAGCCAACAGCTAAAAACACCCTATCCCAAAAATGTATAAAGAACATCAAGTGGAGATTCTACTTCTTCGATTCATTCCTCTTCTGTATCCAACCTGTCCAGCTCCAAAGTCACAACGAGTGAGAGGGAGAATGGCAACAAACACCAAGCAAGTGTACACACAACTAGAAATTCACTTTGGCACATGGCTCTGCCACCTGAAAAATATTTTGAAATGTCGAAAAAATTAAAATTAAAATTTCACGTGCACATTTCGATGTTATATGTGCACGCACTAGAAAATCTATATTTTCTGCGTCCTATATAAAAAAAGAAAAATATCTCGTGAAAAGTTTTCTAACGCCGAATTTAACTTTTACACACGAAACAAAATTTATCATTTTCCTAAAACGATACCGTGAGTCCATAAAGTGTCGAGATGTATGTGTAATTTTTTGTAAACCTTTCAAAATACGCATTTAAAGTAACATGAGCATGGTTCCGGTGCCAAAACCCTTTCCCAACAAAAAAAAAACACCCTTGAGAGCATCTCCATTGGCACCCCCCCCCCCCCAATTGTGCCTTCTTTAGGGGTGCCGGTCACATGTCCGGTCAAAATCGGAGGAGTGCTCACAGCGACACCCCAAACAGACGTCGGTTTGTGTGATTTTTTATTAATTTTATTTTTGTGCCCGGTGTGTAGATCGTGAAGAAAAAGTATGACCTCACCTAGCCACATAAAATCTCATGAGTGGATTGCCTGAGCATGGGAAGACCACTCAATCCACTCCCCGGAACTTCTATGGCCATATAGCACTAACACATGCTAGTGTGCCTAGCCACAGAGGGATGGCAGGCCACTAGATTCACACATGGGATTCTCTGTGCCCATATAAACATAAAACAATTAACACACCGGCGTGGATCGATCGCTCGCCTCGCCGCGCGCAAGAGTGGGTAACATGTGGGGCAGCCCGACCCAGGAGACCCTTCGAGCTTGGGTGTCTCCGGGGTGCATGACATTTTGGTCTCGACCCGGAAACTTGGGGTGCCGATGTGGGCAATTTCTGTGTCGGGACCCTCATTGTACTTTTGGGGTCGTTTGGCAGGTGCCGGTGGAGATGCTCTCACACACTCTAATCCATCACTCTTTCTTTGTTGTTGAGAAACACCCGGATATTCAAACCGGGTGGTGGACCCATTAGCTAATTTATTTTTGGTTTTTTTCAGAATGTCAAAAAATTTCAGAAAAAAATCCGGATGTACGTTACAATGTGATGTGTTAGCACAAAAATTGGCATGGGGAAAAAACTTTTTTAGCAACCTGTACAAAAAAGACAAAATTTCGACACGTATATGTACATTTCGGTATGTCCGAATTTGTCTTATTTGCACAGGTTACAAAAAAAAAATCTTCGTGTAACTTGTGCTGACTTGAAATGTGTTGGACTATATGCAAAAAAATTATTTTGAATTTTTTGACATTTGAAAAAATGTTTTTTGTGTAGTGGGTGCATCTGCACCCACTACCCAAATCGCCGCGTCCACACCCGGTTAAACCGGGTGGTGGGTCTAGATGCACCTCTCACTCTCACCCTACACCAAAGACAAAGGCCACACCTTCCAAAGGGTACTCTAGTACTCTACTCCCTTCCAAACCTCCAGCTTTCTCTGTGCGCTGTGCTGTGCCCTCCTGTCAGTCCTACTACCTCCAGCTGAAATTCCCACCAGCTCCCACATGACTGCAGATACCTTCAGAGGCAACTCAGCTGTCCTCTCACCTCACCACGCCAACCTGACACACCTTCCGGTTAGTTAGTTGCTACTTGCTCTCACCGCCATCGCACCGCACCGCACCGCACCGGAAGAGGGGGCCTACTTCCTCCCCCGCCCTCTTCACCTTGCTTCTGCAGGAAGATCCATCCATTTGGTTGTTCCTGTCCTGCGGCAAGAAAGCTGCATCCTGCTCCTTTGTGCATGTATGTGCGCTTGCCTTCTCGTTGCGGCATCCGTCCCCTGGATAGATAGATAGATCTGGGAGGGAGTTTTGTTTCAGGCGCAGATCTGATCGGTGTCTGTTTCTTTCTCGTCAGTGGTCGTTTGAATTCGGGACCGGCCATGGGGAAGAAGGGCAAGTGGCTCGGCGCCGTCAAGAAGGTGTTCAGCCCTGAATCCAAGGAGAAGAAGGAGGAGGTAATTAATTCATTATATTTTAATCAGTTTGTTGGATTTTATGGAGTGTTGTGCTGGATTTTTCCTTAGATTTCACCAGTGGTTCTTGTGATTTGTTGTCGTGGGCCTGATCAGGTTGCGCAGTTTCCTGTAGCAGTTCAGTAGATTGTTTGCTCCGCGAATATTTTAGGCAACAAAATCTGAGCTCGGATTGCCAGCGTTTTATCCTGAAATTGGCATGTTGTTTTGTTTCATAACAGCAATTTGTTTCACCCCAAGAAAACACAGCGTTTTATTTCAGAACTTTCTTTATTTGATGGCCTGTGTTGTAGCTACTGCAGAAGGATTTAGAATTTCCATATTTATTTCATCTATGGTCATGGTTTCAGCTTGTCTGTCATATTACGAAAAGATTTCTTTTTTCTAGCTTGCAATTCAATAACTGTAGTAGGAGATACCATCTTTCCACTTGCAATTGGATTCTCGAGTAATTACGCATATTTTTTTGACAAAACCACTGTCTTTTCTCTTGCAATTCTGTTGTTATACTGACACTGTAATTTCAACTGAACTGTGATGACAACCCAAACTCTGCCTTTGAAATGGACAGAAACTGAGGAAGAAAATGGCTGCAAGCGAACCGAATCCAACTGATCTAACCCCTTCTACTTCCTTGGAAGTCGATGTCTCGATGCCGCCACCTCCTGCTCCTCCAGCTCCTCGCCAAATTGAGGATTTCAATGTCCCTGAAGCTGAGCAGGAGCAGAGCAAGCATGTTACTGTTGAGGCAGACCCTGCTGCTCCTGCGCAGACGTCGTCGTATTGCCATCTGGTGTATCGAGCGAAGAGCTCGCTGCAATCAAGATCCAGACCGCCTTCCGGGGTTACCTGGTAATGTGACATCAGCTCTTAAATTTATCTGCTCCCTGCCATTTGGAACTACGCAATGCGTGCCCATTTTTTGAAATGTTTAGAGAACTCGTCATACAGTTAGACTACTTCACTGCTGCTCTCATGGATAACCACGCACGTTGTGAAAATATTATAAAGATGATTGCATTGACAGTCTATTTCTGCTGGCCGCTGATCTGGTCTTTGCAATTTTTGAGTTGGATGATCAATTCTCAGATTATTTATGATTATCCCTTGGTATCAACATGACTGAACGTGCAAGCAAATGTCTGCCTGTGGCCATCTGAAATTTTTCTATTATCCTTTTCGGAGGTTTAGGTGTTGGCAGCTCACCAACTAGTAACTATTATAGTTGCTGTTAATTTGAAGTTAGATTTGAAATATCTTAGCTATTTACAGTTCCTGTATTCATTTCACAAGTTTGTGTGGTAAATGAGCTTTTATGTTTAAGAAGCAAGTATTGTTGCAAAGTGACATCCTCTTATACTCTTTCAAAGCAGTTATTCCCCCTTCTGATGTTGACCCTTTGATATTTAATTGTTCCGTATATGTTTACTGAGCTGGCCTACGAATCAATCTTGCCAAATATAAATATTACAATACAATCCATACACATCTGGCAGTTGGTGGCAGCCACCTTTCATTATTAATTTTGATTCTTTAATTATTTGATGTTGATGGCTTTGTCTGTCTGGCTTAGTGGTGTGGCCTTGATACAAAGGTAGCATGCCATTCCATTTGGAAAACACTATTAGTACCGAATTTTATTGAGATTTCTTACCTACAGAATAAGACTTTTGCTTCTACTGTATGTATACTGAGAGTGTTTCTTTCATCATAATAATGCAGGCGAGAAGAGCATTACGAGCGTTGCGAGGCCTTGTTAGATTGAAGGCATTGGTTGAGGGTAATTCAGTTAAGCGTCAAGCTGCAAGCACACTGCGCTGTATGCAGACTCTAGCGCGGGTGCAGTCGCAGATACGTGCAAGAAGGCTGAAGATGTCTGAGGAGAATCAGGCCCTACAGCGCCAGCTCCTGCTAAAACAGGAATTGGAGAGTTTGAGGGTAGGCAAATCAATCTCAAAGCCTTCAGTAGAATCATATTTTATTTTTTCAAGCAAGGGTTTCCCCAATTTTTCGAGAAACCACGTAATACAAGAGGTCCAAAAGCAAAGAAACAGTACAACAAAACAAACAGTATGTGAAGCGAAACAAAAATAAGCCCAAGGATATTAAAGTAAAAGTATTTGATGTGCCACTGTTGTTCATTAAACTCCCAAGTATAGCTACTGTTTTCTGAATTTTCGATAAAATTTTGCTTCATGAGAAACTCCAGTAATTAGAAGTATCCTCGCAAACAAGTAAGTATTATCCGGAAGTACTGCTTTCTCTTTTGCTACAGATCTTGCAGGTAATCACAACTTCTTATTTAAGAACATTAAACATATTCCATTTTGTTGATGATACCAGATGGGGGAGCACTGGGATGACAGCACTCAATCCAAGGAGAAGATCGAGGCAAGTCTAGTAAGCAAGCAAGAGGCTGCGATTAGAAGAGAGAGAGCACTTGCATATGCATTTTCCCATCAGGTAGGGGCCTTCCTGATTCTTGAGAACAGATGCCAATCTACATATTTTTCATATCATTTGAGAAGTGGTCTTAAAATTGATTCAAAATTTGTACTTTGCAGTGGAAGAGCAGTTCAAGGTCCTCGAACCCAATGTTTGTAGACCCAAACAACCCACACTGGGGCTGGAGCTGGTTGGAGCGCTGGATGGCAGCGAAACCTTTGGACGGTGGCCGCACCGGGACTAACAAGGAAAGCAACGGTGACCAAGTATCCGTGAAGAGCATGAGTTTGAACCTTGGAGAGGGTGAGATCACAAAAGCCTTCAAAAGTCGGAGCATCAAGCCAGACAAGTCGTCACCGACAACTCCAAAGCTGACCCGCCCAGCTTCCCGGCTATCCCCTTCGGCAGCCTCTGCCAAAGTAACACCAATCGTTGTGAAGAAGAAACCTGCTACACCAATGAACGGGCTAGTGGATGATGATGCGAGGAGCGTGCTCAGCGTGCAGTCTGAGCGACCAAGGCGGCACAGTATAGCCACCTCGACGGTGCGGGACGACGAGAGCCTTGCAAGCTCTCCATCTGTCCCAAGCTACATGGCCGCCACTAAATCCGCAAGGGCCAAGTCACGCCTCCAGGGGTCGCCGTCGATCGATGCTGCAGAGACACCAGAGAAAGCAAGCCCTGTTGGATCTGTGAAGAAGAGGCTATCCTTCCCAGCTGGTGCGGCGTCGCCAATGAGGCGGCATTCAGGTCCCCCCAAGGTGGAGAGTGTGGTGAAGGACATTCCCGAGATACCACAGCCAGAGGCCTTGGCGATCAACGGTTGAAACAAGTAATAATTCATACAAGTGAAAAGAGGGGGGCTATGGCTATGCAGATATACAATATTTCACCCATGAACAAAGGTTAAAGTTCTATCAGATGCATGAATTATCAGCATTTTTTCTTTCCGTCCAGCCATGATACTGGCTACACTGTTGGCTTTCATTAGGAGAAGATTCTCAGCGTCTGTCGGTCATTCCATTTGTTGCTTGTGTAAAACTATATGGGTTTGTCACCGGAGCCTTTGATGTCGCTGTTTGTATGTAAGAGGTCTTATATTTATGCGAGCAATATATTTCTTCCATGCCTTCTGAACTTGTCGGTGTAGCACTCTGCTCTAGTCGTCAGCACTATATTATGTTTGCGTTTTCCAGTACCCAAAATCTTCCCTCTTCGACACAAAATCCTATCGAATTCCGGTAAGAGCTCGTTTGGCACCCATCATAACATCCAATGAAATGACAGGGCTAGGGTTAGGAATTGGCATAACATCCAATAGACATTTGCTGGAATTTCAAATGAAATGACATGTCCAATTCCATGCCAGCCAAGCAGGTTGGGTATGGAATCACAAATGAATTTCATAATTCTATATTGAAATGATGGCTATCAAACGACATCTAAGTTTACGAATTATCGATCAGCTAGGTTTTTTTATTTTGACCTGGATAAGCTAAGTTGGTAAGCTTTGTACATGTGTACTGTGTACATGTGCCGAAGAAACCACCAACTAGGCCGAGGGGGAACTGTTGTTGGGAGAATACTTTCTAGATAGGCCCATTGAGGATAAAGCTCAACCCGCAAGGCCGGAGGGCCTTAGCCGGGTTAGCACGAAGGCTACCTGGGCCGGGTTGCACTTGGGGCCGGCGAGCCTATCAAGGACCGGTCATAAAAGGAAGGACCCGGCTAAGCTCGGTGTCTAGGTACAAGACTGTTGCCCGATCCATGCGTCAGAGCATCTCCAACCGGAGCCCCCAAAGCCGCCCTATACGTCCGGGCGGACAGCCCGAACAGGGTTTGGGCTGAAAACCAGCACCCAACGGCTCCCCCCAAACTCAGCCCAAACGTCCGGGCTGTCCGGCACACCCCAAAGCCAGCCCATATGTGGGGCGGGTTTGGGGCCGCCCGGACGTGCCCGCCCCATGGACGCTGACATCGCTGACCTACCCATTTCCACCATAAATCGGATGGAACCCTCGCTTGGCTAGTAGAATTTTTTCACACTCCGTCGGATCCCTCTTCTAGCTCCGCCCCTCTAGCTAGCATCGGCGGCCCCGCCCCACCGATTCGGTCTCCCACCCACCCGCCGTCGTCTGCACTTGCTCCGACCAGATTTGGGCCGTAGCATAGCTCCGTTGTGACCGCATCTCGACGGATCTGGGCGCATTTTCGCCTACCATTTCCGCCGCCACCTCCGCCTCTCTCGCAGGAAGCCGTCGATCTTCCACGGCTTCTCCGCCGAGACCATGCTTTCCTGGGACACGAACGAGGACTCGGCAGGCTCGTACCCTCTATACGAGGAGAGCACCTCATCCGATCCGGTATGTCCTAGGTTTTGCCCACATTTTGAGTTTTCCCCAAAGTTGTGCATTGCGAGTGTAGGATTTGAGTTGTATTTTGTTGAAATGTAGGATTCACAAGCATGTAGTTGCAATATCTGTGGTGTGATATCCGAGTTGAACAAATCCCTCCGAGCCAAGATGCTCATATTGGAGGATTTGAACTTCACAATTGAGGAAAAAAGAATGTTGAAGAAAAATTGGAGGAGGTTCAAGGTACAAACCGGAAGTTGGAGGAGAAATTGAAGAAGGTTGAAGAAGAGAATAAGAAAATAGAACAAGATAAGATGAGCTTTGAAGAAGAGAAGATGAGAATGGAGTTGCATCTGGCCGAATTTGTCGACACTTACAAGTGCAAGACTGATGCAATTCGGACAAAGATGAAGAAGATAAAAAAAATGCGTCGTCGAGAAGGAGATGCATCTCCATTATGCATTGGGAGGTATAGTTATTTTAGTTATAGTTATAGGTTCTATGTACGCTATTTCTTTGTGCACTAGATAGAGCTTGCATAATGCAAAAAAAATAATGCAAAAAGAAGCAAGTGCATGGACTGCATGTATTTGAGGAGATAATATGATGAGTATGGTTGTAGAGCATCACGTTTTAGGGTTGTCCGGTCACTATCCGCGGACACGTCCGGACGCGTCCGCGTCAGTTTGGAGGCTGAATTTGGGGCTCCGATTGGAGATGCTCTCTGCTGGTGAAGGCTAAGACGGGATTTTGCTTAGTGGAGCGATTTTGGTGTTATTCCGTGATTTGGGGATACAGGCGTCTCGAGCCCTTCGGGGCTGGCATTCCTAAAGTCTACCGACAGAACATTCAATCAGAGCTGTCTAATTATGTGAGAGATCGTTTGACAAGCATAGACTCTTGGATTTCATCGGGTGAAACAGATCGGAGGTTCTGAGCCGTCTAATTATTTGGCAGATCATTAGACAAGTATAGACTCTTGGACTTCATTGAGTGGAAAAAATTGGAGGTTTATGGTTGTCTTGATTACACTTTTTTGGCGGTGAAAGGAAATTTTATGTTCGGACTTTTATAGGTCTCGCTTAGAGGAAAATGTATCCGCTACTCAAGTAAGCGTGTGGGCTTGGCGGGACCACCCTTGCAACCGTATAGAAACTAAAAGAAATCTATAGAAGAAATCATCGCCGCTCTTGCAGCCGTAGAGGAAAAAGAATCTATGAAAGAAATTATCGTCAACCCTGTAGCCAGAGAATATGAAATTTATGGGGAAAATAAACAAATTTTATAGAGGAGTAAATTGCAAATTTATGGGGAAAATAAACAAATTTTATAGAGGAGTAAATTGCAAATTTATGAGAGAATATGAAATATTTACAGAGGAGTAAATTTGCAAATATATGGAAAAAATAAACAAATTATATTGAGAAGCAAATTTGCAAATTTATGGGAAAAAAGAAATTTTATGGAGTGGTAAAATATGCAAATTTATGGGAAAATTATACAAGAAAAGAAGGTTTGGTAGTTGAAACGCGCTGCCCCCACATTTGCATGTGCTTGGGATTTGAGCTCGGTGAGCAATCAGGTTCCGAGGTGGGACTAACAAAGTTGAACCGCTCAGGGATTGTCCAATGAAACTCTGGGCCTGAGGCGAATCAAATAATTTATACTAAATTTTTATACTTCTATATATTTAATTTTAGAATGTACACTATTATAAGTATAATTTTCTGTTTTCATCGCATAGTTTAATTACATAACTAGAAATATTACTAAATATTAGCTGGTGTTTTTTAATAATATTTTTTAACAACAGTTTTTTATAGAACTTTTTTCCAATGATAAATAATCTATATGATTTATAGTTAGTTATGGTAATGATGTGTAAAAAGTATGATCTAACAAATATTTCAGTAGCGGTTTCTAGTGTATGATTATGTATCCATACTTATAGAAACTTGTAAATTATAAATTTAGCCAATGACACTACTTTTTTTATGGTCAATTTTTTCTAACAAGTCAGAAGTTGAGAAAGTGTGCATACTCTAGACTTGGTATTGAAAAAATCATTGGTTAGGGTAATCACCAATAAAAATAAAATAGTTTATATTCTAATATGTTTGCATATTTCGATATTATTATTTAATGATATGTTCTTACACAGCCTGCTTGTTATCATCTGGTGTACAAAAGTCCCACGGTAGTTTATAAAATAAAAATGTGTTGCATGAAATTAAACATGAAAATCTAGCTATGTAGATTTCCGAAATAATCAGCAAGAGTTCTATCATAAAGAGCATAGCATGCTAACTAAAATAGTTGTCACTGGTCACAAAGGTTTATTCTTACATCCAAAGAGAGACCTGATGTGCACTTGGTTCAACAAATTAATCATGTTGTTATGTTAATATACTTACTCTGTCCCAAAATATAACACGAGCATGAATTTTCACCATCAATAGTTCATGTCTTTAACCACTACTAAAATCGAAATGTATGGATTGGCTTGTATAAATCATCTTTGCATTTTGTCTTGTGGATTACCTTTTAATATGTATTTATAATATCTTTAAGAGATATCATGAGTGAAATCATAGATAAAATTGTGCAGTGTTGAGACCAGAAAAAATTCATGCTTTAATTTTTTTACAGCAGTTATTAAATAGTTTAATAGGTGTAATGGATAAGGAATTGCATACATATTTATTACTATATTACAATTTTTAGGGTAGTTGGTAATTTTAACAACCGTCCATCCGCTCTAATCGAACGGTGATAAAATTAGAGATACCAAAGTCTACCAGATTAAAAACCCAAAACTATCTGAAACTGCCAGATCGGAGCCTTCCCGCTGCGCACATCTCAGATTCATGTCCGTGACCCTGCGGTCAGATTCATCTCTTTTCTCATCTCACTCTCTCCCCCAGATCGGAGCCTTCCCGCTGCGCACATCTCATTCTCCCCGAAACTCTTATCCCCACCCGCTGCCCTTCTACCCAATGGCGTGGCACATCGTATCGGCCTCCGCTGCCTGTCACCGTGACGAGCTCCTTCTCGTCCCCTCGCTCACCGCCGCCACCGCCGTCCCCTGCCCGCTCGCCTCTGCCGCCGCGACAGCCTATGACGAGGCCGCAGCGCCTCCTCCGGCCGATCCTCTGATTTCCACCCCACCGCCTCCGCCGACGGAGCAGAAGGAGCCCGACGAGTCGCCCACGTCGAGGGTGTACGGCGCGACCGTCATTGGGGAGCCGCAAGCGGTGGGGAGGGAGGCGAAGGGTGGGTGTGGGTGAAGCTGGATGCCATGAGGGTCGTGTACCTCGGCTCTGACCCGACGACCGCATGCTCGGGCTCGAGATCTTCAGTAAGAAACAGTTCCCTAAAGCTAAACAAGTTGGCATTGCCTGATTTATTTCGCTATATAAGGTAAACAGAGAACCATATTTTATACCTTTGTGCTTAATAACTTTGTGCTTAATTTATAATTCTGGAGAAGGTTTTGTAATGAATATTTTGTTACAAAATATTCATTACAAATATAACTTTGTGCTACCAATATTTGCATATTTTATGGTTCAGTAAAAGGTTTGCCATATTTTATACATTTGTGCTTAATTATTGGTAGATACACATGTACGAAGAACTAATTCCATACTACAGTAATTCTGTAGTTCATTCATGCTAAAATCTACGGTACAGCATACAGTTTCCCAACAACATGCTGAAGATGTAAACCAAAGCTTAACTTCAGAACGTGATGGTACACTAGTGTCAGAATTTACTAGTGTTCCAGAGATCAGTAAGCAAGATGTAAGAGCAGCGGACTTGACCAAAACTCTAGATCATGTTACTAAAGCACCAGAATTTTTTTTTTGACATGCACCAGAAGTTGTTGAGATGAAGGAGTAACATGGTAATGGGCTTCTTCACATTCGACAAGGAAAAATAATTAAATTAAATAGGTTGAAGCTAACCAGTGATTCTGTTTACAGATGGTCCTCTAGAATCTGAAGGTTCAACAAAGCATATTCCAGTCATTGCATTGGACGGTGATAATGATGAGAGGGGTAAACTGCTGGAAAATTCAAAGGTTTCTGATCAAGTGGTCCAGGAGAATAATGAAAGCGGGTTTATTTCAGGGAAGATCAACTTGAATTGTGTTGAATTATTGCCTCAAGAGAGGCTTCTCGATCTGAATGACTCCTCAGTTCAAAGGCTGCCAAATCAGGTCAGAATGATGAAATCATATTTGTCCCATCTTATAGGAAATGCTTCATTGGTAGTTAGGCACGCACTGAGGATGGATCCTCCACTTACAGGAATAGTTTCTCAATTATATAGCTGTAACTTTCATATCAAATTAAATTGTTATTCTTCACAGTGAGACCAGAAATGAGAATGATTTTCATCATCTTTTTAATCTGTGTTTCATTCTGTAAGGTGTGGGTCCAGAATACTGAACTGTATAAGCTTGCTGAATAGTTTGCTCTAATTTCAGGGTTCATTCTGGGACATATTGAAATTGAAACATTTGCAAATTTGAAATGTTTCTGTCCTTAGGTCTGATGATCTAATGTATTTATAGTTTCTTATTACTCTCGCCTGACGCATCAACAATGGGGGCGCTCACGCCACACAACGCCTTCACAACCCGCTTTTGCTGGCGGGCGGCCGCCTCGTCGGATACCTTAACTCTTCGTGTGCTACTTCCCGCTCTCATGGCGTCTAGCTGAGGACTGGAGTCCACCGCAGGCACATCCGGATCGGCTATGGTAGTCGCGGCCATCCTTGCCCAATCCACGCGCCAGGTGGTGAATTCTAAGACGGGATTTTGTTTAGTGGAACGATTTTGGTCTTGTTCCGTGATTTGGGGATACTGGCATCTTGAGTCCTTCGGGGCAGGCATTCCCGAAGTTTGCCGGCAGAACATTCAATTTGAGCTATCTAATTATGTGGCAGATCATTTGACAAGCATAGACTCTTGGACTTCATCGGGTGAAACAGATCGGAGGTTCTGAGCCGTCTAATTATTTGGCAGATCATTAGACAAGTATAGACTCTTGGACTTTATCGAGGGGAACAAATCGAAGGTTTCTGGTTGCCTTGGGTACACTTTTTTGGTGGTGGCAAGAAATTTTCCGTTCAGACTTTTATTGGTCACTTAGAAAAAAATATGATTCGCCACTCGAGTAAGCGCATGGGCTTGGCGGCGCTGCCCTTGCAGCCGGAGAGGAATTAAAAAATATATATAGAAGAAATCATCGCCACCCTTTCAGACGTAGAGGAAAATAAATATATAAAGAAATTATCGTGGACCCTATAGTCGAATAGAGGAGTAAATTTGCAAATTTATGGGAAAAATAAACACATTTCATAGACGAGTAAACTTGCAAATTTATGGTAAAAAATTAAAAAAATTATAAAGGAGTAATTTTGCAAATTTATAGGAAAAAACAAATTTTATATAGGAGTAAACTCGCAAAATTATGCGAAAAATAAACAAATTTTATAGTGAAATAATTTTGGAGATTTATGGGAGAAAATAAACAAATTTATGAAGGAGTAAATATGCAAATTTATGGGAGAAAAATAAACAAATTTTACGGCGCTGCCCCCACATTTGCATGTGCTTGGGATCTAAGTTGGTTACTGCCTGCGCATCAACAATACACCGTAAGGTTCCCCACATATAGAGCTATGTGCTTGGTCCAACTAGATATTCGGCCGTGCAACACGACCAGCGTCAACTGTTGTTCCAACCATCTGAGCACGGTGTGGCAACATACAACGCCGCACTATTTAAACTGGTCAACCTTCCACCGAGGTGGGACTAAATAGGGAGTTGTCACGCGGCGGGGAGGGCCGGTCCAACGAAACTCTAGGTCCGGGACAAAAATAATAATTTGTACTAAACTTTTATACTTCTCTTTTCGGGGGTCATATCATAATTTGTTATAGCGTGTTGATACAAGCAATTAGTTAGGAAACTTGCCATAATAAAAATAACATAACTTTGATAACTTAACTTAATATAATAGACATGTGATACATTTCAATTATTGTCAATTTGCTTCAACTCTCTTTTCGGGGGGGGGGGGGGGGGGGGGGGGGTCATGTCATATGCACTTCTGCTCCAACTAAAATTCTACTAAATTTTTGTACTGTTTCTTTCTGAAGTGATAGAATACATAGAACAAAGAACCTATTTACTAAATATAGTAATGAATGTGTCTCATCTTAGTGGTCGTGTGTATTATATAGATATTATGTCTATATATGAATAGTAATATCTTCTAATTTATACTTAAATTTAGGTAGTCTCACGAATAAGACTTTAGGACAACTCCAACTCCAAGGGCATCTCCCATGCCACCTCTCTCAGATGTTCAAAACATTTTTCTACTCAATCGGTATCAAATATAAGTTGTATTTTCATTTCTTAAGAAAATGTATTGACGAAGAAGTACTTCACTGAATTGCAATTTATGTGATATGTTATAATATAATTAGATTCTTATTCTAAAACACTTAAAACTGTAACTTTGTATGAATCCACATATTTATGATGTACTTAAGTATACAATTCCACATAAAAATGTCGTCCTTCCAGAAAAATAGCTCTTATTTGGAAGTATTAAGATGCAAACTAACATATGAATGTAAGAACTTTTAATAAGTTAAACTAGAATGTTGGAGTGTATTACATACGACACATCTACAAAAATGTTCGTGATACATAACATCTTCACCGAGGAGTAAATATAACCCGTTACTGATCCTCTATTGTGGAATAATTGTAGCACACAAAATATTTTTTCTATTCATGCAACCATGCATGTCTTTGTGTTTCCTATGTTCCCTAGCCCAAGCCAATAGTCTGACGCATGTCTTGCCTTCTCCACTTCCTATTCCCAACTATAAATGTCAAGCACCAGTTCTAATTAATTCTCCACACCAGACAACCATGAGCAATAACCGAATACCATTTCGGATCTTCCATTACTAGTGCAACATATTGTGGGCATCAATTTTCTACCGCTATAGGAGCAGCCACTCCATTGACTCTATACATTTCTTCTGCCACACACAAAGTGATGGAGTCATAATTCGAGCAAACCCTGGGCCAAAAACACCAAAGAGTTTTTTTTTTCAGAGCAGCGCAGTGAGTACTGAGTACAGCAAAACGGCGCAGCGTCCAGCTGCTCGTTCTCTCTGAAAACAGAGCAGGAAACACTGTTATCCTCGGAACCAAAAAACCGTTGTTCATACTTCAGTGCGATCTTGGATTGGTATTGGCGTGAGTGTTTTAGAGGACTAGATGGCTATTGTCTTTGAGCACATTTCCTATAATAGCCAAGACTTTCAAACACTGTTCCATCACTGATCAGGAGAAGTGATTAAACATTTCCTGTCTTAACTCCTTCCATTCCATTCATGTTGAGTGATTCAACGTCTTCAAAAGAGTCGATGCAGCGGGTACCAAATCGCCTTTTGGATCGCATTATTGTATATTTTGCTGACGGATGCCCTCTCTCCAATTAACACGCCAAGCTATATTTGGGACTCGACTTTTCGTCATCACAGCTTGTGCAATCATTGAAATAATCATGATATCAATGTCAACGCCGACAATGTCAACGCCGACACAATTAGAAAAACATGCTTGCATATAGTTGTCTCAAGAACGGGTAAGTTCCTTGTACTCAAACCCAAGTTCCTAAGGACCCATACAATTACCATTTTCCTTTACTATTCTGTTGATTCAGACTGCAAGAAAGGGAAAATAGGAAGAGCATACGTGTGTCTTACGACAGATCATTCGCATTATATCATTTATCTTTACTGAAAAACTAAACAGATGTGTGTACTGCTAGCCATTAATTAAAGAACTTCAGAATGTTTGCACTCATCGTCATCAAAGTAGCTTGCCTGCCACTTTACAGTTTACACTCGTTTGCTGCACTCATCGTCTGCTCACCACACTAGGTTAGCTGATCATCAAACACTTGACATAAATGCAATGTTGCCATTGCCTATACATGCATGGAGTATACTCCCTTATTCAGCAATTCAAGAATCACATTGTAACCAACATGCATATATAAAACTCGATTAATTTGAATAAATCAATCAATAGAATCAGTCACATAAATTTCAAACTCTTGTATCAACAATGTTACACCACCAGTTTCAATATTTTGAAGAAACAAAAAGAATGGAATACGAAGGAGAAGAAAGAATGTGCTTTTTGATCAGCAAGGCATGTCTATGTGCATGTGTATGGAATTAATGAGAAACAGAGAGGCTAATTACTGTCTGTTGCCTGATCCCTCGCTCGGATACTAGTAGAGGCAGTCGACCAAGGGCGCCGGCGGTAACAGAATCGTCGCCGGCGCCGACGACATTTCCTTCACGCCGCACGCCGGCGAGGTCGTCTCCGCGGCGTCGTCACAGACCGCGGGCATGTTGAGATCCAGCTCCAGGAGGCTCTTCTCCTTGCCGCTGCCCACCAGGGGCGAATCTAGAAAAATTTGGCGATGGGGTCGGCTACTACAATATAAAGCTATACCTGTACACTAATATAATGGACTGTTATACCACACCACATTCATACCATAATACAGCGCCGAAAGACAATCACTATAGGACTATCATATTATGCTGAGTATTTTCCTGTATGCTGAGTGTTCGTCAGGCTCTGTGTTGAGTATGGTAAATTAATACTCGGCAAACAACCGAAACTCAGGCTCTGTGTTGCGTGGAAGTCCCTACATCCAAGTAGAAGCTAGTTGGGGCCTTGGGCCCCACTCAAAATTTGAAAATCCAATAGAATTTATTCATTTTTTGAAGAAAATTACTCAAAATATTTAAACTTATAGAAGAAATGCCCACAGTCACATATTGTGCCCCTCTCAAAAATATTTCTGGGTCCGCCCCTGATCACCATTTGATATTTTTTTCTTATCACGAAGCCACCTACTCACTCCGTTCATAAAAGAATATCTCAACCTAGCTCAAATTTATATGTATCTAGACATAATTTAGTGTGTACATATATGTAAATTTGGGATAGGTAGAGACATCCTTTCATAAACGGAGGGAGTATATATAATGTGGAACATCAAGGAAAATGCGACGCCATTTTTAGCCTTAAGTGTTCACGGAACAGGCAAAATCTACGATAACCCCGACCTCACATGTCAGTGACACAAAGGGGGGTATATGATAGAAGGTGCGCGAACTGGTGGGGGGGGGGGGGGGGGGTTATCATCAATTGCCCCACGGAACAAGGAGTGATGGCTTCATGCCGTCATGGCTAGATAGATTATTAATTCAGCAAATGTTGATCCGTGAGACCATGCCTAGGAGTACTGTAATTTCCCAAGCCCAGCATCTTCAACGGGATTGTGGACTTAAAATGGTTAAATCTGGAGATGGAGTGGTGCTTGTGTCTCGTGCAACTTGGCCGAATGGGGTCAGTTAATATTTTGGGCTGGGTTCAGAGACAACTTTTACGTGTATTGCTTCATGGTTAGCTGGCCGTCATTGGTGTCAGCTGCACCCAGCGCCAATACATGAGATTCGCCCCTGCTGCCCACCGAGGCCAGCACGAGCGGGCGATGCCTGCGCATGTGCCCGCCGAGCGCCTGCCCGGACGAGAACTCGGCGCCGCAGACGCCGCAATCGTGCGCCCTCCCCTGCCCATGCTGTTTGGACCCGCCGATCGCCGTGGCCATGGTGGCTTCGTGCACTGGAGGTGTCGCCAGGACTGCCGGGATCGCCAGCACCGTCGGATCGGCAGCCGGTGACTGCGTCATCGGCCTATTCTCTTCGCCTACGGCCGGCATCTTCTCGTCGGGCGTGGGTAGGAGGCGGGGCTTCTTGTGGCTGGTGCGGTGGCCGCCGAGCGCCTGGAAAGACGGGAAGCACCTGCCGCACGTCCTGCACTCGTACACGAACTCCCCGGCACCCGCATCCGCCGGGCGCCGGCTCCGGAACTTGCCCTCCTCCTTCCCCGCCGCTACTGCATCCTTCTCCAGCGCCAACATCGAGGACGGTTCGCTACGGGCGCCGGAGGCGAGGAGCATGAGGCAGCGCGCCATGTCCATGTCCTGCTCCTCCTCCTCCTCGGCGCCGTGTCTTCGTCCTCCATGCCACCCGTCGTCCGCGGCAGAGCTCGACGACTCGGCTTCGATCACCACCGCCGGAGGTGGAGGTCGCTGCCGCTTGCTGCGCTTGCCCTTGCAGATGAAGAAGACCGGCGCGTGGTCGTAGCCGGCGCCGGCCTCCTCCCCCATGGCGGTCGATCCGGCACGATCAGCTGAGCGCGTGCGCGTGAGAAACAAGGAGAGTGGGAGGGAGAGGAAGGAATGGTCGAAGTGGTGAGGCGTGTGTGTGTGTAGTGCTGATGATAGATGATCAAGTGGGAGATTGAGGAGATGTCAACAAGGCCAGGCTAGGCAAATATTGAAAAAGCTCTTTGATGTGGATGCCTCCCTGTCTGTCAATGTGGCAATAAACTAACACTACCACCAGCGCTCGTCAATGGCTGGAGCTGGTTCTGTTATTTTGGGACATGTGTGAATCGATCTTAGGACACATCACATGCATGAATGGTTGATTTTTTATGTATGGAGTGTGTGTGTCTGTCTGTCAAGGGCTCTTTGGCACATGGTATAGTGTTTACATATGGTGTAAACTACATAGTACATGTGTAAATATGAAGAGAAAACATGGTATGGCTTATAGGCTTGCAAGTGTAAAACAGAGCGAGCGAACGAAAAACGGAAGATATTTTCTGTTGGTTCAAAAGGTGGGAAGGAACGCGGGAATTTTACGCGTAGAAAAGTAAAATATGTCTATATACATACATGTTATAGAACTAATGGTGATTAACTATTGACCATACTTTTCTATATATTGTTAGCGAGGCGATATCATCCTGCGTGTTATCTCTTTGAGACGTGGTTGCCTCCTGCCTTAGATTAGTATTGAAAGAGACCCTAGTGGATGTTTTCGTTCTTGCATACCGCGTTGGTTATAAGAAATTAGTACCCACAAGGAAGATTTCCTAAGCTCTCCATACGCCTCAATAATTTAGTTCCTATGTATGTATGTATGTATGTATGTATGTATGTATGTATGTATGTATGTATGTATGTATGTATAGGCAAGTTGGATATAGGGAATTAGTACCAAAGGAAGATTTCCTGAGCTCTACATAGGCCTCGATAATTTAGTTCCTGCATATGTATGTATATGCACGTTGGTTATAGAAAATTAGCAATAAAGAAAAATTTCGGTATGTGAAGATTATTTAACCCAAAGGCGTGAACAATCCTCAACGCTATAGAAGTGAAATCCCATACATGTTTGTGACCAAAATCCCTCATTGCAAATAGGTTGTAATCCTACTATCAACTATTAAAAATATTGTTTGATTGATTCCCCTAACAAGATCACTAGATAGAGGTACTCTCTCCATTTTTATTTACTTTGCGTTTTGGGTTTAGTCAAATTCAAAATTTATCAATTTTCACCAAGAATATAGGAAAAGAAATCAACATCGATAATACCAAATGCGTATAATATGAAAATATACTTTATAATGATTCCAATACTACATTTTTTACATTGTAGATATTGATATATTTTCGAAATATTTGGTCAAATTTAATAAAATCTGACTTTAACTAAACCCTGTATGCAAAGTAAATAAAAATGTATAAATTTGCTTTGGTATATTTTGTTCGGGTTATTACACATATGTGTTTGCAATATAATGACGTGTACACGTTACATTGTTGTGATGGTATGCATTAATAGGCGCATGTTAAGTAGGGTAGTTAGGTGTTTTTACGACAATATTTCTTGTGTTATCTTGAATGGTGATGTGTTTCTTATGTGTAGGGAAATTAATTGGTTGCACACTGGCTCAAGAGTCAATAAGACCCACATGGTAGTGGAATCACCAAAACAGATTTGTTAAATATGTTCACCATGTCATTATTGTCTAATGTACAGCCACATATAGTGGCAGGACAGGTTAACGTATTTATATTCAGACACCATTACATTTCGATCACCCATGGAAGTTTAAATGATGAGCGAAGGATACCCAATCCAAGGTTTCAACCTTCACCATTACATATTGCCACGTTTGACAAGATTTACATTGGTATGTCACCAATGAAATGATTCATCCTCCCTCGGAATGGAGAGATGACATGCTCAACCAAACAACTTAGGGTCGCCGTATCACTGTTAGATGAAAAATACAATGAATTCGTCCCTGTTTTGCCTCCTTTCATAATTCAAGCTAGGGGAGGTCAAATTGTTTTGTAAGCTAGTTGGGAATGCAAAATTTTCACTATAAGTTTTCCATAATTTAAAATTTCCACTGTAGTTGCAATAATTTTGCCTCCTTCCATAATTCATTGTATGTTACTATTCCTACGGAAATTAAATGTGATACTTACCATTAAAAATATAGAGTGAACAATTTATTGATGAAATGTTGAAGAAATTATTTCATCCTTAAAGTACACCAAACATGTACATTTAGGGTTGTCTAACAAGAAAATTTAGCATGCCCGTGCACTGTTTGGTTAACATTAGCTTAGACCAAACTTTTATTTCATTTTCATCATTTGAATGCCTATGCATTTGGCAAAAATATATATTTGATGGGGACATGATAGTAAAATTGCAAATTACTTCACATAGGATGAAATTACAGACATTTGCATCCCCTAATCACCCCTACCTTTCACTCTGACTGTTCAGTACAGCCACCTCCACAACTCTTCCATAAGTACGCTCTCAGCCTGGTCCCTTTAATTGACAGAATCATCCACACTCCACACACAACATATGTTACATATTAATGAGAAATGAGGATGTTTGATTAGCCTGTTAGACTGAACTTAAAGAAAATAAAACAAAATGTTTTGCGGAGTCATAGGTTGGTTGGATGGCTTGCTTGTGTATTGATGAAACCTGGCTGCTAGAGATCGTGCCTTTCCTGTAAGTTGCAGCTAGCTTATACTTTTTGTGCGCTTGGAGCAGCTGTTGGTGTGGTGTGTACTGGTAGTAGCCTAGTAGCGGAGATGGTGTAAGCAACTGCTCCACACTCCACAAAAATCTCTCTCTAACTAATCTCAAACTATCTATATCTCTCTAGAAGTTTCTCTCTAACTAACCTCTCTCTCTCTCTCTCTCTCTCTCTCTCTCTCCTCTGATATGGAAATTTTTGCACGATCTCAATTATGCAGGCCTTGATCACTAGATTCTCGTCATAATTTCTGTGGAATTTTCCTTGATACTTGGTGGTAGCTAGAGACCTAGAGTGGATAGTATGTATGCATGTATGTAGTAGACATGGCTCCCACCTTCCATGTCATGGACAGTTTGGCAACATCATGATTTGTGCCCAAAAAAACAAGGAAGAGATCTGCATCCATCCATACAAGTCCTTGTACCCATTGGAGCTAGCTAGGAGCTGCTTCTACGGCACCTTTTCTAGTTCAGTGTCAAAACAAAATTCCAATGGCCAAGCACGTCATCTGCTCTTGCTCTTGATTATATATCTCACCAAATCTTTTTGCTTGCCATGCACTTCCCATTCCGTCATCACGTACCGCGTAATAATAGTGCATAACATTGCAATAGTCTCACATTATTTATATTTCAGTAACCAGTCTAAATGCCATGTCATTAATCATTCTCATACATGTGGCTGTATGCTTGACTATGTAAACATGGTTTATTTTTTTAATTGCACAAACGTACTTGGCAAAAACAGAAGGTGACTGGAGCCCAGTAATATACAAGATGCATCTGTTGATCATAGTAAAAATATAGAGCTGACATTCTTGGGTGTGGTTGTCTTCGATAGATGGCAAAAACAGAAGGTGACTAGAACCCAGTAATATACAAGATGCATCTGTTGATCATAGTAAAAATATAGAGCTGACATTCTTGGGTGTGGTTGTCTTCGATAGATGTTGAACTTAATAAAAAAGAAGAGCCGTCATTCTTTGGCTGGTAACGAAGGATAATGGTTGGCTCCCTAGCGAGAATACCAGAATTTCGCTCCACACAGGATTCGATCTCTGTTTGCTGAGTGCAGCTCTCAGAGCTCTGCAACCCTAACCATTGGGCTACTGCAACATTCTCGTCAGTTAGCTTTCTTTCTAGCTGATAAAAAAGAAAAAGTCACCTGGGGTGTTTTGACTCGGGCAATGTGATTAGCACTAGCCCCATGTTCGCCTGGAGCATGATGGATCGGATCCAAACCTGACTTATCAACCATGATTAGTGGGATCAGATGCTGGCTTACGCCGCGTGTCGTGATATCGCAGTAGAGATTGATTCAAATTCAAGTGCTGGGCAGCGATCGCATCCGGCATCAGCACACCACATCTTAGCAGCCATCTTAGTGCCACGATCGGCTAACCTATCGTAAAAAGCAGCCGTCGATGGCGGCGTTCTTCCTGTTGAAATCATGATCCTCCGATCCGTATGTGAGGCCGGTTGAGGTTGCTGTTTGTTCCAGGGAGATTAGAAGCTGGTCAAGTTCACGTTGCGCGGTGTTGGGACAGTGTTAGCATCAGTTTTATGTCCTAGTGCTCTTCAGTTTCTTCCTACCCACTGTGCAGGTTTGATCGATGCATGGCGAAGGAGTGGAGGATGGGGTGCATGCAGTAGAGAACTGAACCGTCCTGACCAGTTTTTGGCTGACCAGTGATTGGAGGCTGAATCCGCTGCTTAAATGTGTATCAGCATGAAGATAGAGTAGTTGTGAATGACAAGGTGAGAAATAAGCGAGACTAACAAATTCAAAATAAACAATAGAAGGAATGTTTGATTTGCAGACCAACAAGGCAAGCCGCTAGCCCGCTGATGTTCAGACTCACCGGTCCTGAACTCAGTCAGTTGTGATGCCGAGGAGGCCATTAAGAAGAGCTCCACTTAGAGGCCTGCGTGCTGCTCTGAACGAGACCTCCAACATGCTGTCTGTAAACTGATTGTGCAGGCATGGTTTCAGCCGTGTCATTAGTTAAAAGAGATTGTAATACAGTCGCGCTGGGTAGAGGGAACTGTAGGTCTTTGGTACTGCTAGCGTGTAGCTGACCAGATTAGCCCACTGTCCTGGACGACTGTAACCATCTTCTGAAGCAATGGAATATCTTCTAACGTCAGGAAAAAAAATTGTCAAACCGCCACGAGCAATTAAACCGGACAAAGGATATATTCTCACTCCATGCATAGCTAGTCCATGGATTTTTATTGGCTGATGTTTGATCTTTAGAGTCATGTGCCGCCAAGCTAGAGGGAAGCACAGTTTAGTGTTCTGTCATTACAATCTTTCTTGTTTGTGTGCCTACGACAGTTAATTCAAGGTCTCCAAAGTTCAAACAACCACCGGCTAATTTTGCTGATTGGAGGCTGAACTGCTGCTTAAATGTGTATCGGCATGAAAATAAAGTAGCTGTGAATGATGAGATGAGAAATAAGGGAGAGTAACAAATCATGAAATACACGAGAAGGAATGTCGGATTTGTAGGTCAACAAGTCAAACCGTCAAGAATAGTTAAACCAGACAAAGAAGGATATATTCTCACTCCATGCATAACTGGTCTAGTGAGTCATCAACTGCATCCACATCCAAGAGTATATCTCCATATCTCCATCACCAATATGACTCACCAAACCTGTGGCCAATAGTACACTCCAAACACAAATCAACACCATCACTCCCTACACACCACACCAATCCATCACAACTTCATCTAAAAACCACTGAAAGAATATCCATGCGTGTATGGCTTCCCTTCTAGCTACGATCACTCAAAAAACACAACACATCACCTAAAAACTTCCACAGATCAAATTATTGATTGGAAAATACGACTAGCTTAGATTATATTTATCTGGTTATATTTACATTGGACCAGGGGCAGGATTCAAGTAGGAGCATTACATTTGAGTTTTACATGCAGCCTGACACCTACTCGAACTATATAGAACCCCAAATGGTAAGCTTAGCGCTACTGCTGTGCTCCAAACCTAACCATGCTTAATCATAGCCCTTCTAATTTTTCTACTCAAAGGTATACACAATTCAGAAGCTACATGGGATCGACTAGTATGCGCTTTCGTGCCCGGATATCACTTGTCACAATTGTTCAGCCCTTCTTCTTCGCATCCGAGCCCCCCAGGATAGGTTCTCCTCAGAATCCTTCCCCGTGCTCCTCTTCTTCAGCTCGGAGATCTGGCCTTCCCAAGATGTCCTCCATCCAGACTTCTCTTTCATCTCCTGTTGTATGGTTCACACGGACAGTAAGTTAGCGAGGAAACAAATGAAGCTCTACAAAGTCATAACTTACAAAAGAGTAAAACAAACAATGGTGGACAAGTGCCATTGACAACACCATGATAAAACGTATAAAATAAGATATCACCAGAGCTCACTCCTGCAATTTTCATCCATACATGTAAGGCAGCAACATCTAAATTATTGCCCACATGATCTTATTCATGAGGTACATGAAAACGACTCATACTTATCCTTAGTAATAATACTGCTCAATCACCCACATGATTATGTACGCATATATTTTAATCCATAGGAGTTCATATCTGTGAATATGTCGCAGAAGGGATAGTTTTGTGTTATCTACAAAAATAGGGGATAATTTCTGTTTTGCCTATTGTGTGTGTTTGTCAGCAAAAGGTGATGTCTCAAGCTTACGGATAGTCTTGAAGTACTAAACATTTGGTCCTAAGCATCAAGACATAGTATTTGTTCCCTGTCATCGGATAGTTTGATACTTCTGAATTTATCATCAATCAGCCATGTGCTCAGTCAGGCTGGATCGCACATAGAAATGATATGCTAAATTACAAGTGTCTGAATTGAATTGAATAGGCCAGCATAGAGTTTCAGAGGTTACTGAAAGATGAATCTTGTTACAGCTAAAAGGGGGCAAGAGATAGAGTGGAGATGGACCTGGTGGTAGAAGGCGGAATTGGTGGCGTGTCGGCGCGAGGCCGGGTTGAAGGCGAGCCTGCAGACGCCGCGGGCAAGCGCCTGGTCGTAGCTGCTGCGGCGGCCGGGGTCGGAGAGCGTCTCGTAGGCCTCCTGGACCTGGATGAAGCGGCGGGTGTGCTCCTTGGCGGCGTCGGGCGGGGAGACGTCCGGGTGGTACTTGCGCGCCATCCGCCGGTACGCCGCCCGCACGTCCTCGAAGCTGCTCCCCTCCGCGGAGATCCCCAGCAGCTCGTAGAACGTCGGCCGCGGCTCCGCCGCCGTGCGCACGGCGCCTCCTCCGGCCGCCGAGGCCGCCCGCGCGCGCAGCGGCGTGCGGCGGGGTGGCGGCCGGACGGCGAAGGCGGCCGCGGAGGAAGTGGTGAGGTTGGGCATGTGGACTTCTTGTGCGGGTGTGGCACTTGGATTGGATCGATCTCCCAACTGCTGTGGTCTGCTAGTAGACTGTAGACGTAAAGCTTCCATTTTTAATCCGTGGAGATTGGAGAAGATAATATGGCGACGAGTCCCTTTCCTTCCCTGCAATTGGCTTGATGTTTAGTGAGCTCGTGTTGGTAGAGTGTGTAGATTGGTTCCTCTATCTGAAGCCAACCAAATTCTTGTGCTCTGGAATTCTTGTTCGATGTGAAAACACAGGTTCCCCAGTATGTTCCAGAACCTATGCATGACTGGCTGTAATTTATTTTCTTTTCACTTGGGAAAAAAAATGGTCCTCGTCCATTTTCCTGGACACAAAATAGGCTTGGGGTCTTCTGACTGAACAAGACTTGCATCCATAAATTATAGTATCACTTACATAAATCTCAGAAAAAGAGAGACGTACAGATCGGCCTGGGTTCATTGACAAAATTGGTTCTATTTATTGTTGTTGCCGACTTGCCGTCATGTTTAGCCAGATTTTATGTTGATGAGACCAAGTTCCTCCCCATCTAGCTAGTACTCCCATCCGTTCCAATTTAATTGACTTGCTATACACCAGATTTTATGAAACCGTCGACACTACCCTTTTTTTTACTGATGGACCTATTACAAGAAGCCGTGTCAAACTAATAAGTGACCAGATCAACGGTAACTTAATGTTATCTTAAGACACATGCATCATTTGGTATGTTGTCAATCACGGTTCTGGGATCCCCATGCATGCATGCCGATCTTAGCAATATTTGATGATTTGACACACTTTTTTCCCTGAAAATTTGATTATCTGCGCTCTGACCATTGCATGTCAGTGACACAGGGTGTGGCATTGCAAGGCCACCTTCCCTCCAATTATTTTCATCAAATGTTCACAACCCATAGTTATTTGAAGATGAGTCTAGTTTCCGTGATTTTTTGTGTGTGTACCCAATCACTTGCCATATTTTCCCACCCAAACGATGAAAAACTAAAGGGTAGAAGCATCAAAGTAAATAACGGTGTACATGTTCATAGATCGAGTTAAAAAACATGAACACAATAATTAATTATATAGAGAAATTGTAAATATAGTGTTAGAAATCACATTTAAACATGCTTGCAGTTTTGATATCTGAAATTGTTACTTTTTCTAATGTATAAATAAGATATGGGGTTACATACTGCAAATACGGGAGGGATTAGATGCGGAAAATGAATAGAATTCAGGGTTTTGTAAAATAAAAACACGAATCTTGGTGCTAGAATCAGGTTTTCGTCGTCCTCAACGCATGAATCGGATCTGATTACTTATTTGGAATTTTGGATGCCAAATACTGGACACAATTTTTTGATCTAGGCAAGATCGTAGGATAAACCCTTGTCGTCTCCTCTCGATCGATCGAGGGACTTAGATCGTACGTGATGAAGGCCGCCGGACGTAGGCGGCAGAAGGACCGCCTGAGCAAGCTCAATGACGTCACGCTGGGACGCATCCTGTCCTTCCTCCCCGCCAAGGAGGCCGCGCGGGCGTCGGCGCTGTCGAGCCGGTGTTGCGACGCCTTCGGTCTCGTCGACGCCGTGTCTCTGGAGGAGCCGGAGAGCCCTGTAATGGACTACGACTACGAGGACCACAACTGCGGCTGCCCTTTCTGCGCCTACAGCTTCGCCGACGACGCCCACCCGTAGTCGTAGTCCATGTCAGTGAGGAATAGTGATGAGAACATGAAACCGTCGACACTACCCTTTTTTTTTTACTGATGGACCTATTACAAGAAGCCGTGTCAAACTAATAAGTGACCAGATCAACGGTAACTTAATGTTATCTTAAGACACATGCATCATTTGGTATGTTGTCAATCACGGTTCTGGGATCCCCATGCATGCATGCCGATCTTAGCAATATTTTATGATTTGACACACTTTTTTCCCTGAAAATTTGATTATCTGCGCTCTGACCATTGCATGTCAGTGACACAGGGTGTGGCATTACAAGGCCACCTTCCCTCCAATTATTTTCATCAAATGTTCACAACCCATAGTTATTTGAAGATGAGTCTAGTTTCCGTGATTTTTTGTGTGTGTACCCAATCACTTGCCATATTTTCCCACCCAAACGATGAAAAACTAAAGGGTAGAAGCATCAAAGTAAATAACGGTGTACATGTTCATAGATCGAGTTAAAAAACATGAACACAATAATTAATTATATAGAGAAATTGTAAATATAGTGTTAGAAATCACATTTAAACATGCTTGCAGTTTTGATATCTGAAATTGTTACTTTTTCTAATGTATAAATAAGATATGGGGTTACATACTGCAAATACGGGAGGGATTATGTCGGGGGGTTACCCCGGGTAGGGTAATGATGAGGTAAAGACATGTAAGGTTAAGGTAGTAAGCTGTCCGAGGTACGATTGAGCAAGGACGCAGGAGGCGTCATCCGACGTAAGGTGTACGTCCGAGGTATATTCTCCGAGGTATATCCTCCGAGGTATAACCTCGGGGCAGTCAGCTAGCTACCACAGGAATAAGGTATTCTCTACCGAGGTATAGGATCAGGAGTGTTATCCGAGGTTGGCAGCAAGGATCGAGGCATGTCAGAGAGGTCACGGGCGCCGCAGAGCTCGTAGCCCGAGGCTTCAGAGGACGGCGAGGTCCGTCCACGGGTTTCCCGGAAGCTCGGGGGCCTAGGAGCTGACTCGGCTATTTCGGGAAAGGTCTACAGGCTAGACCTCGGCAGGCTACTGAAGTATGACCGGAAGAGGAAAGCTAGGCCTGGCTGGCCTGACAGTCCGGCCGTTGAGCTGGCAGGAGGCAGAGGCTTGTCTTCTACCTTTTGGCCATGCCATTGTCAGTTGTAGGCAGGGGTAAAAATGTACTTCGGCCTGTGTATATATGCGGCATCTCTACCTCCAGGGAGGAGGACGGCAAAACCCTAGCTCATTTCCCCCTTCATAGTTTCATCTTCTCTAGAGCTCTCACTTTGGCAGCATCATACAGCTCGAGGAGCACCTTGTACCTGAGAACACACTGATATATTGAGAGAGGAAAGGCAGGAGTAGGGGTTTTACTTCCTCACGAAGGCCCCGAACCTGGGTACATCGTGGTGTCTTTTGTGTTCTTGGCTTTCTTGGTTTCTTGTTCATGTTCTTGTGGTTTCTTGCATGTTCTTGCTTGTGCACATCTTGAGTGCATAAACCCTCCCCGGATTCCCCCAACGACCATTCGGCCCCAACTAAGCCATACCCATGGCATCTGCCGTGATCCCACCACGACAGTTGGCGCCCACCGTGGGGCAGATTGAGGCGTTGGGTGGAGTTTCCATCCGGACGGGCTCCTCTGAGTGTGTTCTTTCTGGCCTTGTTACCAAGATCGGCGAGTTCGCCTTTGTGAGCGACAATGCGGGGTGCTTCGCCGGCAAGCCTTTCCCCACCGATGGCTTCCTCATGATGCTCGGCAGCTTCCCCACATACGTTGCTGTCGAGGTGGTTCGCGAGTACCCGGAGCAGGTGCTCGTGGACGACGAAACTCCTCTCCTGGCGGCTTTGGGCCCGTGTCACTCGCCCTCCGAGGTGTGTGGAGGTGATGTGGCTGGTACCAGCCTGCAGCTAGCAAGGCAGATGCTGGCAAGGTCGCGCTAGCCGAGGTGGAGGCGACGCCAACCGCGCTGCCTGAGAAATCAGGTCGGCGGCGAAGTTTCCGTACGAGAAACCTAGTCAGAATGAGCAGTTGGGCATGCCAAGGGAAGAAGTTCCCTTAGAAGCTATCGTTGATAGGTTAGCTCGGCCACTCGCAGTAGAGGCAAGTGTGGAGCATACGGTGGCCGGGTTAGAGGCAGAGCGCCAGAGGTGCTGAGAGAAGCTCGGTTGCTGGCCGAGGCTAAGCAGCAGTTCGATATGGAGCAGAAGGAGTACAATGCTGCACATGGTATAGAGGATGGTTTTACTCCGGTTGTGCGGCGTAAGAAAGCTGCTCTGCTCAACCGAGGCAAGGACCTCTATGAGGAGATGGCTAGGGCTGCAGTCTCGGGCTCGAGTAAGGCAACAAGTAGCAGGTCGGCTACTGGTAGGCCGGTGTATAGTTCACCAGCTAAGAACCTTAGAGCAGCCGAAGCAGTAAGGGCCGGGCTATCGGAGTTGACCGGAGATGCATGGCGTGAGCAGCAGAAGCGGCTCAATGAGTTAGTGCATGTGGCCAGCAAGCAAAATGAAGCCCTCCGCAAGGCCGGGCTTGGCGGTTCGCAGGCGGTCCATTCGATTAGGCCAGTTAGCCAGGGTCCAAGGGGCAAGCCTCGTCTCCACACGTCGGAGGAGCCGATCGTGCCCGGAGTGTCACTTCAGGTCGGAACAAGGAGATGCAGCTGCAAGTGTACGATCCGGTGTTAGCTGGGAAGCAAAAGGTCGGCAACGCTAGCCGAGCCAATGGAGACCCCGGCCCAGGTGATGCAAGCCGAGCTAAAGGCCGTTCAGCTCAGGGAAATCAGAACGGTGGGCAAGCAGCGTCGGCTGGCCGAGGTAAACCACCTCAGCCCCCGAGGCATCAGCAGCAACCCCGGCCGCAGGAGCAGTATCAGCAAGAGCCGGAGTATGTTCCGCAGCCGAAGAACGTCGGTCGAGGTGGCGACCGATATGATGATGGAAATTCAGCCATGGAGCGGGCTGGATTCTATAGAGTGGATGGTGCATTGGGAGAGCGTATCGGAGCTCGGACGTTGCCTACAGGTGATGCGCGCTACAAGCTAGATCGGATTTACATGTCCGAGAAGTTGGAGAGGAAGGCCCTCCTGGTCCGGCGTGTTTTGGACCTCGGATCATGAAGGAACCACCTCCACCAGTGTCTCAGTTTCAGTTGGGTCGGAGTACCAGGCCGTACAATGGGAGCACCAAGCCGCAAGATTGGCTAGCTGATTATGTTTCAGCAGTATACATTGCGGGGGGCAATCGCCGATGGGCGGTCCGGTATCTCCCGCACATGTTGGAAGGTCCTGCTCGGATCTGGCTGAACAATTGCCGGAGAATAGCATCGATTGCTGGCTGGATTTAGAGGAGGCATTCAATAGCAACTTCGCCAGCACTTACAGAGGCCAAACCGACCTCAGCTTTTGCAGGCGTGCAAGCAGGAGGACAATGAGACTGACCGAGAATTCTTGACTCGGTGGAGCAATGTTCGGAACTCCTGTGAGGGAGTTATCGAAGCACAGGCTATAGCGTGGTTTGCTGATGGATGTCGGTATGGTAGCATGTTGTGGCAGAGGCTCCAGAGAGATATGCCAAAGACTCTGGCCGAGACGATTCGGATAGCTGATTCCTATGCCCTTGGCGATCCGATGCAGCCTCTGCTGGATGGGAATGCCCGGAACAGGAGGAATCCGATGAACAATCGCAACAACGGACCGAGGTTTGATAACCGTCAAGAGTTCGGGCAGAAGAGGAGAGAACCAGATTTCCAAGTCAATGCTGTAAACCCAAGTCAGTCCGGACCTGGAGGCGCCCAGAAACCGAAGACTGAGGGTCAGGCGTGGACTCCGAACCAGAACCAGAATCAGGGAGGTGGTGCGAAGCAGTGGCAGGAGGCCGGACCACCTGTGACTTACGAGTCATTGGTGAATGGACCATGTATCTATCATGGCAGGAATGGCAAACACCCAACCATACCACTCTGCAGTGTAGTTTTCATCACCGAACCGCTGCAGAAGGGGCGAAAGCTGGGGCAAACCGGAGTGGGCCACCGAACCAATGGCGTAGACCTCAATATCCGAACGCGCAGCAGCAGCATAAGCCGACCATAGCGGCGCAGAATCAGAGCTTAACCGGAGCAAATTCAACCCCGGTGCATGCGGCCCAAAACCAGAAGACGGTGCAGGCGAAACCGGTGAATGCAGTGAGTGCCCAGGGCAACAACAACAACGGTGGTGCCGGCCAAAGCCAAACGTGGTCCTTTGAGAATCAGAGGTATGAGAACCCCGGTAATGATTATAGGGAAGTACATCAGAGCTACGTGGTGTTTGTGACTGAGTCAACTGATAAGAAGAGTATGCTGAGGCGTGCCAAGGAGGTGAATGCAGTAACTCCGGCGGTGGTGAAATACATGAACTGGTCCGAGCAAGAGATCACTTGGAGCAGGCAAGATACACCTCGGATCATGCCGAGCCCTGGAAACTATGCACTGGTGGTGGATCCGACGTTTTGTGGGCCGACCAACAATGTGAGATTCACCCGAGTCTTGGTGGACAATGGGAGTGCCATAAATATCATGTACCGAGACACAATGGTCAAGCTGGGATACTCACCGAACCAGTTGCAGCCTAGCAGCTGTACATTTCACGGTATTGTGCCCGGGGTCTCTTGTGCACCTATGGGAAAGATTTGGGTCGACGTGGGTTTTGGTACCCGAGATAACAGCCGAGTTGAAAGTCTTGAGTTCGAGGTTGTGGACTTGCAGAGCCCTTACCATGCCTTGCTGGGAAGGCCAGCCTTGGCCAAGTTCATGATCTCCACTCATGTGGCTACCTAAAGATGAAAATGCCGGGGCCCAAGGGAATAATAACCATTTCTGGTGACTACAAGAAGGCTATGCAATGTGCCTCGGCGGGATCAGTTTAGCCGAGTCCTTGGTGATCGCGGCGGAGAAGAAGCAACTTCAGAAGGTGGTGGCAATGGCGCAGTCTACTCAGCTCGGCATGTCCGGACTAATTACTCCGGACATGAGCGCTTCATTCGAGGTGCCCAAGGAGACCAAGAAAATCCCGCTGGACTCGGAGAACCCGGAGCGTTTCGCCATCATTGGTACTGGCATGGACGAGAAATAGGAAAGCGCGCTCTGTCACTTCCTCCGTGAGAATCGGGACATTTTTGCATGGTCGGCTAAAGACCTGCCAGGTGTTCCGAGGGAGTTGGCAGAGCACTCTTTGTTTGTTCGGCCAGAGGTGAAACCAGTGCGTCAACCGACGCGGCGGCTCTCAGATGACCGAAGAAAGGTGGTACTCGAAGAACTGGCGAAGTTACTGGCTGCAGGCTTCATCATGGAAGTGCTGCATCCGGACTGGATATCTAATCCAGTCCTCGTGGAGAAAAAGAAGGACGAACCGGCGGTAGTCAAGGTGTGGCGCATGTGCATTGACTTCACCAACCTGAACAAGGCGTGCCCGAAGGATCCCTTTCCTTTACCTCGGATTGATCAAGTGATCGATTCTACGGCTGGATGTGAGCTGTTGTCTTTTATTGATGCATATTCTGGTTTTCACCAGATCCCACTGAACACTGATGATCAAATAAAGACTGCCTTTATTACCCCGTACGGGGCGTATTGCTATCGTGTCATGTGTTTCGGTTTGAGAAATGCCGGGGCAACTTATCAAAGGTGTATGCAGAAGTGCTTACATTCTCAAATGGGCAAGAATGTGCAAGTGTATGTCGATGACATTGTTATCAAAACTAAAAAGAAGCATACTCTCATCGAAGACCTCGAAGAGACATTTGCAAATTTAAGAAAGTATCGGTTGAAACTTAACCCGGACAAGTGCACCTTTGGTGTCCCGGCTGGAAAATTGCTCGGTTTCCTCGTATCGAGCCGAGGTATAGAAGTTAACCCGGCTAAGATCCGAGCTATCGAAAGAATGAAGTTGCCGAACTGTTTAAAAGATGTGCAGAAGTTCACGGGATGCCTTGCATCTTTAAGTCGGTTTGTAAGTCGGCTAGGAGAAAAAGCCTTACCATTGTATCAACTTATGAAGAAAAGTACCAGTTTCACTTGGACCCCGCAGGCGGACGCGGCGTTCAATGAGCTGAAGAAGATGTTGTCCACTGCTCCGGTGTTGGCATCCCCTTTGCAGAATGAACCGATGTTGATATACATTGCGGCTACAAACCGGGTCGTAAGTGTTGCAGTGGTGGTGGAGCGAGACGAAGGAGGCAAATCGGTGCAGAGACCAATCTACTACCTGAGCGAGGTGATATCCACGTCGAAGCAAAACTACCCCCACTACCAGAAGATGACGTACGGAGTATACCTGGCGGTTAAGAAACTGAAGCATTACTTCCAAGAGCATCCCATGACGGTGGTATGTGATGCTCCAATCTCGGAGATCATCGGATGCAAGGACGCAACTGGGCGAGTTGCCAAATGGGCGATCGAGGTATCTCCATACACTCCGCATTATGAAAGGCGAGATGCAATCAAGTCGCAGGCGCTGCCGGACTTTTTATGCGATTGGGCCGAGATGCAATATGAGCCGCCCTTGCCGGACTATAATTATTGGAAGATGCACTTTGATGGGTCCAAGACCAAGGTCGGATTAGGTGCCGGCATAGTCCTAACCTCGCCGAAGCAAGACCAGTTGAAGTATGTGCTGCAAATCCATTTCTCGGCGTCGAACAACGTGGCGGAGTATGAGGCCCTGATCCATGGGCTCAAGGTGGCAAAGGAGATAGGTGTCCGGCGTATAGAATGCTTCGGCGATTCAGCTTTGGTGGTGCATCAATCCACCGGCACTTGGGATGCATTGGATGCGAACATGGAGTTGTATCGGTTTCATGTGCAAAAGGTGTCTGGGTTCTTCGAAGGATGTGAGTACAAGCACATACCTCGGGGGGAGAATGAAGCCGCCGACGTATTGTCAAGCTCGGTTCATCCAAAGAACCGGTGCCACCGGGGATAGCGCTGAACCATTTGAGAACTCCTTCAATCAAGCCTCTCCTGACTCCGAGTCAATTTTCTTACCGCCAAGTTCGGAGTCTGAGCCTATTCCTATGGAGGTAGACGTCGGATGCGTTTGGCCGGACTCGGGGACTGCTTCGCAGTATCCGAGGACTGATGGAGCTTTTCCTATGGAGTAGATGATGGGAACTTCGGGTCTGACCCGGGGACTTCGCACCAACACTCGGGGACTGGCCGAGCAATGGTGGAGGAAATCATGAAGGAGATCATGGCGACCGAACCAATGGAGATAGATGAGAGGCTTTTTCCTCTGCATCCAGTGCCGGAATGGGCGGAGCAGATCATGAACTTCATAGCCGATGGAAGTTTGCCAAGTGATACAACCGAGGCAAGGAGAATCCAGAGGAGAGCTAAGGGATACACCATCATCAACAAGGAGCTATACAAGAGAAGTGTGACCGAGGTGTTGCAGAGGTGTGTCGAACCAGCTGAAGGCAAGGAGATGCTTTTAGAAATCCACCAAGGAGAATGTGGACATCATTGCAGCACAAGAGCTCTGGTGGCCAAGGTGTTCCGGCACGGGTTCTATTGGCCCACCGCCAATGCCGATGCAGAAGATATAGTTCGGAAATGTGAAGGGTGCCAAAGGTTCGCCAAGCAGCAGCACATGCCAGCTTCGGCGCTCAAGACCATTCCTATCACGTGGCCCTTTGCAGTTTGGTGTCTGGACATGGTGGGAGAATTCAAGCCAGCCCGAGGCAATATGACTCACATACTGGTGATGGTGGACAAATTCACTAAGTGGATCGAGGTGAAGCCAATCCGAAAAGTGGATGGTCATACGGCAGTGACCTTTTTGAAGGAAATAATCCTGAGATATGGATATCCTCATAGTATCATTACAGACAACGGCACGAACTTTGCTGTCGGAGAGTTTGCTCGGTTCTGCATGAGTAAGGGAATTCGACTTGATGTAGCCTCGGTGGCTCACCCACAGGCTAATGGGCAAGTAGAAAGGTCAAATGCATTGGTATTGGCCGGAATCAAAGCTCGGCTAGTAGAACCACTGTTGAAAACACCGGGGTGTTGGATCGATGAGATACCAGCAGTTCTGTGGGGTCTAAGGACCACACCGAACAGATCAACTGGCTATACGCCATTTTTCATGGTCTATGGGGCCGAGGCAATGCTGCCAACCGACATTGAATATGATGCGCCCAGAGTGGCAATGTACACAGAAGCCGAGGCTAAAGAAGCTCGGGAAGATGCTGTAGATTTGCTTGAGGAAGCAAGAGAATTGGCCTTATCTCGGTCAGCAATATATCAGCAGGGTCTCCGACGCTATCAAAGCCGGTGTAACATCCCAAATTTATAATAAGAGTTAATAAGACCCAAAATTCAGAACCAACAAAAACTTTTTGAATTACTTCACTAATGATTGTGTTTTCCCTTATAATGTTCTGATTAACCTTGTGTGACTTGAATGTTTAAGTTGTTTGACTAGTAAATGTCAACTCAAGAAATCAACCTAAGTAAAAATATATTCACAACTCTGGTGACCATGTTATGACAAGAATATATTCCATATATCTTTTCCATTCCTATGTTGGCCAAAAGTCTATTTCAATAATGATTTGGTTTTAGCAACAAATAAAATATCCTTTAAGTTGAGACAGTAAAAGTATTTCCAAAATTATGTGTTTCCAAGAATATGGAGATTCATATGATATCTCCTATCTATTCTTCAACCCTGATATTTTACAACTCCCATTTTATAAACTCCTAAGTTTCCACTCCAATTGAAAATAACACTAGTGGGAAGTATATTACTCCACATATTTCTCTTTATCAAACTTTTTTGAAAACTATTAAGATATGAGGTGAGACATTTCCTACCCATCATCTTGAAATAATTAAGTGTGATCACTTTCAAGATAGTATTGTTAATTATGGAAATGGTAGTATGATTTATTCTTGTGGTTTGAATTGTGTGGTCTTGTTTGTGATGTGAATATTGTTGTGTTGTTGATATTGTTGTGATGTTGCTACTGTTGTGTTATTGCTATTGTGTGTGATTTCTTGTGAGGATAATTCCTCAGTGGTATTAATACTAAAATAGGACACACTTGGCAACCAAGTTTGGAGTGCGACTTGATTAAGAACAAACCCTCTAAAATTATGCACACCCAAGTTAAACTCCTAAAATTTAGGGAGATGATCTCAATAAAACTCCCTCTCTGTCTATTCCTCTATTCTATGAAAACAATTATATTTTCTTTATCAAAATTCTAGGAGTGAGATGAACTAATAATCATCCCCACTTCATATCACTCCCTCCTCAAGTAAACCTACTTTTTGATTTAAAACAAACCCCTCAATTCATTTATTAAAAAGGAAATGAAGGTCATGAGTTAAAAATGACCTTCATAAATAATTTCCCTCCCCAATTCTCTATTTCCTCAAAACAAATGTTTTCTCTATGAAAATAAAACTTATTTGAAGTTATCATATTTGTCAAAGAAGTTCCAAAAGTTCAAAACCATATTTTATCACATGCTTTAAAAATATTAAAGGAGTATCAAATACTAATTTCCAAAAATGATTTATTTAAACCATATGAACAAATATTGCTCAAAACATTTTATTTTTAAAAACCAATTTTTGTGGAGCTTCCTCATGTATATGGGAGGCTACCTGAATTTTCTCAGAATTTTGTAAAATGTTTAAAGGCCCCAACTAAAATCCCTAAAAAGCTTCTGGTTTTAGAAAAGAACAAAAAGAAATAGAAAAGGACTGGTTTGTGACGAGAATAGTTTTTCCAGGGGGTTCCTTGCAAAATGGGCATTGACTCCCTGTAGCAGCAACGCAACACGGCACACCACCGTGCTCCTCACGCCGATGACGCCGTGCTCCCTCCCCTTGCCTCGCCCCTGCCTCACGCCTCGCCCTGGGAGGCTAAGAAGCACGCCACTCCACTGCCTCCTCTGCCCCCAGCTCACTCACTCCCCTGCTCTCTCTCTTTCTCTCCGGGCATCGAACCCTGGCTGAAGCTGCCGTCACGCATCACCGGCGATGGAGAGTTCCCCGTCCGAATCCAAGGCCACCAGAAGGTTCCCCGCGTCGCCCTCTTCAACCTCGTCCAAGGAATCACGAAGGAGCGCCCGGGATCGCCGCCGTCATCCGCATCCCCTTCTCTCCGGTCGCTGCAAATGTCGAGCAAGCTCGCGGTGGGCACAGGCCACCTCTCTCCGCCATTCTTGTACCTCTGTGCTCCCCTTTCCGTGCTCCCTCTCATGGACAAACCCGTTTCCTTTCTAGGGCACCGGAGCCGCCGCGTGACCTCGCTGTGCTTCCCCACCGTACCTCGCCGTCGCTGTGTCGAGGAAGAAGACGCGGCCCAGTACCGCTTCGCTCGCCTGAGTGGGTCGCGAGCTGGGTCACCCCCTGCACTGCACGGCCCAGATCCAGCAGATCCAGCCCACTGACCTTTTGTTTAGGTTGTTTATTTATTTCTTATAGATCTGTTTCTGGCAGTGTAGGTTTAAATCATTTGTGGTGGATCTAGGGTAGATATTTGAGTGATTCAAATTTTGTTGTGTTCCTATGAGTTTTCTTAGACATGCAGAACTGGTTGCTTGCCAAAATACATTTTTACTTGTTGTGTATATTAAATCTTGTAGAAAGTATATTTTCCACTAATTATCCAATATCTAGAGTTTTATAACTCCAATTGTTGCAAACTAAAATTCTATGGAATGCTTGAAGTGATACCTTTCTAGATCTGTTGGTCTTGTATGCAAATAAAACCTAAAACAAAAGTTCTATCGATTCTTGTAAACACATCAGTGGCACTTTAGTGATTTTTGTAGATTTTTGTGAATTGATTTTTGGAGTAAATCCAATTGGATTGTCTTCTATGTGTGTAGGGAAACATATCCCTAGCTTGGTTTGAATTTAGGAGTCACTGATTGACTGTGGTGCTAATTATAAGTTTTAGGCCTTTTCTGCCTATTTGTATAAGACCTTTATTAATTGTTGTATTGTAATGTTATTGTTATAAATGTGTTTCCTAGCCTCTATAGATGTGATACTATCTACTAGGAGTGTGTTAGCTCTGTATTATAGCATTTTGGAAAAAGGGTTTAGTATTGCATTTAGTTATCTAGTGTTAATATTACTAGGGTAGTATTTTCCTAGAATCTCCTAGTTAATAGAACTTGTTTTAGTAGAAAATCTTTAGTGTGACGTTTGTTTTAGTTAGTATTGCTAGATCACCAGTAGCATGTCATATTGCTACTGGTTTGATAACATGTTAGGAAGAGTTTAGAGTTGTTGGTGTTTATTAGGGGATAATATCACTAGTATGGTTATTTCCTAGAAATTCCTAGTATTTAGGATTTGTTGTGGATAAAATCATTTGTGTGCTTGATTTTAGAAAATGTTGTTTGAACATCAGTAGCCTTTCATATCTACTGATATTGTAGCATGTCACCTCTGGTTACTTATTATTTTTATTCCTAGCAAAGCTTGATTAGTTAGGTTTGTGGGTAGGATTACTCAGAGCTTCCTAGCATGAGTAGCTCTTGTGTCTAGTTTATGTTTTAGTGATTTTTACAAATAGCCAGAGGATAATTACCCTCTTAATGCCTTGTTATGATAGTGGAACACCCACTGATTCCATTGCTTATTGATTTAAGAATGGGTTTCTCAATCCTAAGCATAGATCCAAAAGCCTTTTATCTACTAGATGTGAGTAGTTGTTTCTCTGTTGAAAATTGAGTGGTTGTGTTGTGGTGAAGTATTTCCTGTTTAGATAAAGTGCTTGCTGTTCACTTTTGCTTAAGATAGCTTTGTGATCTAGGCACCTAGCATGTATTAGTATAAGGCCCTTGTAAGCCTAGATCCTAGTTTGTTGCTTGAATGATTAGTTGATGCTTGTGGTTGTTATTTGTTTGTGTACCCCTTGTGGTTTTGTTTGGTGTATTGATTGTTGTTTATTTCTCTGTTTGCGACGCTAGATAATAACGCTACCGGAGGGGTATTTGGAGGGAATTGACCGAGGAAGGATGTGATTTTTATTATACTGATCAACAAGGAAAAGTCCAGAGACATTATGCTGAAACCAGGCAAGCTACTTCACTGAGCTTGCACCTATATACATCTATTTTGATTTACCTGTTTTACTATAACTAGCATAAATGATTTATGTGGTGTTTGCCACGAAAGCTATGACTTTGAAAACCCTTTTCCAAAATACAAGTAGATTCTTGAGACACCCGATATAGAGGTGTCAATGGTCTACAATGATTTCGAAATGAATTTGTTTTACTCCAAAGCCTTCTATGAAAATCTTTTGGTGGGATTACGAACCACCCAAGTTTGACTAAAAGTATTTTGCTATGAGAATTGGAAATGATTGTGAAAACCTTTTCAAAAGTTTATGAAAAACTATTTTGCCACTCTATGTAGAAATATCAGTTTGTTTAAATAAAACTATAGGATGGGAAAAACATTGTTTATTCAAAACTCCTTTGAAAATCCTTGGATGAATTATGGTATGCCGAGATGTCGGTGATGAAATTGAGAAGTGGTGAATGGTGATGTTTCTGAAAAATGCACATTGTGTCCTGGTACTTACCGAACAACCAATAACCTGTGCGACCACATTTACCCACTTATGGGCAAGGGCGTAGTCATATAATTTGCTCGTGTTAGTACTGGATGCCTCAACAACGAGGATGACCTCGTTCCATGAGGGGATGGTTTGGTGACCTGCCCTGACCTGGGTCCTCTTAAGTAAAGTCTACCGGAAGCGGTATGATTGTATTGTAGAAAGAGGATTGAAGGGCTCCCTTGGGTCCGCCGGGCAGAACTACGAAGTCCTCACACTTAGTTTCCGACGGGCATGGATTTAAGTGTCGATGGAACCGGTTTCATAGCGGTAGGATCCTATACTAGCATGAGCAAAGGACAGGCTATGGCCGGGAACTCAACTTCGCATACCTCTGGTATGGCGGGACGTGGCTGACACGATGAGTGACCGGATGGGTGTGGGAAAAGCGTGCTACCTCTGCAGAGGGTAAAACTATTCGAATAGCCGAGTCCTCGGATATGGACAGTTGGGAAGAACTGCTAAGACCATGTGCAAGTTTTGTAAAGTTTTGAGTGTTGAAAATAAAATGACGTGGAACTTGTTTTATGCAACTATACGAGGGTATGGTATGAGGTTGCTGGAAAATTAGGTAACCACGAAAGGGCATGATCAGAAACCAAGAGGTTTCGGGAAAGGGACCAGATTGTGATTTTCGAGGAAAAAGTTTTAAAAGGGATTTCTTACCTTTTTAAACGAAGGTATATTTTCGGGAAAACGGTTTTGAAAAGACTTCTTCCCTTTTTTCAACAAAGATAGTGAGAAAACTACTTTCCAAAACGTTTTGTCTTCAACAGGATTAAAAATCTACTCTTCCCTTTTAAATAAAGATATAGTGATGTTTTTCTGAAAATAAAAGTCTTTGAAAATTTAAAAACTAGTGCAAGTCCCTGTTGGGGTAGTTTGCGAGTACAATCAAATGTACTCATATTGGTTTCGTCCCTGGCTATTGTCTTAGCCAGATTTTGGAAGAAGAAGCAGTTCGACGAAGAGGAGTTCACTGACGTCTTTGCGAACTAGGGCGCTTCCCAGTCAGCTGCCTGTAGGGTTAAGGCGAATGACTTGGGCTCCACGTTGTTTGGTGATTTCCGCTGCAAGCACCTGATGAAGCTGATCACTTCATTCACGTAAGCATATTTATTCGGTATTTATGGATGTCCTGTGATGCCAATTCGAGTTATGTGCAACAACAGACTGATCATGGGATTGTTGCAGGAAACCTAACGAGTATCCCGGATAGTTAATCCGGGGTCCCCACAGACTTGGTATCAGAGCCATCCTGACTGTAACAGACCTTAGTTAGCATGGACGTTAGTTAGGAAGAGAATATTTTGTTAAAAATATGTTAATACCAAAAATATATCTTTTATCTAGGGAAGTCCAAAAATGACTTCCACTCTTCTCATCTTTTCAAATAATCTCTGAGTCTTACCTTTCTATTTTAAAATTTACCAAGGATTTCTCTACTCCCTCATACCTATTCAAAATACTTGACGATGAATCCAATGGAGACCAAATTAGCTAGCACCTACAAGAAGAAGCATCCATCTCAAATACTCAACATTCAACATCAAGGTCATTGGTCTACAAATGCCAAGATTATCGATATCAACAAATCAAGAGATCTCCGAAGACCTCAGCTCAACCTCAGCAATTCTACTCAAGTTGCTACTTTGACAATCTCAGTTTCTCCAGTTGAAGACTAAGGCGACGAAATGAAGATCTCAGCACCCTGTTTAACCAAGACCCCTAGGAACAACATATGATAGGAACCTTGGTTGTTTCACCCTGATTACCACGCGTAGACATCCGTTGGTACTAGACGTACCTTGTGTGCACCTTGCTTGGGTGTACTCTGCTTGTGTGTTGTTTGTGAGATGGAAAAAGGAGATTTACAAAAAGAAAGGTTTAGTTTCCTTTTTGCCACCTAAGTACCCCTTGTTACGGATGTAAACCCGCCAAGGAAAAGCTTTCTGATTTTTTTTCCCTCTCATCTAAACCATCTCCCAAACAGAACTGACAGTTCCGCAAGATACAAAAGACCCCCGATCTTTAACCAAATAGCCTGAGATTTTTGTGTCCTTTCAAAAGTCCGACTTAGAAAACCCTCCAGAAAATTTGGTCCTAGTAAGAGGAACAAGGTATCAAATACTCTCTACTTCAACCCTGAGGCCCAAGCCTCTACGACCTTCTGCAAGACGGATATCGGCCTTCATACGTCGTTTTGTACCACCACATCAAGCTATCGAGAAAGATGAAGATTCAAGACCCGACGTTCGATGACACTAGTTGGATCCCGTCGGACTAACAAAAGATTATGAAAACTAACATAACTAACATAATTGATCTAACTTTAAAGCTCGCATCTAACCAAATTTCGCAAAATTACCAACTGCTTTTTCTAGACAAAGGAAAGAGGTGCCATAGGACGACTCAAAACTATTTGGTGGAAAGGAGAACTTTAGGAGGATATAAGAGTGTTGAACTATAAGATTATTGGTTAAAAGGATCCCTTAAGACTCTTGTTGATGAGATCAAAATTTGGTGGATGATGTTGGTAATATCAAAAATTTGGGGTTTAGAATAGAAGTGAAAACTTGGGGTGGATCGATAAATTAATTGGATTTGGACAAATGATATATCTGATTTATGCTCTGGGGCTAACCAGTTGTGGTCCCCAACCATTGGTGATTATCTAGAGCTAGAAGATGTGACCTTGATTTAAGGTTTAGAAATAAAAGTGAAAGTTCTTGGATTTTTAGGAAGCACTTGCTGATAAAAGGATAATTGGATTGGTTAGAAGCAAGTAAATTAAGAAAAATACTCCGGTGTTGGAATGTTTAGGGTGATTCTTAGCACAAGTGACCTTTGCAATAAACTCTTAGGGAATTATAGGAAGTGATCAAAGATGAGTTAGCAAATGAGCAGATCGTTGTATGCAAGAAATAATTAGTGGAGGATAAATGAATGCTTATCGGATTCTAGGAATCAACAGGACTTGGTCTAGTAGCCAGACATTCTAGGTGACAGAAGTTTTCAGAGCTTGTCACGCTCTGTTTGGATTGTTTTTAGAAAGATCATTTACCTTTGATTATGAGGTCAAGACCAAAAGTGTTGAGATCAAATCTGAATTTGGTTTGAAATTGGGTCAATTCTTGATGATATGATCACATGATTGTTGGATGCTTTATCCAGCTTTGATGATATGGTCGTGGGAAAATGACAACCTGAAGGAGTCAGATATTATGAGATATGCCTATCTGGAGAGAAAAATCAATCAGGAAATAATTGGTGGAGCACTATGATTTTTGTGATAGAAGGCAATGGGAAGACTATGCCTAAAAAGATTTGATGGGTACCGATAGATTGAACTATACCATGATAAAGAGTTTATGTCCAAGGAAGATGAGGGTGGATTAATAATTTTAGCTTGAGCAAGGACGTGTTTTGAATTAACTAATTGATAGTAGTGGCCTTACCAGAAATATTGGGGTGGTATTTTGGAAAATTGAGAATTAGGTAAAGTTGATCATTCTGGATCATAGGTATAATAAGTTTGATGTCTAAGGTATGGTACCCAACTCCCTTGAAAACTAACATAAACCCCTCAACCACAAAGTTTTCCTGGAAACCCTAACTATTCTGGTGCACTCTAACTTACCTGTGAAGACACCTGCGAAGCTGTGTGAAGACCCGGAACCAAGGAAGCAATATACCAGACTATCATTGAGTATTTGGAAACTCTTATACCAGAATCTACTTTTCTTAACCTCTCTAGAAATAGTGTGATCATCCAATGTTCGGGTTATATAGAAGTGGTTTGGTAACAAGCCTCATGAACTTGTTAGCAATTCACTTTTGTATGCTCAAACAATGGAGTGTCATACACAAATAATCGGAACATCAGATAATTCAGTACATCTCAGCCTCTGGAATATGAAAAGTGATTTGATGACAAGACTAGCTACCTTGTTAACAAATTCTTCTTGTATGACTAAGGCAATTCGATGTCATAAAAGACACCCACATTCTTATACAACTAACCCATAGAAAGCCTCGCAACATCAAGCTGTCAAGATCTCACCTGGCAACCTTACTGAAGAAGCAACGACCTCGGAAGAGTAGTCAACCCCAAAACCCGTACCTCAAAACTCCCCTGTACCCCCGGGCAAATCTCGAGGACGAGATTTATTTTTAAGGGGGGGAGGATCTGTAACATCCCAAATTTATAATAAGAGTTAATAAGACCCAAAATTCAGAACCAACAAAAACTTTTTGAATTACTTCACTAATGATTGTGTTTTCCCTTATAATGTTCTGATTAACCTTGTGTGACTTGAATGTTTAAGTTGTTTGACTAGTAAATGTCAACTCAAGAAATCAACCTAAGTAAAAATATATTCACAACTCTGGTGACCATGTTATGACAAGAATATATTCCATATATCTTTTCCATTCCTATGTTGGCCAAAAGTCTATTTCAATAATGATTTGGTTTTAGCAACAAATAAAATATCCTTTAAGTTGAGACAGTAAAAGTATTTCCAAAATTATGTGTTTCCAAGAATATGGAGATTCATATGATATCTCCTATCTATTCTTCAACCCTGATATTTTACAACTCCCATTTTATAAACTCCTAAGTTTCCACTCCAATTGAAAATAACACTAGTGGGAAGTATATTACTCCACATATTTCTCTTTATCAAACTTTTTTGAAAACTATTAAGATATGAGGTGAGACATTTCCTACCCATCATCTTGTCATAATTAAGTGTGATCACTTTCAAGATAGTATTGTTAATTATGGAAATGGTAGTATGATTTATTCTTGTGGTTTGAATTGTGTGGTCTTGTTTGTGATGTGAATATTGTTGTGTTGTTGATATTGTTGTGATGTTGCTACTGTTGTGTTATTGCTATTGTGTGTGATTTCTTGTGAGGATAATTCCTCAGTGGTATTAATACTAAAATAGGACACACTTGGCAACCAAGTTTGGAGTGCGACTTGATTAAGAACAAACCCTCTAAAATTATGCACACCCAAGTTAAACTCCTAAAATTTAGGGAGATGATCTCAATAAAACTCCCTCTCTGTCTATTCCTCTATTCTATGAAAACAATTATATTTTCTTTATCAAAATTCTAGGAGTGAGATGAACTAATAATCATCCCCACTTCATATCACTCCCTCCTCAAGTAAACCTACTTTTTGATTTAAAACAAACCCCTCAATTCATTTATTAAAAAGGAAATGAAGGTCATGAGTTAAAAATGACCTTCATAAATAATTTCCCTCCCCAATTCTCTATTTCCTCAAAACAAATGTTTTCTCTATGAAAATAAAACTTATTTGAAGTTATCATATTTGTCAAAGAAGTTCCAAAAGTTCAAAACCATATTTTATCACATGCTTTAAAAATATTAAAGGAGTATCAAATACTAATTTCCAAAAACGATTTATTTAAACCATATGAATAAATATTGCTCAAAACATTTTATTTTTAAAAACCAATTTTTGTGGAGCTTCCTCATGTATATGGGAGGCTACCTGAATTTTCTCAGAATTTTGTAAAATGTTTAAAGGCCCCAACTAAAATCCCTAAAAAGCTTCTGGTTTTAGAAAAGAACAAAAAGAAATAGAAAAGGACTGGTTTGTGACGAGAATAGTTTTTCCAGGGGGTTCCTTGCAAAATGGGCATTGACTCCCTGTAGCAGCAACGCAACACGGCACACCACCGTGCTCCTCATGCCGACGACGCTGTGCTCCCCTCCCCTTGCCTCGCCCCTGCCTCACGCCTCGCCCTGGGAGGATAAGAAGCACGCCACTCCACTGCCTCCTCTGCCCCAGCTCACTCACTCCCCTGCTCTCTCTCTTTCTCTCCCGGGCATCGAACCCTGGCCGAAGCTGCCGTCGCGCATCACCGGCGATGGAGAGTTCCCCGTCCGAATCCAAGGCCACCAGAAGGTTCCCCGCGTCGCCCTCTTCAACCTCGTCCAAGGAATCACGAAGGAGCGCCCGGGATCGCCGCCGTCATCCGCATCCCCTTCTCTCCAGTCGCTGCAAATGTCGAGCAAGCTCGCGGTGGGCACAGGCCACCTCTCTCCGCCATTCTTGTACCTCTGTGCTCCCCTTTCCGTGCTCCCTCTCATGGACAAACCCGTTTCCTTTCTAGGGCACCGGAGCCGCCGCGTGACCTCGCCGTGCTTCCCCACCGTACCTCGCCGTCGCTGTGTCGAGGAAGAAGACGCGGCCCAGTACCGCTTCGCTCGCCTGAGTGGGTCGCGAGCTGGGTCACCCCCTGCACTGCACGGCCCAGATCCAGCAGATCCAGCCCACTGACCTTTTGTTTAGGTTGTTTATTTATTTCTTATAGATCTGTTTCTGGCAGTGTAGGTTTAAATCATTTGTGGTGGATCTAGGGTAGATATTTGAGTGATTCAAATTTTGTTGTGTTCCTATGAGTTTTCTTAGACATGCAGAACTGGTTGCTTGCCAAAATACATTTTTACTTGTTGTGTATATTAAATCTTGTAGAAAGTATATTTTCCACTAATTATCCAATATCTAGAGTTTTATAACTCCAATTGTTGCAAACTAAAATTCTATGGAATGCTTGAAGTGATACCTTTCTAGATCTGTTGGTCTTGTATGCAAATAAAACCTAAAACAAAAGTTCTATCGATTCTTGTAAACACATCAGTGGCAATTTAGTGATTTTTGTAGATTTTTGTGAATTGATTTTTGGAGTAAATCCAATTGGATTGTCTTCTATGTGTGTAGGGAAACATATCCCTAGCTTGGTTTGAATTTAGGAGTCACTGATTGACTGTGGTGCTAATTATAAGTTTTAGGCCTTTTCTGCCTATTTGTATAAGACCTTTATTAATTGTTGTATTGTAATGTTATTGTTATAAATGTGTTTCCTAGCCTCTATAGATGTGATACTATCTACTAGGAGTGTGTTAGCTCTGTATTATAGCATTTTGGAAAAAGGGTTTAGTATTGCATTTAGTTATCTAGTGTTAATATTACTAGGGTAGTATTTTCCTAGAATCTCCTAGTTAATAGAACTTGTTTTAGTAGAAAATCTTTAGTGTGACGTTTGTTTTAGTTAGTATTGCTAGATCACCAGTAGCATGTCATATTGCTACTGGTTTGATAACATGTTAGGAAGAGTTTAGAGCTGTTGGTGTTTATTAGGGGATAATATCACTAGTATGGTTATTTCCTAGAAATTCCTAGTATTTAGGATTTGTTGTGGATAAAATCATTTGTGTGCTTGATTTTAGAAAATGTTGTTTGAACATCAGTAGCCTTTCATATCTACTGATATTGTAGCATGTCACCTCTGGTTACTTATTATTTTTATTCCTAGCAAAGCTTGATTAGTTAGGTTTGTGGGTAGGATTACTCAGAGCTTCCTAGCATGAGTAGCTCTTGTGTCTAGTTTATGTTTTAGTGATTTTTACAAATAGCCAGAGGATAATTACCCTCTTAATGCCTTGTTATGATAGTGGAACACCCACTGATTCCATTGCTTATTGATTTAAGAATGGGTTTCTCAATCCTAAGCATAGATCCAAAAGCCTTTTATCTACTAGATGTGAGTAGTTGTTTCTCTGTTGAAAATTGAGTGGTTGTGTTGTGGTGAAGTATTTCCTGTTTAGATAAAAGTGCTTGCTGTTCACTTTTCCTTAAGATAGCTTTGTGATCTAGGCACCTAGCATGTATTAGTATAAGGCCCTTGTAAGCCTAGATCCTAGTTTGTTGCTTGAATGATTAGTTGATGCTTGTGGTTGTTATTTGTTTGTGTACCCCTTGTGGTTTTGTTTGGTGTATTGATTGTTGTTTATTTCTCTGTTTGCGACGCTAGATAATAACGCTACCGGAGGGGTATTTGGAGGGAATTGACCGAGGAAGGATGTGATTTTTATTATACTGATCAACAAGGAAAAGTCCAGAGACATTATGCTGAAACCAGGCAAGCTACTTCACTGAGCTTGCACATATATACATCTATTTTGATTTACCTGTTTTACTATAACTAGCATAAATGATTTATGTGGTGTTTGCCACGAAAGCTATGACTTTGAAAACCCTTTTCCAAAATACAAGTAGATTCTTGAGACACCCGATATAGAGGTGTCAATGGTCTACAATGATTTCGAAATGAATTTGTTTTACTCCAAAGCCTTCTATGAAAATCTTTTGGTGGGATTACGAACCACCCAAGTTTGACTAAAAGTATTTTGCTATGAGAATTGGAAATGATTGTGAAAACCTTTTCAAAAGTTTATGAAAAACTATTTTGCCACTCTATGTAGAAATATCAGTTTGTTTAAATAAAACTATAGGATGGGAAAAACATTGTTTATTCAAAACTCCTTTGAAAATCCTTGGATGAATTATGGTATGCCGAGATGTCGGTGATGAAATTGAGAAGTGGTGAATGGTGATGTTTCTGAAAAATGCACATTGTGTCCTGGTACTTACCGAACAACCAATAACCTGTGCGACCACATTTACCCACTTATGGGCAAGGGCGTAGTCATATAATTTGCTCGTGTTAGTACTGGATGCCTCAACAACGAGGATGACCTCGTTCCATGAGGGGATGGTTTGGTGACCTGCCCCTGACCTGGGTCCTCTTAAGTAAAGTCTACCGGAAGCCGGTATGATTGTATTGTAGAAAGAGGATTGAAGGGCTCCCTTGGGTCCGCCGGGCAGAACTACGAAGTCCTCACGCTTAGTTTCCGACGGGCATGGATTTAAGTGTCGATGGAACCGGTTTCGTAGCGGTAGGATCCTATACTAGCATGAGCAAAGGACAGGCTATGGCCGGGAACTCAACTTCGCATACCTCTGGTATGGCGGGACGTGGCTGACACGATGAGTGACCGGATGGGTGTGGGAAAAGCGTGCTACCTCTGCAGAGGGTAAAACTATTCGAATAGCCGAGTCCTCGGATATGGACAGTTGGGAAGAACTGCTAAGACCATGTGCAAGTTTTGTAAAGTTTTGAGTGTTGAAAATAAAATGACGTGGAACTTGTTTTATGCAACTATACCGAGGGTATGGTATGAGGTTGCTGGAAAATTAGGTAACCACGAAAGGGCATGATCAGAAACCAAGAGGTTTCGGGAAAGGGACCAGATTGTGATTTTCGAGGAAAAAGTTTTAAAAGGGATTTCTTACCTTTTTAAACGAAGGTATATTTTCGGGAAAACGGTTTTGAAAAGACTTCTTCCCTTTTTTCAACAAAGATAGTGAGAAAACTACTTTCCAAAACGTTTTGTCTTCAACAGGATTAAAAATCTACTCTTCCCCTTTTAAATAAAGATATAGTGATGTTTTTCTGAAAATAAAAGTCTTTGAAAATTTAAAAACTAGTGCAAGTCCCTGTTGGGGTAGTTTGCGAGTACAATCAAATGTACTCATATTGGTTTCGTCCCTGGCTATTGTCTTAGCCAGATTTTGGAAGAAGAAGCAGTTCGACGAAGAGGAGTTCACTGACGTCTTTGCGAACTAGGGCGCTTCCTAGTCAGCTGCCTGTAGGGTTAAGGCGAATGACTTGGGCTCCACGTTGTTTGGTGATTTCCGCTGCAAGCACCTGATGAAGCTGATCACTTCATTCACGTAAGCATATTTATTCGGTATTTATGGATGTCCTGTGATGCCAATTCGAGTTATGTGCAACAACAGACTGATCATGGGATTGTTGCAGGAAACCTAACGAGTATCCCGGATAGTTAATCCGGGGACCCACAGCCGGCATGTAAAACCCCGAAAGTTTAATGAAGGAGACCTAGTGCTGAGGCTTGTGCAGCGCAGTAAAGGCCGGCACAAGTTGTCACCTCCATGGGAGGGACCGTACATTGTGAGCCGAGCTCTGCACAATGATTCATACTATCTTATAGATGCACAGGAACCAAGGGGAGATGGGCTGGACAGACCCGATTTGGAGCTTCAGCGTCCATGGAATGTAGCTCTACTCCGACCCTTCTACTGTTGAAGGAAGTAATGTATGTACCTCGGCTGATCTTTAAATAAAACCTCGGCACCTCGAGAGTGAGCTCGGGGACTGCCTCGCTCTTATGATTGCATGTTTCTTTTTTGCACTCTTTCTTCGTTCGTATGCCGAACTATTTTGAACCTCGTCTCAAACTTCAAGTACTGTATGCTATGTAACTAATCTTGTGACTCGACTGACGAACGCCAGCATGGCAGTCAAGAGCAAAGACGAAAGAACATGGGAAACATGAAAATGAACTCGGGGACTCGGTCCAAAAAGACAGTTCGGCATATGTCGTTTACTAACCCCTGTTTTTACTTCTTTTTTATGTCGGATGACTTTGAAACATACCTCGGAATTTACCAAGTACTGTATGCTATGAACAACAATCTTGTGACTCGACTGTCGAACGCCAGAAAGGCAGACAAGAGCAAAGAATGCCAAATATAGTAAACACGAAAGTAAACTCGAGCAATCATTCAAAAGGATTCGACATAAAGCTTAGAAAAGCATGGTTCGAATGAGCATAATAGTAATAGAGGTAGCAAAGGAACTACTTAAGTTTGATTACATCTGCGTCCCGGCATACCGGGGATTTAATGAAGTTTTTTGGCCAAGCATAAGTTCAGGTCGAGGCATCAGGAATTACGTCGGCAGCAGCCGATGCAGCAGGATTTCGTCCGGAGCCGAGATAGCCTGGGAAGTGCTGGCAACGTCGGCAGTAACCTCGGCATCAGGTTGTGGAGAAGCCTCGGTTTCTGCTTCGCGGGTTTCACCGCGTCACCTTGCTCGGCCTCGACGTCGGATTCTGTTTCGTATTCCTCGTCTTCTGGCTCGTAATCCTCGGCGTCGGAGTAGGTGTCTCCTTCGCTCAAGTTCTTTGTGTTGGCATATCCAGCGAAGAAGGCAGCCATCTTTTCGCGGCGCTTGATGAGAATTGGGTCCGAGGACCAGGGCGAGCCTCGGCGAAGAGTGTCCATCTTTTCGAGGTCGATCTTCTCGCACCAAGTCATGATGAATTTGAGAGCGGCATCAGCTCCAGCGCGAGCTGAAGATGAACGCCACTCTCGGAGTCTTTGTTCGGCTTCACGAAGCTTGGCGGAGAGCTCGGGCGTAGATTTGGGAGCGTCGGCAAGAGGCCATAAGGCTCGGAAAGCAGACAGACCTGCGTCGAGGAGTTCGGACCCAATGGTTTCAAGGGATGGATCCGACTTGATGGCCACGATGTGGTCCTCAACGGTCCAATCGGGGTTCGTCTCGTTACGCCTCTCCTGTGCGAGCAGTGATATTGCGGGCCGAGACTTGGGTGTAGGTGAAGTGCTCTGCAGAAGGGTAGCCTGTTAATAATGAAAGAAACAGTTCGGCAAAGAGCCAGTAATGTTGAGGACAAAGCAAGGCTAAGGGGGGCAAGAAGCTTACTGTCCATTTCTTGGTTGATATGTTGCAGCGTCGGGAGGAGCTGGTTAACCGAAGCTTGAAGGGCTTCATAAGCCTCGGTGGCCGAGGTGGCGCGGGTCTCGGCTAACTGGAGCGCATTCTCGTGATCCTTGGCGGCATCCTCCCGAAGTTTCTTCTCTGTTTCGACAACACTGGCCTTTTCCGCCTGCAGCTGCTCTTTTTCAGACGTCCGCAGCTCAGTGATGCGCTTGAGCTCCTTTACCAGACGAGCTACTTCGGCTTTCTCTTGTTGTAGCTTCTCGTCCAAGAGTTCTTTTCTGCAAGGACGGCCTTGTGCTCGTCGTGGAGTTTCTTGTGGTCAAACAAGAGGGTATGAAAGATATCCGTGCGGACGTTCATAGCATTCTGCAAGGAAGAAAAATATAGCTCGGTTAGAAAGGCTATACCTCGACAAGAGTCTCGGGGACTCGGAGTCAAATCATTGGGAAAATGTTGCCGGGGTATGCCTCGACAGGAGTCTCGGGGACTCGTACCCGAGGTGCATGCTAAAGTGAGATAAAATGGATTGGATACGTCGGATGAAAATGGAGAGTTAAGATTCAAGCCAAACAATTTTAACTCCGGCGGAGCGTCAATAGTTTACCTCGAATCTCGGGGACTGGAGATGGTGGATATTAGAGGAGATACTGCATGAAAGTAAAGAAAGTGGAACTTACGTTGACAGCTCGAGTAGCAAGCAAAGCAGAAGTTTGCATTTCAAGCATGCGTCGGGCGCAGGCGCTGCTCCCCGCAGGATGCTCGTCCCCTTGGGCGGTCAAGGAGGCAGAAGAGACCTCGTCCATGTCTGCAGAATTCCAGTCTGCATTGTAGTGTTCCAAGGAGCCGAGGCTCTGGTCACTATCAGTGCGCAGAGGAGGAAATCCCCACGGTCCGCCCTGCTCGATGCCCCTAACCGAGGCCTCCAAGGCCAAAGTAGCCTCGGAGCTTGAAGCAGGCCGGTTATCCAATATAAGAGATGCCCTCCGAGCATATTCTTCGGCCGGAGGGGCAGTCTCATCAATGGGTGCGGCGAATGGAGGAATTCGGCGTGTCACCGGGGGAGGAGACCTCGGTTGCATCCTTGAGGGAGAAGAGATAGTCAGGGTGCCAGACCCAGATGTTGGTTTGGGGGTGACCTTAGACTTCACCGTCTCTTTTTCTTTCTCCTTGCCCTTCTCCAACGGCAAGGTAGTCTGGCGAACTGGTTTTTGGGGCTGCTGCTTGGGCTGTTGCTTCTGCTGATGCTTCTGCTGTTGCTGCTGTTGGTTGCGGGCAGTCTGGCTGCGGGGGGAGAGTCGAGGCTCCGGCAAGGCGGTAGCCGGAGTTCTGGCGCGATTGATCCCCGCATCCGTTTGAGGACGCGGAGAAGTCTGACCTCGGGTGGGGGCAGATTTCCCCAAGGCCGGGCCAGACCTCGGTGGAGGAGATCCGGGCGAGAGTTCGTCGGGGTGGTCGTGGCTTCAGAGGCACCAACGGGTGCAGTCATGGAGGATACCTCCTGATCCACGTCTATGGGGGCACTGCAACGAAAAGAAGATGGTCAAGTGTTAATACCGAGATAATATGTTTAAGCAACAAACATTGTTGGCTATAGAAGCAAAGCATTACCCATCCGAGGTAGGAACCTCTGCCCCCCGGGCATGAGGAGGAAGTCCGGACTTCTTCAGCCGGCGTCTCTTGACCGGAGCCTCAGTGGGTCCGGAGGCTCCAGTGGCGGATGGTTCGGCGGCCGAAGTTGCGGCACCAGCGCGTTTCCGGCTGGTTGCTGGAGTAAAGTTCGGAAGGTGAGGAAGGCGGGAGAGAGGTACCGCGTTTATTGGTTCCATGACGAGGAACCCCTCCTCGTCATCCGAAATCTCTTGAACTGAAGCTTGTGCTTGAGGCTTACCCGCGGTGGTGATGCGGGCCGAGGCAATGGGCATATAATCCTCGTCGTCAGGGTCCACGTTGGATGGTGGGTCCTCGACAGGGAGATCCTTGCCGAAGTGGTCCGCAGGATGGACTCCATCCTCGGCGGTCTGGCGGGCGAACAGCTGTATGGCAGACATATGAAAAGGAGTTAGGAAGAAAAATTGTCAAGGTGAACGTCGGTAGCAAGACCTCGGTGGTAAAGAAGTATCGAAGAAAACGTCGGAATAGCGTACCTGTTTCGCTGGATTGGTCCGGTAGTGGGGTTCCCTTCCCCATGTCCAAGCGTCAGAGATCTTGGACTTGGTGATAGCTCGGACTCGCCGAGCTACCGCGGCGTTGTCCAGTGCAACGTGCGTATGACGGGTGGGGTCATAAAGACCGCTCATGTGGCAGATCTTGTGAGACCTCGCCTGAAGAGGGGAGACCCTGCGCTTCACGAATGTGCAGGCCAGGTCGTCGGCCGTCAGGACTTTCCCGTCGTTCCCGGGGTTCCGGGTCCTGCCATTTCGCAATATACCCATGGATGGACTTGAGTTCGCCGGTGTGAGGGGGAGTGTAGTCCCAGTTGAGCTGTTCTGTAGGAGGGCTGAGGTTGAACGCCGGCAGGTTGAGGAGGTCCTCTTCGCCGGAGTTCTTCACGTAAAACCACGTCCGGAGCCACTTGCGAACGGTGTCCGGAGTAGTGATACGTGGGAAGATGGAGTTTCGGCGAGGAGCTATGGTGGCAGCTCCGCAGGCGGTTAATTGCTTGGGCAGATCCTTGTTCTTTGGATCCGGGATCACTTGCCGCTTGAGTTGGAAGTAGCGGAAAAGAGGTCTACCGTGGCTTTGAGGCCGAGGTATCCCTCAGAGAAGGAAACAATGCAGGAGAGAGTGGTGATGGCGTTGGCGGGGAGGTGATGAACCTGGAGTCCGAACTTGTCGAGGAAGCTCCGGAAGAAGTCACTAACGGGCAGTCCGAAGCCGCGCTGGAAGTGCGCGACGAAGACCACCCGTTCCCCTTGCTTGACTTGAGGCTCGAGTTCGCCCTCTGGCAGGCGACACTCTACCCCGGCGGGAATCCGCCGAGTCGCCCTGAGCCACTGGATTTCGTCCGGAGTTACATCCGAACCTTCCCAGCCGGCTCGTTCTCCGACCTCCAGTTCGAGGTCTGGAACCTCGGTTTGTTCCGAAGTCTCAGGAGGAGACATCTCGGCAGAATCAATCTGCAGAGAATGCACAGAAGTTTAGCAAAGGAAAAAGTAAATCTGGAATCTAAGGCTATATCTGGCTAACTCAGGAGGAGTTGGACGGCTATCTTATGTACATAGAGGCACATATATGCTAGGCGAACGTCTGTCCGAGGTATGAAACTCATTTCTACCCAAAAAGTATGCGAGTAAGATCTACCGGAGGAGGTAAATAGAATTTTATTCAAGAACATATGAAGAACCAAAGCGCGAAGAGGAAGAAACCTAGAGCAATGCCTAGGGTATCAAGAAAGGGAGTACATACCGTGAAAATGAGGTGCTGAAGGGCGGCGCCGGTGACACGGTCGCAGCGGCGACGAAGGAGCTGCTCGTCGGCGGCGGCGGGAACGCGTTTCTTCTCAACTGGAAGCGGCAGCACTGGTTGCGATGGAGGCGAGACGGCGAGTGAATGAGGAAGAAGAGGGAAGCACTGCCCTGGGCCCGTATTTATAACCGCGGGCGGTAACTGCGCACTACCGCGCGGTTATCGGAGCGGCGAGTGGGATCGTTTGTGCACAAATGCCCACGTGGCACGAAGATAGCGGTGGACGAGCAGGCCACAGGATCGGTTGCAGGAGGCAAACCGTCGTGCGGCGCGGTTACTGGAGCGCGAAGCGGCGCAAGCGGGAAACCTCCGCTGACGTGGGCCGCGTGGTGGAAAGCACTCGAGTGCTTTGACTATCGTGGACCAGGAAGTGACGGATGGGACACGTGAACAGTGTTCTCTGACCGAAGTCAGTAAAGATGCAGAAATCGAGGGGTTGACGTCCGAGATCTCGGCGGATACTTCGGAAAAGCAGTATGGCCCGAGGAACAGACCGATGGATTTCTCGGAGTATTGGTTCGGTAACCTGCAAAACATCGTAGCGCATGTGGTTTCGGGTTGAACCTGGTGCGGCCTTTCATCCGAGGCTGCAAGACCACATCAGCTTCGGGGACTACTGTGGGGGTTACCCCCGGGTAGGGTAATGATGAGGTAAAGACATGTAAGGTAAAGGTAGTAAGCTGTCCGAGGTAGCGATTGAGCAAGGACGCAGGAGGCGTCATCCGCCGTAAGGTGTACGTCCGAGGTATATTCTCTGAGGTATTAACCTCGGGGCAGTCAGCTAGCTACCACAGGAATAAGGTATTCTCTACCGAGGTATAGGATCCGGAGTGTTATCCGAGGTTGGCAGCAAGGATCGAGGCATGTCAGAGAGGTCACGGGCGCCGCAGAGCTCATAGCCTGAGGCTTCAGAGGACGGCTGTGGGGACCCCGGACTAGCTGTCCGAAATACCCTTGTGCCTACAACATCAGCGATCCCATGATCAGTCTGTCGCTGAGCACAATCAAACTGGTATCAAAAGAACATCCAAAAGTACCGAATCAAAATACTTATTTGATTGAAGTAATAACCTTCAACAAGCTCTTGCAGCGGAAATCATCAAACAGCGTGGAGCCCAAGTCATTTGCCACAACCCCACAGGCAGCTGACTGGGAAGCGCCCTTGTTCGCAAAGACGTCATCGGTCTCTCGGTCTCCAGCATACTTCTCTTGAACTCTGGACATGGGAATATCCAGGGACACAGCCATGAGTACATTTACGTACTCGCAAAACTACCCCCGACATGAGCATGCAACAGCATCATTTTTATTATAACAAAACCCTTTATTTGGAGAAGACATCTTTATATCTTTGTTGAAAAGAAAAGAAGGCTTTTAGAACTTTTCCCATAAATCTGTCTTTGTAAGAAGTCTCTTTTAAAACTTTCTCCCGTAAATACATCTTTGTTGAAAAAGGTAAGAAGTCTCTTTTATAAACATTTTCCCGGAAAATACATCTTTGTTGAAAAAGGTAAGAAGTCTCTTTTATAAACATTTTCCCGGAAAAACCACCGTTTGTTTATTTCTCCAAAACTCCTCCTTTTCCGACCAAAACCATTCCTAGTCAAATCATTTTTTCCAACAACCTTATACCGACCCTTTGGTATAGTTGCATAAAACATTTCCCACTTTCAGGACACAAAACTTTGCACTTCTCGATCATAGCCCCTCAGGGTCCTCCATTTTTCCAGCAACCTCATACCGACTCATCGGTATAGTTGCGCAAACACAACATCTCCATTTTCCTTTTAAATCTTAAACATTTCCAAAACTTGCACATGGTCAGAGGACAGCCTCCCAACTGTCCATATCCGAGGACTCGGCTATTCGAATAGTTTTATTATCCTCTGCAGAGGTAGCACGCTTTTTAACCCACATCCATCCGGTAGCTCATCGTGTCAGCCACGTCCCGCCATACAGGGTGTATGCGAAGTTGAGCCACCGACCATAGCCTCCCTTTGCTCATGCTAGTATAGGATCCTACCCATATGATAATTCCCATCGACACTCAGTCCGGTCCCCGTCGGCAACCCCAAGTGTGAGGACTCATATGTTTTTCCCGGCGACCACATTTATGAAGTCTTCAATCCTCCTCCTTATCTTTCCATAGAGTTTGAGCGAGGACCCAGGTCAGGGGAGTTCACAAACCATCCCCTCACGCATAACGGAGTCATCTCCGTCGATGAGGTATCCCATACTAATAAGAGCAAATTATATGACTAAGCCCCGTTCCCATATGGGGGTAAACGTGGTCGCACAGATTATTGGCTGGTCGTCATAGTACAAAGACACAATATGCATTTTTCATAAACACCTCCATTCTCCAGTTCTCCACTTCCATACCGACATCTCGGTATTCCATATCCACACAAGTATTTTCAAAGGAGTTTTGAGTAAACAATATTTTTCCCATCCTATAGTTTGAAAAAGAATTTCCATCTAATATCCCCATATAGGGTGTCAAAATAATATACTTGTATTTTTAAAACAAAGGGTCTCAAAATCATAGCTTTAGTGGCAAACACCACATAAGTCATTTATGCTCTTTATAGGTAAAACATGTGAACCAAAATAGATGTATATAGATGCAAGCTCAGAGAGTAGCTTGCCTGATTTCAGCATCATGCTCCTGGACTTCTCCTCATTGATCAAAGAAATAAACTCTCATCATTCTCCGATAAATCCTTTCCAAATACCACCCCGGTAGCGTTTACCTCTAGCGTCGCAACATGAAAATAAAACAACACGCAATAAGCAAACCAAACCACAAGTGGTATACAAACAAGGAATCAAACCATAACATAGCACTATTTTAATCAAGCAACAAACTAAGATCTACACTTACGAGGGCATCATACTAATCAGGAGTATAACACCATGCATATGTCAAAACAAGAGGGCACAAAGACATCCTCAACTAGAGGTAATTAACAAACCTTTTTCCTATTCAGGAAATACTTCAGACAAAAGTTAAGTCACCAATTCATCTTGTAATTTAAAATATCTCACCAAGCTAATGGTGGATACACTAACAAAATATTTAAGCTAGTACTCAATTCAAAGACCAACAAGTTTATCAAGCAATGCTAACATAATACTCACACCACATGTCTAACATCAAAACGAATAAACTTCACAAATTCCTAATTACTAGGAGAAAAGCTATATAGGGTATAAAACCCTAACAAATACATAACTCAAAAGTAGCTCTCCTAACATGCTTAGCAAAATTAGGAAATGCATCTCCACAGTGGATTACCACCCTACACATGCTAGGAATCACATTTATAACAATAAAGTTATAACACAACTATTAATAAGGGCCTAATAAAAATAGGCAGAAAAGTCCTAAAGTTTATAATTGACACCACAGTCAAACCATGACTCCTAAATTCAAACCAAATTAGGGATAGGTTTCTCTATACATATAGAAGACAATCCAATTGGATTTACTCCAAAATTCAACTCACAAAAATCTACAAAAATCACCAAAGTGCCACTGGTGTGTTTACAAGAATGAATACCACTTCTGTTTTACATTTCATTTGCATACAAGACCAACACATCTAGAAAGGTATCACTTCAACCTATCCAGAGAAATTTAGTTTGCAATTTTTGGAGTTATAAAACTCTAGATATTTAACATTTAGTGAAATAGATACTTTTTACTAGATTAACTCTAGCACACACATAACTACACATTTTGGAAAATGGCCAGTGCCATATGGTTAAGAAAACACATATGAATGCTACAAAATTTGAATCAATCAATTTGGATGCTCTATGATTAAATGGTGGGTTTAAACCTAAACAGATCTAACAGGGTTTAACTAAACCGAAAAGGAATTTATCAGGAAAAAGTTAAATGGGCCAGATCTGCCCAGATCTGAGCCGTGCGGAGATGGGCCGGCCCGCTAGCCTGCGCGGCGTGCGCGCACAAGCGAACAGGTACGCCACCGTCGATCTGGATATCGACGGTTCCTGATCGTCTCCTTCCTCAGGATACCAGCACGAACAGGGGCATGGAGGATCTCGACGGGGGCTGCGGTTTGCTCACCGTGGGGGCTTCTGGGGACGGCGAAGACGGTGGAGAGGGTTGCGGAGGTCACGGGAAGGGCAGGGGCAGCAGCAGATCTTGCGGAAGAACTCCCAAACTGCGGCGGCGTCGAGGACGTCCGTGACGGACACGAGACGGCGACGACGGATCCAGTGTTCCTAAAAAGAAACGGCGAGGTCCATGAGGTGGAGCAGGAGAAGGGGAGCACGAGGGTGCAAAAATGGTAGAGAATCATGGATGAAATCGCTCGCGAGCTTCCCGGCAAGCTGACGGCCGAGCGGAAGAAATGGAGACGAGCTGCTCGATTCACGGCCTCCCGCATCGATTCCTTGCTCGAGGAAGATGAGGACGACTAGGCGGATCTTCTGGTGGTCTTGTATTCGCTCGGGGAGGCTCCAATCGCCGGTGAGACGTGACGGCGTCCATGGAGGGGTTCGGTGCCGTGGGGAAGAGAAGAGAGAGAGGAAGCAAGCGAGGGGGCAGGCGAGTGAGGGAGAGCAGAGGTGCGGCGTCGTGGCGTTCTTATTACTCTTCGCAGGGCAGCAGGGAAAAGGGAGGTCCGGTGCGTGCGTGCCTGGACGGCCACGGTCGGCGTCGACGTGCTCTGGTCGCACGGGCCTGGGCGAGCGGGGACAACGAGGAGAGGGGCACCCGGTCGCGGAGGAGCAGGGTCGAGGGCAGCGGAGAGGGGGGGGTCCGGGCAAGCTCGGCGGCAGGAGGACGACACGGCGATGGAGAGGAGGGGGCCTGGGCGACGACGCACGGGAGGTCGACAATGGCAGTGCGCAGCACTGCTGCTACAGGAGGGAGATGACAAAATCGCTAAAAACCCCCTGCACTATTTTTTTCTATTTGCATTTAGGTCCTTTCTGCTTCTTTTTAATTTCCTTTTTAAAACCAGTAGTGTTTTAGGGATTTAATTGAGGCATCAAAATATTTTAGAAAAATCTGAAATTATTTGGGTAGGCTCCCCACAACATGTGGAGGCTCCACAAAAATTGGGGTGTTCAAATAAAATGTTTTGAACCACATTTGTTCATAGGGTTTAAAAATGGCATTTTTTTTAAATACAATTTTATAATACTTTGAAAATTTGAAGCAAGTTCAAATATTGTTTTTGGAACTCTTGGAACTTCCTTGATAAATATTTAACTTTATATATAATTTTCATTTTCATAGAGAAGATATTTGTTTGAAGGAGAAAGAGAGTTAAGTAGGGAAAATTATTTATTATGCTCATTTCCTTAACTCCTGATCTGAAATTCCATTTGTTGAATAATTTGAGGAATTTGCTTTAAATTTAAGTCACATTCCAAATTTGTTGTCAGGTGTGTTCTAATTAGTGTTCATGAAATTCTTGATTAATTATCCACACATACAAACACAACAAGACCAACAACACAACCATCACAAGGATGATGCATTCAAGACAAACTAGTCACATACTCAAAAGGAAGCAACCACACATACCAGTCACACAAGGTCAAACAGAGCAATGGGTAGTAAAACACAATCATCAGTGAAATATTTCAAAAAAAATTGTTGGTTCTGAAATTTGGGTCTTGTGAAACTAAGTTTTTCTTAGTTTCGAAAATTTGGGATGTGACAGCTCTTCCCCCCTTAAAAATAAATCTCGTCCTCGAGATTTGCCCGGTGGTAACAGGGGAGCATGGGGGCACGGGTTTTTGGGTTGGCTATACTTCTGAGGTCGTTGCTTCTTCAGTGAGGTTGCCCTGTGAGATCTTGACAATTTGATGATGCGAGGCTTTCTTTGTCGATAAACTTCTGTGCTGAGTTCAGATCCTTAATGATGGGGTTGTCTTGACGATCGATACTGAGGGAGAGTCCTGGTCGGTTGTTTACAGATCCTACGAGGCTAAGGCGCAAGGTATTAATTAATAACACATTCTGGTATACCTATTGCAGGTCTTCCCCCCTTAAAAAGGGGTCTTGAAGGCTCATGCTGAGGGTTGCATCTGGAGTTGAATTGGAGGCACTATTCTTTCGAGGTATCTTGACGATCTTTGTCTTGGGTGTCATTCCTCAGTGTTTGGGTCGGTGCAGACATCACTTCCTGATATTGTTTCCTTACAAGGGTCGCAGGTGGGGACGCGTTGTTCTCAGGATGCGTCAAGTCTGCGTAGTTAATTCTCTATCGGTTCTGGTGAGAAGAGGGAGGTTAAAACTTCTAGTTGCGTTGGAGCTTGCTTGAGGGTTGATGTTGTCAACAGCAGGTGCTTCCGTTGTTTGAGTCTTCTTAATGACTTCCGGTAGATCTTCTTCACGCTTTTCTTCCTTCGGCTTGGCGGGGGAAAAAAAACTTCCAATTAGTTAGTTATATAAGAGTGTGGGTGTCCTTTATGACATCGAGTTGCCTTAGTCATACAAGAAGAATTTGTTAACAAGGTAGCTAGTCTTGTCATCAAACCACTTTTCATATTCCAGAGACTGAGATGCACTAGATTATCTGACGTTCCGTTTCTTTGTATATGACTCTCGATTGTTTGAGTATACAAAAGTGATTTGTTAACAAGTTCATGAGGCTTGTTACCAAACTGCTCCTATATAACACGAACATTGGAATATCACATTATTTCTAGAGAGATTAACAATAATAGATTTTGATAAAAGAGTTTTCCAGATGCTCCATGATAGTCTGGTATATTGCTTCTTTGGGTCTGGGTCTTCACAAATGAGTTAGAGTGCACCAGAATAGTTAGGGTTTCCAGGAAAACTTTCTGGTTGAGGGGAGTTGGGTGCTATACTCTGAACATCAAACTTTTTATACCTAAAATCCAAAACAACCAACTTTACGCAGGCCTCTAATTCTCGAGTCTTCAAAATATCATTCCAACATCTCTTGGTAAGGCCACTACTATCATCCAGTTAATTGAACCACGGCCCTTGCCCAAGCTAAAGTTATTAATCCACCATCATCTTCTTCGGGCATAAACTCTTTATCATAGTATAGTTCAGTCTATCGGATATCCATCAAACCTTTAAGGCATAACCTTCCCATTACCTCCTATCACAAAATCGTAGTGGTCCACTAATTATTTCTTGAATGATTGTCCAGATAGGCATATCTCATAATATCTGACTCCTTCAGGTTGTTGTTTTCCCACGGTCATATTATCAAAGCTAAAAAAAGCATCCAACAATCATGTGATCATATCATCAGGAATTGCCCCACTGTTTAACCAAATTTAATTTTTTTTTCCACATTTGTGGGCCTTGATCTCTTAATCAACGATAAAAGATCTTTCTAAGAATAATCCAAACAGAGCGGGACAAGCTCTGAAAACTACTGTCACCTAGACTGTCTTGCTACTAGACCAAGTCATATTGATTCCTAGAATCCGATAAACATTCACTTATCCTCCACCAATTACTTCTTGCATACAACGATCTACTCATTTGCTAACTCATCTTTGACCACTTCCGATAATTCCATAAGAATTTACCACAAAGGTCACTGGCACTAAGAATCACCCTAAGCATTCCAACACCAGAGTATTCTTCTTAATTTATTTGCTTCTAAACAATCCAACATCATTTTATTAGCAAGTGCTTCCTAAAAATCCAACAACTTTCACCTTTATTTCCAAACCTTAATTCAAGGGTCATGTCTGCTGGTTCCAGATAACCACCAATGGTTGGGGTCCACAACTGGTTAGCCCCAGAGTATTAATCAATATATCATCTGTCCAAACCCAATTAATTTATCGATCCACTCCAAGTTTTCACTTCTATTCTAAACCCCAAATGTTTGATGTTACTAACATCATCCAACAAATTTTGATTTCATCAAGATCCTTTTGACCAATAAACTTATAGTCCAGCATCCTTATATCCTCCTAAAGTCTCTTTTCCACCAACTAGTTTTGAGTCGTCCTATGGCACCTCTTTCCTTGGTCTAGAAAAAGCAATTAGTAATTTTGCAAAAATTGGTTAGATGAGAAACTAAAGTTAGATAAATTATGTTAGTTATGTTATTTTTCATATTCTTTTGTTAGTCCGACGGGATACGACTAGTGTCATCCAACGTCGGATCTTGAATCTTCATCTTTCTCGATGGCTTGATGTGGTTGCGCAAAACAACGTATGAAGGTCGCTATCCGTTTTGCAGAAGGTCGCAGAGTCTTGGGGTAGAGAGTATTCCATACCTTGCTTTTCTTACTAGGAGAAAATTTTCTGAAGGGGATTCTAAGTCGGACTTTTGAGAGGGTACAAAAAGTACATCTATGGCCAACAAGGCCAAAAAGGTTTTTGCAAATATTCAAAAACAAAGCAACAGATAAGAATGTGATTACTCTGGGTTCCCGACAAGGCGGGTTTTGTGAAACACATAAGGAAAACAACACATATTAAATGCCACACACAAGCAAGGATCAATCAAGGCAATTTTAGCACCAACAGACGTTTAATACCGTGGAAGATGGGTTTTGCTCAAGTAAAACGAGCTCATCCTATTGATCCTATGGGTCTTTGTATCTCGAGGATTTTCTTCACCTTGTCTCAGTGGAAAACTTTGGCGGTGAAATTACGGCGATTTTTTTAAGGTAGCACGGATCATCGGTCTTCGCATATATATCGCCTTGTTGTTGAAGTCTTCGGGTTGCTAAGTACCTAGGTCTGGTTTGGGGTATCGTCAAGTATGTAAGTTTGAATGGAGGTAAGACAACCGATGGAAACTTTTGATAAACCTTTAAACAAGAGGTAAGGTTTAGAATAATTCGAGAAGGTGAAAAGAGTGGAAGTTATACTTAGGCTTCCTTAGATATAAGTAATTTTAGGTAGTAATATTTTTCTTTCCAGAAATAGTTTTCTCGTATGGGCCTTGGTGAAACAGGGCTGTTGAAGTCTTCCTTTTATCGCCTTAGTCTTCAGTTGGAATACTTGAGATTGTCGAGGTAGTAACTGGGTGGAGTTGTTAATATTGATTTGAGGTCTTCGAGGTTTCTTGCTTTATTGATACTGACGATCTTGGTATTTGCAGATCAATCACCTTGATGTTGAATGTTGAATATTTGGGATGGAAGCTTTTTCTTGTAGGTACTAGCTAATTATGTCTCACTTGGGTGCATCGTCAAGTATTTTGAACGGATAAGAGGGAGTAGAGAAATCCTTGGAAAATCTTAAATAGAGGGATAAGACTCAGAGCGGCGTGCCCCCGTTCCTGGCCGCCGCCATGAGCTTCAAGCTCGCGGTCGACCCAGGTGGTGGCAGCGGCGCCACGGGCGGCACTGACGACGCCATGAACGATGGAGCTGGAGGCGCCGGAAGCGGCATGATGCTTCACGGCGGGGGCGACGACGAGGCTGCGACGGAGAGCCGGCTCCGGCGCTGGACCGGCGAGGAGGAGACCTCCATCAAAGAACCCACCTGGTATAGCACCCTTCTCCTCACAAATTCATTCATGGCGGGCGCACATGTCAATTTCTTGGTTTGTTCGCTGCTCGGATCCACTCATGGCGGACCGACAGGGAAAGGGGAGGGGAAAAAGATTGCAACTTTGTTGTTTGCTCTGCTTTGGATGCTCGAGGGTGGGGAGCAGAGGACGAGCCGGCAATAATAGTGGCATGATTGAGAGAGACATGGCTGGAAAACAACGCGAGCACACACCTTGGATAAGGTGAGAATAGTGGAAGCTATTTTTGGGACTTCCTTGGATAAAATATGTTTTTGGTAACAATATATTTTTACCAAAATACTTCTTTCCTAACTAACGTCCATGCTAACTAAGGTCTGTTACAGTCAGGATGGCTCTGATACCAAGTCTGTGGGGACCCCGGACTAGCTGTCCGAAATACCCTTGTGCCTACAACATCAGCGATCCCATGATCAGTCTGTCGCTGAGCACAATCAAACTGGTATCAAAAGAACATCCAAAAGTACCAAATCAAAATACTTACTTGATTGAAGTAATAACCTTCAACAAGCTCTTGCAGCGGAAATCATCAAACAGCGTGGAGCCCAAGTCATTTGCCACAACCCCACAGGCAGCTGACTGGGAAGCGCCCTAGTTCGCAAAGACGTCATCGGTCTCTCGGTCTCCAGCATACTTCTCTTGAACTCTGGACATGGGAATATCCAGGGACACAGCCATGAGTACATTTACGTACTCGCAAAACTACCCCCGACATGAGCATGCAACAGCATCATTTTTATTATAACAAAACCCTTTATTTTGAGAAGACATCTTTATATCTTTGTTGAAAAGAAAAGAAGGCTTTTAGAACTTTTCCCATAAATCTGTCTTTGTAAGAAGTCTCTTTTAAAACTTTCTCCCGTAAATACATCTTTGTTGAAAAAGGTAAGAAGTCTCTTTTATAAACATTTTCCCGGAAAATACATCTTTGTTGAAAAAGGTAAGAAGTCTCTTTTATAAACATTTTCCCGGAAAAACCACCGTTTGTTTATTTCTCCAAAACTCCTCCTTTTCCGACCAAAACCATTCCTAGTCAAATCATTTTTTCCAACAACCTTATACCGACCCTTTGGTATAGTTGCATAAAACATTTCCCACTTTCAGGACACAAAACTTTGCACTTCTCGATCATAGCCCCTCAGGGTCCTCCATTTTTCCAGCAACCTCATACCGACTCATCGGTATAGTTGCGCAAACACAACATCTCCATTTTCCTTTTAAATCTTAAACATTTCCAAAACTTGCACATGGTCAGAGGACAGCCTCCCAACTGTCCATATCCGAGGACTCGGCTATTCGAATAGTTTTATTATCCTCTGCAGAGGTAGCACGCTTTTTAACCCACATCCATCCGGTAGCTCATCGTGTCAGCCACGTCCCGCCATACAGGGTGTATGCGAAGTTGAGCCACCGACCATAGCCTCTCCTTTGCTCATGCTAGTATAGGATCCTACCCATATGATAATTCCCATCGACACTCAGTCCGGTCCCCGTCGGCAACCCCAAGTGTGAGGACTCATATGTTTTTCCCGGCGACCACATTTATGAAGTCTTCAATCCTCCTCCTTATCTTTCCATAGAGTTTGAGCGAGGACCCAGGTCAGGGGAGTTCACAAACCATCCCCTCACGCATAACGGAGTCATCTCCGTCGATGAGGTATCCCATACTAATAAGAGCAAATTATATGACTAAGCCCCGTTCCCATATGGGGGTAAACGTGGTCGCACAGATTATTGGCTGGTCGTCATAGTACAAAGACACAATGTGCATTTTTCATAAACACCTCCATTCTCCAGTTCTCCACTTCCATACCGACATCTCGGTATTCCATATCCACACAAGTATTTTCAAAGGAGTTTTGAGTAAACAATATTTTTCCCATCCTATAGTTTGAAAAAGAATTTCCATCTAATATCCCCATATAGGGTGTCAAAATAATATACTTGTATTTTTAAAACAAAGGGTCCTCAAAATCATAGCTTTAGTGGCAAACACCACATAAGTCATTTATGCTCTTTATAGGTAAAACATGTGAACCAAAATAGATGTATATAGATGCAAGCTCAGAGAGTAGCTTGCCTGATTTCAGCATCATGCTCCTGGACTTCTCCTCATTGATCAAAGAAATAAACTCTCATCATTCTCCGATAAATCCTTTCCAAATACCACCCCGGTAGCGTTTACCTCTAGCGTCGCAACATGAAAATAAAACAACACGCAATAAGCAAACCAAACCACAAGTGGTATACAAACAAGGAATCAAACCACAACATAGCACTATTTTAATCAAGCAACAAACTAAGATCTACACTTACGAGGGCATTATACTAATCAGGAGTATAACACCATGCACATGTCAAAACAAGAGGGCACAAAGACATCCTCAACTAGAGGTAATTAACAAACCCTTTTTCCTATTCAGGAAATAGTTCAGACAAAAGTTAAGTCACCAATTCATCTTGTAATTTAAAATATCTCACCAAGCTAATGGTGGATACACTAACAAAATATTTAAGCTAGTACTCAATTCAAAGACCAACAAGTTTATCAAGCAATGCTAACATAATACTCACACCACATGTCTAACATCAAAACGAATAAACTTCACAAATTCCTAATTACTAGGAGAAAAGCTATATAGGGTATAAAACCCTAACAAATACATAACTCAAAAGTAGCTCTCCTAACATGCTTAGCAAAATTAGGAAACGCATCTCCACAGTGGATTACCACCCTACACATGCTAGGAATCACATTTATAACAATAAAGTTATAACACAACTATTAATAAGGGCCTAATAAAAATAGGCAGAAAAGTCCTAAAGTTTATAATTGACACCACAGTCAAACCATGACTCCTAAATTCAAACCAAATTAGGGATAGGTTTCTCTATACATATAGAAGACAATCCAATTGGATTTACTCCAAAATTCAACTCACAAAAATCTACAAAAATCACCAAAGTGCCACTGGTGTGTTTACAAGAATGAATACCACTTCTGTTTTACATTTCATTTGCATACAAGACCAACACATCTAGAAAGGTATCACTTCAACCTATCCAGAGAAATTTAGTTTGCAATTTTTGGAGTTATAAAACTCTAGATATTTAACATTTAGTGAAATAGATACTTTTTACTAGATTAACTCTAGCACACACATAACTACACATTTTGGAAAATGGCCAGTGCCATATGGTTAAGAAAACACATATGAATGCTACAAAATTTGAATCAATCAATTTGGATGCTCTATGATTAAATGGTGGGTTTAAACCTAAACAGATCTAACAGGGTTTAACTAAACCGAAAAGGAATTTATCAGGAAAAAGTTAAATGGGCCAGATCTGCCCAGATCTGAGCCGTGCGGAGATGGGCCGGCCCGCTAGCCTGCGCGGCGTGCGCACACAAGCGAACAGGTACGCCACCGTCGATCTGGAGATCGACGGTTCCTGATCGTCTCCTTCCTCAGGATAGCAGCACGAACAGGGGCATGGAGGATCTCGACGGGGGCTGCGGTTTGCTCACCGTGGGGGCTTCTGTGGACGGCGAAGACGGTGGAGAGGGGTGCGGAGGTCACGGGAAGGGCAGGGGCAGCAGCAGATCTTGCGGAAGAACTCCCAAACTGCGGCGGCATCGAGGACGTCTGTGACGGACACGAGACAGCGACGACGGATCCAGTGTTCCTAAAAAGAAACGGCGAGGTCCATGAGGTGGAGCGGGAGAAGGGGAGCACGAGGGTGCAAAAATGGCAGAGAATCATGGATGAAATCGCTCGCGAGCTTCCCGGCAAGCTGACGGCCGGAGCGGAAGAAATGGAGACGAGCTGCTCGATTCACGGCCTCCCGCAGCGATTCCTTGCTCGAGGAAGATGAGGACGACTAGGCGGATCTTCTGGTGGTCTTGTATTCGCTCGGGGAGGCTCCAATCGCCGGCGAGGCGTGACGGCGTCCATGGAGGGGTTCGGTGCCGTGGGGAAGAGAAGAGAGAGAGGAAGCAAGCGAGGGGGCAGGCGAGTGAGGTAGAGCAGAGGTGCGGCGTCGTGGCGTTCTTATTACTCTTCGCAGGGCAGCAGGGAAAAGGGGGGTCCGGTGTGTGCGTGCCTGGACGGCCACGGTCGGCGTCGACGTGCTCTGGTCGCACGGGCCTGGGCGAGCGGGGACAACGAGGAGAGGGGCACCCGGTCGCGGAGGAGCAGGGTCGAGGGCAGCGGGAGGGGGGGGGTCCGGGCGAGCTCGGCGGCAGGAGGACGACACGGCGATGGAGAGGAGGGGGCCTGGGCGACGACGCACGGGAGGTCGACAACGGCAGTGCGCAGCACTGCTGCTACAGGAGGGAGATGACAAAATCGCTGAAAACCCCCTGCACTATTTTTTTTCTATTTGCATTTAGGTCCTTTCTGCTTCTTTTTAATTTCCTTTTTAAAACCAGTAGTGTTTTAGGGATTTAATTGAGGCATCAAAATATTTTAGAAAAATCTGAAATTATTTGGGTAGGCTTCCCACAACATGTGGAGGCTCCACAAAAATTGGGGTGTTCAAATAAAATGTTTTGAACCACATTTGTTCATAGGGTTTAAAAATGGCATTTTTTTTAAATACAATTTTATAATACTTTGAAATTTTGAAGCAAGTTCAAATATTGTTTTTGGAACTCTTGGAACTTCCTTGATAAATATTTTAACTTTATATATAATTTTCATTTTCATAGAGAAGATATTTGTTTGAAGGAGAAAGAGAGTTAAGTAGGGAAAATTATTTATTATGCTCATTTCCTTAACTCCTGATCTGAAATTCCATTTGTTGAATAATTTGAGGAATTTGCTTTAAATTTAAGTCACATTCCAAATTTGTTGTCAGGTGTGTTCTAATTAGTGTTCATGAAATTCTTGATTAATTATCCACACATACAAACACAACAAGACCAACAACACAACCATCACAAGGATGATGCATTCAAGACAAACTAGTCACATACTCAAAAGGAAGCAACCACACATACCAGTCACACAAGGTCAAACAGAGCAATGGATAGTAAGACACAATCATCAGTGAAATATTTCAAAAGTTTTTGTTGGTTCTGAAATTTGGGTCTTGTGAAACTAAGTTTTTCTTAGTTTCGAAAATTTGGGATGTGACAACGGCGAGGTCCGTCCACGGGTTTCCCGGAAGCTCGGGGGCCTAGGAGCTGACTCGGCTATTTCGGGAAAGGTCTACAGGCTAGACCTCGGCAGGCTACTGAAGTATGACCGGAACAGGAAAGCTAGGCCTGGCTAGCCTGACAGTCCGGCCGTTGAGCTGGCAGGAGGCAGAGGCTTGTCTTCTACCTTTTGGCCATGCCATTGTCAGTTGTAGACAGGGGTAAAAATGTACTTCGGCCTGTGTATATATGCGGCATCTCTACCTCCAGGGAGGAGGACGGCGAAAACCCTAGCTCATTTCCTCCTTCATAGTTTCATCTTCCGTCTAGAGCTCTCACTTTGAGCAGCATCATACAGCTCGAGGAGCACCTTGTACCTGAGAACTACACTGATATATTGAGAGAGGAAAGGCAGGAGTAGGGGTTTGACTTCCTCACGAAGGCCCCGAACCTGGGTACATCGTGGTGTCTTTTGTGTTCTTGGCTTTCTCGGTCTCTTGTTCATGTTCTTGTGGTTTCTTGCATGTTCTTGCTTGTGCACATCTTGAGTGCATAAACCCTCCCCGGATTCCCCCAACGACCATTCGGCCCCAACTAAGCCATACCCATGGCATCTGCCGTGATCCCACCACGACAGATTAGATGCGGAAAATGAATAGAATTCAGGGTTTTGTAAAATAAAAACACGAATCTTGGTGCTAGAATCAGGTTTTCGTCGTCCTCAACGCATGAATCGGATCTGATTACTTATTTGGAATTTTGGATGCCAAATACTGGACACAATTTTTTGATCTAGGCAAGATCGTCGGATAAACCCTTGTCGTCTCCTCTCGATCGATCGAGGGACTTAGATCGTACGTGATGAAGGCCGCCGGACGTAGGCGGCAGAAGGACCGCCTGAGCAAGCTCAATGACGTCACGCTGGGACGCATCCTGTCCTTCCTCCCCGCCAAGGAGGCCGCGCGGGCGTCGGCGCTGTCGAGCCGGTGTTGCGACGCCTTCGGTCTCGTCGACGCCGTGTCTCTGGAGGAGCCGGAGAGCCTTGTAATGGACTACGACTACGAGGACCACAACTGCGGCTGCCCTTTCTGCGCCTACAGCTTCGCCGACGACGCCCACCCGTAGTCGTAGTCCATATCAGTGAGGAATAGTGATGAGAACATGAAACCGTCGACACTACCCCTTTTTTTTTTTACTGATGGACCTATTACAAGAAGCCGTGTCAAACTAATAAGTGACCAGATCAACGGTAACTTAATGTTATCTTAAGACACATGCATCATTTGGTATGTTGTCAATCACGGTTCTGGGATCCCCATACATGCATGCCGATCTTAGCAATATTTGATGATTTGACACACTTTTTTCCCTGAAAATTTGATTATCTGCGCTCTGACCATTGCATGTCAGTGACACAGGGTGTGGCATTACAAGGCCACCTTCCCTCCAATTATTTTCATCAAATGTTCACAACCCATAGTTATTTGAAGATGAGTCTAGTTTCCGTGATTTTTTGTGTGTGTACCCAATCACTTGCCATATTTTCCCACCCAAACGATGAAAAACTAAAGGGTAGAAGCATCAAAGTAAATAACGGTGTACATGTTCATAGATCGAGTTAAAAAACATGAACAAAATAATTAATTATATAGAGAAATTGTAAATATAGTGTTAGAAATCACATTTAAACATGCTTGCAGTTTTGATATCTGAAATTGTTACTTTTTCTAATGTATAAATAAGATATGGGGTTACATACTGCAAATACGGGAGGGATTAGATGCGGAAAATGAATAGAATTCAGGGTTTTGTAAAATAAAAACACGAATCTTGGTGCTAGAATCAGGTTTTCGTCGTCCTCAACGCATGAATCGGATCTGATTACTTATTTGGAATTTTATATGCCAAATACTGGACACAATTTTTTGATCTAGGCAAGATCGTAGGATAAACCCTTGTCGTCTCCTCTCGATCGATCAAGGGACTTAGATCGTACGTGATGAAGGCCGCCGGATGTAGGCGGCAGAAGGACCGCCTGAGCAAGCTCAATGACGTCACGCTGGGACGCATCCTGTCCTTCCTCCCCGCCAAGGAGGCCGCGCGGGCGTCGGCGCTGTCGAGCCGGTGTTGCGACGCCTTCGGTCTCGTCGACGCCGTGTCTCTGGAGGAGCCGGAGAGCCCTGTAATGGACTACGACTACGAGGACCACAACTGCGGCTGCCCTTTCTGCGCCTACAGCTTCGCCGACGACGCCCACCCGACGATGCCATTCACCAGCACCGTCACCGCCGCCCTCTTCTCCCGCACCGCGCGCCCACGCCGCCACTGCCGCTGCGCTCGCTCCGCATCGTCATGGACCATTACAGCCGCGAGGACGCCTACACGGTGGACAACTGGGTGTCTTACGCCCTCAAGCACGCCGCCTCTGCACCTGCCGGGCTCGAGCTCGACCTCCGCCTCCGCCGTGTGCCCATCTGCGTCCGCCCTTACACCATCCGCACCGCCGGTAGTCGTAAACGCCGCCGGTCCACCTACTCCGCCGAGGAAGAGGAAGCGAATCGCCAACTGGAGATGTCGAGCTCGAGCTCCGACGACGATTCTGAGCCGAACTCCGGCGACGACTCCGATCACGAACACCAGAGGTCTATGTCACGCTCGCGACAGTACACCGTCCCGGCGAGGCTCTTTTCTTACGCCGCGCTGCGTTCACTCAGCATTGGGCCCTGCAGGCTCTCCCCGCCAACCGCCATCAGCCTGCCGTCACTCGAGACGCTGCTCCTGGCCCGCGTCTACGACAAAGAGCGGAACGTGCAGAAGCTCGAGGAAGCTTGTCCGCGCCTTGCCGATCTAACGCTCGAGGCCTGCCGCACGGTCACCGCGCTTTACTTCACCGGTAACCAGCGCCTCCGCAGGCTCGCCCTTCGGTGTTGCCACCGCCTGACATACGTCGTCGTCGACGACAGGCTCCACACCCTGGAGTACCGCGGCGCCGTGCCCGACACGTCCCTGCTAAGATTGATATCTGCGGTGAGGAGGTCACGTCGGCGGAGGAGCTCGCTAAACTCGGAAAGTTCCTGCAGCTAGTGGCTTCCACCAAGCACCTGCACCTGCAGTCTGCCCGTCTGGGCCGCGATGCTCTGGCCACGTCGTTGCCGGTGTTCACGCGCCTCCTTCACCTGGAGCTTACCGGACGCCTCCCACGCAGGGGCGGCGACGCGCTGTCGTCGCCGCCGTGAGCACGATCCTCAAGAACACCCCGAGCCTGGAGGTGGTGACGCTTGCTCTCGACACGGGCCCAAGGGACGACGAGTCGGGGACGTGCTATAGCTTGGGAGACTGCAAGGAGGGGGAGCTCATAATGGCGCATCGCGCTCAGGTCTCTGTTTTAAATAGCCCGCTATAGCTCCGCTATAGCCTCGCTATAACTTTTCGAGAGCCCTCCCGCTAAAGCTACGCACTTTTAACGCTAAATTGAAAATGACGCTAATAGCCTGCTAAATCCCACTATAGCGCTAAATTTGGAGTCATTTAGTCCGCTAAACCGCTACAGTCATAGAAGGGACACAAGTTAGTACTCCATCCGATCCATATTAATGGCCTCAACTTTATCTAGATACGGATGCATCAATTTGTCTTCTTATGTCTTCCTGTTTTACTGTATATATGGCGCATTGATGCAAAGCTTAGTTATTGAGCCGAGATTTCTAATAAATACTTGGTTTTAAGATATATGTGAGTGTGTATGTCAATTATATGTGATATATAATATATGATGCTTGATTATAGACTTATAGTTTACAAATTTTTATTACTTAAGAAAATGCTAAATGGGCTTAGCTTCGTTATAGCTCCGATATAGCCTTTCATAGCTTTTCTCGGAGCCGCCGCTAGATGGAATAGCCCGCTATTTAAAACTTTGGCTCAGGTACAACGAGCACGAGGTCCTCCCCTCCGCGCCGGCGGTGAGCATCCCTTGTCTGAAGGAACGAGTGAGGGAGATCAACTTGGTGCATTACCATGGCGGGAGGGCGCAGAGGACGCTGGCCAAGTTCTTGCTCTGCAATGCGCCGGTTCTCGACAGACTCTACTGCGGAATTGCCCCGGGGCCATTGCCGATTCAGAACAAGATGAGAAACGAGATCCAAGGATGGGCGATGAACAGGCCGGAAAATAGCATCTTCGACTAGTCGACTGGAAGTGCTGTAATGCAAGTTGATTGGTGTTAAGCATAATTAGCTAGATCTAAGTTGTGTGTGCAACGAGAGGTATCTTCTTAGTTGTAACTTGTGAGATTAAAAGCTGTCTGGTACATGAATTGTGTTTGTGTCTGCGCCAAAATTTCTCTGAATCATATGCCGGATGATTTTGCAAGATTGCGACTGAGCTCAGGTGTTAATAAACTCGTTAACTTGCGGAGCTGTTCATCTTTGTACTCTTTGTACTTTTGTGTTAGAAGCTGCGTTTTAAGTTTACATTTTCTCTCTATTTTGAGTTCTTGCGGAGCTGTTCATCTTTGTACTCTTTGTGTGTTCTTAACACCCTCTTCTAATGCAAATGGCGCACACTTCAGTGTGTTTTCTTGTGTAAAAAATCAAGTTTCAGATAACAAAGTACATTTGTTTGTGCGCTAAAATTTTCAGCATATCTTAGATGTTCGGCTTTCAGTTTGTTGTGATCTTCCGTGGAGTTATACGAAAATTTATCTTTTCTTAAAGTTTTATGTCTATCAAAAGACATGCTAGTTAGTATATGGGAGTTGCTGGTGACGAGAAAAAACAATGTGTAACAGCGGGTTTGAAGATAAGGAGAAGAAGGAAATTAAAGAGTTATAACAACGGAGATGGTAACAAGGAAGTTTTAACTCTCAACAGTAAATCCTTAGTGCAATATGCAGCAGCCAAAACAAGCTCTCGGTCATTATCACAAAGGTTAATCATGATAAGAAACTAGTAGCAATGAAATTGCAAAATAGAATGATTAGACAGAGTACATTGCTGCGAGGATGCTCATACACGAGGAGGGCTACTGTAACACTACGGATCTCGGAGCGTTGTGTGGCATAGGAGTGGGTAGAGAAAAAGAGCTCGCCTACGCCACCCACCAGGTGCATTCAGCTACAGTTCCTTCATGTTTTGATAAATTGACATCTCAGACGGGAAGGTTAACAGCGATAACGCACACAGAAATGACAGTGTCCATTCCTCACCAATCGCCGTGGGCAGTGCTGAGCCTCAGGTTTCCCTATGCTGGTGATGTCTGTTGGGCCCATGATAGCTATAGAGAAATTGCTTTTGGATACCGAGCTTCAACGAGTTTATACTCAGGGCCTGCTCTGATGACCCTAGGCGACCTTGTACAACGCAAAAGGGTCCACATCTTGGGTGGGGATAAGAGTTTTGGGGAGAATGAGATGTGCGCAACGGGGAGGCTCTGATCTGAGGGAGAGTGAGATGTGAAAAGAGATGAATCTGAACGTGGGGTCACTGACACGAATTTACCTAAATACCTTTTTTACTTTTGATTAAAAATAAAAGAATATTGACAGTTACAGGTAGTTTCGGGTTCTTTTAATCTGGTAGTCTCTAGTACCTCCGATTTTATCACCGTTCGATTAGAGCGGATGTACGGTTGTTAAAATTACCAACTACCCTAAAACTTGTAATATAATAATAAATATGTATGCTATTCCTTATCCGTTACACCTATTAAACTATTTAGTAACCGCTGTAAAAGGTATCCCACAAGACAAAGCATGAATTTTTTCAGGTCAACACTGCACAATTTTAACTATGATTTCACTTAGGATATTTCTTAAAAATATTATAAATACATATTAAAAGGTATCCCACAAGACAAAATGCAAAGATGATTTATACAAGCTCAATCCATACATTTTGATTTTAGTAGTAGTTAAAGACATGAATTATTGATGATGAAAATTGATGCTCGTGTTATATTTTGGGACGGAGTAAGTGTTTTAACAAAATAACATGATTAATTTGTTTAAGCAAGTGCACATCAGGTCTCTTCGGATGTAAGAATAAACTATTGTGACCGGTGACAACTATTTTAGTTAGCATGCTATGCTCTTTCTGATAGAACTCCTGTTGATTATTTCGGAAATCTACATAGCTAGATTTTCATGTTTAATTTCATGCAACACATTTTTATTTTATAAACTGACATGGGACTTATGTACACAAGATGATAACAAGCAGGATGCGTAAGAACATATCATTAAATAATAATATCGAAATATGCAATATATTATAATACAAACTATTTTATTTTTATTGGTGATTACCCTAACCAATGTTTTTTCAACCAAGTCTAGAGTATGCACACTTCCGACTTGCTAGAAAATTTGACCATTAAAAAATAGTGTCATTGGCTAAATTTATAATCTATAAATTTCTATAAATATGGATACACTAGAAACCGCTATTGAAATATTTGTTAGATCGTCCTTGTTTCACATCATTGCTATAAACAACTATAAATCTTATAGATTATTTATCATTGAAAAAAAGTTCTATAAAAAACTTTTGTTACAAAATATTTACAAAAAGGCTAATATTTAGTAATATTTCTAGTTATGTGATTAAACTATGCGACCAAACAGAAAATCATACTTATAATATTGTACATTCTAAAATTAAATCTATAGAAGTATAAAATTTTAGTACAAATTATTTGATTCGCCCCAGGCCCAGAGTTTCATTGGACAATCCTTGAGCGGGTCAACTTCGTTAGTCCCACCTCGAAAATTGATGCAAGCTCGACTAGCTTAAATAGCGTGGCGCTGCAGGTTGCTCACCGAGCTCAAATTCCAAGCACATGCAAATGTGGGGCAGCGCGTTTCAATTACCAAAACTTCTTTCCTTGTATAAAGTTTGTTTAATTTTCCCATAAATTTGCATATTTACTACTCCATAAAATTTCTTTATTTTTCCCATAAATTTGCAAATTTACTTCTCAATATAATTTTTTCCCCATAAATTTGCAAATTTACTCCTCTATAAATATTTTTTATTTTCCCCATAAATTTGCAAATTTACTCCTATATAAAATTTGTTTACTTTCCCCATAAATTTGCAAATTTACTCCTCTCTCTGGCTGCAGGGTCGATGATAATTTTTTCTATAGATTTATTTTTTACCTCTACGACTGCAAGAGCGGCGATGATTTCTTATATAGATTTTTAAGTTTCTATATGGTTGCAAGGGTGGTCCCGCCAAGCCCACATTCTTACTTGAGTGGCGAATAAAATTTCCCTCTAAGCGACCTATAAAAGTCCGAACGGAAAATTTCCTACCACCACCAAAAAAGTGTACTCAAGGCAAACAGAAACCTCCAATTTTTTCCACTCGATGAAGTCCAAGAGTCTATACTTATCTAATGATTTGCAAGAATTATACGACTTAGAACCTCCGATCTGTTTTACCTGATGAAGTCCAAGAGTCTATACTTGTCAAATGATCTGCCGCATAATTAGACAGCTCAGATTGAATGGTCTGCCGGCAGACTTCGGGAATGCCTGGCCCGAAGGGCTCAAGACGCCAGTATACCAAAATCACGGAACAAGGCCGAAATCGTTCCACTAAAAAAAATCCTGTCTTAGCATTCACCAGTTGACGCATGGATCAGGCAAGGATGGCCGCGACTACCATAGCCGCTGCGGATGTGCCAGTGGTGGACTCCAGTCCTCTGTGAAACGCCGGGAGATCGAGCGGGAAGTAGCACACGAAGATTTAAGGTATCCGACGAGGCGGCTGCCCGCCGGCAAGAGCGGGTTGTGGAGGTGTTGTGTGGTGTAAGCGTCACCATTGTTGATGCGTCACGCGAGCACCGTGTCGCCGCCACCACACGATGCCATGTGTTGCCTCCGTCTTCACACTCTGACGTGTGGATTTTCAGTGCCTTGAAGATAATGTTGTGGAAAAGTTCCCCCCTTATACTAGTAAGAACATCACTATGGCCGGTCGCTATGACTGACTAATTTCTTAGATTTTTAGATAACTTCCAAAAGAGTTTGGTCACCCGAATTATATGTGTCGGTCTGGATCTTCTTGATATTTTGAGTCATTTTCCCACAATGCGCTCCGGTTTCTCCATTCGCTATCTTGTGTTGCCTCTCTCCTTGTTTACGCCCAGACATGTCCATTTTCAGTGCTTTCAATATAATGGCGCGGCAAAGCTTCCCCTTATACTGGCAAGAACATCACCATGGCTGGCTGCTTTTACGACTTTTTTTTTTGGGACTTTTAGTTAACTTGCACAAGAGCTTTCTCGCCCAAATTAGATGTGTAGGCCTGGATTTTCTTGATATTTCGAGCCATTTTCCCATCGTGCGGAACCCCACAACGAGTAGTTTTTAAATAATGAGATCTCAAACTCACGCCCACGGGAATTTGAACTTCGGTGATTAGTTTGTATATCCACTCCTCCTAACAAAGAGAGTTAGCTCCATTTCTTGTAATTTTAAATTCTGAAAGTTTGATTTCAGCTATACTCAAATAAAAACATTTCATAAGGACACTGAAGTCGTATGCTAGTATATATGTTGAAGTAGATCGAAGTGAATCATCATGCGTACAGATACAACCTCATTGTTCACTCATATAGTGTGAGTGACTTAGTGCTCTGCACCTGCCCAATTTTCTACTTTCACCTTGTAAGGGACATGACTTTAACCTTCGTTTCACTTGAGTTGATCCTCCTTCGCTTGGATAATTTAGCAATCCATTTCTCAATTTTCGGATTAATGTGCTCAGATATCCTCTCGTTTCCAGCATCGATGCACATCTCTTGCAAAACCTTGGCGTGTTCGGCAAAGAATTTGATGAGCCTAATTCCAAAGCAGTCTGTTCCCTCCCGACGGAATTGCAGGCTTACTCTTCGTAGGCACCTTCGCAAGCATTTGAACGATTGACCACTCAGGCCATGTAGATCAGAAACCTCATCATAGTTCCCATCATCGTCTTGTGCCACCGTCGGTTGTGGCCTTCGGCGCTTGAAATGTCGGATTAACTCTTCGAACTTTGACCCCGTAGTCGTCTTGCTTGTTAGTATCTTCTTGCGATGTGATGAGGTTTATCCGGAGATCGCACAACGCCGGGCAACAGCGGAGTAGGTTCACGATGGCCGGTGCTGACGCTTTTTTGCGGGTGGGCGTGTACACTCCCTGTAGCTCGAGCCGCTCGAGTCTGTGGAGCGTTGGCAGGAGCTGGCGATCTCCTCCAGATGGCGCACCCTCAGTTTCATCTCCTTGGCGTGGCTGAAGCCATGGATGGTACCCCAGAAGCTCTGGCGGGCGTCCCTCTCTCGTACGCTGCCGTGCTCGACGAGAGTCAGTTCCACCCGTGCCAGGTGAGCCGGCGGCGGGCTCAGCGAGATATGCCGGACAACTCCCCTGTACCGGAAGCAGCGCAGCCTGGGGGAGTAGATCTCCACGGTGCGCTCCTCTTTCAAGCAGCACTTGTCCAGCACCCACTCGGTGGCCAGCGGGCAGCGGAGGGAGCGGCTATGGCCGGGGCAGGGGGTTTTGCCCTCGAGGAGGACAGACTCAAGGTGGATGACGGTGAGCAACGGAGCGGCCTCGATGATGCCCTGGAGTTCATGGAGCGGCACGTTACAGTGTCGCAGTCGTAGCGACACCAGCTGTGGGAATACCGCGCGGGCGGCTGGCACCGACGACGATGCCGGCTTGAGGCTGCTGCAGTTGGTGATCTCCAGCACGCGAAGGGTCTCCGACGGAAGGGAACCGAGGGCGAGCTCGTAGATTTGGGAATCGTACGAGCTGGCCTCATACTTGCTACTCTCGAAGTACATGGGCTTCCCGTCGACGGAGTCCATGGCGGCGATCCGGAGCTCCTCGACGCGGCGCGCCGCCGGGTGGGAGAGCGCGATGGCGAACACATTGCGATTCTTGCTGTACAGGAAATCGCGGATCTTGTCTTGGCTGCGGGCCTCCAGGCGGATGGTGAGCTTCCTGATGCGGCCGTCGCCGTCCGCTTCGGCGGCGTCGAGCGCCTTGTGGGCGGCAGAGCCGATGGCGTCACGCCTGGCGCAGAAGCACAAGTGGGGTTCGCCGTTCTTGCGGTCGGCGCGCTCCTCGAGATTGACGGCGCCGCAGGAGCGCCAGAGCGGGCGCCATCGCGTCGACAGCACGCTGCTGAGCGCGCCCTCCCTGGTGGGACGAAGTGGAGGACGCGGCGCAGGAGGTCATCGCTGAGGCCGGAAAGGCGGCCGTCGCCGGCGGCCATCATCTACCTGCTGCGGATTAAACGATCTCGATGGATAGGTAGGTTTCTCGATCCGAATAGTCCTGCACGACAGCACGAGTCAGTTGTAATACGATGGGATAGGTCGTTCTCGATACTATGTCTCGCTCCTTGCGACCGACTCGCCCGCATGAGCGCGTCGCTCGCTCCCTACATGGGCCTGGGCATCTGGCCCAGCACCTTGCTACAGAGTAGTACTGATCAGCGACGAGCTCCTAGCGCACGCTCGCGCGCGTTTTGTTTTTTACATTTTTTTGCTTTAAAATATACTAGTGAACGTGCACGTGCAACCGCACGTCTCATGATTTACTATAATATAAAAATGTCTTTGAATCTATATTATTTGTTCTATTTAGTTATTTTACCAAGCCAATTAAATAGGTTTCATGATACAAAATTGAAACTGGACCAAATATCTCCTATGAAGTACTTCACTGTTTTGTTGTTTTTCGCGAGTGTTGATATAATTTATCTTTTATTCGCTTGTGATACACATGTGAAGTACACATAAAAGAGCATAATAATTGGTAAAATTAAAAAAAAATAACGTGAAATACTCAGACCATATATATAGTTTTTATTTCTTCCCCGTTATAATAGCAGTTAGCCCCGTTTGATTTACATATTAAAAGAACAAAATAACGTGGTCATGTATAAAAATTGGGTTAGTTTTTTCCACCAAAGGAATTAAGTTAGGTTGGAACAGCCAAGCACGGGGAACACATTTAGCTGAAGAAAAATAGGCGTAGTCACATTTTGTGTCTCTCCATTCTTCTCGACCCCCTTTGTACGAACCACTCTTTCTCAATCCCTTGCTCCCATGGTAAATACACAGCTGCTTCCTACCGTATCAATGCATCCATCATCCATGGCCGGCGAGCCGAGCTCGTGCCGGTCGGCCTCCACGCCTGTGGTCATGAGCACCTGGCGCGGCTCCCCCTACTGCTGCCTCCCCGCATTCCTCTGCCGCCTCGCCAGGAACCTCCCGCCTCGACGGCCTTCTATGCCACGTCCTACCTTCTTGGCCGGCCTCCTTCTCCGGTCGCCGAATAGACCGAGGATGCGCTCGAGCTTGGCATGCTCACTTGCATCCCAGCGCTAAGAGACACGGGCCTCGTTTTCACCGAATCGGCAGCTGATGCATGTAAAATGCATACATAAACTTTGCACTATATTACTTATATTCCAATCATATTTGCATCATATAAGGGTTATATCAATGTTTTATAATGATTTTTGTAATATTTCATGATTTTCGTATTTTTATGGAATTAACCCTGCGCAGGCAGAAAACCCTATTTTCCATATTTTAATGTTTCAGGGACTCAAACGACGTCCAAATGACCTGAAAATTTACGAGCATAAGTTTTTGGAAGGAAGAAGACTTGGGAGCGAAGGAAGCGAACAAGCGGAGGCCCGAGACCCAAAAGAGGGTGGCCCACGCGGCCAAGGAATCTGGATCTGGCCGCGTGGGACCCACCATCGGAGCCTCGAGGCTCCGTTGCCGTCGATCTTCGTCCCCGTGCCTTCGTCTTGACCTAAAAACGACTATAAAAATAGTCCCCGACGGCTTTCGGAAGGGAGCGCCGCAGAAACACAGAAACCACGAAACAGAGACCTAGAGTTGCAGATTGGAGGGGGAAAACTCCGGCGGGGCGCTGCCGGGGTGGTCTCCATCTTCTCCAACGACTTCTCCACCGTCTCCATGATGAAGGGGGAGTAGTCCACCCCCTGGACTTTGGGTTTGTGGTGGTAACTTGATCCAATCTCTCTATGTATGATCATTGTTGAAGTCCATATGATGTGCCTTGCATGATTATGGAACTATCTTTGTAATTCCTATGGTGGATATTGTGGTATGAGATGATATTATGTTATGCATTTACCGTCATGTTGGGATTTCTATGGTTTGTCATACTTTGGAGATATTCTATGATACATGTGATGGTTTGATTTATGCATAATGCCTTGTTTATCCTTGTCATGAGGTGATTGACACCACCAAGTGTGGATAGATGAGAGAGATGTGGTCATGCACACGAAATATGAATCATTGCACTAGTGTTTAGAATATTGTCCATTATGAAGTATGATGTATGTAGGTACGGGATGGCCGATGTGACAACGGCATATGTATTGAGTGACATGTGAAATACAGCCCAACATCCTTTATCTGGGGGTAAAAAGGAAGAGTATGATGTGGGAGTGACAGCAACCACGCTAGCCTTACGAGGGTGACCTAGCAACACAAATGAGTACTTCTTTCAACTATGTGTTTTAGGACATGTAGCCGTCATAGAAGTTTACCATTAAAGCATGACAATTGTGTGTACTTTTTATCTATAACATGATAATCACCATAGATGGGAGAGAGGATTGAGTGAACCCATGAACCCATGTCCATTGTTCCTATAAGAGAAAACCTTTGTCTTGTCCTCTTGCATTGAAGAGGATTGGGACACTTTTACATTCTTGTTTTGTTACATTAAACTTCCATCCATTAAATCAACCACCTTGTTCTTTAAACTTGTTTAGTGCATAATCAACTAAAACTTGTGACACTTTAGTTGTAGGGAATAGATAACTTTTCCTTCTTGCTCCTGCGGATCGATACCCTACTTCCACATTGAGAGGTGCTACAGTGATCCCCTGCTCTTGGGGGTTATCAAGTACTTTTCTGGCGCCGTTGCCGGGGAGCGTAGCGCTTAAGTTTCTATTCTTGTGTGCACTAAACTTTAAATTTATTTTTGTTATATCTTGCAATCATTTAAGCTTGGGGAGGATACTATGTCTCCCATATATGATGATTACAATGATGATTATGAATGTTTTACTCCCACTATTACTAAGAAGGATTTTACTTATGTGGAGAGTACTAATACTTTTATGCTTGAAGCTCATGAGAGACATGCTTTATGTGATAGTTATATTGTTGAATTTATTCATGATGCTACTGAAAGTTATTATGAGAGGGAAAACATGGTTCTAAACATTTCAATATTATTACGTTTCCTCTCTTTAAGTTCAAAGTCTTGAAATTGCTCTTGTTTTATCTTCCTATGCTACTTGCTTTGTGTTTCAATGATTTATTTTCTTACAAGATCCCAATGCATAGGAAGTGGGTTAGACTTAAAAGTGTTTCATATTTTTCTCTTGATGCTCTCTTTTGCATTTCAATTCTTGTTCCTATGTGAGCATCATTAAAACTATCATGGCTGTCCAGAAAACAGATTCCTAAGCTTCACTGCGAAAAATGTTAAAAATCACAGAAAAGGAATTTTGACCTGAAATTTTACGACAGCAATCTTCAGTTATTAATACACATTTCATTAGTTCAAAATTTTCTGATTTGAGCAACGTAAGTGCCTCTGAAAATTCACTCTTTACGGGCTGTCCAGTTTTTGACAGATTCTGTCTTTATTTTGCATTACTCTCATTACTTGTGTTTTGTGTAGTTCTATTGATCAAAGAGCAATGCACAACCATAGTAACAGTAGCTAATGTTTAGAATCAACTCATGATATGTCTTTGCTGTACCTATGAGGATTTAATTTATGGAGACACTAACCCCTCTAATCAAGTTTTATGTTGAGTTTTGTGTAAAGAGAATTTTTCAAATGGAAGAGTTGAGGGTGATGAACAAAGATCAAGAGGGAAACCACTCAAGCTTGGGGATGTTACCCCTAGACTCACCCAACATATATCAAATAAGTACAAGAATTCAAGCTTGGGGATGCCAAGCCACCTCACTCCAACCATCTTGATAACAAGTAAGTAAGCCTAGCTATATGGCTATAAAGAAAGCGCTTTACGGGAGGCAACCCGGTTGTTTTTTTTTTTTTTTTTGTGTCCTCTTGCTGTAACAAGAGACTTAGTTTTTAGTTTAGTTTCTGAATTTTTAATAAAGTGCCAAGTTTTACCATTTTGGTTTGAAAAAGTTGCTTATATTCGGAGATTTTATTCCTGCACGAATCTGTGCACGGTATGATTTTTAATTCTTATTCTGTAACTCCGAATGAGCTCATATTTGAACTGTAGTTGCAACTTTTCATCCTCTGTATGCATGAATTGTTTCAGATTTTTCGACAATTTAGTAGGGTAGAAAAATACGTTTTGCTGCTGCTTTTTTCTGGACAGATTCTGTCCCATTTTGTTTGATGCATTCTTTGAACTTTTAACTTGAATTTTTTATCCAATTGAGTTTATAAGTAGGCATACAACATTATACACTTTCTGGACATTCATATGAATTTTTGTTTAAGGATTATATGCAGCAAGCAATTCTTTGTCTATCACTACTAATGTGCCCCACAGAAAAGAAATGGGAGAAACGGTGTTTTGAAGTTTTTTCACAGGGATTAGAGGAGATGCACCAAGAGCTATCCAAGGATGGTGAAGACCATAAGCTTGGGGATGTGAAGACAACCCCACTGGACCAACACACTCTCGGTTTGCACACGTCTAACTTCTGTTTTTCGATCAATGCACTTTATCGCATAAACTTGGAGCGTCTTTTTTTTTTTTTTTATTTTTTTTTGTTTGAGACCACCACTATCATTTATATATGAGAGAGCTACTGGAAATTTGGGTTGATTATGTTGGATGCTATTATTAGATTGGGAAAAGGGATGTTGGAGTTGATTTTAAAAGATACATATAGTTGCATGATTCATGAGCTTGTTAATGAGTAATAATTTGCAAGTATTTTATCAAGAGCTATCTTTTATTCATGTTTTGATGCTGAATGTTATTTTACTTTGTTTAACATGGATTAGTTAGTTCTATGGACACTCATGCATGCATTTAGATGGTCAACTTTCTCCCTCTTGCTAGCCCAAAAATTCCAACAAGTAAAAACTTGTTTCCAACACCTTCAACCAAAGTTTTTCCAGTGAGTCCACCATATCTACCTATTAGCTTTATGCTATTCCGAGTATGTTTATCATGATATTTGTGTTATCTATACCTCTGAATGAAAATGCTTGTGTTATTGATTGTTATGGGAAAAGTTGGTTATATAGCTCTCACGAACTTGATGCACACTTTACTTTTATTGCATTAATAAAATATGACCCATTGTGATTAATTATGATGTTGTGGGCTTGACAAATGTCTTGGTTGGAGTTAGCTCATATGTGCTGTCACATGGCAAGCTTTCAACATGCTCTTCATTTCATTTAGTTGATATCATGTACTTTTGTTTATGGATGCTTATCATGGGTGAAATAAATGTGGAGATAAGCAAGTTTAAATGAGTTTGTATAAATGGTTAGAGAGACGCCTGGGCCGCTAATCTAAGCCATGCATTATTCATGGTGGAAATTTACTTACATACTATGGTGAACCTGTGATACACCTTACAATAAAAAGCTATCCAATGGTAAATAAAAAGGGTGTTGAGATTGTTCATTTTGTTTGTTTGTCTTGTCATTTTGATATGGGCTTGTTCCATATCCTGGGACAAGAGGTACCCCAGTTGACGCTCTTAATGATGCTATTATTACTTACAATGATATTTAACTTGAACTTGCTTTGTTCCCAAGTTGAGTAACACATGGTGTAGGTACTTGTATTCAAGGGGCATGAGACTTTCAACCTATACTTTGTCAAGCACACTACTCATATTTGCTTTCACTTTAAACTTAATCATTCAAGATGCTATGATAGGGGTAATGAGAGCTTGACACCAAGGATTACCACATTGCAATCATTAACTTAAGTAGAAGAGTTTGAAGTTAGATGAAACTTATGCATGCTTTACCTCTACTCATATATATCTTTCCAAAGTGTCCACCTTTTATATTCAGATTTTCATCAATACTCTATGACCATTGTAGGATGTTCTTACTTATCATTATGCATACTTGTGGTCCATAGTACTTTTTCATTCATGTTACACTTTGTGAATTATCATTGAACATCCTTGCATTGAATACTTGATATCACTTCATAAACTATCTTGCATATTGCTACTCCTTTTAAGAATGAATCATTTGACTCTATGTAGCAATAGTAATCATCTTTGATATCCATTGTTAGTATTAAATTGCAAAGTCCATGTTAGTTTTATCACCTTCATACTCGAGGACGAGTATTGGTTAAGCTTGGGGATGTTGATGCATGTAAAATGCATACATGAACTTTGCACTATATTACTTATATTCCAATCATATTTGCATCATATAAGGGTTATATCAATGTTTTATAATGATTTTTGGAATATTTCATGATTTTCCTATTTTTATGGAATTAACCCTGCGCAGGCAGAAAACCCTATTTTCCATATTTTAATGTTTCAGGGACCCAAACGACGTCCAAATGACCTGGAAATTTACGAGCATCAGTTTTTGGAAGGAAGAAGACTTGGGAGCGAAGGAAGCGAACAAGCGGAGGCCCGAGGCCCAAAAGAGGGTGGCCCACGCGGCCAAGGAATCTGGCCGCGTGGGACCCACCATCTGGAGCCTCGAGGCTCCGTTGCCGTCGATCTTTTCCCCGACTCCGTCTTGACCTAAAACCGACTATAAAAATAGTCCCCGACGCCCTTCGGAAGGAGCGCCGCAAAACACAGAAACCACGAAACAGAGACCTGGAGTTGCAGATTGGAGGGGGAAAACTCCGGCGGGGCGCTGCCGGGGTGGTCTCCATCTTCTCCAACGACTTCTCCACCGTCTCCATGATGAAGGGGGAGTAGTCCACCCCCTGGACTTTGGGTTTGTGGTGGTAACTTGATCCAATCTCTCTATGTATGATCATTGTTGAAGTCCATATGATGTGCCTTGCATGATTATGGAACTATCTTTGTAATTCTATGGTGGATATTGTGGTATGAGATGATATTATGTTATGCATTTACCGTCATGTTGGGATTTCTATGGTTTGTCATACTTTGGAGATATTCTATGATACATGTGATGGTTTGATTTATGCATAATGCCTTGTTTATCCTTGTCATGAGGTGATTGACACCACCAAGTGTGGATAGATGAGAGAGATGTGGTCATGCACACGAAATATGAATCATTGCACTAGTGTTTAGAATATTGTCCATTATGAAGTATGATGTATGTAGGTACGGGATGGCCGATGTGACAACGGCATATGTATTGAGTGACATGTGAAATACAGCCCAACATCCTTTATCTGGGGGTAAAAAGGAAGAGTATGATGTGGGAGTGACAGCAACCACGCTAGCCTTACGAGGGTGACCTAGCAACACAAATGAGTACTTCTTTCAACTATGTGTTTTAGGACATGTAGCCGTCATAGAAGTTTACCATTAAAGCATGACAATTGTGTGTACTTTTTATCTATAACATGATAATCACCATAGATAGGAGAGAGGATTGAGTGAACCCATGAACCCATGTCCATTGTTCCTATAAGAGAAAACCTTTGTCTTGTCCTCTTGCATTGAAGAGGATTGGGACACTTTTACTGTTACTTTAAACTTCTATCCATTAAATCATCACCTTGTTCTTTAAACTTGTTTAGTGCATAATCAACTAAAACTTGTGACACTTTAGTTGTAGGGAATAGATAACTTTTCCTTCTTATCCTGCGGATCGATACCCTACTTCCACATTGAGAGGTGCTACAGTGATCCCCTGCTCTTGGGGTTATCAGCAGCCGTGGCGACCGTGCCTCGGTGGGCTCCACACTCCACAGCACCCGCGTCCTCCTCCCGCAGTAGAACTGTACATACCGTCGGAGAAGTTTTTCTCTTATATATATATATATATATATATATATCTATTTTGAATTAAGGGGAACTTTGTGAGTTTTTTTGACAGATTTTAATTTACTATTTTATAACGTTTGTGAATCATGAACTTTATCCTAGTAGTATGCATCATAAAATATATTTTGTGCATTTGAAACCTAATTGTAGTAATATTTCATTGTACTAAGTACTTTAATTCCAAATAAAGTCAACAAATTAAAAAAATGATATATGACTGGTCTATGTCATACGATTACAGTGATGTGTCTTGATTGGGTGTCCATCTTTAAATTTAAAGGTTTTTTATAGCCACTGTTCTTTTGCAGTCGTATACTTAGCTAGTTGGCCGAAAGACGTTAAAAATCATTCGTCCAAACACTGTGTCCACTTGGTTCTTTTGGCACTTATTTTTACCTCTGATTCAGAAGGTGAAATATTTGCTCGTGTACGTCACAGAGTGTACACAAATAATCAAGAATGGACTACACTGCCGAGTGAGCATAGCTGTGTCTAAAAATACTTGCTGCAGGCATTAAAATAAAGAGAGTTGTATTCTCTCACTACCTTCTCTACTTCAGACGTTATCTATCCCCAATGTTCACTGTTCCTGTTTGAAGCGCTAGGGATCTGCACTAAATCTCGGTGTTCTCCCTCGCCCAGAACTTGTGCTGCCTGGGAACTGCTGATGCGCGTACTGCTTCTACTTGCACGAACAGCGCGGAGGGACGAAGAAGTGGAGCGCGGTCCTCTGTCGGCGCTGTTGGTTGGTTCTTTCAGCATGGGTACAAAATAATTTAGAAAGCACTAATTTCAGCAATTCGCCTTCTATTCCTACCTGAAATTCCAGTGCAGGGATTCGGCGTTGCTGCACTGCAGGGATCGCGAACCTATCATCGAGCTGGGGATCGGCCTCGCGTGTTACGTGCACGCTGGGCGGCGACGCGCTGGCCGGTGTCCTCGTGTGTGTGTGTGCTTGGCGGCGACCTCGCGCGACAGCGGCGGCGGCCAGGATTCCTGTGGCGGCACGCAGGGCGGAGGAGGCTTTACGGGGTCGGGCTTGCTATGCGGCAGAGATGAGTTGTGCCGTGAGGTGGCCGCCTTCGAGTCCGACCGTGACCGTGAAGCTCGCTACATGGTCATGGCGAACCCGGACGTGGCCGAGAAGCTCGGTCGCGAGCTGGGCGCCTTCGATTCCGGCCGAGGCCGAGAAGCTCCGCCGCGAGCTGGCCGCTTGGCGGATTGCGATGCTGGCTCGGCGGATGGCGAATGGAGACGGCGGACGGTGAACAGAGGCGTGAAGGGCGAAACGGTATATGTTGAGGTGTTTATTTGAGCGGTGGCAAATCTTTGTAATTACCATCAAAACGAAAAGGTGTGTGTTGAGTTGTTGAACATTGAAGCGATCTGGAGCGTAGATCAGATATTGAACGGATCAAATTTAATGTATCCCGAATATGTTTGCTCTTGTAATAATAATATAGACGAATGATTTTATCCGAACCATATTAAGAGACGATTAAAGAGATTTGTATCTGGGTAATCAAGAACTTTCACCGTAGAACAAATTCGAGAAGTCTTTATACGCGTAGACCTATATCGAAAAATCTTGATAGTGATAAGAAATATAAGGTTGGAGGTTTAACCGAAAAATAGGGAGAGTCAAGATGAAATTGTGAAAAAAAAGTACCAAAATTTATGGACCAAATTAGGGTGATTCGTAATAATGTCGAACCAAAATATTAAGGTGAACCAAAGAAAACATATGAACCAAAATTTTAAGAAAAGAAAAAAAAATTGGTTGAAATAATTGGGCGAATAATAAGAATAGTGAAATAAAAATGAAATTAACAAGGTGAAAAGGAACTAAAATTCAGATTAACCAAAAATAAAAGTGAACGGAAAATGCCGGTGAATCGAAAATAATAGTGAACCGGAAAGATATTAAAATTCGGATTAAGCAGAAATGTCGGTGAACAAAAAAAATAATTGTGAGACCAAAAGAAACTAAAATTCGTGTGAACCGAATATAATAGTGGATCAAATATGCCGGTTAACCGAAAGAATAATGAACCGATAAAGAAATGAAATTCGGGTGAACCGAAAAGAATAATAAACATTTTAAATCCAAACTTTCTAAAAATAAACCTTTTTAATATATGAATATTAAAAAAATCTGAACCATTTCCAAAAATTAAAAAATTAGAATCTTTTTAAAAATTTATAAAAGAATAAAAACTTAGAATAGATAAATAAAAAATAAACACAAAGGCGAAATCGAAAATAAAAAATTCTACCAAAAAAGAAGAAGTAAAAAAGGAAAAAGAAACTGAAGAAAAAAAGGAAAAGAAACAAAAGGAAAGGAAGGAAACGAAAGTGGGCCGGCCCATAGGAGCCATCGCTGTGAGCGAGTCGGATGTTATAAATAGTGCTTGCGGTTGTCGATCCGCTGCGGAGCTGATCCATTCCAACTCGGAGTGGAAGTCGATCGCGTCGACCTCGACTCTGATTCATGTGCTAATTAGTCGATATGAGAGAAGAAGCTTCACGCAATTTCGATCGAAGCACGTTTCGCACCGCGCACAACTATTAGCACAAACAACTACTCCAAGATACTCCGTACGTGTTTGGATGCCGAAAATTGGACAGGAAATTTGTGATCTATCCAAATAAACCCACGTCGTGTCATCTCGATCGATGGAGCGACCGTACATGATGAATTCCGTCCGACGCTGGGACGCTGTGACGATTGGAGAGGGCCGTCTGAGCAAGCTAAGTGCCACTGGCACCACGCTGGGACGCATCCTGTCCTTCCTCCCCGCCAAGGAGGCTGCGCGCGTCAGCGTTGTCGAGCAGGTGGCGCGGCGCCTTCGGCCGCGTCGACGCCGTGTCGCTGGAGGAGCCGGAGAGCTATGGTCTTGACCCCACTCGCGGTCCCAGTTGCGCCGCCGCCGCTCGTCGTTGTCCTCAAGACGCTCCCGGAGCTGGAGCTCGTAGCGGTGGTCTTCTTCAGGAACAAGGTCCTCGAACCGACGCTTCTGGCTGCGCCCACACGATCCATGAAGAACTGGGCGAGGGAAGAGTAGTGGAAGTTGGGGTTAGGGAGGAATCGAGAAATGGAGGCTCTGGATCTAGAACTATCAAGCCAACGCCGCACGTCTTCGGAGGAGGTAGGAAAACCTAGCACTGGATCTAGGGTTCCCTTCTGCACCCATTTCCACTTAAGTAATGGCACAACCGGCTGGGCCGGGCCGTGAGCAAGGAGCTGGGCCGTGGCCCATCTGCAACGACCTGGGCAAAAGATGGTGAAAGTGCATGTGTTGCCCCATGCGTGGTTTTGGTAATTGATGACAATCCTTATGGGCTAATGTTTGCATTGAGATATACTTGTAGATCTTGTCCATAGGAAAAGATTGGAGTTCATGTGTTGGACTCTAGAAGATTATATGATGACCAAGGTTCCATCTAAAGGTTTATATGAAGAATGGTCATGTGAAGAGTTGAGCTTATTGCAAGCATGGCTTGGAAAAGAAGATTGAGTGAACTTCATGTTTATCTCCAAGCCATCATCTATATCAAGAGAAGAATATGACACGCAAGTGGATACATGAAGACGGAGCTTGGCGAGGCTCTCCCATAATGGAGTATGGGGAGCATTTGGAGAAGTCTTAATCAAGCATGTGCTAGCAAGCACAATCAAGCAAGGTGTCCCAACTTGAGCGAGTCAAGATCATCATCATCTAGCTCAAGTGGAATGCTCAAGCCAAAGGTATGATCTTGATAGGGTTTCTATTTTACCGGTCTCGTGGTGTTAGTGGGAGACTGGATTATAGGATAGACGGCGTACTATCAAGAGGGGCTCTCAAGTGAGTAACTTGATCGCATCTTTGTGGAGAGCTCAAACCTTTGCATATTTGGCATATCATCTTTCTTGGTTCTTATTTGACTTTTATCCATGTGGGAATTTAGAGCTTGTGTTCATCTCCATACCAAGCTCTAGTTCATCAAAAACGGATTTCATTTGAATATCTTGTGATGTTTTTTATGTTGGAGGTTTTACCGGTTCGTCTTTTGTAGAGAGGTCAAACTCTCCTCTTGTGTTCTCCTCCTCACATGATGGACTATGATGTGTATATGCATAATCTTGTAGAGCTTGTGAGTATCCTCTAACAAGCCCAAGATCGTAGAAAACGGAGTCCGGATGAGAAACATATTGCGGTTTTGGTTTGGAGGTTTTATCGGTTGTTCTTTTATCGAGAGGTCTAACCTTTTACCATTTGGTTTTATCCTCCATTGTTGTACTATGATGTTTCTCTGCATGATCTTGTAAAGCTCTTCTTTACGATTCCAACGAGCCAAAGATCATCGAAAACGGAGTTCGGATGCTCAAGATATCGTCGTTTTCGTTTGGGTGTTTTCTACAGTTTTTCAGTCCAGCGGTAGTACCGCCCGGGTACCGCTGGGAGTCCAGTACCGCGCGCGTTTTGAGCCTGTTTTGAGCATGTTTCTCTGTTCTAACTCCCCAGGGGGCGGTAGTACCGCTGCGCTAGCGGTAGTACCGCTCCTTGGCGCGTTTTTCAGGTAACGGTTGGATTTTGGGACTCCTATTTAAGGGACCTTCTTCCTAATGACCCCTAGCTCCTGAGCACGAAAAAGCCCCCCATTGTTGACCTTCTTGAGCTTGGATTTCTCTCTATTCTTCCATAATTCTTGCCTCAAATTAGAGGGAAAGAGAGAGGAGATCTAGATCCACCTTTCCACCAATCAATCTCTCCTTTAAGTGAGGGGAAGCCTTTGGATCTAGATTTTGGAGGGATTTGGTGTTCTTCCTTTGTTCTTCCTCTCTTCTCCCCCCATAAACATTAGTTGCTTGTGGTGGGATTTGAGAGTGAAGGATTTGAGCACTTGTGCTCTTGCCATTGCTTCGTTGCATCGGTTTGTGCTCTCCACGAGGATTCATGGAAGTTGAAAGCTTGTGAACTTGTTACTCTTGGGTCTTTGGACCCTAGACGCCCGTGTGGTGGTTGAGACCCTTGTGTGGTCACTTGTAGCTGTTCGGGAGCCCCCAATCCCGTTGTGGGTTGTGCCCCGGATCGTTGTTGAAAGGCTCCGGATTTCCGCCTTGAAGTATTCCGATAGTGGAAGGTGAACCAAACCTTTGTGGTACGGTTCATCGGAGAAGAAGGTGAAACCTTTGTGGTTGTTGAACCATTGTGTTGGTTCACACCTCTCCAACGAGACGTAATCCCCTAAAAGGAGGAACTCGGGAATACATCCTCGTCTCCGCGTGCCTCGGTTATTTTATACCCGAGCTCTTTACTTATGCACTTTATTATGATAGCCTTCGTGCTTGAAGTATTCTATTGCTATCACCTTGTTACTTGTCTTGCTTAGCATAAGTTGTTGGTGTGCATAGGTGAGCCTAGTTTATTTAGGTTGTTGGCTTGTTATTTTAAACACCTAGTTTTATTCCGCAATTATCAAGCCTAAACCGAAAAAGTTTTAATCGCCTATTCACCCCCTCTAGTCGACATCCTTGTCCTTTCAATTGGTATCAGAGCCTGGCTCTCTTTTTGGGCTTTACCGCCTAGAGAGTAAAGATTTTGTTTAGAAATTAGTGCACAATCCCATTTTTAAATTCGATGGCACAAATTATGATGTTTGGAAAATTCGCGTGCTTAACCTTCTTCGGGATATAGACCCACATGTTAAGAGAATTGTAGATATGGGTTTTTTTTCTCCAAAGGAGGATGAGGAAAACTCTTATCTCGATACTCTTGTATCTATCTAATGGTCTTATATGTGTTTTGAGCGATAGTTCTTGCTTCAATCATGCCTTTTCGGAACGCTCATGAGCTTTGGACCAAGCTTCAAGATAAATATGAAGTGTCCAATATTATTGAGGATGATTGTTCTCCCTCCACCTCCGGCCGTGACGAGTTCACAACTTCTTCCACTTCACCAACATGTGATTTGTCACAAGGTAATGATATGGTGAGTGGTGATAGAAATTGCAATGTGCTATCTTTGGACTTAAACACTTCTAGCACTCCAAATGTTTTACATGCTAGTGTTGCTAGTCCTTGCATATCATGTAATAGTTGTTTAACTAAATCATGATGATATGCTTCATTCGTCTTGTTGCCATGAAAACAATACTTCCATATCCTCTATTTCTTGTGTGGCTAACAATGTAGAGGAATCACAACATTTGTTGGAACAAGACGTGGATCTCAATGGTGCTTCAAGTATCTCTTCACCATCTTTGCCCACTACTCATTTTTGCCTTATGGCTATGGATTCAAAGGTTTCTCCACCTTTGGAACCCTCTACATCTTGTGATGATGTGGATGAGGATTCTCATGGAGCGCTTATGGATGTTGAATCCATAACAAAGAAGGGTGAGATGGTTTTGGTGCTCTCCCCAAAGGTAGCAAAGCTATCCCTCCTCTAAGTGAAATCATTGTTTATGCTATTAAGAGTAGGGAAATCATTGAGGACTTGGAAACTCAATTTCTCGAGAAATGTCAAATTGAGAGAGAGGATGCCGATGAAAAGGCATCCTTAATGAATGCCCTTGAGGAAGAGCAAGAGCTTCGAGTGTCTCTTGAAGAGAAACTTGAATCTCTTGATGAATCAAATGATCTTATTATTGCTAAAATCATTAAGGAAAGAGATCATGCTATTGCTAAATATAAAGTGCTTAAAAAGGAAAAAGTTGAATTTGGTGTTGGCAATGCTAGACTAATTGAGGATATAGAGAGACTTGACAAAGCCCACAAGGCTTTAGAAAGTGAACACTCTCTCCTTATCAAGTCTCATGATCAACTCCAAACTCAACTATCTAAAAATGATGAGCTTGCCAAGTTGTCTTCTTCCATTTCTAATATTGATGATGCTTGTGCTACTAACTCCACTTCTTGTGAAGCATCTATTTTGAAGGAGAATGTTGAGCTAAGGGCTCAACTTGAGTTGCTAACTAGCAAGTATAGGAAATTGGAAGAAAGTCATGAAAAGCTATCTAGCTCTAATGATGATCTTCTAGCATCCTATGCTAGGCTAAAGTTAGCTCATGAGGCTATGTACAAAGGTAACATCTTGTGAGCCTCATGTGGACAATGGCACAACTTCTACTAATGCTATATTGCCATGTGCTAGTCCTAGTAATTCATCCACTCACAATGTTGCTACATCTTGTGATGAATTACTTTTATGCCTTGTTGCTCTAACAATGAAGCCTCTACTTCCTCTAGTGTTTGTGTTGATACTAACCATGTAGAGAATTAAATGAGCTCAAGGCCCAAGTCACTTCTTTGAAGAAAGACTTGGAAAAGCGTCATGTTGGGGATTCTACACTTGACAATATGTTGAGTGTTCAAAGACGCCCCAATGACAAGAGTGGACTTGGATTCAACTCCAATATCAAGAACAAGTCCAAGTTCAACAAGAAGAAAAAGGGCCAAGAACAAGTTAAAGATTCGGCCAAGATTGTTTGCTTCAAGTGCAAAGTTGAAGGGCACCATGTTAGATCTTGCCCTTTGAAGAAGAAGGCTCTTAGTGAGAAGCAACAAGGGAAGAAGCCTCAAGTTCCTCAAGTTGAAGAACGGCCTCTTCCCAAGAAGAATCAAGCTACCCCTCCTCAAGTCAAGACTCCAACTAAGAAGAGAGGAGGAAGTAGATGTTGCTACCTATGCCGTGAGAAGGGTCACGTTGCTTCTTCATGCACAAATGGTACCTTATCCAACCCCATTATTATTGATGATGATTATTCTCTTCGGAAGGATAAGGTTGGCAATGTGTTTGCCAAATATGTTGGTACTCAAAGTGGTGTCAAGAAAAGAACCATTTGGGTTGCCAAACCTATTGTGACTAACCTCTTAGGACCCAACTTGGTTGGGGACCAACAAGCTAAAACTTGATCAATAGGTGTTGTTGGAGGGCATTGGAGACTTGGCTACTCATGAAGAATTAAGGGATCTTCATCAATTATATTCTCTCAAGCCAAGTCATTTGGATTATATTGTTCTATCTCATATCCAATGTTCCTCCTTGCGGTAACTTTTATTTAAATCATATATACATTGAAAGTTGCTTGCACCCTTGCATGTGTTAGGTTTTGTACCTTGCTAGTGTTTGTATGTGTTGTGCTCTCTACTTACTTATCTTGAGTAATCAAGTATGTGTATTTGGTTTGCACACCATTTACTTGTTTGAGCCTTATTGCTTTTATTTGATATCTTATCTTGTTGGCTCTCTTTGAGAGATTAATGGACTATTCCATTTTGGGAGAGTGATATGCTTCGTGCACTTCACAATCCTAAAAATGTGTGTACATGAGGAATACCACTTAGTGATGATATATCAATATTATCTATTCTCTATGTGGTATGTCATTCTCATGAGAAATTCAAATTCTATAATGTCCATTAATTATCTCTAGTTGGTTTTTTTGCCTCTTGTTAAGAAAATTTGGATTATCACATTATGGGGGAGTAATAAGCTATGTGCATATTACAAACCTAGAAAATGTGAACATGTGAGGTATTGCCACCTAGAATTGATTTGTTATTAATCTTATTCCTATGTGGCATGTTGCTCAAACAAGTTCCATTTTGGTAAAATGATTTTGTTTAATCACTCTTTTGGATCTTGTTTGTGATGGACATTCTTGGTACGGTTTTCCCCAAATATGTTCGCATATCCTTTTGGGAAATCGATTGCTTCAAGCTACTCTTTGTAGTGGCTTTGCATGATCGCGTGAATACTTGAAGCTATCAAGAATATCTATCTATTTAAGCTTTGGCCTTTAAATCTTCTCTTTTGCCATATGCTTATTTGTTGTGAAATTGGTCTTCAATATCATTCTATATACCACCGAGAAATATCTCTATATACTCCTTGTCCTTGACAAGTGATACTCATATGTGTGGTGAAATTTGTAGACCATCTTCACTTTGGCTTTTGCTTTGAATTTGCCTTATTTTTTGCCAAGGATTTGTTTGATCTAACTCTCACTTGTCTTCCTTGTATCTTTTGGATCCTTGTTGCTCTACTCAAAATTGCTTTGTGCTTTCTTGTGTTAGGAAAAGCAATGATCCCATTCTTGGGAAGCTATCCTACATTGAGTAGAACATCATTCTTTAAATTGGTTTTGTATCTTATTGCTTTCCTTGAACATGACTAGTGTTTGAATAATATGTATGGAGAGTGATGATCCCATTTGTGTGCATTTTGTATTCAAATGCAAGATCATAAATAATGCACAAATCTTGGGGGAGCATCCTATATGCTTTTGAACATTAGTTGTGTTCAATTGGTATTTGATCCCGATGACGTGTCTCTTTGGAAGACAAACATTTCTCGTCTTGGTACTTTGTGCCATCATGAGAAGTGTAGAGGGTTTGGTTTATTCCTTGATGATATTTTCATCAATTGGTATCTTACTTTCATTTGGCATCTTTTCAAAGTGGTATCTTCAATCATGTGTTGATTTGGGTTTTTGATATAATTTGGACAATTCTTTTCTTGTCACACTTGTGTGTGCTTTCTTGGTTTAATTGGTGTTTTGTCCAAATTGTATCTCGTTTGGTTCTTGAAAGTCTTGTGCATGCATATTTACTATATGTATATCTTATGGCATGCTTACTTTCGTTGATCCAATATATAGGATAAACTCCATCAAATCCTAAATGGCTAAGATGTGCATGAAATTCAATTTCATATCAATATGCACATATTTATGTGGAGTTTGTCCTATGTATTGTAGTTGCTCTAACTACTTTGGACCCAATGAGTTTGGGTACCATTTTGTACTTGAATTTGTTTTAGGTACATTGGAGATGCATTGGAAGCTTGTCTCATTTACAAGGAAGGTGTTATCACCATGTGCTTATTGGAGCCAAGCTCGGATGATCATGAACTCTTATCTTCTACATCACCAATGCTATCTCGGTAACAAGTATCTACCTCATGCATACTTTCTAGCTTTCAACCTTGTGTAGGTTGTTTCATGGCATGAATCTCTTTTGTTGCAATTCATTTGGTTCTTGCAAAACAACTTTATTGCAAATGTGAGCAAGCCGGGATGATTACATATCAAGGGGAATATATATAATCATTTTCATGATTCACCAATCCCAAATATGTTAATCTAGCACTTTCTACTCTATGTCTCACATATGCAATATTGATGCAAAATCATTTGCCTTTTGCGATACTTGTTATCTTTCTCGGAGCATCCCATTTTCACCTTATCCCTTGTGGATATTTTTGATGCTATGATGAGATTGTGTTGGAAGTTCATCTATATCCTCTAAGATAAAATTGAGCTTTGTGCTATGCTTTTAAGCAATGATCTTATTGTGTATTTATGACTTCCTCTTGGATATCATGTTCTTCACCGTTGTATCTATTTTGTGTGTGCATGTTTTTTGTGGACTTATATCTTCATGATTGTGTCTACTTAGAAACTTATACACATGAGAATAGTTACATCTTTAATTGGTATTCCAATTCTTTAGTGACCACCTCTTATTGCTTTTGATTCTTTGGTGGTTTCTAAAAGGCACAAGCTTTGCCTTTCATTGGTTTATTTTTTTTCTTAATAAGCTTGTGGACCTATTTGCTACACTCTTTGTTTGTGTTCTAATTATCTAGGAGGGAGTGAGGATTCCATGTTGTGCACTCCATATTGCTTTGCAAATCCTACTTTGTGCACGTACCTTGGGGAGTTCCCTCTTGTTGTTTAGAACATTTTTTCGGATCCTTTGTTGGTTACTTCTTTTGTCGAAGTATCTTTCAATTTGTTTTTCTTTTGCAATCTTTGGATCCTCAATATAGTTTGATCTCCTTTCCAACTATTCGTCATTGGATATGTGCATTTGATTTCACTCATATTATGAGAAATGCACACATTATGGGGGAGCTCTTACTATATTGGCCTCTAAATTTTTCCTCCCATTTCGGCAATCGATGCCAATGGGGGAGAAGTTTAGAGGGTTTAAGGGAATATGGTTTTGTTCTTTGTTCTCTTGCATCCTTGCTATGTGTTGCATGGTTGCTTAATTCATTATATAAACCCTCGTAAAAGGGATTGTCATCAATTACCAAAATGGGGGAGATTGAAAGTGCATGTGTTGCCCCATGCGTGGTTTTGGTAATTAATGACAATCCTTATGGACTAATGTTTGCATTGAGATATACTTGTAGATCTTGTCCATAGGAAAAGATTGGAGTTCATGTGTTGGACTCTAGAAGATTACATGATGACCAAGGTTCATCCAAGGGTTTATATGAAGAATGGTCATGTGAAGAGTTGAGCTTATTGCAAGCATGGCTTGGAAAAGAAGATTGAGTGAACTTCATGTTTATCTCCAAGCCATCATCTATATCAAGAGAAGAATATGAAGTGCAAGTGGATACATGAAGACGGAGCTTAGCGAGGCTCTCCCATAATGGTGTATGGGGGAGCATTTGGAAAGTCTTCATCAAGCATGTGCTAGCAAGCACAATCAAGAAAGGTGTTCCAACTTGAGGAGTCAAGATCATCATCTAGCTCAAGTGGAATGCGCAAGGCAAAGGTATGATCTTGATAGGGTTTCTATTTTACCGGTCTCGTGTGTTAGTGGAGACCGGGTTATAGGATAGACGGCGTACTATCAAGAGGGCTCTCAAGTGAGTAACTTGATCGCATCTTTGTGGAGAGCTCAAACCTTTGCATATTTGGCATATCATCTTTCTTGGTTCTTATTTGGCTTTTATCCATGTGGAATTTAGAGCTTGTGTTCATCTCCATACCAAGCTCTAGTTCATCAAAAACGGATTTCATTTGAATATCTTGTGATGTTTTTGATGTTGGAGGTTTTACGGTTCGTCTTTGTAGAGAGGTCAAACTCTCCTATTGTGTTCTCCTCCTCACATGATGGACTATGATGTGTATATGCATAATCTTGTAGAGCTTGTGAGTATCCTCTAACAAGCCCAAGATCGTAGAAAACGGAGTCCGGATGAGAAACATATTGCGGTTTTGGTTTGGAGGTTTTATCGGTTGTTTTTTTATCGAGAGGTCTAACCTTTTCCCATTTGGTTTTATCCTTCATTGTTGGACTATGATGTTTCTCTGCATGATCTTGTAAAGCTCTTTGTTACGATTCCAACGAGCCAAAGATCATCGAAAACGGAGTCGGATGCTCAAGATATCGTCGTTTTCGTTTGGGTGTTTTCTGTAGTTTTTCAGTCCAGCGGTAGTACCGCCCGGGTACCGCCGGGTACCGCTGGGAGTCCAGTACCGCGCGCGTTTTGAGCGCCCGAAATCACCCGGGGCGGTAGTACCGCTGCCTGGAGCCCGTTTTGAGCCTGTTTCTCTGTGCTAACTCCCCAGGGGGCGGTAGTACCGCTCCTGGGCGCGTTTTTCAGGTAACGGTTGGATTTTGGGACTCCTATTTAAGGGACCTTCTTCCCCAATGACCCCTAGCTCTTGAGCACGAAAAAGCCTCCCATTGTTGACCTTCTTGAGCTTGGATTTCTCTCTATTCCTCCATGATTCTAGCCTCAAATTAGAGGGAAAGAGAGAGGAGATCTAGATCCACCTTTCCACCAATCAATATCTCATCTAAGTGAGGAGAAGCCTTTGGATCTAGATTTTGGAGGGATTTTGTGTTCTTCCTTTGTTCTTCCTCTCTTCTCCCCCATAAGTATTAGTTGCTTGTGCTGGGATTTGAGAGTGAAGGATTTGAGCACTTGTGCTCTTGCCATTGCTTCGTTGCATCGGTTTGTGCTCTCCACGAGGATTCGTGGAAGTTGAAAGCTTGTGAACTTGTTACTCTTGGGTCTTTGGACCCTAGACGCCCGTGTGGTGGTTGAGACCCTTGTGTGGTCACTTGTAGCTGTTCGGGAGGCCCCAATCCCGTTGTGGGTTGTGCCCCGGATCGTTGTTGAAAGGCTTCAGATTTCTGCCTCGAAGGATTCCGATAGTGGAAGGTGAACCAAACCTTTGTGGTGCGGTTCATCGGAGAAGAAGGTGAAACCTTTGTGGTTGTTGAATCATTGTGTTGGTTCACACCTCTTCAACGAGACGTACTCCCCTAAAAAGGAGGAACTCGGGAATACAACCTCGTCTCCGCGTGCCTCGGTTATTTTTATACCCAGCTCTTTACTTATGCACTTTACATTGTGATAGCCTTCGTGCTTGAAGTATTCTATTGCTATCACCTTGTTACTTGTCTTGCTTAGCATAAGTTGTTGGTGTGCATAGGTGAGCCTAGTTTATTTAGGTTGTTGTCTTGTTATTTTAAACACCTAGTTTTATTCCGCAATTATCAAGCCTAAACCGGAAAAGTTTTAATCGCCTATTCACCCCCCCCCTCCTCTAGTCGATATCCTTGTCCTTTCAGATGGGCCAACCGGGGTTGGGCATCCACCTGTCCCTAGGCCCGACCGTGGTGAGGACGGCGCTTGACTCGAAACTCTAGCACGCGGGCCAGCTGGCGCCGGGGGTGCCGGAGCAGAGACCGGCGGCCAATCCTGACAGTCCAACACTCTACTGTTGTGGGTGGGCTCGCCAAGGCGGTGGGGAAGCGTGGAGGCACCGCCTAGCCAGGGGCACAACATCTGGAGCAGCACAAGCAGAGGAGCTAGCCGAGAAAACAAAGGCACCGCCATGGCCGCCCTGGCCAAACCGCGAACCTTGTCCTCCAGGAGCAAACCTAGCACGCCCACCGCTCCGATCGTGACCGGAGCTTGCAGAAGAGGCAGCCAGAACTGGGTCAACCAAGTCGCCCAACACACACTGTGGAGGACGAGATCTGGAGGTCGGGGAGGACACTCCGGCGCCAACCTCGTCATCCTCATCGGAGTTGTCGCCGGCGAGCGACCAGAAACGCGAGTCGCAGACCGCCGCAGCCGAACTCGGGGCCCTAGAGGCAGGAGAAAGGCGCCTCTGCACCTTCTTGCCGTCGGGCGGCCGTCGCCAAGGCTATCGCCCTTGAGAGCGGGAGCGAGTCGCAACGGTCTCTTATCATGGGGTGTTAAAACGATATAAAAATATTGTAGAATTTCAAAAACACCAATGCAAAAAAAAGGTACACATCAAATCCCCAATGGTAACAACTAAGTCCCCACGGTAATTTCTGTTGGAGTATGTCTTTGACTTCAGATTGGTGGATGAATTGTGTAGGTGCATATAATTAACGGTTTTGCTAATTCTCAGCTAGCTGAGAATTAGCTTAGGTCTCAGTCAACTCTGGGTCCGTCCGATCTCTTCTTGCTTTGCGATTCGTGCTGTTAGTCGTTGGCCCGTTTTGTATAGCTGTTTTGGTTGTCGGGCTTGTTTTTTTTCTTCTGGAGGTGCGATTTTTAATTTTCCGGGCTGGGCTGGATAGCGCGGTCTGGGTGGGCTCTGTTTTTCTCTTTTTTTCGCAGCCATTAGTTTTCTGGGCTCGAATTTGCTGTAGACTGTAGTTGTTGGATAGTTGCGGGCTGTTTTTTTTTTACATTTTTCCCTTAGTATCTGCCCTAGTTTTTGTGTGATCCAACTATACAAAAAGAATATCCATATTTTACTTTTCTTTTTAGTATAATGCGCCGAAGTTATTTTTTGTGAAGGCAATTGCACTTTTTTTGTTTTATGAATTGGTTGATTTTAGAATTGAGGATTTTTATTTTTGTGTTTCGGTGATTTGGTCTTCTTTTTTGTTTTTGTTGTGTTGTATGACATTCACTTCGATTCAGCTCGATTTGGGATCGATCGTCCATAATTATTCGATGACTAAACAAATCTGAAAAACTAGTTGATCACATGACGGAATTGTAGCTACCCAAAATTTGCATGCGGTTGTATTGATTTTTTTTTTGGTTGTTTGTTGTTATTTTTTTTGTTGCAATGCGCTTACAACTGAGCTTCTTTTCCAGAGCCAGTTACAACTGCACTTGCAACAGAGTTTTTCCTGAGCGATGCAACTGAGTTTTTTCTGGACCAGTTTTGCAACTACATTTGCATCTGATTTTTTCTCGACACTATTAGCGAGTTACAACTGCACTTGCAACTGATTTTTTTCCCGACTAAGTTGCAACTAATTTTTTTCTGACCCAGTTGCAACTACACTTGTAACTGAGATTCCCTCGAGTTTAGAATCCAGTTCTCCATCTGATATATTTTTTCTATTTTGTGTTTTTATTTTACTATATTATAATTTAATTTTTTGTGTTACTTTTCTTATTATTTTTGTTATTTTTTTGTATTTTGTTTTTGTTTTGAAATCCAGTTGCAACTGCACTTGCAACTGAGTTTTTTCTTCTTCTGTTTTTTTAGTTACAAGTGAGTTTTTCCGAGCCAGTTGCAACTACACTTGCAACTGAGTTTTTTCCGAGCCAGTTTTTGCAGCCGAGTTTTTTGTGTCTACTTGCAACTGCACTTGCAACTGAGTTTTTTTTGAGCCGGTTGTAACTACACTTGCAACTTTTCCGAGTGCAACTACATTTGCAACTGAGTTTTTTTCCGAGCCAGGTGCAACTGTACTTGCAACTGAGTTTTGTTTTTCCGACCCAGTTGCAACTGCACTTGCAATTGAGTTTCCGCTAAACTAGTAGCAACTGCAATTGCAACTGACTTTTCTTCCGAGCCAGTTGCAATTGCACTGAGTTTTTTTTCGAGCTAGTTGCAACTGAGTTTTTATGTTTATATGTTTATTTTATTAAAATGAGATTTGCCGATTCTAGATGTGAGTTTCAATTGATATTTATGATTTTGTTTTTTTCATGTTCATTATTTGTTATTATGTTTTAAATGACATTTGTATTTTTTTTTGTCTGCAAGCCAGTTGTAACTGAGAATTTCTCGAATCTATAAGACTTGAGCCATTTGCAACTGCACTTGCAACTGAGATTTCTCGAACCTGTAAGCCAGTTGCAACAACACTTGTAGCTGAGGTTTTCTCGCGAGTGGAAAGCTAGCTGTAACTGCATTTGCAACTGAGTTTTTTCTCGCGTGTGGAAGCCAGTTGCAACTGAACGTGCAACTTGGGTTTTAATTTTTATATTATTCTTTTAATTATGAATTTTTGTTTTTTGTCTGGAAGACAATTGCAACTGTAGTTGCAATGTTGGTGTGGAGGTCCTTTTGATCTACGATTATCATTTTCTACGATGGTTTTTCCACTAATGCCCTAACCCTTTGGGGTTTAGCACGACGAATTTCCTTCTATCGATTACAACAAGCTCTTGTACGACAAGGTTTGTCTGGTTCCAATGAGGGAGAGTCGAGAATAGAGGCGCACCTTTTGCCTTGTTTCAGTGTAGTCGCTAGGTGGTCCTGTGACTTATTTATATTTTTGTTACTTTTTAAGTCTTTTTATACGGTTGTGGATAATTATTGATAGATTCGGCGGAATTTTTCGGAGAAAAATATATGTGATTCATGCAAAGTTACATATTGGTTCGAGCTGAGATCCTATTTACATAAACTAATTTTAGTTTTTTGTTTTGTTTGTAATGGTAGCGTGTAGTATTTTCTCAATTAGGAGTAACCATATTCCTAGCTGTACAAGCTACGTGCGCCGGAAAGTCCAAAGAAAAAACTACGTGGGCTGTGGCTGGAACAGACCAAGCCGATCAGTACACTTCCTTCCGTTGTCGGCAATGGACCCCTATACCTCGCCTTTAGCGAGTCGTAAGAACGACTCACCCGCACGTTTCCCTTCCTTCGTTCTTTGCGCGTGAGGCCCATTAACGATGGAAAGCCCATTAACGTTTCCCTTCCTTACTTCGTTCGTCCTTCTTCGTGGTTCGAGTCCTGCTCCACGCAAAACTGTTTCTTTTCTTTTTCTCAAAAAAACAAAAACAGTTTCCTTCCTTCGTTCTTTCGTTCTTTTAAATGTATCTTTTTTGTTAAGAAATATTAATTGGAAAATTAAACATTTTCAAAATGAATATTTTTTTTAAATTGGAACAGTTTAAAAATATGACCATTTTCAAAAAAATTGAAAAATTAACCATTTTTCAAAAATTAATATTCTCCAAATCGGAACATTTTGAAAAATGAACATTTTCAAAATAGGAACCATTTCTAAAAGAACGATTTTTCAAAAAATAAAACATTTTAAAAAATCAAAACCATTTTCAAAACTCGAACCATTTTTAAATCGGGACCATTTTCAAAAAGAACTATTTTAAAAAAGAAACTTTTTCATAAAACAAAACATTTTAACATTTAAAAAATCGGAAACATTTTCAAAAAAGTGAAACAACTTTTTTTAAATCGGAACCATTTTTTCGGTTCGGAACCATTTTCAAAAAGGAACCATTTTCGAAAAATCAGAACCATTTTTTCATTCGGAACCATTTTCAAAAAATCGGAACCATTTTTCCGGTTCAGAATTATTTTCAAAAAGGAACCATTTTTCGAAAAATCGGAACCATTTTTTCATTCGGAACTATTTTCAAAAATCGGAACCATTTTTTTTGGTTCGAAACCATTTCAAAAAGGAACCATTTTTGAAAAATCGGAACCATTTTAAAACATCGGAGGAGCGCGCCTTGTTCCGTCCTCCTTCATGGAGCACTTATGTATCACGAGCTCAGTGGCCGACGGGCAGCTGAGCGAGCGGAGGAGTGCGCCTTGTTCCGGCGGCGACGGTGAGACGTTGTGATGGTAGTAGCTTCGATGGACATGGCGCTTCTCGTCGTCCTCGAGAAGCACGGAGTCGAGGTGGATGGAGGCGAGCAGCGGCGCGACGTCGATGACGCGGTGGAGACCGTCGAATGGCACGTTGCAGTGTCGCAGCCGCAGCGCCGCAAGCCGCGGGAAGAACGTGGGCGACGACGCCAACATGAGATCGCTGCAGTTGGTGATCTCGAGCACGCGGAGGTCTCCGATGGCAGGGAACCGAGACCGATGGGGTAGATCCCAAGCCCATAAACAAACTAGCTAACCTCATATGGGCTCCTCTCGAAGTACATTGGCTTCCCGTTGATGGAGTCGACGGCGGCGATCAGGAGCTCCTCGACGCCGAGCGCCGCCGGGTGAGAGAGCACGCCGGCGAAGACGTCGTGCTTGCGGCAGTAATCCATGTCGCCGTTCAGAAAGCCGCAGATGATGTTGCCATCCCTGGCCTCCACGCGTAAGGTGAGCTTCGTGACAGGAATGTTGTCGTCCACTCCGGCGGCCTTGGCGAAGGCGTCGAGCGCCGCGCCGCCGCCTGGGCTCCGGTGACGAAGGCGTCGCGCCTGGCGTAGAAGCCGTGTCGAGGTTGCTCCTCGTTCTCGCTGATGCGCGCCACGAGGTTGATGGCGCCCGAGGAGGGCCAGAGCCGGCGCCACCGCCTGAGCGTCGTGGTGAACGCGCCCTCCTTGGCGGGGACGAAGTGGAGGACGCGGCGCAGGACGTCGTCGCTCAGGTGGGAGAGGCGGTCGCCACCGGCGGCCATCGTGGACATGCTGTGAGCGATTACAGCGATGAGGGTTGTTTCGATTCTGGATGCGATTAACTTGGATCTGCGTGCACCCGTCCATTGTATTAGAGCATCTCCAACAGACGCGCTTCGGCGCGCTATATTTCCTTTGCAGCGCCAAAAAGGCGTTTTTGCGCGCGGGGCGCCAGTTTTGCTTTTCCAGAAGCGCTATAGTTTAGCGCACCGAAACGCAGCGCTCCAGCAGACGCCCAAAAAAAGCGCTCCAGAGCCAAATTTTGCAACAAAATAAATACAAACAACACAAATTTAAACGATTTTAAACTTAGTTCGATTGATTTGACGATTTTTCACCTAATACAAACTACTACGAACTACCTAATAGAAACTACAACTCTAGAACTCGAAGTCCGAGCAATCCGAGGCGGTGTCGCTGGAGATTTCGTCCTCCAGCGCGCTCCACCGCTCGTCGCCGGCGGGCCAAGTCGCGCGGCCTGCCGCGAGCTCGGCCTCCGCCTCCGCCTCCCCCTTCGCCAGGCGCCGCGCCTCCCTGTTCTCGCGGCGCTCGGCGCGGCGCTCCGCCTGCTCCGCCGCGGCGGTGCTCCAGTGCTCCACCTCGAGCTGGTGTTCGCGCGGGTGGCTGCGGTACCAGTCCGCAACCGCGCGCTGGTCCCGCTCCGCGACGAGGCTGAGCATCGCTCGACGGCGGTGGAGCCGGCGGTCTTCGTCGGTGACGAGGCGCGGCGGCGGCGCCATGTTGCGCGCTTCCTCGGCGTTGCGGCAGTCGGCGAAGTTCATCTGGCGGCGCGAGCGGCCGAGCACCCACGCCACCGCGTCCCAGGCGTGGGCGGCCTCCACCGCCGTCTCGAACGTCCCGAGCTGGACGCGCTCCTCGCCGGACCGGATCTCCGACGTGAAGGTGCCGTTCGGGCGCGCGCGGACGCCGCGGTAGCCAGATTGGCTTCGGCGGCGCGGCGGTATGGTGGCGGCGGCGCGGCGCGGGCGGAGGTGGGAAAAGATGGAACTATCCAGACGCGCACGGGAGAGAGAGAGGTGGTTGCGTGGCGCGTTTGTGTCCAGCGCGCTGGACGCGCGGCGCTATATATGACGCCGCGCGTGCCACTTCGTCCAGCGCGCTGGACCGTTTTCCCGCGCGGCGGAAGTTTCCCGCGTCTGCTGGAGAGCGCGAACCGGCCCCGCGCGCGGGAAACGCCGGTATTGAAACGGCCGGTATTTCGCGCGCGCGGTGTTTTTGACGCGTCTGTTGGAGATGCTCTTAGCTTTGGTCGATTCCTATTCGGACTGGAAATCCATCGCGTCGAGCCCTACTCCAATTCATATGACAGCTAGTCGATCTTCATTTATCTCTAAAAAAAACAAATCAAAGGAGATAGATCACAGAAGTTTGAATTGTTTTTTTTAGGGGAAAAGGTTGAATCAATTGGTTGAGCACATTTTGCAAACCTGAGACGATCATTTGGCCAAAGCACTGGCTTCCCGCGGCCAATTTTAGAGATGATGGGTAACTGAACTGTAACGAAACTGAAGTACTGAACCCATATGAAATATTTAAACAAACCAGACCAAACTAATCCACCGAATTGTGTATTCCCACCCAACCTAAACTAACCTACTCCCTCCGATCCACAAAGATTGTACGTAGGTGTTTTGGTACGACACTTAATCTGAATCGGAGGGAGTACAAGATATCTCCACCAAAACCGAACATCAGGCAGAGCTCATGAGCACCTACTAGTTACCAGGACAACAACGTCGCTCAACCACCACGTCGACGAACAAAAAACATCCATCAGTAAGTAAATCTTAAGTGCACCATGCCTTCTCCTCCCAAAACATACATAATAACTCTCTACCAGCGCAAGAAAACTGTCTCAGTGCATGTCACTCGTAGAACTCTGCTCCGCATTGCTGGTACCCCTACTGCTGCTCCACTTCCTGAGGTGTGGTGTCCGGCTTGACAGGCAGCTTCTCGCCGCCACCGTTCCGGCGACGGGCGACCGAGACCAAGTCCATGAGCATCGCCTCCGCGGCGTCAATCGCTTCCTGTGTCCCGCTGATCACCACCTCCCTGCACATGTGTCACACATAGAAAGTTACTAGACCGCAGGCCTCTGTAATCCGCAGCTCAAATCATGCGTTCATTCCACAGACAGCCAGTCAGGGTCAGGGTAAACCAACATACCTGTCAGTAGTCCCAGCTACAAAATCACCCTTGGACGAGGTCCTGATCCATGCGCCGGTAGCCTGAACTCCAAGGAACCAATTAACAATTAGCCAAAGGCATCCTTTAGTGGCACGCCAAATGGGAAGCCGGTAAAAGATTTTAAGACCAAATCGTCCAGAAACACTATACTACCCCATATAGTGCATATTAGTGATGCAGGATACCTGTAAGATATCCTTTATGTTCCTCCCAGCACGGCCAATGACGGCACCGATATGCTCATCGGCAATAGCAATGGTCAGGGACTCTTGGGCATCATCATTGTTATCGGGCGACCTTTTATGCGTGTTCGGCTAAAGAAATTCAAGAAAAGATGGTTCAGATTTCGCAGCAGGCAACATATACCATCAGTAAACTGGACATAAACAGTCAACGATAGTCTTGGAAAATTATTTCCATGCAGTTCTAAAAAATAGACAGAGGAATTTCATGGATAATGAGGCTATGAATATGAAGCACAAAGGGATAAGGGACTGGTTGCAGGAAACTACACACACATTTATATGCAAATCAGATTAGCAGGTTGCAGTCAAGCACGCAATTTTCGTTCATTCCTTTGGAAAAGAAAGTTCCATAATTCTTCTCTTGAAATATAACAGCCAGTTGTACATTTTCCAAGCATAAACTTTCCACATATTTTACATGAGCAAGGGCTTCAACTTTCCACATGGAAGGTTGATGTTTTTCCATTTGTCGTTGCTTAGCTTTGATTGGGAATGGAATCAAGATTCTAGTGTATGACCAACAAGCATTACGATGGAAAAGAGAAATAAACAAAACCCTTCCTTTTCTAACAGTAACTACCTCATACTCTCCTAACATCCATTCTTTTTCTGTTTACATTTTCTAAATTACTTCTTAACAAGACATCTATTGAGAAGCCTTATTAATGCATGAAAGAAGCAATCTACGTGAAAGGAGAATCAGAACATGTAGTGGTGTATTTCAATAACAATGTCTTACCCTGCTGTGGTGTCTTTCAACATGCTCATCTGGCCCATAGTCTTCACGCCCAGCAGATGAAGCAGGATAAATTGGAAAAGGAAGGCCTGAATATTTGGGAGCGCGATTAGCCAATTAGTTACTGGAAAAGAGTGATGCAATACGGACTAGTAGCTCAATGCCTGTGAATCATTACGACTAATCCAGCATCTCACTACACAAGAATATCAGAAAAGAATATGGAAGCAACCTATTCATCAAGTTCAGTCTTACTGCAAGCCTTTGACAAGATAATATACCAAAATACCCCAAAGGCAGACAAGATGCGTATGAGGAGGCATACAACATTACAACCCGAATTCAGTAGCGGGCAATTACATAAAACAAGAAACAAAGGTAAAAAAACGGCTGTAGCATATCAAGTGCTAAAAGTTATGCTTAAAAACCTCCATAGGGGCATGAGTAGCGATCGTCCTCCAGCAACTCAGAAAGTATCAAGAATATTGCCTGCAGCTGGTTGTCCAAGATTCCTGTGATTGTAACCAGCCTATCGTTCACACCATAGGAGATGTCGTGGGGTGAGATCACAATTCCAGCATTTGATGCTTTAGTTAATGACCTAAATGGTAAACAAGAAAAGGGAATAAGTATAAAACCTGCAATATCTGAAAAGTACAAAATAAACTGAAGAAATATGATGAATGATTATGTTGGAATGTGGGCTCCAAATACTAGTGAAATGGAAGGGAATGTCGCCTAGGCCCCCAAACAAATAGTGAAGTACATCAAACACAGCAAGATTAACTTTTGGTCTTGTTGTTCCCTCGAGTTGCTTGCTTGCAAGTACATCAAACACAGCAAGATTGAAGGGGAAAAAGCCTACTTGATGATTGTTCCTGCTTTGCCAATGAGCGCGCCACAGCATGCGTCGGGCACCACGAGCACGACATCGTCGACCACCTGGTCACCCTGAGGCCAGAGCAGAGCAGAGGATTATCTAATCGATTGGAACAACAAGACCATCAGACTGAACGAAACCATCCCGAGCAGAGCAGAGTAGGGTACCTGGTAGTTGATTTTTTCGAGGATGAGCTCGGCGGCGTCCATGACCTGGTGGAAGAGGCCGGAGACGAGGATGACCCTACTGTCTGTGCCGGGGAGGAACTGGCCGCGGCGGGAGAGCTGGACTTGGGCCCCCGATGTGGACACGACGGCGGTGATGGCGTACCCGGCCCTGCCGATGACGCGGCCGGCGTCGGCGTCGGAGACCAGGAGCCTGGCGTGCGTCGGCTGCTTCCACAGGTCATCTGAAATGGAAAGATCGGTGGGTTCCGAAATTAAAAACCCTCGCAAAAACCCTCCTTTTTTCTTTCTGTACCGAGCCGGGCCGAGAGAGTGGGAGCAGAAGGGGCCGGGGACGCAAGATCCAAGGCGTGCGGCCGTGGAGGTGGGTAGTAGAATCATCGGAGCCGGAGGGGACGGGTCATCGGTCGGGCTAGTCTTGTTCTTGTTGGGGAAGAAAGAAAAGAAAAGAACAGGGGAAAGCATGGGAGGGAGGGAGATGGATCGGAGGATTCCGCGTAGGATGGAGGAAGCAGCGTGAATGCGGGTACCCTACCTTCGTAGCGGTCGCCGTCTTCGGAGGCCGGCGGCGAGGAACCCATGGGGATGGTACGGGAGGGGGCGAGGAGAAGGTCGGGTGGCCGCCGCCTCGCTTCCGGTGGTGGTGGGTTCGTCTCCACCTGCTCCCTCTCTCTCTGGTCGTTTGTGCGTTGTGGCACCACACTCCCGCCAGGTGGACCCAGCCGGTCAGCGAAACAGAACATTTTTTCTTCCCATTTTCTGTTCACGGAAAAACGAAAACCAGTTGGTTCGAGCAGCTTCCGGCCACAACAACTCTTTTTTTCGAAATAGGACTCTAGCAGATTCAGATCTCAAAAAAAAAAATCTAGCAGATTCAATAAAGTTTACATTCCTTCACACCATAAAAAGAAAGGTCCATATGATTTTTCAGTCGGACTAAAACAATCCAAAGGTAGGAAGAATCTTTTGACATTTCGTTTATATAAGCAGAGTGAGAGCGGTCTTTCGGTTCCAGAACTCATATGTTTAGAATAAAAAATTTGAAAAAAAATAATACAACATTTCGAAACATTCTGAAACTTGATAACGTCATATCTTTGAGAATTGCTCACCCAAGTACCAACCAACAATAGAGACGAGCCTGGACGTCTCACCCTCTCCCGTTACTGTAGTAGAGGGGAACTTTTGAGCTCTTCCGGCCGATCCACTCCGCCGCCGCCGATTCGTTGGATTCCTCGCCCTCCGCCGGCCGCTCCGGTGGCGGGAGGGCGGGGGATCCCCGTCTCGCGGCTGTACATAGTAGGATCTGGTAGGTTTCCTGCCGGAGGAGCCGTGCAGGTGGCGGTGCCGCCGGTGAGGATTTTGGTGCAGGTGCTCGTCCCCTTCAGCGGCGAGGCTCGGTGGAGCTTCGCGGCGGTGCGCCTGTTGTCCTGCCACTCGCTGGTCTCCGGATCTGCGCTGTGTGGGTGCCCCTGGCCGGAGTCCGAGGTGCGGCGGATCCGGTTGTTGAAGATCTTGATGCGCCTGTTGCGGCTTGATGCGACGGCTTCGACGACGTCCTCTGGTGTGGCCCTTTGGGGCCGGCGTTCGGTGACACCCTCGCGCGCTGGGGGCTGCTCTCGATCCAAGGCTTGAAGGAGAGCAGGGGCGGCGACACGCCATCGACGGCGCCGTGGTTGAAGACGAAGCTGTGTAGCAGGAAGGGGTGCGTTGTAATTTCCGTTTCTTCGGGGACCTTTCTGTAATCGAGCTGTAATAGTTGTCTCACTAGCAAAAAAAAAGTACCAACCAACAACCAAACTCCGTCTAGTCTCTGATTTGTACTCGCTCCATTCACAAAAGGTATCCAAATTTGGAGTTGGTTGAGATATCCTTTTGTGAACGGAGGGAGTAGAAGCTTCGTACTTCATATCTTTGTTGTGTGCATTATATGAGTTTCGTGATGATTAAGTAACCAATTATATGTAACTTGATAACTTTATTTATATGTGTAAATTGATATTTTTTTCAAAAAAGGAGCATTTCTCACGGCATCTGCATCGAAATGATGCATATAGTTTTTTTATTTCCATGAGTCACTTGATAAACTGTGATGTGCTTAGTCGCACTATTGCGGCTCTAAATTACACACATGTAATTAGCCATCGGTCTTGGCTCAAAATATGCGGGTAACATCACGGTAATTCATAGTAAATGAATTACTCCCCTAGAGGTGTTGCCCTACCCGCCAATTTGGAGTACTCTCGAGCGTGAGATCTAGTTTGTCCGTCAAATTGTTTTAACCGTACTTGTGTTTTACCTCCCGGGTTGACTAGGGCCTTTGGATGTACGTATAGGCCGACTCATTCACATCTTGAGTTCCTCCGGCTGACCATGAAGTCTAGGCCTCATCTAGCAACCGAAGAACACTTTTTCTTGTGCATGGCATGCTCTATGCATGGCTACAAAGAAAAACAACCGGGTATTCCTTTTTCTAAATTTGATAGATCTAGGTTATATTATTCCCTCCCTCCTTTGGTGGCGGCCTGGCGGGTCATGGTGGACAGCGACTCTGTGCAAGAAGAGATTGGTGGGAATATTATGAGGATGGCCATATGAATCACAAGGACGAAGAAGTGCGACTCTGCATAAGTGGAGGTGGAGCGACTCTGGCACTCTATTTGTTCGCTAGTAAGAAGGTGACTAGTTGAATTTAGCGTGGCGTCACGCCACGCTCTTGGTGTTTTTGTTTGTACAATATATATATATATATATATATATATATATATATATATAATTTTTTGTTCGGCAAAATGTTGCCCAAATTGGAGTGTTGAAACATGTTTTTATTTTGTTATGAGTAGGCAGCATTTTTGTTGCGAGTTTTTTTGATATATTGTGTAAAATATTTAAATATTTAGTGGTTTGAAATATTTGAATATGTTTGTATTTCGACGGCAATATTTAACTGAAATTAGGAAAATTCATGTGAATTTGACTCACATTGGAAAAAGTTTGTTTGTACGGTCTCGAAATTTTGGCTAAATTGAATGTTTTAGTATATTTGTAATTTGCTATAAGCATATAGTTTTTTTAGCATTATCGATATATTTAATGGACTATCGGTATATTCGCTAAAATGTTGGCCAAATTGGAATTTGCAAATATGTTGTTTATTTTGTTATGAATAGGCAGCATCTTTGTTGAGCATTATTGACATATTTTGTAGAATATTCAAATATTTAGTAGTATGAAATGTTCGACCATGTTTGTATTTTGTTGTCAATATTTAAGATTTTAATTACCTCCAAATGGTAACATAATTTGAATATTCCATTTTTTAAACATAAGTAGGTTGTATATATTTTTCTGATTGTTTTGATACATTACTCATTTTTTCTAATGGATATATGGAGATATTGATTTATAATTTGTTTGAATTTTAAAAACTGGTGAAAGTGGGAAGCTATTTGTATGTAAAATTTGTCGGCTTTTAAATGCTTAATTTTGGAAGCCATTGAAAATTTTGAAGTTTTTGAATCTGAAATTTGGTCATATGACATAAATAGTAAGCGTTTATTTTGTTTGTGTTAATGTTGATATATTTCATGTTGTGAATGTGGTGGTGGGAAAAATTCAAATTTGAAAATGTACCCATTCGAAAGTTGTTTAGATTTGAATGTATTGGAATAAAAAAGGAGAAGTTTACGTTTACAAATTATTTGAATTTCAAAATTGTTAAAAGCTGTTTGCATGTTTTTTTTTTTTGGGTTTTTAGTGCTCAGATTCAAAAGGCATTGGATACTTTAAAGTTTTCAAACTTCGAATTTATCAAATGCTGTAAATAGTCAGTGTGTTTTTTCTGTGTTAATGTTGATATATTTGTCATATTTGTGAATACTTGGTGGGAAAACTTCAAATTTATAAAGGTGCACATTCGAAAGTAGTTTACATCTGAATATTTTGAAATTTACATTTACAACTTTTTTCTAATTTGGTTAAATAGGGTAGGCCTGCCTGTCAGAATTTTAACAGTTTATGAAATTAAACTTGAAAAGGGGAAAATCCGTTATATTCTAGAGCATGTCCTATTTTTAAGCAAATTGGAATGTTAAGAAATGTTTCTATTTGCTTATCAATCTCTAATTTAAGTCTATAATGTGTGCGAAAACACATTTATTTAACTGAAATCGTAATTAGAGAGTTTGTTTTGTGAAGTTCAACTCCATGTAATTGTCCATATAATTGGAGCAAGTACATTGGTTGTTTTTTTTTGAAAATTTGACCAATTTGAAATGTTTTGTTCATAGTGCAGAATATTTCCATTTTTTAAGCAAATTGAATGCCTTAACATGTTTTTTTTAATTAATTTTTTATTTAAGCCCATAGTGAATTTAAATGCTCATATATTAAATTGAGTTCCATAGTTTAGTTTTTTTTTGTTTTAAATTCAAATCCATACAATTGTTGATATAGTTAAAGTGAGTGTATTTGTTTTTTTTTTAATTTTTTTTACTGAATTGAATGTTTAAATTGCTAGTATGTTGTTATATTTTAGCGTAGTTCAAAATATTTAGTAAGTTGAAGCGTAAATTTTAATTCTATAATTAGGGAGAAAGTAATATGCGAGTATTTATCAAATTTGACTCAATGTAGTTAGAGGGAATACATTTACATTTTTTGATATATTTTAGAGTAGCAAGTTGAAATGTTTATCTGTGATGAATGTATTTGTTGCGAGTATTTTTATGTATTTTTAGCGTAGTTCCAAATATTTAATAAGGTGAAATGTGAGTATGTTGAAATTTTTAAGATTCTTTCAAAGAAAAAAAATTCTTTAGCAACTTGAATTGCATAAATTTGTTCATTTTTTTGCTCGTGATTTTGTCTAATTTTGAAGAAAATTGAAGGTTGTAAAATGTTTCTGTTTCTTTATCAATTTATAATTTAAGTCCATAATGAGGGCGGAAGTACATTTATCCAACTGAATTCCATAATTAGGGAGTTTGTTTTGTGAAATTCAACTCCATATAATTGAGGGACCAGTTTTTTTTAAATTTCGTCCAAAATTGAATCGTTGAAGGGAGCTCATTTGTAGTATTATTTCTAAATATTAACCTTTTTTGGTTTCATATAGCTGCATAATTGTAGGAAGCTCATTGTAGTATTATTTCTAAATATTAATTTTTTTTGGTTGCATATAATGTGTTTAAGGGTTTTCTTAAATTTTAAGTTTAATCAAAAATTGTTGAAAGTACATTATGTGAGCATGCATTAAATTCAATTAAAAATCATTTCATAATTAGAGAAAATAAAATTGCATTTTCTTTAAATATTATTAAATTTAACTATGTAATTAGAGAGGTTTAAGTTATATTACCTCCAAATATGTTAGTGTAAGTGAAATCGTTAAGTATGGTTCCAAATTGAAATGTGAAATTTGTAAGGAGATGAATTGTCAATAAATATGTAAGTTTGGTGACACTGGGAGAATGCGAAGAAAAAGAAAAGAGAATAGAAAAAAATGAAAACATGTAAACGAAAAGAAGCAATATCATTTTGAATATCTCCAGATATATTTAGAGGGAATGCAATTTGTGAGCACTCATCAAATTTGATTCAAGTAATCAAAGGAAAATACTTTTTAAATTTGAAAACACTTAGATTTGAAAGTTCTTCAAATTTGGAAATTATTGTATTTGTAAAAGAGTTTACGTTTAAAAGTTGGTTGGATTTTAAAATTCGTTGAATTGGGAAAATATTCAGATTATATATTTTTAATCTTTACGGAATGTTAAGTTGTGGAAGACATTTTAAATGTTAAAATAATCAAATTTTGAAATGATATTATCGCATAAATAGATAGCATTAACTTCTGTGTCTATTTTGTTTTATTTTTTTCGCATTTTGATGGTGTATAAATTTGAAGCTACTGAATTTGTAAATTTATTTTCCATTTTCTGAAATTTTTGTGAGGCATTGGGGTCCACCTGGCTGGATTTTTATGTTTTTTGTATTTTTTTCAGGAAAAAAAAGGCAGCCTGGCCCACACTGACGTCAGCAGTGCCCTGGCCTGCCGCTGCCGCGGCGGCGACAGCGACGGCGCCGCCGCGTCGGAGCGAGCCAAGACGCGCTACTGGACGCGTTGGGCACGGCGCGACGCGGGCTACCCGCGGGTGGCGGCGCGGCCGCTGCTTGGTCGCCAAAACCAATCCCAGCGACGATTCCGCACCGATTCCACTTTCCGTGCGCCGCCCAGTACGCATCCGTCGGCGAGGACGAAGAGGGAGCGACGGAGAAGCCTCCTGCGCCGGCGGATCCGTCGGGGAAGGCGCGGAACGGCCGTGGCGTGCGTCGACGCCGGCGCGGCGATTTCCGCGTCGCGCGGAGGAGAAGGAAGAACAGGGGTGTGAGGGCATTTTGCATTTTAGTCCGTGCAGGGTTCGCGATTTTCGAAGCGGTCCTTCGCTTCGCGATTGCGTGTATTGCGGGTTAATTTATAATTGTTGGAGGGGTGTTTTTGCAAAAATGTCACGGGTGCGATCTGTGGGCCGTCCGATCGCCGACCGACGGCTGGGATCGCGGCACTGTAACTGTTCATTGCTACAGTCGCCGAGCGCTGAGGGCTCGCGAAACGGTCCGTCTTTGATATAGTTGGAGATGATGAAAAGCGACGAGGAGCGCAAGTCCTGGATATGACATATAATAGTGCTACCACACATCAGAGTGCTCTATGATTTTGGTTAAATCTAGATCATTGGATAGGAAATGAATGATTTGGGAGGATTCTAACATCAAAACAATCATCTCGCGCTCCAATTAGAGACAAGTGCATTTGCATGTTTAAATTGAGGATTGATTTCTTTGAAACACACCGTCTATCTTGAAAGTTGCAAAATGAAGCCTAACTTAAGTAGTGCTGGTTCATTTTGGGTAATCTCGGGTTTGTATTTGTGAATTTGCACGTGAACAATTCTCTGGCTGCTAGTTTCCCATCCAAGGGCTCATATTTTCCTAGAGTCACGTAGCACTCAAAATTATGGTTGTACTAAAAATGTTCTCCTAGTTATACCACCCTCCTCGATACATGAGGAAGAAGGAGGTGGGCGAGAAGCGGCTGAGCTATCGGCAATCCAGAGACGGCGCCAAGACGGCAAATGCAACATATGAACACTTTAGTGAACAAACTTAGAAAAATGCACGCATAAAAACTCAAAGCTGATTGAGTCCATGAGGGCCTCTTATTTCTCGGGTACGGCAGATCGAGGAAGCCCCAAGCTTTAGGGAGACCCAATGACTGTGAAAAAAAAAACCGATCCAAAAATCTCGGATCAACGATTCAATGCCCCTTTTCTCCCTTCGATGATGACGACGACTTAGCTAGTCTCTCTGTTTCCTTGTCACCCGGCGTGCCCTTCCGCGCGGTCATCATCTCCGATGACATTAACAAAGTGGCCTCATGCCAAGACTATGAAAGTTCTCTAAAATTAGTTCTGGTGGAGGCATTCGATGTGTACTGCAAGTTATATTAAAGATACCCAAAGTGACTTGAACGTGAACGTGACGGTATGATTTTCATGTCCTTCTTGCATTTCAACTCTCTAATTTATTGTCATATGATGTAAAATTTGTGGCTAAATTTCACAAATTTAGGACAAGGTGGAAGATGAGGAGGAAAATGTGGAGATCATCAAGTGGCCTAAGAGTGTGGTGAATAAAACCATTGATAAGTAAATATTTACTACATGTTTGATATTGCATTTGTCATATGAGCTATGTCCAAAAAAAAATCAATGAATTTTGGCCCTTTTTTGTCCAAAAACAGTGATGTTATCGTGTGGTTTCTCATAAGAAAATCGATTTCGTTGCCGTGCATGTCGATACTCTGTGGAAAGGAAAAATAGGAACGAATTTGGCGCGGCTACGATCAGTAGGGGCCAATTAATCGACCGATGAAGGCACGATGGGTTGAGACTTGAGAGAGAAAAAAAGACTTGCTGCCTTCCAATTAATCGACCGATGAAGGCACGATGGCGAGCGAGCACGATGGGCCAATTAATCGACCGATGAAGGCACGATGGGCCAATTAATCGACCGATGAAGGCACGATGGCGAGCGAGCACGTTTTTGGTCTGACAAATGGCTGCCTTCCAAGCAATCCATCATTGAGGCCTTCCCCATCCTGGCGACTTTCATCCGCGACTCCGGCATCTCGGTTGCCGATGGCATGCGCAACCACAGATGGGTCAGAGATGTACAAGGCGGGGTCTCCACGGCAGCGATTGCACAATACCTCCGCCTCTGGGATCTTTTGCTCACGATCGAGTTGCTGCCAGGCGAGAACGACAGGCTGATCTGGCGGCACTCCAAGGATGGCATCTTCTCCACCAAGTCAGCCTATGGGCTGTTCTTCGCCGCGAACATCAAATTCCCTTGTGCTGGACCAATCTGGAAGTCGAAGGCGCCTGCCCGCTGCAAATTCTTCATGTGGCTCGCTGTTCATCAACGCTGCTTGACCGCGGACAATCTGCGAAAGCGCGGCTGGCCGCACAGCGACACCTGCCAGCTATGCCTTTCGGCCCCTGAGACTTGCACCCACTTGTTCGCGCACTGCCCATTCAGCTCTCGGGTCTGGCAGAGGGTCAGGGCGTGGACTAACGCTGACTTCCCCACTCCAAGCACGGCATTCTCCAGCACAGAGGACTGGTGGCTGCAAACCAGGAAGAGGGCACCCAAGAACTTGCGTCGGGACTTTGACACTGTGGTCATTCTTGTACACTGGAAGCTCTGGAAGGAGAGGAACGCAAGGATTTTCGAGAATGTGAGCCACCATGAGGAGCTGGTCTTCGACGGCATCCGGGAAGACATTGCTATGTGGCGCTCTGCCGGCCGCGTGCTGGCGATCTGAGCTAGCCTGCTTCTCTGTTCCTTTTTACGCGTTGAGTTGGGCGTTCCGCTGGCCAGGCCTGTCTGGCGCAGCTTCACCCTGTAGCTGATCGTTGGCACACTTTTTGTGTGTTTCAACTTGCTGTACTCTCCTTTCTATCTTAATAAAGATCGGCCAATGACCCTTCGCAAAAAAGACTTGCTAAGGAATTAAGGGGGAGTGTGTACGTATAGGAATACTAGTTTAGTAGATCAAACGCGAGGATCGAGATTAGCAGTACTGGTACGACCCTTCTTGTTTACCTTACCTAGTCTTCTCGTAGTGCCTACGGGTTGTGTGTACCCTATGTTGAGTGGCTCACTAGTAGGAAAACGCCTACTACTGGCGGACGGAAAACGGCTACCGCTGTGGGCACGCGCCCGCCAGCGATGACTACGCCAGTGGTAACATATACCGCTGGCGGCAGACTGTCCGCCAGCGGTAAAGGTGGTTACCGCTGGCGGGCAACACGAGCGCACGCCAGCGGTAAGGGTTGATACCGCTGGCGGGCACGGCGTCCGCCAGCGGTAAGTTATTAGGAATTAAAAAAAAACAATTTAGTTAATACATTTATTTATTATGAATAGGACCCCAGATCTATTAGCAATTACAAACACCCGATAAAACAAGGAAATTGCATCTAGGTCCCTGAGGACGCTGCCCCTCCGCCCATCTCAATCTCAGACGCGCCGCCGCGAGCTGCCCCCTTCGCCGCCGGTGAGCACACGGAGAAGCACCTCGAAGGTGGACAACACGGACAAGGCGGGCGCCGAACTCCTGCGCCGCTCGGGGCAGCCGGGAAGCGTCGGACGCGCGGGAGGCTAGGGCGGAGCTAGCCGGGCCGAGGGAGGAGGGGCGCCGGGCGCGACGACCCAGGGCGGTGCGAGCGCGGCCGCAAGGGCGCGCGAGGCGGAGGAAGGCGGTGGACGCGAGACGAGGTCGGCGGCGCGAGGAGGAGGCGGAGCACAGGCGGCGGCGCGGGAGCGGGGCGACGTGACGATGAAGTGAGGAAGGGGAGCGCGGCGGTGCGCGGCCGCGGCGGCGAGGACGGCGCCGAAACGGGGGCGAGGACAGCGCCGGAACGGCGGCGCGCGGCGTTCGTTTGGTGAGAGAGGAGATCGAGCGAGGTACAGGTGCGTGCGTGCATGGTGTGTGGAGCGTGCGTGCGGACGGTTAAGGGAGAGAGAGGAGAGGATAAGTGACTTGCTCCTGATTGGCTCGATCCAACGGCTCACAGTCTCCCAAAGAAAACAGACAATCCGTGGGAACCATGGTACTCGCTCCTGATTGCTCTGCTCGCATGTGGACTTTTAATCAGAATTCACCACCGTTTTGTTTTGTGTTTTTGTTTTCCTTTATCTTTTCAAAATACTTTTTTGCATTTCAAAACATATTTCAAACACATGTTGTATTTAAAAAAACTTATATACTTGAGTGTGCATTTCAAAACACATTATAGACTGTAGTTTTTCTCGCCTTTTTCTCCCGCCATTCTATTTTGGTATAGGAAGCAATGGTGTGCATTTTAAATAGGTGTATCCTGGTATAAGAAACCATGGTTTCGAAGAGATTTTACAAATTATTTTTATAAATATCATTTTCCTTTTTCTAAGTGCAAAAATTGATGTTTTTTTGTGAACCAAGTACACAAAATATGGTGCAAAATGACACCCATCTAAATATCACAAAGAGTAGTCCATATTGATGGATAATCCCCAAGTATTAGGATTTTTCTTGAATTCTATCTAATTTCGCATAGTTAAATGAATTTATGTTGATTTTCCAAAATTAATCCAAATTTGAACTATAAGTGTATGATAGTTTGTCTGAATTTTTTAAAATCATTTTAAGGTACACAACCAGTGGTTATATCATGAAAATATCAATAGTTTTAGAAAATTTAACCTCTTTCAATGAATAGTCATGGTGGCCATTTTGACCTTTTTCGAAAAAATTAAATAAAGTGAAAAAAACCTCAAAAAATATATCCTCTGACATGGAGTCCTTTTATGTGTACTAGTTGCTATGAATAATGATAAACTTGAATTTGAACAAATTGTTCAAAAAAAATTCACAAAAAGGTCTATCATGTATAAACATCTATAAGTTTTAAGACAAATGACCAAGTTATGGCAATTCTCACGGCATAGTTTGTGATAAAGTTCTCATATTCGACAAATATGTGTCTTAGTATAGGAAGCAATGGTTCCGAAGGAATTTTACGAATTATTTTTGTAAATATCATTTTTATTTTTGTAAGTGCAAAAATTGATGTTTTTGTGAACCAAGTACCAAAAATATTGTGCAAAATGACACCCATCTAAATATCACAAAGAGTAGTTCAGATTTGATGGATAATCCCAAGTATTAGGAATTTTCTGGATTTTTATCTAATTTCGCCTAGTTAAATGAGTTATGTTGATTTTCCGAAATTAATCCAAATTTGAATTACAAGTGTTTGATAGTTTGGTCTGAATTTTTAAAAATAATCATTTTAAGGTACACAACTAGTGGTTATATCACAGAAACATCAATAGTTTTATTGAATTTGACCTCCTTCGATGAATAGTCAGAGAAACATCAAGTTACACATGCCAAGTTACCGCTGGCGGGCAAAAGGCTGTGCCCGCCAGCGGTACTATAATTACCGCTGGCGGGCGGATTGGCGTGCCCGCCAGCGGCAACTACCGCTGGCGGGCACGCCAAGCCGTCCGCCAGCGGTAATTATAGTACCGCTGGCGAACAAGGAAGCCCTCCGCCAGCGGTAGTTAGCCCCGCCCGCTCGGTTCTGCCTGGTACTACCGCTGGCGTGCACTCTTGGACGCCCGCCAGCGGTAAGCCTAGTACTACTGGCGGACACTGTAAATCGCCCGCCAGCGGTAATAGCGCTGACGGGCGCCTAGGGCCGTCCGCTAGCGATAGCGTGGTGGCTATAAGCACATTCCTACTAGTGGCTGTTGATGTAGCATGCGTGCTATCAGGAACTCATTGTGTTTCGTTTCCGACATTTTCCTATTTTTTGCCGGATGACTTTGTTAATTTAAAGCAGGGTTCTGCTCGAGCCTTCCGAATAGATTATTAGGTTCAACTATAATACTTACAAGATCAGCCATACTAGTTCGGAAATTATGTTATTTATTTCCTTTAGCCAATCAATGGGGATAGATGAGAGATATTTGGCCTCTAATCTCATTACCCTAATACATGGATAAGAAAAGCCAATTTACTTTGTTTTTTACTTTATAGCAATTTCGCCTTTCATTTACCTATAACCCCTGAATTATACTTACTACCTTTTTTTTTCCTTATAGCAAATTCTTGGAATTTTGTAATATCTCACCGTGACCAAATATACCTTCCATGCCAGCAGACTATTTGACGATAATTATTCATCGACATGTGAAATGAATTGAAATTGTTCTAATGTTCCGCATATCATCTAGTTTTACAAATAATCAGTGCATTTTGGCTCGTTTTTGTCCAAAAACAATAATTTCGGCCCATTTGCCCCTAATTCTGGTATAGTATGCCTATGTAACCCATTACCCCCCCCCCCCCCCCCCCCCCCCCCCAATTAGTTCAGCCCAAGCTCCGCCACTGGTCATATGAGTAAAACAGCAACTAAGCCCATTGTTGCTTCTAGACTTTCAAATCATGTGCCTGTTGCTTTTTCAGTTAATGGAGAATGGAGTGTAAGATCGAGGATGGATGTTGATCTTTATATATTTGAAATTGTGTATTAAGTTGAAACTTGGAAACCTTGCACGCGGATGTTGCTTTATTTTCAATTTGTGCTATTAGGTTGGAACTTTGAACCGAAATTGTAATGGTGTCGATGTCGACTAGTCATGATTGTCGGTTATGATCCATAAAACTACAATCTATAATTTTCAATGACCATTGTGTATCCGTGGTCTATCTTTGTTGCTATTTTTAATTTCGATAAGAAACAATGGACAATATGTGTGAGACTTCTTCCCATTTTGAGGTCTCTATTATCTTGAAAATGTACTTATCCTTGTTAAAATTGATATGTTGTGATTTTTATGAGTAAATTTGAATTTATACATGTTCAGTTTTGATGTGCAAAAGTAAAAAAAGAATTTGCTAGCCATGTTCGTGAGTTTTTCTCCTTTGTACGTGCTCTTTTTTGTCATACACATGTGCCTGAAATATAGTTTTTTTCCATAAAAATGGGTCAATGTCTATTTGAATTGATGTGTTGTGCACTTTCATGGACAAAATTGAATGTATGGAAGCTCAGTTTGATCTCTACAAACTCGAACTCGTGCTTTGTTTCTGCTCTGCTTTTTCAGTCGATAGACTCTCGAGCTAGGTCGAGCTGGACCGAGTTTCGCTTTTGCTCGGGCTGAACCTGATTACCGATCTTGTTGGCCCAACGGGCGAGCCCGAGAAGACCCCAAAAAGCGAGACAAATACTGTTGTATCTTGTCGGGCTGGTCCTCTCGTCTCAATCTCGGTTTCTTCCACCGCCGCCGCACGTGATGGAGATCGCTCGACGGAGGCGGCGAGAGGATCGCATCAGCAAGCTCGGCGACGCCGCGCTGGGCTGCATCCCCTCCTTCCTCCCGGCCAAAGAGGCAGCGCGCGCGGCGGCTCTCTCCAGCCCGTGGCGGCTCGCCTTCGCCGGCGTACACGCAGTCTCGCTGGAGGAGCCGGAGGACTCCATCTGGTACTCCGACGAGGACGAACGATCAGAATCTTCGTCCTGCCGCAACTGCGACCACACGCCGAGCTTCGCGAAAGGTCGCCACGGCCGCCCTCTTCGCGTGCCACCGCCGCGCTGACGTACCCCCGCCGCCGCTTCGCGCGCTCCGCGTCGTTCTGGACTGTTACCGCAAGGAGTGTTGAGAATATAGGTAATTGTTCGATTAAATTAATCCAAGAATAAATCATGAACATGGCATACACAGTGCTAATGACATACTGAAACTTCATGATGAAACTACGTACTAGACAAATAGTAGAAACATCTACGCATATGACTAGTACTGCAAACATGGAAATAAACAGGAGAGAGATAAACATGTTATACCCTCCAGTAGGCCAGTTGGCCGTGGCAGCAGCGGCGGCAGCGGCAGCATTGGCAGTCTCTTGGGCGGCGGCGGCCGCAGCAGCAGTGGCGTCCTCGTTGGTCATGATGATGATGAAGGCGACGCAGATGTAGTGGACGAAGAGGAAGTAGACGACGTAGGGGACGAAGATTGGCGAGCAGTCGCGTAGGAGACGCTCCCCAAAAAACTAATCGCCCCTCTCCCGTACAGGAAACGGAGAGGCGGGGTTTCGGAGGCCTGCTCTCACGTCGACCTTGTACGCGGCGGACGGGATGGGATCAGCGATGGCAGCGACAGCAAAGGAACGATGGTAGCGGCGCGTGGAGCAGATGATTCTGTTCTGTGTTCGCAAGAGAGGAGCGACCTCTCCTTTATACACGCAGCGCAGGAGGCGAGAGGTCCAACAGAAACGCGTGCAATCAATTCCGTTAAAAGGAAAAACATTTCATGACCGTTCACATTTTATTCCTGCGTGACAAAAAGAATACATCGGCTCGGCGAGATTCCCGCAACCCGCGGCGCGTCGTGTCGTGACGAGGCGGGCGGCGGAAGAGAAGCGCGCGTGTGGTACACATCCATTCTCCTAATACCTCACACCAACTCATACTAGTAGGAGAATGTCTCAGTATATAAGCTGATGCACATCTCACTAAACTAGCGGTATGGGACTAAACTCCCACTACATGCCATGACAACATGGGATTTAGGGATTTTCAGAATTGTTAAATGGGCTAAATGGCCCAATATTTCAGCAAGGAGGACGCCTTTGCCGTGGACCACTGGCTCTCCTACGCCTTTAGCCATGCCGCGCCGCCTCCTGCTGGGCTGGAGCTCGACCTCCGATTCAACCGCAAGCCCCTCTGCCCCCGTCCCTACGGGCTCCGATCCAAGGAGGAGGACGAAAAAGAGCAACCAAGTCGTAAACGCAGCCGCAGTGCGTCTTCAGAGGACTCCGACTCCGAGGAGGAACCGACGATACCCCGACGGCGGACGTCCGGATCGGACGATGTCTCGGACGGCAAGGATCACCAACCGCAGCGATCGATGTCCCGTTCACCGGACAGAGAGTTCAGAACAGGCACCTCGAGCTCGCCCAGCCGAAATCAAAGCCAAAGCCCATCTTCGAGTTCAAGTTCCAGTTCATCCGACGACACAGAGGATCACGTAAAAGCGCCACCAAGTCGTAAACGCAGACGCAGTCCATCCTCCTCTAGCTCCTTCGAGGATTCCGACGACTCCGAGGAGCACGTAAAAGCGCCACCAAGTCGTGAACGCAGCGTCAGTCCGTCCTCCTCTAGCTCCTCCGAGGATTCCGACGACTCCGAGGACTCCTCAAGTTCCTCCGATGATTCCGACGACTCCGAGGACTCCTCAAGTTCCTCCGAGGATTCCGACGACTCCGAGGACTCCTCAAGTTCCTCCGATGATTCCGAGGACTCCTCAAGTTCCTCCGATGATTCCGACGAGGATTCAACGCCGGGATCTTCTTCCGACGGCTCGGACCGGAACGATCACCAACGGCAGAGATCGGTACTCAAATTGAAGACCTTGTCGGACGGCCACGAGCACCGCAGCCCCACCCCCCCATGCGGCGAGGACGACGACGTCGGCTCGGACGAAGCTCCAACTCCGCCACGTTCACTGGGTCGACGTGAACAATCGCTTCAGGAATACACCGTGCCGGCGATGATCTTCTCCTGCGCCGCTCTGAGGTCGCTCAGCATCGGCCCCTGCCGTCTCTCCCCGCCGGTCGTCATCAGCCTTCCGTCCCTGGAGGAGCTGCTCCTCATACGAGTCTCTGACACGGAGGGAGATGTGCAGAGGCTCATCGCCGCGTGCCCACGTCTCGCAAACCTCACGCTCGAGGCCTGCGACACGGTCACTGAGCTCTCCCTCCTCGACAACCGCCGCCTCCGCAGGCTCGCCCTCCGGTGCTGCCACCGCCTGGCAAACGTGGCATTCGACGACACGCTGCACTCCTTGGAGTACCGAGGCGCTGTACCCGACACGCCTCTCCTGACATTCCACGGGGGCGGCTCGCGTTTCCCGTCGTGCAAGGTCGACATATGTGGCGAGGAGGTCACGTCGGCGAAGGAGCTCACCAAGCTCCGTGAGTTCCTGCAGCAGATGGCGTCCACCAAGCACCTGCACCTGCAGTCCCCACGGATAGGCGCCGGTGTCGACCACAAAGCTCTAGCAAGGTTCCCGGAGTTCACGCGCCTCCTCCACCTCGAGCTGACGGGACGCCTTCCGTACAAAGACGACGGAGTCGCCGCCGTCGCAGCCGTGAGCAGGATCCTCCAGAACGCCCCGAGTTTGGAGGTGTTCACCCTGGTTTTCACCACAGGGCCAGTGGAGGAAGCCGAGTCATGCTCCAGCTGGGATAACTGCGAAGAGGGGAAGGTCCTGGACGCGCATCAGCTCAGTTGCAACGTGCACGATGTGCTCGCCGCCCCGGCGGCGACCATCCCTTGCCTGAGGAATCGTGTGAGGGAGATCAACCTGGTGCATTACCATGGAGGTAGGGCGCAGAGGACGCTGGCTAAGTTCTTGCTCTGCAACGCTCTGGTCCTCGATAAGCTCTACTGTGCATTCGCGGGGGGGGCCGCTGTGGGTTCAGACCAAGCTCATGGAGGAGATGCAAGGGTGGGCGATGAACAAGCCGGAGAATAGGTTCTTCTCCTGAATTTATCAGAAGCTCTACGGATTGACTTGCTTGATTTCGCACTGAAAGTTAGTGTGTGCAGTGTGCGTGTCAGATTCAGAGTTCTGAAGCGTCTTTGGGTTTGTGCGTTTGCTTCTGCATCCGATATTTCACCATCTTTTTTTTTTAACTGGTTTCTCCATTTTAAATGCGCATGTTTGAGATTGTTATGAATCTGGTGCTGAATTGCGAGAAAAAAATCATTTACCTCTTATTTACACTTTTGCAACGTAACACCAGTGTGTTTTTATTTGGTTAACACTTGATTTATTTTGTCAACTGCATGCATGGTAGGTTGATTGGACCATTTCCATTTTTTTGTCAATTCTTATATGATACAGATTACATGTCATTTACGCTAGTATGTACATGTCAGTTAGTAACTTACTAGTCCACTAACGATGTACTCCCTCCGTTTAAAAATACTTGACACAACTTTATCCACATATGAATGTATTTAGACATGTTTAGTGTCTAGATACATCCATATCTAGACAAATGGAAAACAAATATTTTGAAACGGAGGAAGTAAGAATTATGTATATACATTGTTCATACTCGTATATACATGCAAATTACATGTATGTACATTCTAGATTACATGTAAAAGTCTCTTTTGTATGAAATAAAAACTGTCTATGTCTACATGATATTATTATTTTAAAACAATCAGAAGGCGCACTTTCAATTAAAAGACGAGAATTGTACAAACATTATGTGGCGTTACATGAGAGGGGAACCTGTAACAAACACCCAAAGCGACATGGAGGCCGCCATGTCCAATTCAGCGACCTCCGAGTATGGTTTGCGCTCGTCGCTGAAGACCACACGGTTTCTTTCTTTCCACATGTGCTAGAGGGTGTTGATCAAATTAATACTCGTCGCGGTCACAAGTTTTGACCATCGAGGGGTAAACATCATTCTCACCCACGGAGGCTGGCGGAGCACACATCCCGCCATGAGGAATGGCGGAAGGGCCATCCCGCCAAAGAGGATGGCGGAAGGAGGCAGGTCCTGCGGTTACCTCTGACGGGAGGACGCATGCATGTGATCTTGGGGAACGAACACAGGTCGACAACTCTTAAATTAAAGATGCATGCCTAATCAAACTGCTAATCCGCCGTGTGGGAGTGGAATGGACTGCATGCATCTAGGAATAGGGATGCAAGAACAGGGCCCATTTGTCCCACTTCTTCTCCATTTTGTGCATGACTAGTATAAATTTATACTAGTCATGCACAAAATGGAGAAGAAGTGGGACAAATGGGTCCCGTTTTCGCATCCTTATCTAGGAAATGCTACACCTATCATTAATCGAGCAACTGCACGCGCTTTGTTAGAACCTCACAGCAAAGAAAATTGCATGCAACCGCACTGCACGCCAGCGACAACCGCACTGCATCCCGCCTAGGCCTGTCAAAAAAGTTCGAGCTTGACAAACAGTTCGCGTTCGACTCGTTAAAAACTCGGCTCGAATTCGGCTCGAATTGTTGTCAAGCCGAACTCAAGCCCAATTATAAGCTCGCGAGCTTGATAAGTCAAACTCGAACCGTTCGGCAAAGCTCGATAAATCATTCACCTATCGCTAATACCTCTAGCCACGTGATTCCTCCTGAACGAGAAAGAGCAGTGAAAGCCCATGTAAAGTTTAAGTCAACTGCATGACAGTAAATAGTCATCTACAGCCCATCTCCCCAAAAGAAAAGCAAGCCTGGTGAACCTCTTTGCAGCCTGGTACAGCCCACAGTTAATCACTTGCGCGTTGTAGAAAACTAGAAACAGTGCACTCTTTAGTACCACCTCGCTTGCCGTAGAGAATCGCTGATGGATCATCGTGTATAAGAAAGGCTCGCGGGGTGGTTTTGTTTCCATGCGCTGGCATTTGACGCTGAGGAAAAATAGTAATTCTTTTTATATGAGACAAGATTCGTCAAAGCTCGTGAGCCATTCGGGCCGAGCTCGAGCCTAGCTACTTGCTCGCGAGGCGAGCTCGAGCTTGTTTCTTGGCTCGAATTGTAAATCGAACTCGAGCCGAGCCTGCTGGTGTTCGCTCGAGCTCGGCTCGTTGACACCCCTATCCCGCCCCATGCAGCGTCGGTATGACGTGGCCACAGCCACACTTCCTCCCGCCACCTGATGCCCATGGGGCCCGCCAACCACAGCGGTGGAATGAACTCCTGACAGTCTCTATGGCTACAAGTACCTCCCGCGGTGTGCTTCGGAGGGAAGAGACACGTGTCACCTTCCTACGTTCCCGCCGGGCCATTTTTAGCAGAGGGGGCATTTTTAACAAATACATTCGGTAGAGGGTCATATTTGTAAAGAAAAAAATCCAGAAGTAGGAACATGAATAGCTCATGCAATTGCTGCCATCGACCTAACCATGCATGCATGACCTAAGAAACTAGGCGTACGGTACCAAAAGCAGAACAGTAAGATTCATAGCAGCAGTTCCGAATATAAGGAGAGAATCAATAAACTGGACAGAGATTTGAGATGGGACACATGCTTGCCTCCGCTCTTCTCACGCTACAGCAGAACTGAGTTCTTTGCACGCCACCGTCGGTCAGCGTACGGTCTCCGTCGAGTGGTCTAGCTGCTGCTACTGCTACTGAGGTGCTATGCGAGGTCTCGCTGGTTTCTTATCTTTTTTATAGGCTTAAACGGAAGAAATATCTCAAGGTTATGCATTAAGCCACCGCTTAGGACATTCGAGTGTCCAGGAGAGGATATTATCTGTCGGCTGTCGCTTTGCCGCACCTCCATTTGACTGCCGCATAAGTATCAGGGTCTGGGAAGCCGGGCATGTAATCAGGTCACCGAACTGAGTTAGCAACAATGATATATAACGGTTGCCTGGCACAGTCGAGTGCCTCTTTTCTTCCTCATGCGTGACTCGCTCGTGGGTAAGAGGAAATATCTGGGACAAGAGATATATCTAGGGTCCCACCTCATGACAAGAACATGGCTGCTACGTTCACTACAACCAAAAGTTATTTCATGCTATGTATTGAAGCTAAAGAGTTAACTCTAACTAATATTAAATCCATATAAAATTAAATTATTTTAATTCTCCTATTAATGCAATTTAAATACCACGGTTATTACATCCTTGTTGATGCTCTGGAGCTTAACACTTTCCACATTTTCGCATTGCTACATATTAAGGGCTTCAACAGTATGACATAACTTTGGATGCAATTCTCTGATGGGTATATATGTTCATTGTCGGTTCTGGCCAGGCATCGGGTAACAACCTCCTGGAAACCATGCACCTTAAGCCCGAATTCTTAAAACTTAAAAAGGTGACATTAGATTTGGCAATGTCCCCCTCAAGGAACACGGGACAGTACATCAAAGCACATGGATGATAGAGCCTGCAGGTGTGTAGCGGGGAAAAACATCTCCCTGGACAGTTGTTCAACTCTACTAACAAAGATTGATCATTTCTTCCCATGGCATTATGATTGGAAGACAAATGAACTTTTAGCGAGCTGAACAAGTGCCAAAACTCTCCCTCACTTTATTCGGCCTCCTTTATATCTTTTCTGTTGTAATCACATGAATTAATACTTTCTTGTAACAACATTTTCATGTATATATATTTTAGAAATGGATTACCCTTTGATCTTAAATGGCTAGGGCTTGTCGACGTAGACAAGAAAGCTGCCTTGACGCCAGTGGCGTATCCAGGAAAGAATTCGAGGGTGGGCACACTGCAAAACAAATGTCGCACCGCGGAATTTTTTTGCCAAACGAATAGTATAAATAGGCGATTGATTCACATAATTATAATCAATATGTATGTTTCATATGTGCATGATTCCAATATAAATAGTTAAAACCATAAACATAGTGAAGAAATACTAATAAACTAAAAGAAAAGGCAAATGGTATTTAATCAATACGTTTACCACCAAGACATAAACATTCGTAACCTATCCCATTTGTGCATCCTCCGCACGCGATGCGTGAGGTTCCAGGTTCAAAACCTCTCCCATGTACTTTATTTTTCTCGGCCACAACACAGAATGGCCCATGGTATATGGGGGGTTCGATTTTTTCTCCAAAATTCTGGGTGGGCCACGGCCCCCCGGCCCACCCGCTGGATACGCCAGTGCTTGACGCCAAGCTTGAGGCGTGCCGGAGGAAAGTGAGCATGCTTTGCACGCGTCAAACAAAATCCGAGGAGGCAATTTGGCGGGAAAAAAACTAACACAAAACCAACTAGATTTTCCCGCTCGTTTGTGATTATGGAAAATATCACACATGCTTATTTCCGTGTAGCGACAAAATTGCACAATATTTATATGGTCCCTGCCGTGTGCGATGTTTCTACATAATGCACACGATTCCATCTATCAAATCGTGTGCGATGTGTAGCACCGGTTTCACATAAAAATGTATACTATTGTGAATGGAGGATTTAGATTGTCCGTTTACTAGCTAGCTTGGTGCATCTATACTTTTATGCAAGAATAAACGTTATGAACACATCTAAGTTTATGCATTAAATTTTATTCATGCGAACCCCTACTACGACCACAAAGGTGCATTATAATGTCATGTCACATCCCAGGGACATGATCTGACTAGAGTGCCATCGCGTGAGGCTTCCTAATTTCTCCTTTCAAGTGGAGAGACCAAAATGTTTCTTGCAGTATTGGTTGGGTCCAGCCTTCTTCTTTTGGATGAACTACGTATCCATGCTCCAACCTTGGGATTGAGGTGGTCGCATAATTTCTCGGTTCCGCTGTCGATGCACATCTCTTCCAAAACCATGGAGTTTTCGGCAAAGAACTTGATGAGCTTGACCCCAAAGCAGTCCGTCTTGGCCTGTCGGAACTGAAGGCCGACTCTTGTGAGGGAGCTTCGTAGGCATTCGAACGAGCGCCCGCCAAGAGCAGGGATGTCCGGTACGTCATCGTACTCATCAGCATCCTCGTCCTCGTCTCCGGCCGCCATCTTCGGGTGATCCTCCCACCGGTGTCGTTTGAATCGGTTGATGGAGTCTTGGAGATTGGAGGAGTATTTCTTCTCCAAAAAGTCGGCCTGTACCGATATCCCTCCATCTTGTTGAGCTTGATCCTAAGGTCACGGAGCGCTGGGCACACAACTAGAAACGAGACCTTTAGTCTAGGGCCGATTTTGCCTCTAGTCCCGGGTGGCTTACGACCCGAGACTAGAGGGGGGCACTAGTCCCGGGTCAAAAGTTTTGTACTGGTCCCGGGTCGTGAGGGAGCTCTAGTCCCGGGTCGTAATACAGCCCGGGACCAGAGGGTTGGTGCAACTGTTCGCCTGGCGCGATACCCTCTAGTCCCGGGTCGTAATACGGCCCGGGACTAAAGGTCCGAACGGTTTGCCTCCCGCGCCAGCGATCAAAACGCACCGGAACCGCTGTTGCTACAGTACCGCGACATTTCTGTTCGTCTCCCCTCTCCTTTCTTCTTCCCCATCCTCTCTCCTTTCTTCTTCCCCATCCTTCCACCATGAATCCAATCACTCGCTACGGGAAGGTGCTCGCACATGGCACGACCAATCTCAATGTCGTCTACACGAACGACAGCGCCAAGGTGCCGGATTTTCTTTCCGATTTCAAGTATTGGCTTGAAGAGGAGGAAGACAACAACAAGAAGTTCATGGGCCTTGATCTCGAGTACACGGCTGATCAAAGAGATGTTGCCGTCATCCAACTTTGTTTCAAGAAACATGTCATGGTCTTCCAGTGGGCAAGGTAATACGAATAGTAGTGGCTAGCTTGTTGATCTCCATGTAATCGAATAGATGACGCTTTTAGTCCCTCTTATATATATGGGATCTTTATATGTAAATTAATCTGGGAAACCGTGAAAGTGGGAAGTCGGGAAAACGTGAAACCGGGAAGCCGGGAAAACGTGAAACCGGGAAGCCGGGAAGACGGGAAAACGTGAAAACTTCCCGACTTTCCTGTGGCGCCCCGACCCGACCGCTATACAGTGATACTATGTCTCCGGTTATCCGATACCAGCAGGCACACTATCAAAGCATAATAGAGAGATCAAGACTTGTGGAACAACTGGCACATCACAGATTCTACGACACAAATCAATATAGTTCAACTCTTATAATAGAGAAAGATAGCAAATGACAACCAGAGGTCACAGACCCAACACTGCAACAAGCGGAAGCAAATTAAGTTGTTCTAAACAACAAGAACCAAATTATGACCTAAGAGGCCTGCAGATAAACATCACAGCGCCAGCTGTTCCGGGATGTCCCAAGCTGCCACCTGGGAACCCCAGACTACCCGTCGACGTCCACAAAGAACCCACCTTCGAGGTCGGTGAAGTCCTCTCCTGAAAACAAGTAAACGACGTTGAGTTTGACGAACTCGCAAGATTAAGAGCTAATATATGCTCGATGATTGGCTTTCAAGGTTTTATGGCTGTTTTGCATAAAGCTGATTTTATTTTAAAAGGACATAATTCCATGGCATCGACTAATCAGATTATTTTGAAAAGGGGTAAGAAGTAACCTCTTTTCTGGTAACCATTTCCATCATAACCATCACCATTCTCATCACCTATCTACTAGGCACCTCCCCGACTCACCCTCGAGGAAGACAACCTTGATTATTAGTAGTACCTTTAGTACTCAGTTTTTAATCATTCCGTTAAATTTATTCTATGATCATCGTCCATTCCCAAGTCGTCCATAACCGCGGACACGGCTTTTCGAAAAGATTTACCCTGCAGGGGTGTACAAAATGGAAGTCCCCGGAGTCCCGAGGGGCCCCAGCTCCTTCACCACGCGTACCGTCCGGCCCATTACCTGTACAATTAGCTCTCTTCCTTGGAAAGCCGGCTGGGTGGGAGCGGTGTCGACTTCTCCCTCGTTAAGGACTAACCCAGGATCATCAGTGAGGACGGAGCAGCGGATCATCGACAGCGTGCCCCGTGGCCACTCATTTTCCTAACGCCACAATCCTCATCTCAGTTCATCCCACCATCATCACGCACGCGCAAATGGAAGCCCGAACTAGAGGACCCTGGCTAGCCCCGCTCGAGTTATTTAGTCTATGAGGGTTCCTGCACTGCGAATGCATAGGCCTCACGCATGGTTGCACGCTCAGTCTTGGTTCAAGAGGTATAGAACTCGCTCCTAGGCGGCGAGAACGAGACAAAACACCACAACCACAGTGGCCTCTCATCCCCACCTTTTAGCATTTTATTATCCATCTCCACAATTCCTCCACCATCAACCATTTATTTCATCACCTGTTTCCAACACGAACCATCCATCGTATAGCTATGCAATTAACTAAGCATGGCTAAGCATCAGCATAACATAGTAAGTATTCAAGCCAACAATACAAACCTATGGATAATAGGAGGGAAAACAGGTGTTGGCATCGGAATCTTAATGCAACTATAGGATACTCTAATCCAAATAAAATTGACATTTGGAACCGCATACAATATTATAGTGGAGAAAATATTTGCGGAAATATAGGATAAGACATGCTCAGAGGGGGGATTACGCTTGCCTTGCTCAACGTGCTGGTAGTACGGCTCTTCACGATACGGTGGGGGCACTTCCCCTCCTTGATCTACCGATGCACAAACAATACCGGAGAGGAACAATCAAAACCACGGATAACATCGGTGCAATGCGCAAACACATGATGACATGACATTTTAAATCCCCGGGAGGAGGATGATTCGACTATTCAAATTAAACGGAGTTCGGGTGCTTAGAGGGGCGCATCCCGGATATTCCGTGAATTTAGGTCATGGATCATCTTACTTGTTGATTACGGTGGTCGAAACCCTAGGATATAACTTGTAGATGCTAAGACATGATCAGAGATGAGATGCAGGGTTTCGGTGATTAGGCATACATGATACCCATTTACAAGTTTTGCTCACGAATTCCTGGACATTCGGGTATAATATACGCATTTTATAATGTCCCGATCAAAGTTGTTACATTCTACACTCCTCTTTTAATTATGTCCTTTTTCCTTTTACAATTTATGTCTAACCAACAACATAATTATTTTACAACTTCGGAAGAGAAAGATGAAATGGGGAAATAAATTGGTACTGAATTAAATCGGATTATCCGAATTTTGGTCAAATCGGAAAATCCGATGGCTGAAAAAGGGCTGAGAAAAACTCTAAGGACCAAAGGTCCAGAAGCACTGGAACACTTCGGAATATCCGAAGTTCCCAAAATCGGATTATCCGATGCATGGTGGACATCGCGGCGACGGCGAAACTTCGGTGAACGGGAGCTACGGTCTAAGCGTGAGCGAGAGGAGGGCAGGGGAGGTTCGGGTGCTCACCCTGTGCGCGCTGGAGGAGACGGCGTCAGCGGAGACGAACCACGGCGGCGGGAATCGAATGGCGGAGCTCGGGAGGCTGCGGCGAGAGAATGGACGGCGACGTCGATTAGCGGCTTCCCTCTTCAATTCCTTCGGCGGAGAAGCGGAAGGCGTCGCGGCGGAGCTCTCTGCGGTGCTGGCTTGGCTCGGGAGCTACTCAGTCGACGGCGGCAAGCACGGCCATGGTGCGGCGAGCTCGGTTACGTGGGGAGAGAGAGAGGGAGAACGGGAGCAGGTGAGCAAGGAGGAAGCAGTGCGGCCTCGTGGTGGAGTGCTCTCCTTGCAGGGTTAGGCAGAGGAGTGGGGGCCCGGCGCTGCGTGCCTCGCAGGAGGAGCACGGCGGCATGGCGAGCCACTGTGGCGACAGGAGGAAGAGGGCAGCATTTCGTGGTTAACCCCCTGGAGAAACTTGTTCCTCACGAACTGGTCCTTTTCTCCTTTTCTTTTCAAACCCTTTTAAAATCAGCAACTTCAGTTATTTCATTTAGGCACCAAAACATTTTCAAAAATTATGAAATAATTTGGGTGGCCTTTTTATACCATGAGGAAGCTCCACAAAATTCGGCGCCCCAAAATAAGATGTTTTGAACAACATTTGTTTAGAGAGGGTGGAAAAAGGCATTTTGCTAATTTTCAAAATGTTGCTCCTTTAACAATTTGGAGCAAGTACGAAATACTGTTTTGGAGCTCTTGGAACTTCCTTGACAAATAGGAGATGTCGAAGTAATTTTATTTGCAACATTGAGTGCCTTCGTTGTTTTGAAATTTGTGGAAGCACATTTGGCAATTTGGTTTTTTAAATGTTGTCAAACCTCCACAATTCCCTAGCAACAACCACAATTCCCTAGCAACAATTCCCTAGCAACACCACAGGATGCATGATGCCATGATGCAATGAACACAAAAGTGGAAAATTTACACGGGTTTTTAGGTTTTCAAATTTCGGGCTGTTACATTTCCGACTTCACGACTTTCCGTACCGACTTTCCGACTTTCCGTACCAACTTCCGGACTTCACGACTTTCCGACTTCACGGGAAACCGGGAAAACGTGAAACCGGGAAGCCGTGAAAACGGGAAGCCGGGAAGCCGTTTGTGATATACATGCAATCAATTAAAAATGATCGAAATTCACATAAAGAACTATCCACTTTGTTGCAGCACTATTTAACATGTGTTCCACTTCTTATTATACATACTTGTGCATGCCGAAATATACTTGTTGCACCAGTATTTAACATTTGTTCAATTTTGTTGTTGCAGTAGTGACAAGCACTGTCCAGTACTCATGGAGTTCCTTCGCAGCGGCATACATTTTGCTAGCGTTGATATAACGAATGACAAGATCAAGATGAGGCGCACCTGGGGTATTGAGATGCCAGCTGCCTGCCACATTGATATCCAGCGCATTTTCAAGCTTAAGCATGACAAGACTTCAATGGCTGATATGGCATTCACCTTGATCGACGAGGAGTACGCTGATATGAAGACAAAATTACCCAACGATCATCACAAACTCTGGGAGAAGACCCCACTTGACGGTATCAACATTGAGTATGCAGCAGTAGATGCGTATATTGCATACGAGGTGTACCGCAAGATTGGAAGCGTCAACTATGGGCAGCGTCACCTAGTACCACCACCAGTGCCCCGTGGGACGTCTACTGCTTCGGAGTATTCTGATTCGGAGGACGAGTAGTGTTTGCAAAATGGCGACGAACACTTCGATCTCTAGCTATCTCTATTATTATGTACTGGTTGGGGTCTCCTGATCCGGACAAGTAGATGTCTGCAGTTTCATATGTGTGTATCTTTAATTATGCTGTAATGGATATCTGAACTATTATTTGTATTAATTATGTCCCTGTTTAAGTATGATGTGATCAACCTTTCTGAAGCTTTTGATGTATGTGCTGAATTTTTAGATCATGTCATTCTATTATAGTTGTTTCTACATGATAGTACTTTTTGTGAAGAATGTTTGTGAAACTTTGTCGAAAATCAAGTTTATTATTTCACATAGCAACTAGTACACATAAAAAGACTCTATGCAAGAGGATATATCTTTATTTAATCCGGTTACAGCTAGAGTGCATCACCCTTACATCTTTATTTAATCCGGTTACAACAGGAGTGTATCACACGCTTACATCTTTATTTAATCCGGTTACAGCTGGAGTCCATGCCATTTTTATTTAACTAACTTCTGCCTCGTCCTAAGCCGCGGGGTGCATCACGAGCGCTCCTCACCCAAAGAGCAGGAACCATCACAGGAACCATCACTGGGCCGTTATTGTCCAACAGGTGTCCGGACATCGCCGACGTAAATGCTCAAGATCTGAAAAAAATAGTGGGGAATTTGATCAAACACCTAAGGTGCATGCAACCTACGTAGGGGAGGAGGGGATCAGGGAGAGAGGGCAGCGTACCTTGGCACCGTTGGACGTATGACGGGAGTCCGAATGCTTCGTATACCAAAATGAACACTAGATAGGGATGTTGCTAATCATCAGAGCATCTTGCCGCTGCTTGGATCCGACCGAGGGAGGGTTCACCTTCAGCCTCCGCTCTAGGAACTCCTGCCTCTCAGAAATCTTGCTCTCTGCTACCCGTGTGCTGCCAAAATGAACTACAATCAGTAGATACTGAGTGCTGAACATGTCCGGGAGGGGGGCTATATATAGGGTACGTAGCTAGGGAACCCGAATGTTTTGTGTTTGAGCGCCACTTCGATCCAAGCAGCGGTAAGACATCTCTGATGATCTACAACCGTCCGGCAAGACATCTCTGATGATCTGCAACCGTTTGGAACGGTCGCAGGTCATCAGAGACGTCTTGCTGCCGGTTGCCCAAAGATGCCTCTCCGAGTGACGCTGGAATGTTTTGTATTCGGTCGACGAACTGAAGGATTTTCTAGATAGAACAAAACACACGGTTTCTCCTGCATACAGCCCAACGCTGGCTCGTGAGTGCCCGCATATCAAAATGCAGCGTTGGGCGTATGCAGGGAGTCCGAATGCTTTGAATACCAAACTGAACTACAATGAGTGCCGTGAGTGCCCGGGAGGGGGCTATATATAGGGTCGTGGCCCCTTTAGTCCCGGGTGGTATCACGGCCCGGGACTAGAAACACACCCCTGATCCAACGGCTCACAAGCACTCAAAAGAAACACACCCCTGATCCAACGGCTCACAAGCGCTCAAAAGAAACACACGATCCGTGTACTTGTTCCTTATTGGTGAGATTCCCGTTAGTCCCGGTTGGTGGCTCACAGAGTGATCCAACAGCTCACAAGCCCTCAAAAGAAACATTGTTTAGATAAAAACGATATTGGTGGGATTCTCACAAAAGTGTCATTTTTGACAATCGAAAAAAAATGGTTAAATTACCAATCATTTTTTAAAATGGTTAATGCAAACACTTTTGAAGCATTTTAAATTTAAACAATATTAGTTAATGCATTTTAAATTTAAACAATATTAATTAATGCATTTTAAATTGACTTTCAAAATGGTTAAATTTGTTAATGCATTCTAAATTGAAAATGGCACGCGAGAAGATGTGAAAAATATGACTTTTAAATTTAAACAATATTAGTTAATACATTTTAAAATTAAACAATATTAGTTAATGCATTTTAAATTGACTTTCAAAATGGTTAAAGTTGTTAATGCATTCTAAATTGAAAATGGCACGCGAGAAGATGTGAAAAAAATATGACTTTTAAATTTAAACAATATTAGTTAATGCATTTAAAATGCATTAAACAATATTAGTTAATGCATTTTAAATTGATTTTCAAAATGGTTAAATTTGTTAATGCATTCTAAATTGAAAATGGCACGCGAGAAGATGTGAAAAAATATGACTTTTAAATTTAAACAATATTAGTTAATGCATTTTTTGAATTGAAAATGGCAAAATGGTTAATAGTTTGAATAGTTAGAACAATTATTTTAGAAAATAGAAAATTGCTTTGGATTAGTTTAGCAAATTCAAAAACTTTTCATGTTGATTTTTTTTTCAGATTCGAAAGTATGCAGAAGCTATTCAAATTCATATTCAAATTAAGTTTTCAAAAAAATGCGCGCGAAAGTTTGAAAATTTAGGCGGTTGAACGAAAAAAAAGGGACCTCTGGTCCTGGGTCGTGGAACCACCCGGGACAAGAGGTCAATTTGCACGCGCTGGGGTGGCGTCTGAAAAAGACCTCTGGTCCCGGGTCGTGGCACCACCCGGGACCAAAGGGGTACCCTCTCGTCCCGGGCCGTGGCTCCGCCCGGGACCAGAGGTGCTCTGCTATATAAGTAGCGCGTTGACCCCGGGTCGAGCCACGACCCGGGAGCCAAGTTCCTCCAGCGCCGCCGCCTCCGCCCCGTACACCGTCAGGCTCCTCGATTTTCCGGCGCCGCCCGTGTCCCTCTCCGCCGCCGCGGCCCCGTCCCTCTCCGCCGCCGCGCCCCCATCCCTCTCCGTCGCCGTCCCCGCGCCCACGTCCCTCCTCCGCCGCCACGCCCGCGTCCCTCTCCTCCTCCGTCGCCGCGCCCGCCTCCTCCTCCTCCGCCGCCGTCTCCCAAGCCCGACCTCCTCCTCCGCACCGCCTCGCCCTCCAGCTCCGTCGGCCGCTGATGCATGTAAAATGCATACATAAACTTTGCACTTTAATTGCTTTTATTCCAATCATATTTGCATCATATAAGGGTTATATCAATGTTTTATAATGATTTTGGAAATACTTCATAGTTTTCCCATTTATTTGGAATTAACCCTGTTTTTCCAGAAAACGTCTTTTTTAGTGTTTCAGACTTTCCGGGAGCTTCGGGACTCCAAAAAGGGCAAGGTCAAAGAGCACGGTTCAGAATTTTTGAGACGAACGCAATGGGCTTAAATTGAAGACAAGAAGCCCAACAGGATGGAAATGGGAGGGTCCCACACGGCCTAAAGTACATGGCCGCGTGGGCCTATCTTGTTTCCACCTCGGAGCTCCGTGGCCGTCGATCTTTCGTCCACCGACTTCGTCTTGACCTAAAAACGCCTATAAAAAAGGTCTCCTGGCGTTTCGCGAAAGGAGGCGGCGGAGAAACAGAAAACCACAAAAGAGAGAGTCAGAAGGCTGCCGCCGGAGAAGATCGGAGGGGGGAAACGCCGCCGGAATCACCTCCGGAGGGCTCCACCCCCCTCCGGCGTGTTCATCATCAACATCTACAGCAAGATCATCTCCATCTCCCCACTGTAAACTCTTGGCAAACATGATGTGTGGTGCATTATACTATTCGCTTGATCTATTGTGTCTCCCATCTGTGTTTGAGAAGTGATTTGTTCATGGCACTTGTGAAATAGTTCGTTGATTGGTTGCATACAAGTGTTGTTATCTTTTATGATTGTCTTTATGTACAATATATGAGTGCACGCATATGTTGGGGAATGCATGTAAGGTGATCACCGTAGCGTAATGGATTAAGTAGGACATGTCGGAGTAGAGAGAAACAGGTGTCTGAGACTTGAAGTTACTTTATGGGGGATATATATGGGGGACCCTAGAACTTAAGGCTATGGTGGGACAATTATGTCTTAATAATTCTTGTGCTGCACATTTATTTGGCCATGAGATACATCATAAGAGTTGTGTTATTGCTCATTTACTTGGCTACACCTATTTATGGCTCCCACCTAAAAGAAACAACTAAGACTGAAACATGTGCTTCACTAATTGTGACAACCACGCGAATGAAATAACAATTGCTAGAACATTTGCTCCCTTGAGATATTTGCTACTTGAGATATTTGATACTTGCTACTTGAGAAACTTGCTTGAGAAAACTGTTGAGAGAAACTTGCTCTAAGAAACCTGTGTCTGAAACTTGCTTGAGAGACTTGTTACTAGATAAACCCATTCACATCACTTGCTTCCATTAGTTAGATCCTTTCATATTTATTGCTTTGCATAAAAGGCCATATAAGAGGGTTATAGGGCTTTAGAGAATAGATAGTTTACCTTCAGCTCCTCGTGGGTTCGACACTCAATACTTATCGAATTGTGCTACAGTGATTCCTTGCTCATGGGGATTATCAAGTACTTTTCTGGCGCCGTTGCGGGGAGCGTTGTGCTAAACTTTTATTCTTGTTTGCATTGCATACTAACATATAAATCTAAAACACAAAAAAATTAGAAAATGGAAAAGAACCAAAAAAATTAGAGTTGTATAATATCTATCTTGAGTTAGGACATGAAGTGTTTGAGGAGAAAATTAAATTTTATTTGCATAACACTCATGTTTGTGGTACTAACTCTTTGAACACCTTTATTGCTAATGCTCTGGAAAAGTTTAAGCTTGGGGAAGCCGTTGAGGATGAAAGTGATTTAATTGAGTTTGATGATCCATTATGCTCATTAGATGATAAGTCTTTATGTGGTGATTCTATTCAAAACTATGTGGGTATGTTTAACTTTAATGCTTGCAACTATTATGAGAGAGGAAGAGATAAGAATCCTCTTTATGTTTCTATGTTATTTAAAATGCAAGCTACTGATCACTACATGCATTGGTTATCACAAAATTGCTGTTATTTATTCATATATAAAATGCCAATGCATAGGAAAAGAGTTAGACTTAAAAGTTAATGGTTTAATGTTTTGAGGTGTGCTCTCTATGCTTTTATCTCCTATTCAGTTTGGGACCTACTGATTTCTAACAATTAGTTTAGGATTTTCATTTTTTATAAAATTTGGGAAAGTTAATGAGAAGGATGAGTAATGGAGAAGTTGGGGTCGACCTTGAACATGTGTTGTTCATGCCAATGGAACCGTTGCAAAGTCTCTATCATTAAAACTTTTCCCAAAGCTAAAACCAAATAAAAAGAGTGATAATAGTAATTCGCTGTCCAGTTTTTGACATATCCTGTCTTATTCTGCATTACTCTCATTACTTGTGTTTTGTGCGGTTCTTTTGATCAAGGAGCATTACATAACCATAGTAACAGTAGCTAATGTTTAAAATCAATTCATGATATGTCTTTGCTGTGCCTATGTGGATTTAATTTATGAAGGCACTAACCCCTCTAATCAAGTTTGTGACGAGTGTTGTGTAAAGAGAATTTTAAGGTGGAAGAATTGAGGGTGATGAACAAGATCAAGAGGGACAAAAACTCAAGCTTGGGGATGTACCCCTAGGCTCACCCTACATATATCAAATAAGTACAAGAATTTAAGCTTGGGGATGCCAAGCCACCTCACTTCAACCATCTTGATACCAAGTAAGTAAGCCTAGCTATATGGCTATAAAGAAAGCGCTTTGCGGGAGGCAACCCGGTTATTTTTGTGTGTGATTTTTCTTTGTGTCCTCTTGCTGTAACAAGAGATCTTGTGTCTAGTTTAGTTCAGGAGTTTTTAATAAAGTGCCAAGTTTTACCCATGTTGGTCTTGAAAAGTTGCTATTTGAGTTCGGAGATTTTATTCCTGCACGAATCTGTGCACGGTATGATTTTTAATTCTTATTCTGTAACTCCGAATGAGCTCATATTTGAACTGTAGTTGCAACTTTTCATCCTCTGTATGCATGAATGTTTTCGGAATTTTTCGAGAAAGTTTGGTAGGGTAGAAAAATACGTTTTGCTGCTGCTGTTTTTCTGGACAGATTCTGTCCCATTTTGTTTGATGCATGCTTTGAGCTTTTAAGTTGAATCTTTTTTATCCAATTGAGTTTATGAGTAGGCATACAACATTATACACTTTCTGGACATTCATATGAATTTTTGTTCAAGGATTATATGCAGCAAGAAACCTATTTGTTTATCACTATTAATGCACCCCACAGAAAAGAAATGGGAGAAACGGTGTTTTGAAGTTTTTTCACAGGGATTGGAGGAGATGCACCAAGAGCTATCCAAGGATGGTGAAGACCATAAGCTTGGGGATGTGAAGACAACCCCGCTGGACCTACACACTCTCGGTTTGCACACGTCCAACTTCTGTTTTTCGATCAAAACACTTTATCGCATAAACTTGGAGCGTCGTTTTTGTTTTTGTTTGAGTCTTGAGAGACCACCACACTATCAATTATATATGAGAGAGCTACTGGAAATATGGGTTGAAATATGATGGATGCTATTATCATGATGGGAAAAGGGATGTTTGAGTTGATTTTTAATGATACATATAGTTGCATGATTCATGAGCTTGTTAATGAGTAAAATATGTAAATGCTTTATCAAGAGTTATCACTTATTCATGTTTTGATGCTGAAAGTTATTTCACTTTGTTTAACATGGATTAGTTAGTTCTATGGACACTCATGCATGCATCTAGATGGTCAACTTTCTCCCTTTTGCTAGCCCAAAAACTCCAACAAGCAAAAACTTGTTTCCAACACCTTCAACCAAAGTTATTCCAGTGAGTCCACCATATCTACCTACTAGCTATATGCTATTCCGAGTATGTTCATCATGATATTTGTGTTATCTATACCTCTGAATGAAAATGATTATGTTATTGATTGCCATGGGAAAAGTTGGTTATATAGCTCTCACGAACTTGATGCACATTTTACTATCATTGCAATAAATAAAACATGACCCATTGTGATTAAGATTATGATGCTAGTGGCTTGATAAATGTTCGAGGTTGGGAGTTAGCCCATATGTGCTGTCACATGCAAAGCTTTCAACATGCTCCTTCATCTCATTTAGTTGATATCATGTACTTTTGTTTATGGATGCCTATCATGGTGAAATGAGGTGGAAATGAAGAAGTTTAAATGAGTTTGTATAAATGGTTAGAGAGACGCCTGGGCCGCTAATCTAAGCCATGCATTATTCATGGTGGAAATTTACTTACATGCTATGGTGAATTATCTATGACGCACCTTACAATAAAAAGCTATTCCAATGGTAAATAAAAAGGGTGTTGAGGTTTTTCATCTTGTTTGTTTGTCTTGTCATTTTGATATGGCTTGTTCCATATCCTGGGACAAGAGGTACCCCAGTTGACGCTCTTGATGATACTATTATTACTTACAATGATATATAACTTGAACTTGCTTTGTTTCCTAAGTTGAGTAATCATGGTGTAGGTACTTGTATTCAAGGGGCATGAGACATCCAACCTTTACTTTGTCAAGCACACTACTCATATTTGCTTTCACTTTAACCTTAATCATTCAAGATGCTATGATAGGGGCAATGAGAGCTTGACACCAATGAATACCTTATTGCAATCATTAACTTAAGTAGAAGAGTTTGGAAGTTGGATGAAACTTATGCATGCTTTACCTCTACTCACATATACATCTTTCAAAAGTATACCTATCATATTCAGATTTCCATCTACACTCTATGACCATTGTAGGATGTTCTACTTATCATTATGCATACATGTGTTCCATATTACTTGCTACTATGTTACACTTTGTGAACTATCAATGAACATCCTTGTCTTGAATACTTGATATCACTTCATAAACTATTTGCATATTGCTACTCCTTTGAAGAATGAATCATTTGACTATATGTAGCAATAGTAATCATCTTTGATATTCATTGTTAAGTATTAAATTGCAAAGTCCATGTTAGTTTTATCATCTTCATACTCGAGGACGAGCATGGATTAAGCTTGGGGATGTTGATGCATGTAAAATGCATACATGAACTTTGCACTTTAATTGCTTATATTCCAATCATATTTGCATCATATAAGGGTTATATCAATGTTTTATAATGATTTTGGGAATACTTCATAGTTTTCCCATTTATTTGGAATTAACCCTATTTTTCCAGAAAACGTCTTTTTTAGTGTTTCAGACTTTCCGGGAGCTTCGGGACTCCAAAAAGGGCAAGGTCAAAGAGCACGGTTCAGAATTTTCGAGACGAACGCAATGGGCTTAAATTGAAGACCAGAAGCCCAACAGGCTGGAAATGGGAGGGTCCCACGCGGCCTAAAGTACATGGCCGCGTGGGCCTATCTCGTTTCCACCTCGGAGCTCCGTGGCCGTCGATCTTTCGTCCACCGACTTCGTCTTGACCTAAAAACGCCTATAAAAAGGTCTCCTGGCGTTTCGCGAAAGGAGGCGGCGGAGAAACAGAAAACCACGAAAGAGAGAGTCAGAAGGCTGCCGCCGGAGAAGATCGGAGGGGGGAAACGCCGCCGGAATCACCTCCGGAGGGCTCCACCCCCCTCCGGCGTGTTCATCATCAACATCTACAGCAAGATCATCTCCATCTCCCCACTGTAAACTCTTGGCAAACATGATGTGGTGCAATATACTATTCCCTTGATCTATTGTGTCTCCCATCTGTGTTTAGAAGTGATTTGTTCATGGCACTTGTGAAATAGTTCGTTGATTGGTTGCATACAAGTGTTGTTATCTTTTATGATTGTCTTTATGTACAATATATGAGTGCACGCATATGTTGGGGAATGCATGTAAGGTGATCACCGTAGCGTAATGGATTGAGTAGGACATGTAGGAGTAGAGAGAAACCGGTGTCTGAGACTTGAAGTTACTTTATGGGGGATATATATGGGGGACTCTAGAACTTAAGGCTATGGTGGGACAATTATGTCTTAATAATTCTTGTGATGCACATTTATTTGGCCATGAGATCCATCATAAGAGTTGTGTTATTGCTCATTTACTTGGCTACACCTATTTATGGCTCCCACCTATAAGAAACAACTAAGACTGAAACATGTGCTTCACTAATTGTGACAACCACGCGAATGAAATAACAATTGCTAGAACATTTGCTCCCTTGAGATATTTGCTACTTGAGATATTTGATACTTGCTGCTTGAGAAACTTGCTTGAGAAAACTGTTGAGAGAAACTTGCTCTAAGAAACCTGTGTCTGAAACTTGCTTGAGAGACTTGTTACTAGATAAACCCATTCACATCACTTGCTTCCATTAGTTAGATCCTTTCATATTTATTGCTTTGCATAAAAGGCCATATAAGAGGGTTATAGGGCTTTAGAGAATAGATAGTTTACCTTCAGCTCCTCGTGGGTTCGACACTCAATACTTATCGAATTGTGCTACAGTGATTCCTTGCTCTTGGGGATTATCAAGTACTTTTCTGGCGCCGTTGCCGGGGAGCGTTGTGCTAAACTTTTATTCTTGTTTGCATTGCATACTATGAAGAATACAAGAGGAAACCTTGTTGGAGTCAAATTGGGATTTTCCTGAAATCTGTCTGAGAACTTTTTACGAAGATTGTCAGTTTGACCCTCGAAGATGATGTCAAATGGAGACCTGGCTCTTACAAAAGTTGTCACAATTTTCCATACGAAGATTTTAAGCCCGAGATCAGCCCAATCGGAGTTCGGACGCGGCCTGTAGGCCCGTTTTGGTGGAACCCTAAAAGGGGGTGACGGAAATCCGAGAAGATATATAAAGGGAGGAAACCTAATTCGTGGAGGACTCCTCCACCCACGAATTTCAGCCACCAAAAGCCACGTTTTTGCCTCCCCCATGGATCCCATCTCCATGGGGGAGGGCTCCCAAGAAGCCATGAAGGAGGGAGGCTAAGGGGCGGCGCTCCCCATGATGCCGGCGGCGGGGAAGGAGTTCCCCGCCGCCGCCGCCGCCGCCCTGCGCTCCTCGCTGCCCTCTCCGCCGTCTTCACCGCCATCTCCATCACCATCTCCTCCTTGTATTCAGTGGTTCATCCTCCCACATACCTCTGTACCGTCCTATGTAAACATGGTGTTTGATGCTATAATATTTATCCTATGATTTACATCATGTTTCCGTAGTTTATTTGTCTTTTGATTGAATTGAATGTATGGTTCATTAGAGTTGTATGTTATATGGTGCTGTCCTTTGGTGTCCATTATATTTGTGCGCGCATGGATCAAACACCCTAGGGTTGGTAGTATTTGTAACGAAGCGGGGGAAGTTCTGCCGGAGTGACAGAAACCTGAGAACGCGAACCGATTAGTTGCACGTATGGGAGTAAGAGGACCTTGAACTTAAGGCTATGGTTGGGGAAACCTTAATGCATTGTTAGTATTTGCGGATGCTTGCTAACAATCCAATCATATAGTACTTGTAATCCCAAGTAGTGGAGTGCATGTATATTTAGCCTCTCCCACATAGAAAACTGCATCGAAGACAATGAACCAAGTACCTTCACTAATTAATCTTGGACAAAGCCACCACAATTACCACCACTTTTCCACACTCATGGTACTGTTAGTATATGGTTACTTAGTGTATTTTATTGCTGCAGCACTAACATTTACTTTCTTGTATTTATTATCTGCAAAGCTATCTCTCATACCCGTATTTACCTAGTTTTATTTCCTAGATAATAAACGTTTAGTGTGCGTAGAGTTGTATCAGTGGTTGATAGAACTTGAGAGAATACTTATCCTACCTTTAGCTCCTCGTTGGGTTCGACACTCTTACTTATCGAAAAGGCTACACGCGATCCCCTATACTTGTGGGTTATCAAGACCTTTTCTGGCGCCGTTGCCGGGGAGCCATAGCGTAGGTTAATGTTCTTGTGTGCACTTGTTTGCTTTATCTCTAAGTAGTTTTTATTTTCAGTATTAAGTTGTTCTTTATCTTACTATGGATAGGGAATGCGAATTACAAAAAAAATTAGGTGTAGTTGTTATCTAAAAACGTTTTCAAAAAGAAAAGTGATTGGAAAGATGAGTAATGGTTAAATGGGGGTCGACCTTGAACACTTGTGTTCATGCCTATGAAACCAAAACAAATCTTTCCATGGAAGCTTTTCATTAAAAACATGTAAATATTGTAAATATTGTGTATATACCTCTGTACATAAAAATAAAATGCTAATTATAGTCTTTAGTTAATTGAAAGTTGATAGTTTTACTTTGCTGTCCAGAAACAGATTTTCTGTGCTCCACCGTATTAAATGTTTAAAATCACCAGAACGTGATCTTGATCTGAAATTTCTTGAGTGCAAAGTGATGCTTATTAGCTTTCTTTCATTAGACTAACTTTTTCTGATTTAAGGTACGTAGATAGGTCGAAAAATTCGATCTTTACTGACTGTTCTGTTTAGACAGATTTTGTGCTTCTCTGTAAATAAAATCGTGATAAATCTCAGAATAGTATTTTGACTTGAAAATTTTTGTGCATAAACCTGAGATTATTATCTTTCTTTCATTAGACTAAAGTTTTTCGATTTGAGCTACTTAACTATCTCGTTGAATGCCATCTTTACGGACTGTTCAGTTTTGACAGATTTCTTTGTTTATTCAATATTGTACTTGGTGTTGTTAGTTTCATTAGTTTTTCGACGGACAACGGAAATCATGAACACCTTAGTATATACAGTGGCTAATGTTGAGTAAAAATTATAAAACTTGTCAATGCTTGAACATGAGTGGATTTTATTTAATGAGTACTAACCCTACTAATGAGTTTTGTGAAGTTTTATGTGGATGTAGCTTATAAGATCTAATCAATATGGTGATATGAGATGAATAAGAAGACGCAAGAGCTCAAGCTTGGGGATGTGTAGGTGCATCCCAAGAACATATTCAAGAAGATACAATCATCTAAGCTTGGGGATGCCCGAGTCATCCCCCTATTCATCAACTAACATGAGGTTGTCTCGTTCATACTCTATATTACCCGTCCACATGATATGTATTGTCTTAACTTGTATTATAATTGCTTTTATATGTCTTGGTTTTACCTTCTTTAGTTTTATTAGGCTCCTTATTTGGTTTCGATTGCTTCTTTACTTTCACTTATAAATTCAAAATAACAAAAATATTTTCTTTTGTTTTGCTTCTTTGTTTGGTTCTTTATTTTAATTTTATTTGGGTTTTACTTTTGATTTTTATTTAGAGTTTTCCTTGCTGTAGCTAGCATGTTTAGGTCTTGCTTAGCCTCTGGTTTCTTAGTTTATCAAAAATAAAGTACCAAGTTTTATCCATTTAGCTTAGTTGATACATATGTAAAAAGTGATTTTCTGTTTTCGGTATCTACTGCTTATTGCGCGATTTTTCATATTTTACTGGAAGCTCTAAAAATCACGAAAAATTACTGATGTTGTAGCACCTAATCCTCTGCATGTACAAAAATTGGCTAAAATTTCGGGCATGTTTAAGTGCACCTAAAAATTGCGTTTTCCAGCTGCTGTTTTTCTGGACAGATTCTGACTTTTGTTGCAAGAGTGGCCTCTTTTCGTTTTCATTTGATTTTTAATGGTTCTTACCTTTCATTTATAAGTTGGCCATTTAAGCAACCTTTCTGTAACTTAAAAACAAAATTTTATTTGGTTTAATAGTAGCACTTGGGAAATATTATCTATTGTACTAATGTCTAACCGCAGAAAAGAATGGGAAAGTTTTTGTGTTGAAGTTTTTTCACAGAGAATGAAGGAACACCAAACTATGGAATATTGAAGAATTACCAAAGTCATAAGCTTGGGGATGTCCCCGCATCCCTCTTCATCAATAACCCCACGGTTTGCAAACCTTTAAACTTTGTTTTTTGAGCAACATAGGAACTTAACTAAACTTGAAGCGGCTGTATTTTATTATCTATTTATCTTAGCATCAAACACCAGTTACATTAATAAGTGGATCGTCACATATTTTATTTATCCTCTGTTTTCAATGTTTACTTGGTTAATGGATTACTTGTTGAAACTTAAAAATGATGTGTGAATAATACTGTTTAGTAGTTTATGTTTTCTTATGGTTAGTCTCAACTAGCTAATAGTGCATATTATGTTATTTTGATATCAACATGCATTGTCCTGTTCATAAGATGGTATGGTATTGTGGTATCCTCCTCTGAATAATTCACTTGAATCGACTTGGCACATGCTCACACATGTTATGACTGAAAAATAAAAGTCAATTAAGCCTTGATGATCTATTTTGCCTCAGAGTTTTAGTATCGTTTTTATGCCTCCGTTAATTTTATTTTGTCGCAAGCATGATTATGACCGTTATCGCTCTCGTGGTTGTCGCTTCCCAGTCTATTGCTAGCCTTCACTTGTACTGAGCGGGAATGCTGCTCGTGCATCCAAATCCTTAAAACCAAGTTATCCCAAAGAGTCCACCAAAAATTCCTATGCATGGTATTTCAAGCCATTCCAAGTAAATTTGCATGTGCTACCTTTAAAACCTTCAAAATATTATTCTTTTTGTGTCAATGTTTACTAGCTCATGAGGAATTAGTGTGGTTATTCTTTATTCTATTTGTCAAATGGACTTTTACACCTGGACTAGTGGCATATACATCCGCTTATCCAATAACTTGCAAAAAGAGCTGGCAACGGGGTGCCCAGTCCCAATTAATTACAACTTTAACCATTAATTCTCTTCACACTTTTGCCCTGATTCATCAGTAAGCAATGACAAACAGTGAAATACCTGCATGTGTGTAAACCAAAGAGAAAGAGGGATGATCTGCCTTACTGGTAGAAATAACGTCCTTCATGGGAGCCGCTCTTAAAAGTCCGTTTGACAGGTAGAATACTGTTCTCACCCGCTACCATTCGTTGACAATTAACAAACACCTCTCAAAAATAGATACTCCTCCATGGTATGTGATTGATGGAAGGCACCCGAGGATTCGGTTAGCCATGGCTTGTGTTAGCAAGGTTGGGAGGAGTATCAAATATTTTATGCAATCTCTATATGTTTTCAAAATCCTAAAAGCTCTAGCACATGACTTAATCCCTGCTTCCCTCTGCGAAGGGCCTTTCTTTTACTTTTATGTTGAGTCACCATCCTTTCTTTGAGCACTTCTTCGAGAGCATAGCTGTCGTTCTTAGTGTAATGTGCTTGTCCCAGAATACGATTAATTGAGGTATAACTATGATGCTTTTATCTTTGATATCTCTATATCTAGTCTTCACTTGAACTTCAGAGGTGCCTTGGCATTTATGTTTTGCCCTTCAAATTAAGGCAAGCGAGATACCATTTTGTCATATCTTTTTACGAACATTGCAATCTTGTTGATGTTTAGAAATTTCATGTTATGAGCTCTTAGTTCGTTGATACTTTTCATTAGGAAACATGATTGCTAAGTTTTATTATATCATGCAATTGTTAAAGACCTGATCATAGCATTTACAATCAAAAATTATTTTGTTATCATTTACCTACTCGAGGACGAGCAGGAATTAAGCTTGGGGATGTTGATACGTCCAAAACGTATCTATAATTTTTGATTGTTTCATGCCATTTTTATGCTTTTAGCACTTGTTTTTATATTAAGTTTATTATTTATTTGGACTAACCTACTAATAGTTGCAAAAGTGCACAATGTTCTTGTTTTACTATTTGATGTGTAGAAATTATCAAGAATACAAGAGGAAACCTTGTTGGAGTCGAATTGGGACTTTCCTGAAATCTGTCTGAGAACTTTTTACGAAGATTGTCAGTTTGACCCTCGAAGATGACGTCAAATGGAGACCTGGCTCTTACGAAAGTTGTCACAATTTTCCATACGAAGATTTTAAGCCCGAGATCAGCCCAATCGGAGTTCGGACGCGGCCTGTAGGCCCGTTTTGGTGGAACCCTAAAAGGGGGTGACGGAAATCCGAGAAGATATATAAAGGGAGGAAACCTAATTCGTGGAGGACTCCTCCACCCACGAATTTCAGCCACCAAAAGCCACGTTTTTGCCTCCCCCATGGATCCCATCTCCATGGGGGAGGGCTCCCAAGAAGCCATGAAGGAGGGAGGCTAAGGGGCGGCGCTCCCCATGATGCCGGCGGCGGGGAAGGAGTTCCCCGCGCCGCCGGCGCCGCCGCCGCCTGCGCCCTCGCTGCCCTCTCCGCCGTCTTCACCGCCATCTCCATCACCATCTCCTCCTTGTATTCAGTGGTTCATCCTCCCACAAACCTCTGTACCGTCCTATGTAAACATGGTGTTTGATGCTATAATATTTATCCTATGATTACATCATGTTTCCGTAGTTTATTTGTCTTAGATTGAATTGAATGCATGGTTCATTAGAGTTGTATGTCTATATGGTACTGTCCTTTGGTGTCCATTATACTTGTGCGCGCATGGATCAAACACACGGGTTGGTAGTATTTGTAACGAAGCGGGGGAAGTTCTGCCGGAGTGACAGAAACCTGAGAACGCGAACCGATTAGTTGCACGTATGGGAGTAAGAGGACCATGAACTTAAGGCTATGGTTGGGGAAACCTTAATGCATTGTTAGTATTTGCGGATGCTTGCTAACAATCCAATCATATAGTACTTGTAATCCCAAGTAGTGGAGTGCATGTATATTTAGCCTCTCCCACATGAAAACTGCATCGAAGACAATGAACCAATCTTCACATTAATTTTGGACAAAGCCATCACAATTACCACCACTTTTCCACACTCATGGTACTGTTATTTTAAGGTTACTTAGTGTATTTTATTGCTGCAGCACTAACATTTACTTTCTTGTATTTATTATCTCGCAAAGCTATCTCTCATACCCGTATTATTACTCTAGTATTATTTCCTAGATAAAGTAAACGTTTAGTGTGCGTAGAGTTGTATCAGTGGTTGATAGAACTTGAGATAATACTTATCCTACCTTTAGCTCCTCGTTGGGTTCGACACTCTTACTTATCGAAAAGGCTACACGCGATCCCCTATACTTGTGGGTTATCACCCCTCTCTCCCGTGGTAATTTTTTCCCAAGTAATTTTTTCTAAGTTATTTTTTTGTACAATTAGTTAGTGTAGTTAGTGTAGTTAGTCGTTAAGTTAGTGTAGTTAGTGTAAATTTTGCACAATTAGTGTAGTGTAATTTGCTAAGTTAAAATTAGATAAGTTAGATAAGTTAGTTAAATTTGCTAAGTTAAATTAGATAAGTTAGGTAAGTTAGATAAGTTAAATTAGATAAGTTAGATAAGTTAAATTAGATAAGTTAGTTAAATTTGCTAAGTTAAATTAGATAAGTTAAATAAGTTAGTTAAGTTTGCTAGTTAAATTAGATAAGTTAAATATTTTAGTGTTAGAAATTTTGCGTAGTCGGAAAGTCGTTAAGTCGGGAAAGTCGGGAAGTCGTTAAGTCGGGAAAGTCGGTAAAGTCGGAAAGTCGGAAAGTCGTGAAGTCGAGAAAGTCGTGAAGTCGGGAAAATCGTGAAGTCCGAACGGAAAGTCGGAAAGTCGTGAAGTCGGGAAGTCGGAACGGAAAGTCGTGAAGTCGGGAAATCGGAAAGTCGTGAAGTCGGGAAATTCCCGGCTTCCCGGCTTCCCGGTTTCACGTTTTCCGGTTTCCCGGTTTCACGTTTTCCCGGCTTCCCATTTTCACGTTTTCCCGGCTTCCCGGTTTCACGTTTTCCCGGCTTCCCGGCTTCCCGGTTTCCCGGTTTCACGTTTTCCCGGCTTCCCGGTTTCCGGTTTCCCGGTTTCCCGGCTTCCCGGCTTCCCAATTTCCCGGTTTCACGTTTTCCCGGCTTCTCGGTTTCACGTTTTCCCGGTAACACATACAATACACATGAAGTATCGCTCATGTTAGTTTAAATTTTGATTTGGTATATTTGTAGATGTAATTTTGCTAAGTGTAAAGTTCGCTACATTGAATTATTCTGCTAATGCTATCATTGTTTTATTTTCTTTTGTAATAGTTAAGCAATGGACGATGGAGATGTTCCTCCCTTCCAATCCAGAGAAGGGGAAGATGTGTTGCTCGACTATATCCGGCAACCCGCGGATGGTGATGAACACATTGGAGCAGAAGAAGATGGCTCCGAGTTTTTGAACGAATCCGGTGAGGGAATGGAGGTGGAACGAAGCGTCCAAGGGCAAACTAGCATAGTTGGTGAACCCCCGCAGTCCGGCGTGGTATATTAAGCTTCTATTTGATCAGATGTAAAAATTTATTTGTATATATATATTAACAAATGTTTCTTCTTTTTAGACCTCCGCATCGACCCAAACCAGTAAACGAGGCCATGCCAAAGGGTTGGGAACAAAAGATCATTTCAGAATTGAGTCAGTCTCTTCAGATGGCAAACCGTTGGCGCCTCCGAAGAGCGCAACTAAGTTTGTGCATCAATGTGGAGTTGTTGTCAGGGACAATGTTCCGATCAGCCTTTCGGAATGGAATCAGATAAAAAACTTAGAGGGCAATTATTATGTCACCGAGAGAACTAAAGATATATGTTGGAAGAAGCTCATGGCACATTTCACTCTGCCGGTGTTCGATAGTCCCGAAAGGACAAAAGCCATGACGGACAAAGTCAAGCATTGGGCTCTGAAGAAGATGGCTGAACAATTCAATAAATGGAAGAACAGATTATACCAAAATTGGGTCGACAAAGAGAAAGTTCTAGATTTCACTGGGACACTAGAGAGGCAGCGGGCTCACTGGCCGGCATTTCTGCAATACAAGAATTCAGAAGAAGCCAAGGAAAGATCGGCCAAGAATAAGTTGAATGCAGCGAAGAAGATATATCACCATCAGTTGGGTGGAGGTGGCTACGTAACTGCCGAGCCTAGGTGGGATCGGATTGAGGCCACTATGCACGAAAAAGGGATCATTCCAGTTACAGATTTGTGGCCCCGTAGGGTCAGAAATTGGATACTTGCTCATGGGGGGGAGTATGACGTCGCAACAGGCGATTTAATAGTTGATGAAACGAAAGAAACTCCTATACCCCGGCAAACAATTCTGGATGCAATCGCCGATGCTCGTGAGGGAAGGTTTTATCCCGACAGAGAATACGACGAGCTGTGGAAGGCTCTTGGTACTAAAGAAAAAGGAGGATCTGTTAGAGGCAGGAGAGGTGTGACGTGGCATGAAGGGTTTCCTGAGGACCGTGAGTCTTATAGAAGCCGAGAAAGAGCAAAGAGGAGGAAGGAGCTGAAGCAAAACGACCGGTTGAGCAAAGTGGAAAATATCATTAGCCAACAACAACGGGAACTAGATGAATTGCGGCGCGCGCAATCTTCTCGAGGGGCAACTCATCAGCTGCAGCTGCAAGATGAGGGTCCGTCTCAACGGAAAAGCAGCGTGGCTTCCGCGACGGTCGTTGTTGATGAGGCATCGAACCAAACATACCCGTGGATTCTATCACTGAGAAGAAAACTTGTGAGCTACATGAGGCAGTGAGAAACATAACCATGAAGGTGGCGGACGGCTATGCTTTACCTTGTGAATCTACAGCACTGTGTTGTGGCAATGAGATTCCAGATGGCTATGCTCGTGTCAGCGTGGATCAAGTTTACCCCGGATATGCATCACTCGAACTTCATTTCCCTGGAGGTGATGATGAGAGGACATTGGGAGATGTCCAGGGTGGACTCATTCTATGGCCCAAGAAATTGATCATGTTTCCAGGCTGGACACCGCCGCCAAGGCCACCGTCGCCTTATCGATCTCTGTCGCCGCGTCAGCCGACTCCGTCGTCGCGTCACTCGCCGCGTCAGCCGACTCTGTCGCCGCGTCCGTCGCCACGTCAGCCAACACCTGAGCCGCGTCAGCCGACTCCGTCGCCGCGTCAGCCGACTCCTGAGCCGTCTCCACCGCCTCCGCCCACTAAGGCTAACGGTCGAAAGGGGATGAAGACCACCGCCATGGGTTCCCGACCCAAACCCCAACTTGAGCCCCTGCCAAAAGTACCGAAGGTTCCTCCCCCGAGACCTTACGACGTCGAGTGTACTGATCAAGAGGAAGCCAGGATGTGGCTACAAACAGAATCGAGAAGACAGTTTGTAGAAATGGCTGAGAAAAGAAAACCTAAGCCAAAGGAAAAGTATTCGGAAGCTCAAACACAATAGGCTGTTAGTTTCCTTACTCAACCATCGCAAATTTCGATAAATAGGCCAGATGACTATGTACGGACTATGAGGAAAATTCCACCCGACGGGAAAAGGAGAAGAGATGTTGCCCAGCTCGGACATCAGTCAAATCAGTCCATCTCCTTCTCAAGGTGGCCACTGATATGGACACGGAACACGCGAAGAATTTAGCTTACCGCAGGCAATTTGCTGCAGAACTTGGTATTTCACTTTCTCAGCTGGAAGCAGAAGATCTCCCCCTCCAGATGGCACCTACTAGATGGACCTGGGAATACGGGAATGATCTAGTGTCACCTGATGAGCTCAAGAATCTACCAACACAGATGACAAGACTGCATAAATGGTACAAGATTGTCACAAGTGAAGGTCGAAAAATGATCCGGGTGAAAATTACAGATGAACATTTCAACGGTGCAGACGAGGCAACTGTACGTATTGAACAAATCTATCAGTTATACCAGCTTGACGCCCTCGACTTGAGCATCCTCACTACCTATTGTCTGTAAGTGATTTAATTCATTTATTTTCTAAAATAAAGTCTATAGCTTAGCTCGGTCATTGCATGTTCTAATTATGCTCACTACGGTATTATACAGAATGAAGAGCGATGAATGTGACAGAAACCGAGTGTTTGAGATTGGGTTCATCGACCCAAGCCGAGTTAATGAAAAATTGCTACATGACCACCACGAGGAAACGGTGAACACCTTGTTTAGGTACATCCGGGACCAAAATTATAAAGGGAAGATATTGTTTCCTTACCACTTAAGGTAAGAGTCTTACTGTCTTGTACACATTGGTTTTTTGCTTTCTCGATGTTAAGTATAACTGATTAGTTACTGACATATATAAACGTGCGCAGCGGCCATTACATTCTGTTAATCATTCAAATCGATAGAGCAGAAGTTGAAATCTTAGACTCATTGCACTGGCCCAAAAGAGCGGCACGAATATATCCAAGGAGTGCTCAAACGGTAATTTCAATCTTTATCGTATTACATCGGTCTCTTTCCTTCCATTCCTGAGATATCAAGTAACTAATTAATAACTCATTTATTTAATTGTTTGATGGGCAGGGTTTGGAAAGCTTTCCGAAATGCTAATGCTACACCTGGTCAATTTAAAGAGGAACTTACTTTTGTTTACCCCAAAGTAAGTAGTACGAGCTAGGTGTTCGCGCATCTCTTTTAATTCAAATTTCAATACCATCGTGATGCTTGATTATTATTTGATTGAAATCTATTCTCGTGTAGTACTTGGATTGGCAGCCTCCCGGGACCAATTTGTGTGGATATTACGTCTGCGAGTGGATTCGCACGATAGTCTCTGAGCGAAACCCAGGGACATTTATCGAAGTAAGTGAACAAATAAATTCACAATTTCATTTTATAACCATCAATTGTGTTGAGTGTCATTCATAATTTCTGTTATGATGATTGAAATTCATATTAATCTCCCTTCTTTATAGATGGATCGAATGCGGAGGGACCTGCAACTAAAGGACCGCTTTCGACCAATTTGCGAGGAAATTGCGGGCTTTTTGATGAACTATGTCTTAGACATGAAGGGAAAATACAATGGCACCAGATCAAATTAGATGACGGGCTCTAGTAGTGGCTAGCTTGATGATCTCCATGTAATCGAATAGATGACGGTTCTAGTCCCTCTTATATATGGGATCTTTATATGTAAATTAATCCAGGAAACCGGGAAGCCGGGAAATCGTGAAAACGGGAAGCCGGGAAAACGTGAAACCGGAAGCCGGGAAGCCGTGAAAACGTGAAACCGGGAAGCCGGGTAGCCGGAAAACGTGACGTCGACTTTCCCGACTTCCCGACTTCACGACTTCCCGACTTCCCGACTTTCCCGACTTCACGACTTTTCGTTCCGACTTCCGACTTCCGATTTCCCGACTTTCGCATAAAGCTTTCTCTTACAAATATTTTGATATGCTATATGTATTTTTCTGATTTACAGATAATTAACCATATTTTTTGCAAATTATTCATAATATACAACAACCAAAACGGAAAAAACCACAGGCCGCCACGTGGGTGCATCTCTAGTCCCGGGTTGTATTACAACCCGGGACTAGAGATCCTCTCGCATGCGCCATGTGTTGGCCCCGCGTGGACCTCTCTGGTCCCGGGTCGTAGCACACCCCGGACTAGAGGGGGGGGCCTCTAGTCCCGGTTGCCATGTACCGGCTGGACATCCCTCCCCAAAGGCCTCTACCACCCGGGACTAAAGGCGTGGTTTCCACTAGTCAGCAGCGGAGCAGGTTAGCGATTGCCACCGCCGCCGTCTTGCCTGTGGGCCTGTGCACACCCTCGACCTCGAGGCGCTCCATGTTGCGGAACTCCGGCAAGAGCTGAACTCGCCGCGCCTCGTTTAAGATGGCGATGTCCTCGAGGTTGGGCACACTCAGCCTCATCTCCTTGGCGTGGGTGTAGTTCTGTACGAATCGCCAGAAGTTCCGATGGACATCACTTGGATCCTTCCTATTGCATTTGTACCCGAGGATAGTTATGTCTGCCCGCCTCAAATCCGGCGACGGCGGAGTCAGCAAGATCTGCCGGAGAAGGCCCGTATAGCGGAACCGCTTAAGTCTCGGCGCGTCAATCTCTATGCAGACTTCTTTCTTCCATCCGCACCTGTCCAGCACGAGCACGGCGGCCGCCGGCAGCTGAGGCGGCAGAGCAGGGCTTCTTCTGGCGCCCGCCTCAAGATTTTCCGTTTGAGCTGGACGGACTCAAGGTGGATGACGACGAGCGCCGGCGCGATATCGATGAGTCCCTGGAGAACATCGAGCTCCACGCTGCAGTGGCACAGCCGCAGCGACGCAAGCAGCGGGAACCAGGGGCGGACGCACATATAGCTGAGTGGGGGCAGTGGCCCCCACTCAGTTTTTCAAATTTCAGTGTATTTTATTTATGTTTGAAGGAAAAAGTTCCACAAAAATTTAAATTTGCACTAGAATTGCCCCCACTCAGCTAAATCGCCCCCACTAAATTTTATGTCTGGGTCCGCCCCTGGCGGGAACGCGACGACGGACGGCGGCGGCGGCAGCTGGAGGCCACTGCAGCCGGTGAGGTCGAGCACGCGGAGGGTCTCCGACGGCAGGGAGCCGAGGCGGAGCCGGTAGATCCCCGGTGCATCCGTACTCGAGTACTTCTCGTACACCCTCCTCGGGAACCACAGGGCTTCTCCGTCCACGGCGGCGATCCGGAGGTCCTCGACGCGGCGCACGGCTCGGTGGGAGATCAAGTCATCGATCACGTCGTGTTTCTTGTTGTACTTCACGTCGCGGTGAAGGAATCTCTCGATCATGCCGCGGTTCTGGTCCTCCACGCGGAAGGTGAGCCTCGTGAGCGGGACGCCGGCTTCATCGACGGCGCCGAGCGTCTCGTGAGCGCGGGAGACGATGGCGTCGCGCCTGTCGTAGAAGCGGCGGTTGCTGTACTCGGCCGGGACGCGAATTTCGAGGTTGAGGGCGCCCGAGGAGCGCCAGAGCTGGCTGGTCGTCCACCGCTTGGAAAGCGCGCTGGTGGACGCGCCTTCTCGCGCGGGGGCGAAGTGCAGGATGCGGCGGAGGACGTCGTCGTTGAGGCCGGAGAGGTGGTCGCGGCCGGGCGCCATCGCCGTCAAGATGCAATTCTAGCGATCTCAACTTGTCGATCGGTTAATTGATCTTGATGGGGTTTTTTTTCTCTCGATTGGGTTGGGATATCCATACGTGTCATGGCGGGTTTGTGATACGAGGGAGTTTCCATGTATTCATGGCCTCGCGTTGAGTTGAATCCGATTCCGTGCGGGCCGTATCCAACCCATGCCAGCACGGTTGGGCCTTTTCGCTTTTATTGCTTGAGTCTTTTTGGGCTTGTAGGTTATCTACGGTGAGTAACGGTAAGAAAATACGAGCGAGACGAATCTCAAAAAAAAAAAAAAAACGAGCGAGACTAATGGATCCGCATTGATAATTTTCAAATTTGCTTCTCCTCGTATCAAACATTGTCTAAAATTGTTGTCGAGTTGTTTGCCACTGTTTCGAAGTTGTCTCAATGGACACAAAAATTGGTTCATTGTACCAAAATTGTTTTTACTTGTCGTGGATTTGCGCACCACTATGTTGAAGATGACTCATAGCATACCAATCCATAAATCACGCGACTCGATCGGTTAATTGATCTCGATGGGTTGGGACTTGGGAGATGTAATACGAGGGAGTTCTCATGTATGGAGCCTCACGGTTGAGTTGAATTTGACTCGGAGCGGGCCATATCCAAGTCGAGTCGAACCCCATGCTAGCAAATTAAAGGTTTCGTGCCTAAACAGGCTATAAACTTCTGCGTTTGGGCGATGTGTTTCAGGTTTCCGCCCGGTACCCGGATTTCCGAGCCCCCTCTGTAAATAGGCTAACAGAGCAAAAATCCGGAATTTATTTGAAATTTTTGAATTTAAAGGCCCAAATGTATAAAGGGACACTATCTCGTATAGACTACAAGATTGCACAGCATTGTGCTAGCATGGCCTGGTTTTGTATCGGACGTCTCTGGATCCTAGTGTTTTTCCCATTTCTTCATTTCATATCTATTTAAGATTGTGATGTCATCACCTGGGCAAATTGACATCTTCCAAGATGAGCGGTCAACCATCATTTCTTCAATTGAAGTTCAAAAATATCATTTATCAAAAAACATGTCCTCACATCATTAACCAAAGACGTTGACTGAAATAAGACAATTCGAATTTCTAATCAATAAAATAAACAATGCCAAAGTAGAGCCATAAAATATTATAATCACATATCTAGAGGTTGTTTTGACCACCACTCTGGGTCCAGCTTGGGGCGAGCCTGCAAAAAGCTCGGTCCAGAATGTCGAGCCCCGAGCCAGCTCGAAACTGCCGGCGAGCCGCGTAACGGAGCTCGGCCCGAGCTGGTGGAAAGCTCGGTGCAGCTCGCGAACCTCGCTGTGGTGTGTCACTGACGGGTGGGGCCGGTCTTCACCGGCAACGGCGACCATGCCGGGCGGCGCAGCGGTGCTGCCTGGCGGCGGCGGAGCACGAATTCGAGGTCTGCGAGGACGGATTCAGCGAGGCGTGCGTGGGCATGGCTGCAGCGGCGACCTAGATTTCTACGAGGAAGACGACTCGTAGCCTTCTGCGCTGACTGCTGACCTTAGCTTCGGGTGTCCACCTCCCCCCCCCCCTACCACCACACACACACACACACATCCATAAGTTGGCCAAAATATTCACATGTCCTCTTCAAATACCCCACTTTGGATGTTGAAAGGATCGGTATGACACCTAGAGGGGGGGGTGAATAGGTGCTACTCCAATTTTAGTCTTTTTCAATTTAGCTTGACACAAAAGGTAAATTCTCTAGATATGCAACTACGGTGAATTTACCTATATGACAAGCTAGCAACTAAGCACGATAAATAAGGCGGTAAACAAGGATAGAGGTAACCGAAGTCAAAGCACGCGGAGACACGGATGTAATCCCGAGTTCCTCCTTTTTAGGGGAGTACGTCTCGTTGGAGAGGTGTGAACCAACACAATGGTTCAACGGCCACAAAGGCCTCACCCTCTTCTCCGGTGAACCGCACCACAAAGGTTTGGTTCACTTCAACTATCGGAAACCTTCGAGGCGGAGTCCGGAGCCTTTACAACAACGATTTGGGGCACAACCCACAAAGGATTGGGGGCTCCCAAACAGCTACAATCTGTCACAAAGACAATCAAGTGAGTACAATGGGGGCTAGGTTTTCCTAGTGGAAACCCTAGCAAATGGTCCCTCAAGTGAATGAGGGGGAAATGACAAACGGCTCGGTGAAGATGTAGATCGGGGTCTTCTCCTTCAATCCTCCAAAGATCAACAAGTTTGGGTGGAGGGATTGGGAGATCTAGTGATTCTTGAGCTTGCAACAATGGGGATCTTGTATTCTGGGCGAGCTAGCTGGCTGGAGGTAGATGGAGGGGTATATATACCCCTCCCAGAAAAGTAGCCGTTGCAGAGAAGAATCACACCGGAGACTCCGGTCCTAGTGACCGGAAACTCCGGCCTACAGGGCCGGAAACTCCGCCCCACACCAGGAGCTGAGCAACTTCTTCACAGAGACTGGGCCAAAACTCCGGTGCACTGGGGCCGGAAAGTTTGGCCAGGGGCGGAAACTCCGGCCTAGGGGGCCGGAAACTCCGCCCCACACCAGGGGCTGAGCACAACTTCGCAGCAGAGGCTTGGGCAAAGACTCCGGTGCCCTGGGGCCGGAATGTTTGGCCAGGGGCGGAAACTCCGGTCCTGAGGCCGGAAACTCCGCCCCACACCAGGGGCTGAGCAGCAAATCAGCAGCTTGCTGTTTCTTCGAGGACAAGACCAGGACCGGAAACTCCGGCCTTGGAGGCCGGAAACTCCGGCCTGAAAAGCTCCAGAAACTCTTTTCTCTTTTTGGTGTTGATGCACATGTTGTATACAATAAAACCTGCATCACTTAGCACCAGATTAAAACATCCAAGTGTTGTTAACTAACACACAAAACTAAGAGATCACAAAATGTCCTTTCAATCTCCCCCTTTTTGGTGTTAGATGACAACACACGGATTTGCAATAAATTCACCATACTATCATGTTTAACAAAAGGAAAAGCTCCCCCTAGATGTGTGCATATAACTCATTTGCTTTGGAATGCAAATGCACACATATAGAGAAACAAGTTCCACAACAAGGCGACATGATATGTAAACGATAAACACAAACAAGACATATCACAAAGTAGGTTGAGCCTAGAGATAAAAACCATACCTTGTGCATATAAATGTAGATAAACATCCATATAACCATAGCACAATAATGTAGGTTCAACCATACATAATAGAAATCCATATGTCTTACACTCACATAGTTCACAACACAAGATGCAAATAAGTTCCAAATAACATAAAATGGACACAAGCGCAATAAAATGATAAAAGCACATGCTTGTGTCCAACCCATGCAAATCCCGGAGAGAACCTAATAGAACTACTTCTCCCCCTTTGGCATCGAGACGCCAAAAAGGGAAAAGAGCATAACTACACGAAACCCATGGAGATCACCCGGAGCTTTCTTCCATGTCATCATCACCTTCCCTTCTTGATTGTAGTCCTCATCGGAAAGGTTCATGGGAGCCTTGCCGGTGTTGCGAGAAGAGGAGGGCAATGAAGTCACATCCGCATAATCCGACCAAGGAAAGACGTCTTCGTTCCATTTCTCAAGAGGATAGTCTCGGCCGACGAGGAGGAGATAATAGGATTGCCATCTTCATCTTCTTCCGGAGGAGGAGTGATACTACCATTGTTGAGCTTGCGCAACTCCTTGATCATGATTTGTTGGTTGTCAATGATATGCTTCTCTCTCACATATGAGGCATGGTTCTCCTTGTGAAGTGCAACATCCATGCAAAGCAACTTTCTCTTCCACCAAGAGAGTTTACTCACTTCCGAGTTCACTTGAGCCCTTCCTTGAAGATATGAGGGAGGGTCGGCATTCTTGCTTCTCCTTCTAGGCATTGGGGCCTCGGTCTCCGCTTCCTCACTACTAGATTGCGGAGGAGGTGCACGAGAGGAAGACGGTTGCTTGGTGTGCTTGCTAAGTTGGTGGAGAGTCCCCTTGGCATGCTTGGTGAGGCGAGAGGTATCGATGTTGGAGACCTTGGAGAGGATGAGCTTCATCACATAAGGTGCATAGAGAGGGTTCTTGTGCTCAAAAATGGCCCAAAGCAATTCACACTTGATGAAATCCATGACATCAACTTCTTGGCCTTCACAATCCGGACCGGCTTGGAGCACCTTGTAAGCATGGTATAAGAGATTGACAAGCCCTCCTCGAATGGCATCCACATTTCCGGCTTGAGGAGCAAGATTGAGCCGAACCATGCGAAGGAAAATGTTGAAGGTGGGGAGGAGGTCTTGATTGGTGCCAACGGATTGCAACTGAATATAAAGGGCGCAAGCGGCGTTTGTTGTAGGCTACCCCTTCCACATGCATCCTCTTCCCAACACAAGTAGTGGCACCCTTGAACTTGTATCCCAAACATCTTCCAAACTCCACAAAGTTAGAGGTGCACTTTTGAGAACCGGTCATCCAAGTCATGGTGATATCTTCATCATTATCAAACACCACTGTGGCAAAGAACTGATGCACAAGCTGAATATCATAATCTTCATGAACATGAGAGATGAGCCTCTCAAGTCCAAGCTTCCGAGCAATCCACACGGCCTCTTGAAAATAAGGCTTCTTGTCCAAGCTCTCAAGGCTCAACACTTTTTGCTCACACACCATATGCTTCTCAATGCGGGCATAAATCTCATTCATGATCAGCTGCTGCTCTCTCCTTGGAAAAGGATCATCGGTGTTGGATGGCAAGTCATAGAACTGCTGAGATCTCATCCGACGAAACTCGAGCTTCCCCATGCCCAAAACAGTGGTCAAGGAGTCAAAATGAGCTCTCTCGGCCTCTTCTTCATTATCAAACCACCTAGGGCAGCATGTCTTGTGGCTTCTTCATCTATGGTACCTGCTGTCTCAGACGGCCAGCGCTGCTGTCAAAAAGAAGCTTGTCCCTTGTTTGAGCACGGATGACTTTTCTTGGTGATTTTTCAGGATGTTTCATGGAAGCCTTTGTCCTCTGCCCACCTGTGAAATAACAGAATAGGAGAAAAGCATGGGGATAAGCTTGCATGTCCAGGAACCAAAAGAAGAAGTAACCAAAGAATTCTGGGCACAAAGTGTCTGATCTACACCGGAGTTTCCGGCCTCAGGGGGCGGAGATTCCGGCCCTGACCGGAGTTTCCGGCCTGGAAGACCGGAGTCTCCGGCCCTGAGATGGGGAACCTCGATTTAGTTCAAGAAACTTTGTGCTGAGAATTCTAGGGTTAAATCTAGGATACACCTTGCCATCTAGAAGATTCTACACCATGAAAAACTAGGGGAACTACTCTCCAAACTTAGATCGAGGTGAAAAACCTAAGGAGAGAGAGGAGGTACCCTTTTTGTCCATGGTGCAGCCCAAACGAAGGAGAGGAAGGTCCCCGCGTTGGTGAGGAGGAGTAGGCCGGAGGCACGGCGGATTCCGGCGGCGGGGAGCAGCCGGAGTGGCACTTGAGCGGCGGCGGCTGCAGGGGAGAGGTTGGGGGTCGGGGGTGTGTGGGAGTTGTGAAGTCAACTCCCACCCCGATCCCCTTTTGGACCCCTGCGAGAACTGCCCAGACCGGAGTTTCCGGCCTAAACACCGGAGTCTCCGGCCTAAGCCAGAGATTCCGGGTTTAGGGCGGAAACTTCAGTCAGACCGGATATTCCGGCCCAAAGGACCGGAGTTTCCGGCCCCACCAACTCAAAAATGCCAGATTTTGTTGTTGAACATGCAAGATGCAAGAGGAGCAAGTTTTCAGAAGGGATAGGCCTGGGATGGACACAAAGTCACTGGAAATGGTACTTCACACTCAAACTTGGTAAGAGGCACAAAGAAAACATTAAGAAGCATCATTTGAGTGTGTTTTCCATAAAACCAACGGATAGGCAAAAAGGCCATAAAGCTCCAACAAGATCAAATCTTCACAAAGAAGATGGCGGTGGCCTAAGCCACCATGTATGAGTGTATGTGGTGTGACACCGCGAAGATATATCTTGGGTTCACCGCCACTACTCGTCATTTAAGCTCACAATTCATAAAATGAACAATATAGAGACAAAATGAGTTCTTTCTATCGGCATAATGGGGGGAGGGATAGTCCAATGGATTAGGACCGCACTCCCCCTATGTCCATGCCTACACCTAAACCAAACAAATAGCTAAGATATAGGTGTGTATGCAAGATACTCAAGCGACGCTCCCCGAATCGATGATATTTAGCTCATGCCTCAAATAAGTGAACCTTGCTTCATCAAGTGGCTTCGTGAACATATCGGCAAGTTGGATCTTCGTGGGAATATAACCAAGCTCAATATCACCCCGGATGATGTGATCACGGATGAAGTGATAGCGAATCTCAATATGCTTCGTTCTTGAGTGCTCCACCGGGTTGTGGCCAATCTTGATAGCACTTTCATTGTCACATAAAAGAGGCACTTTGTCACAATGGACACCGTATTCCTTTAAAGTTTGCCTCATCCACAACAATTGAGTGCAACAACTAGCGGCCGCCACATACTCGGCTTCGGTGGTGGAGAGAGATATGCAATTTTGCTTCTTAGAAGACCAACTCACCAAGGACCTACCAAGGAATTGGCAAGCCCCGGAAGTTGATTTCCTATCATCCTTGCAACCGGCCCAATCCGAATCCGTGTAACCGGCAAGAGAGAAGTTGAGCCTTTAGGATACCACAAACCAAACCTTGGGGTATGAACCAAATATCGAAAGATTCGAAGAACCGCCGTTTGGTGGCTTTCTTTGGGAGCCGCTTGGTACCTTGCACACACTCCTACACTCAACACAATATCGGGTCTAGATGCACAAAGATAAAGCAAAGAACCAATCATAGAGCGATAGAGCTTTTGATCAACATCCTTATCTTTACCCTTTGGATTAAGTTCAAGATGACACTTGGTGTCCATAGGAAACTTCTTCTCTTTAGCATTTTGCATCTTGAACCTCTTGAGCATGTCTTGGATATATTTGGCTTGAGAGATGAAGGTCCCTCCACTCAATTGCTTGATCTCAAAACCAAGGAAGTACTTCAACTCTCCCATCATGGACATCTCGAACCTATCGGTCATAAGCTTTGAAAATTCATCATTAAAAGCTTTGTTAGAAGAGCCAAATATGATATCATCAACATAAAGTTGGCATATGAAAAGCTCCCCTTTAACCCTCTTGGTAAAAAGAGTGGGATCGATTTGCCCCACTTCAAAGCCACGGTCTACCAATAGCTCTCTTAGGTGCTCATACCAAGCACGAGGTGCTTGTTTGAGACCATAGAGCGCCTTATCAAGTTTGTAGACATGGTTAGGGAAGTGTGGATCCTCAAATCCCGGAGGTTGCTTAACATATACCAACTCCTTTAAAGGACCATTAAGAAAGCACTTTTCACATCCATTTGTTGCAATTTGAAATTATGATGTGATGCATATGCAAGAAGGATACGGATGGACTCAAGGCGAGCCACGGGAGCATAGGTCTCTCCAAAATCAATGCCTTCAACTTGAGAGAACCCTTGTGCTACCAATCTTGCCTTGTTCCTCACAACCATTCCATGCTCATCTTGCTTATTCTTGAATATCCACTTGGTGCCTATAACATTGAGGCAATCTTTTGGCTTCTCCACTAGATTCCACACTTTGTTGCGCTTGAAGTTATTGAGTTCTTCATGCATGGCTTCCAACCAATCCGGATCTTCAAGAGCTTCAAAGACTTTCTTTGGTTCCACCATAGAGATGTGGCTTGATGTTCATTGAAATTTGCCAATTGTTTTCTTGTGGTGACCTTGTTCTTGACATTAACAATGATATTTTCTAGATGAAGACTCTTTCTTCTCCAATCCTTTTTGACTCTTGCTATACGACGGGTTTCGATATCCTCATTGATGCGAGGAATTTCGCTTGATCATCTTGATCATTTGAGTCCCCGTCTTGACCGGAGTGTTGACCTTGATCATCTTGAAGCTCATCTTCAACAAAGGAAGGAGAGGGTTGATCTTGGTCAACTTGAGGAGGGCCTTGAACTTGTTCTTGGGTAGGTGCATCATTTGCTTCCATAGAAGGTGCAACTTCAACTTGTGATGATGGAGTCTCCACTTGAGTGGAGCTAGGACTTGCTTGAGGAGGCTCATGATGGATTTCAATGGGGCGATGGAAACCAACCCCCATTCTTCTTATTGCTTCTTGAGGTTCCTCATTATCTACATCACAAACATGAAATTGCGCCACTTGGGAGCCGTCATTCTCATCGAACCTCACATCACAAGATTCTATGACTTTCCCAACGGTCTTGTCATAGACTCTATAGGTGTGAGATTCGGCACCGTAACCAACAAAAACACCCTCTAAAGCTTTAGATTCAAATTTAGACAAACGAACACTTTTGTTCTTATAGAAACACTTACAACCAAAAACTCGGTAGTAGGAGACATTGGGCTTGTTGCCGGTGAGCATCTCATAAGATGTAAACTTCTTGCCAACACGAAAGAATAACCGGTTAGATGAGTGACACGCCGTGGAGATGGCCTCGGCCCATAAGAAAGCGGAGACTTAAACTCCGCCAACATAGACCTTGCCATATCCATGAGAGTCCGGTTCTTCCTTTCGGCTACACCATTTTGTTGAGGGGTATATGCAGCGGAATATTGATGACGAATCCCCTCTTCACTAAGAAACTCATTTAAGGTGTAGTTCTTGAACTCGGAGCCATTATCACTCCTAATGACCAAAATAGGGACATTGTATTGGCGTTGAACAATATTGGAAAAGTCGATGATGGCTTGTTGGGTTCATCCTTCGTCTTGAAGAAATAAACCCAAGTAAATCTTGAATAGTCATCAACAATCACCAAACAATATTTCTTCCCACCAAGACTAGGTTGAGGCACGGCACCAAAGAGATCAACATGAAGAAGTTCCAAAATCCTCGTTGATGAAATAATGGTCTTGCCCGGATGGGGAGAATCATGCATCTTTCCTTCAACACAAGCCCTACAAAGACGATCTCTAGAAAAAGAAACATCCTCTTTTAGTCCAAGAATGTGGCCACCCTTGTGAAGACTTTGCAAAGTTCTCATGTTGACATGGGACAAGCGGCGATGCCACAACCACCCCACGTCGGCCTTTCCGAATAGGCATATTGCTTGAGTGTTGGTTGACCCCGAAAAGTCCACCACAAACAACTCATTTTCAACATACCCAACGAACATGACCTTTAGAGTCTTGCTCCTCAAGAGTACCACCATATCAATAGTAAAATGGACATCAAAGTTCATCTTATTAAGTGCACGAACGGACATAAGATTGTAACCGAGAGACTCGACAAGCATGACATTTACAAGGGTGATATCCTTGCAACTACCACTTGCCGAGACTCTTTACCTCAGCTTTTGAATTATCACCATAAGAGACGGTTATTGTATAATTAGATTTGGTCTCAAGTCCGTCATAATCTCCTTGCTTCCGGTCATATGACTAGTGCATCCACTATCAACCACCCATTTAGATCCACCGGAAGCATAGTCCTCGGTGACATTAGCCATGAGGCAACGAGCATTGTTGGTGGAGAAGTTCTCATTGGGGGATTCAAAGAGAGAAGATGATGAAGTTGATACAATAGCCAATGCGGCTACCTCTTTAGTAGGTGCATCTTCATCTTCGGAATCACTTGTGGCATATTCTTCTTGTGCCACCAACACAATTCTTGGTGCCTTCTTGAAGAAAGGCTTCCTTGGCCTTGCGGGCTTCTTTTGGATCATATTTGAATGGTCCTTGGGGATGAGCTTCCCACCATTTTGCTCTCGGTTCTCATAAGGACACTCTCTTATGTAGTGGTTCTTGTCATGACAATTGTAGCACGTCTTCCACTTTGAGGCTAGCTCTTTCTTGCCACTTGAGTTGTTCTCTTTATCAACCTTGGCTTTAGCTTTTGCCGGGTCTTGCCAAAACTCTCTTGTGGCAAGTGCTATATGACCATTTAGAGCCGGTTCAAGATCATTTGGAGCAATGTTGCTTGGGCATGCTTCAACCTCATCAAGACATACCACCTTGGCCTTCAAAGCAAGTGAGGGGCCTTGTTTCATCCCCATGGCCCTAGCACGGCTATCTTCGGCATTCTTGGTGGCAACCTTGGAGGCTTGCACTTCTTGCATAACTTCATTGGATGTCATTTCGTTGTAGTTGTGTCTTCCTTGAATGGCCTTCACCTCGATGGGCTCGGAAGGCAAGAGAGCATTCACATACTTCCTCTTGACATAAGCATCATCCACATAGGTTGCCCCCACATCAAAGAAGGCCTTTGCAAGAGTCTTGAGTCTTCCATACATGTCTTCATGAGTCTCATTGTCAAACATGTAGAAGCCTTCGGCATCATTGCTCAAAGACTCATATCGGTTTCTCTTCATGCTTTCATTCCCAAGAAATGCAACCTCAAGACAATTCCAAGCTTCTTTGGCGGTGGTGGCATTGAGAACATAATGCTTGTCACTTTCACCCACTGAAAGCTCAATCATATGGAGTGCGGAGGCATTGAGTTGCTTTTCGGCAAATTCTCTTCTTGTCACATTGCTTGGATCCGCAACCTTGTACCCATCTTCAATGATCCTCCAAAGCTCGATAGAGGCACTGTTAATATGAGATTTCATTGAGCGTTGCCAACTAGCAAAGGCTAATGCATTAAGCTTAGGTGGAGGACCAATGGGGTTTATGCGAGTGGTGATAGGTGGGTCGATAGGGTACCATCCCGGAACGTTATGGTACTCTTCCTTCCCATCTTCATGCTTGGTAGGAGGAGGAGATGGTTTAGATCCGGAGATGGTTTCCAACCCCTTCTCATTTTTCTTTTTACCCTCCTCGGAATCACCTTCATCGGAGTTAGAGATACCCTCTAGTGGGATGGTTTCCGAAACCTTGGCATTTGTGAGTTTCATGAGCATGTCACGCAACTCATCAAATTTGACATTCATGTCATTCATGGACGATGTCAATGTTGTTTCCAACGATTTGATATCGGCCATGGATGCCATGGTCTCCTTGGCCTTGGCAAGATCGGCCTCATCCTCACTTTGTGTCATACTTCTCTTAGGCGGTTAAACCCAAAACAAGAGAGCCTAGGCTCTGATACCAATTGAAAGGATCGGTATGACACCTAGAGGGGGGGTGAATAGGTGATACTCTAATTTTAGTCTTTTTCAGTTCAAGCTTGACACAAAAAGGTAAATTCTCTAGATATGCAACTACGGTGAATTTACCTATATGACAAGCTAGCAACTAAGTATGATAAATAAGGCGGTAAACAAGGATAGAGGTAACCGAAGTCAAAGCACGCGGAGACACGGATGTAATTCCGAGTTCCTCCTTTTTAGGGGAGTACGTCTCGTTGGAGAGGTGTGAACCAACACAATGGTTCAACGGCCACAAAGGCCTCACCCTCTTCTCCGGTGAACCGCACCACAAAGGTTTGGTTCACTTCAACTATCGGAAACCTTCGAGGCGGAGTCCGGAGCCTTTACAACAACGATTTGGGGCACAACCCACAAAGGATTGGGGGCTCCCAAATAGCTACAATCTGTCACAAAGACAATCAAGTGAGTACAATGGGGGGCTAGGTTTTCCTAGTGGAAACCCTAGCAAATGGTCCCTCAAGTGAATGAGGGGGAAATGACAAACGGCTCGGTGAAGATGTAGATCGGGGTCTTCTCTTACAATCCTCCAAAGAACAACAAGTTTGGGTGGAGGGATTGGGAGATCTAGTGATTCTTGAGCTTGCAACAATGGGTATCTTGTATTCTGGGCGAGCTCGCTGGCTAGAGGTAGATGGAGGGGTATATATACCCCTCCCAGAAAAGTAGCCGTTGCAGAGAAGAATCACACCGGAGACTCCGGTCCTAGTGACCGGAAACTCCGGCCTGGGGCGGAAACTCCGGCCTACAGGGACCGGAAACTCCGCCCCACACCAGGAGCTGAGCAACATCTTGACAGTAGAGACTCGGGCCAAAACTCCGGTGCACTGGGGCCGAAAAGTTTGGCCAGGGGCGGAAACTCCGGCCTAGGGGGCCGGAAACTCCGCCCCACACCAGGGGCTGAGCAGCAACTTCGCAGCAGAGGCTTGGGCAAAGACTCCGGTGCCCTGGGGCCGGAATGTTCGGCCATGGGCGGAAACTCCGGTCCTGAGGGCCGGAAACTCCGCCCCACACCAGGGGCTGAGCAGCAAATCAGCAGCTTGCTGTTTCTTCGAGGACAAGACCAAGGACCGGAAACTCCGGCCTTGGAGGCCGGAAACTCCGGCCTGAAAAGCTCCAGAAACTCTTTTCTCTTTTTGGTGTTGATGCATATGTTGTATACAATAAAACCTGCATCACTTAGCACCAGATTAAAACATCCAAAGTGTTGTTAACTAACACACAAAACTAAGAGATCACAAAATGTCCTTTCAGATGTTGGTTAGATTCGGGGGTTTTGTTAAATTGGGAATTAGCTACTGCAATGAAAAAGAGATAGTTTCCAACTAGATTATATTTAGTTCATGTTTTTAGTTTGGAATCGATTTTGGGCATTTTTTAGTAAAACAACCATAGCTTTTTCGTACAGAATCTGTCTTCGATGTGTGCAACCAATTAAATTGTTCAAATAAAACACGTATCTTAGTGTATATCTTTCAGAAATCAAGTTCGGGCGGCCTCCCTACCTTTCCCTAATGGGAGCCCCTCCCTTGCTGACGTCACGGCGATCATGAGTGCATGGAACAAAGTGAGTGGAAAACGTCGCTCTGTATCTGGCTCCGCGAGGGTCGGTGTCCATTGTGTCTTATTAGGACATGGAAGGCATGGGGGTAGCATGCAATGCTCTTCCGTATAATCCTCTCAAGCAGAAACTTTGTAGTGGATGCACTGTTGTTGTAGAATGGAAAGGGATCAGCCGCCAACCGGCATGGATCCATGGCTTCCAACTTCGTAGGCACCGGTAGTGTGCAACAGTCGATCTGCCTACCTCCAACAAAGACGCAGCATGCACCATTTCACCGAGCACTTTGCGGCCGACAATGAAGGCGGACAACGGGATGTGGGAGGCACGACCAATGTGCCAGGTAAATAGGGCGGTCGCCCTTGGCCCCAAGGGGTGGAGGCCACTGTCCACATACTATAACAATGTTCTTTTTTTTTTGAATTTTCTACTATATAAACTTAAGAAGAGGAATGTTCATTACAATCGCGGTCGATCATGCTCACCACGCAGGGCGGTGCTGAACCAACCAAAACACCTTCCCCTAAACCCAGCCGAAACATCCTAGTGTTCTTTATTACAAATTGTAGTCTAGTGAATATGTAGAAAAACAAATAGATGCAGTTTTAGGGAGGGAGTCCATCAACTAATAGTGTGCACCACGTTGGAGAAAACATAATTATCAGTTATGGCGGCTAGCTAGTTCAATTGGGCTGCTAGTCTTTCTCCGCTGAACGCCATATGATTTTTACTAAATTCTATCTTAGCTAGGACGATGCCATTTCAGTAGCAAGTACTTAGCAGACACACACCACCGACATATTATTGAACCCAGCATTCGTCCCAAAAAATGACACCAGCATGGTTTAGTCTACCATACAATAAACTTTCTGCTTTAATATATCTTATTATAAACTTGAAAGCTCTGTCTAGATATTTCATGACATAGATTCTAGAGATCGCTACCAAATTAGGTAAGGATACACACATGTTCATCTACACTATATTCATCTTAAAATATATCCAAGTGATTATCTTTTTATTATCTTCTCACAATTGAGATAATTTGGTTGAAATGTCTTTCTATGCCGCAACGTAAACATTTTTTTAATAATATGATTTAAATTTGGCAGAACATATTTGTTAAATTGTGAACTGACAAAAAACAAGTAATAAACGAGTTTAAGTTTTAGTATAAATAATTATATTTATTTTGAATCATACCAATCTTAGAATAACCAACCATATTTGCTTAATTAATGGAAGGTGTCATAGAACGTTGTTACAGTATCCACTATAGTGTTAGTCCATCAACTCTTCATCCAGGAACACGGGTCTGTACCTTTGGTTGCATTCAAATGAAAAAATAACCACTTTAGTTAGGCTAATCATAGCATGATCTACACAACAACGACAAGTCAACAGAGCCCAAGGCGGGGTCTGTTGCGTCCTCGCGCTCCGCCGGGTCGACGTCTGCCGTTGAGGAGAACGCCCGGGAGGGCAAGGGCGCGATGCCGCTCCGCCGCAAAATCCTCTCCAGGAGGAATCGCGTCGTCGCCGCATCGTCGCCGTAGGGGTTGGGCGGAAGAGCGCCAAGGCCGCCGAAGTCCCGGAGGAGGCAGCGGTGGTGCGCGGGGCACGAACCCCCCCCCCCCCCCCACCACCCCCCCTCCAGCGGCGGCGCGGCGTGGGGCATTGTGCCGGGTGACGGCGAGGGCTGAGCTGCGGTAGGGAGAGGATATGGATTTGGGGCGGCATGGTTGTTGGTGGGCCCCTATGCGGCCATTGGGGTTTGAAGGATTCGTTTGAGTTTTGACAACTTCTAGAATAGACTAGTAGAAGAAATCGTGTGACGAGGACGAGCAAGTCGGTTAATTCGTTTGAAAGAAAAAAACATTTTGGTCTTATTGTTTCATCATAAAAATATTATGCCGGCCAAAGAAAAGCTTTAATTGAGAGGAATAAAGGATAAGCCGCCACATTTCCGAAAGAATCCATGCGACAAATTGTAGGGTGTCTTCTCCAAGAAATAGTTATGGAAATCACATTTTGGCTATTGATTTGTATTTTTTTTAGTACAAAACAGCCCCGGTGTTATTGCACAACAAAACTTGGTACACATATAGAACATTTTTATATATTCGTCTCCAAATATTTTGAAGTGTTTTACCATATTTTTAAATATTATTTGACCAGACATATTAGGTCGGGATCGGGAGCCAATTTAAATTTCCGAGATAGCTTACGCCTATATGTACGTGTGGGATTTTTGCGACTTCTCAATAAACCACTGCTACGGTTTTCAACATAAACAAAATAGGAATTGCATTCATCCTCTGTACTTGATCTTCAGGTAATGGCTCGAAACATGCTTTTGCATCGCTTTATAAATAAGCAACATGTTAAACAAGTCCATACAAAGTCAAAGTTAGAAAAGTTTGTTGGGGCAGCAGCACAAGTATGCCCAACAACATGAAAAGAGTTAGAGGCGCAAGGGGTGAGGGGAGAAGGGGGTAGGGTAAGGTAGTAATAACAAAAGCTGAGACCTTCCGGCACGAGCTGCTAGATGTAGAGGAGAGGCGACATGCGTCCCCATAAGTCTATCGAGCATGTCATATAGCTGTCCCATGTCTCGCTGCCAAAAAAGCGGGTGCCGCTCCTGGAAGAAAGCCAAAAATTTAAACATGGAGTCAGAAACACGCCGAAGAAACACCCGCTCAATCACCATCTTATTACGAATTGTCCAAAGAATCTACGCCATTGCGGCGAACACCAATCAGAAAAGGCATCGCCTCCCCCCCGGTACGGTTTGCCTGGGTCTCCAGAAACTCGACGAGGTCTGAAGCCTGCCAAGCAGGCCCAAGCGCCTCGTGGACGAAGTTCCATAGAAATCTAGCAGCAGAACAGGTGAACAGGATGTGGGTTCCCGACTTGGAGATCCCACACATGGGGCAAAGACCATTCCTCGGTCCACGTCGCTTTCGGACCTACACCCCAGGGGAGGTGGTCCCTAGGGAGTTGCCACACGAAGATTTCAAATTTTAAGGGGAGGGGGGCTTCCACAATGGAGAAGCCCAAGCTCTACCAGACAACTGAAGAGACTCCGGTAGGCCGACTTTACGGAGAAGGTCCCAGAAGGCGCCAGGTGCATGACACTAGGTCTTGGCCCCCTGGCAGCGCCTCCGGGAGTGAACTCTATAACTCCGTCCAAGCTGTAGCCTCGGCATGTCCAAATGTTCGTCGGAACTTGATGTTCCGATTTCCATAAAGTACTGCTGAGGCCACCAACTGCATCAGGTCCGAACAGATAGCAAAGAGGGTTGGGAAGCTATGCTGTAACGGGCCTACTTCAAGCCACAAGAGGGTGCCCTCTCCATTACCAATGGAGAAGCGGACACCCTTTCTAATCTCATGCTTGATGGTTTAAATGGATCGCCAAAATTGGCATCCATCGCGACGGTCACAACCAATGCAAGTATCCATACGAAAGACATACGAAAGCCACCACATTTCCGAAAGAATCCATAAAAAAAATTGTAGGGTGTCTTCTCCAATAATATGAGCCATATCGCTAGGCACCTAGCTAGCTGGTCCCATTTGATCACATTGTGACTATGGATGCTGTATTTTGCCAAGTTTATGAAATTCACGTATATATGGACCCAAAAAAATTACCACTAGTGCAATTCCATCACTTATAAATAATTTTATCGGAAATACTGGTATGGGCTTCTATAACCGTCGAAAAAAAGGTCTTGTTTAAATGACTCATCATTAGGTGTGGCTGCATTTTTATGCAAGAAAATTGGTTTTATGCCATATCCGTAAAAAAGATGAGATAGTGCAGAGGAATACGTTTTGGCTCCCGATCTCATATGTTCCTGGTCAAATAAAAAAATAAAAATTGTGAAACATTTCCAAAAAAAACTGGTGATGGATATATACATGTTTTCTATATACGTGTCAAGTTTCGTGATGAGATGACATGTGTGCTGCTCTGTTAGCAAAAGCAGTGCTCCAAAGACAAATTTTCGAACTCTCATTTTGGCTATTGATTTTGTCTTTTTTGTACAAAACAGCCGAGGTGTTATTTCACCACGAAACTTGGTACATATGTAGAACATTTGTATATATTTGTCTCCAATTTATTTTGATTTTTTTGAACTGTTTTCATAGAAAATGTTGGGGCCGTTCGAACGCGCCTGCCACGTCAGTCAGACAGGCCACCCCAAAATGAACAAAAAATCGTATTGATCCGCCGCCCCTCTCCCTCCTCCGTCGCCATTCTTTCGCCACCAAAATTCTTCTCCCCTCTCTCGCGGCTCCTTCCTGGCAATCATGCGCCATTGAAAGAACAAAGTTGATGAAGAAGGATGCTCCGGCCGTGAACCTTGTGGAGAAGGACGCCTCATTTAAAATCCGTTAGCAGAGATCATCGACAGAGTTGAATCCAGAGAGCATCTCCAGGAAGGAAAGGCGTGTCCGGCAGGGCTTACGCGTGTTGTGGAGATGCCGTTCGAAACGTCCACTCCGGCACCCGTGCCCTCCCGTTTTAATAATGCTAGCCTATTGGATGATGAGAGCGCAAAGTGTATCATGCACATGAGACTAGCCATAGTGGGGAGTATCATACACTAGTATCATGCGTATGATACTAGTCTTTGTTGCTAGTTCCATAATGGGTAGTAACAAATGTGTGGTATCATATACTAGTGCCTTTATTAGGCTATAGACTCATCTTGTCTTGGAATCCGCCATGTTACCACTATCATCTCTTTCATCATTAATTGCAGTGACACGTCAGTTTTTTGCCAATATGACATGCATGATACTAGTTATGATACCCCACTATGGCTAGTCTGAAGAAAAATATCAACAAGCATGATATTGGCGGAGAAACATTTATTCTCGTATGGTTATCGAGCGTCCCTTGCCCGAGCTTGGCACACGAATCACATGTCTGACAGCCGCCAACTGTCTTCAAGTGAACAAACATGGTTAAAAATCACCCGATCAGCGTCTCTTCTTTTTGAAAGATCCAGGAAAACTTTTAAGGATGACTCCAGCTGGCCGACACAAACGGACATGCATTTTGTCCGTATTTTGTCAGTTTGGGTTGGCAAACAAACAGCCGTCCGACCCATGTCCGTTCCTTTCTGGCCACTGTATCCAACGGGTCAATGCATTGTGTCCGCCCGACAGGGTTTTGATATTTTTTTACCTGGCCAGGGTTTCGATCTCTGTTTTTTGACCCTGCCAGGGTACATACAACATAATAGATTCAAGCACACACTACAAATAATACAATCCAAAAAGTTCAGCAAATATTTATTACAATCCAAATAATTCAGCAAATAATACAAATTGTTTCACAAATAACAAATTCTTCCACACATATTTTTACAAACCAAATAAATATCAAACTAGTAGTTCAGCAAATGGAACTACTGGTTCCCGTAGTCTGCCAGACATGCTCCACTAAATCATTTTGGAGCAGAATATGGGTCGCCTTCTCACGAGTCACGGTGGAAGTCGAGGAACTGAGTAAAAGTGGACGGTCCCTAGGGCTCAACCAACTCACCCGGAAACTGTGATGCCTGATCGTATATACTTTTATCGCGTTCATCGTCCACAATAATGTTGTGCATGATCACACAAGTTGTCATCACCTCCCACATGGTCTCCTTGCTCCATGTTCTAGCAGGGTGCCGAACAATAGCCCATCGTGACTGGAGGGCACCAAATGCACACTCCACATCGTTTCTAGCACTTTCTTGTTCCTCGACGAACCTCTTATTCCACAAACGGCTCCAAGACCCCCCAGAAAAACTATCACAAAGAAGAACAACATTAAGCCCACCCGGAACAAAAGCAAAAGGAAAGAACAGGCGACGAAATAACATCCAATTGCAACAGCTTAAACGCTTACACATAGGACGACGAAGAACACGTCCGCAGCAGAAAAAACCTGAAAAAGGGGTCAACAGTCGGCTCCAAACACACAGAAACGAACCAAACAGAAACAACAGACAAGCACCCTAAATAGCAACACGGGAAGAAGTAACAAAGGATCATAAATAACAGATAAAAGGCACATAAAAACAAGAAGAACACCAAGAACAACCAGAACACAACCAAAACGAACAAAAAGGAAGGAAGAAGCAAATAAATGGCAACGGGCAACGAAGAAGAGAAGGGTGAGCCCTTAAATACACGAAGGCAAAGAATAACTCATCACAAAACACCCTGCAGGTGTCCCATTCGACGCTATGCATCGACACCGTGTGATGCTAGCCGGCACAAACACGCATGCAGCACAACAGTTGGCAAATAACATACCATGTATGTGAAAAGATGGCAAACAAACTGAAAACAGATGGCAGACGAACGGAGGTCGGCCCAACCATCCACCTAGCAGCAGTCCGCACCGAACCCACCCCGGGCGAGTCCACGCATTGCCCCGGGAAAAACCGCCACGTACGCGAACATACGGCAAACAAACTGAAAACATACGACAAACGAACGGAAGTCAGCCCATCCGTCCACCCAGCAGCAGTCCGCACTGAACCCACCCCCGGGCGAGTCCACGCGTCGCGCTAGGAAAAATCGCGTGGGCGGAAAAAATCGAAGCCCGGGTCCCTTGAGCCCAGCCCGGGAGGAAAAGTCCGCGCGGGGACTCGGGAGGACAGGTGTCGCGCGACAAAAAAATCGCCGAGAGGCTAAAAATTGGAGAAAAAGGAAAAATTACGACTCTTAATATATAGAGTTATAGTAACTATTAGCAAGAAACTATATCCAGCCCAGTTAAATAAATGTAGAGTTGTGCCAAAAAGTAAAGCCATTATGATGATTTTTTTATGATGTATCTCACACAACGTTTTTTGAACCGTGTGCGCATTGCCTTCTACATTGGACACATTTTTTTCTTCGAAAATCCGTGTAAGGTTGCATCGCGTACACTTTTATTTTTTTTAACTGTGTGAGATTGCTGAAACTCACCGAACACCACACACATTTTCTGAAGAATATGCAACAAGTAATTTGCTATGATTTTGGTAAAATGGTATGTGATTGGGGCCTTAATTAATTGGCTGATCTGTAGTAGCAGTAGTGCTACAAGATTTTTGTTAATTGCAAAATAAGAAGTTAAATCATCAACCTTTTTTCCGTCTCCGCAAGTTATGTCTAGTCAGGTGTTTATTGGTGGAGAGGAACCGAAGAAAACATGAATCCTAGGTGGAATATATACCGTCCTAATTGTAGGAGTATGTATTGGAAACAAGGAAAAAAAATAGCGTGCTATAACAAAATAGTGCCGGCCTTAAAAAAAAACACTATTTTCTTACTATATCGCGCTATAGTGTGCTACTAGCGAGACATTATTAAACGCTGATTTATATAGCGAGACAATTCTCAAAACGCTATATCGTGGGGCGCTATGATGAGCTATTTTTTTTCCATGATTGGTACACATCGCCATTATTCACGTCCCGTATAGAATACAACGGAATAAATTTCCAAGGTATGAAAAAACCAATTATGTGAATCCTCAGCTTCAGATTCAAGCCATCTATTAAAAAGAGTTGGACTAGCATACCTCCCAAAAGTAATTTCAAATTTACCCCATCCCAGGCATGAGCAACAGTGCATGCTTGCCACTCCCAAAAGTCTGGTTAAAACTGTTCAAACTGTAGTGTAGCGTGTAGGAGTTGCATATCGCACACGCCGACGCCGTGGCTTCTCTTGGAAGTTCAAGTGTTAACCCGTTCCGTTTTCCTAGGTACTCGAAATTGACTTCGGGAAATGAACGACCACCGAAGATGAACATAACCCGACGCAGATTTAACTACGAATCTTGGCGCGAAAATAGTCCATCGTAAGCCAAAACAATCAGTTTGCCCGCCACTTTCGAAACCGGGAAAGCGAAAGCCGAGGCCGCGAACTTGAAATTTCAGGAGAACCCAACAGCCACCGCGTATAAGGCCTATGCCAATGCAAGTTTATTAGCGCGGTTTCATATGCATTTTGCTTATGTGCCATACTATTTAATGAAGAGAGAAGATGAGGTTGTATCTTAGCTAAGATACAACCTTTGCACGTGGCCATAGGCAAAAAATAATTCTACTCCAATCACATGTATGTATGAGCCCAAAATCATTAAATGTAGATACAACACACAAGAGACAATGCATTGTACTAGTCATCTCTTAAATTTTTAATGCTTCTATAATAACGTGCTAAGAAACAATACATTGGCACAGGCAGCGCGCGCCCATAATCATCGTCGAACATCACGCCATCTCCTTCGCAGCCATGAGACTCCATCTAGACCTGAACGCCCCGCCACCAGATCAAGCAGGGCAAGACGCTGGCGACGTGCGGGTCGACGTACCGGTGGCCGGCGCTGGGGAAGTCAGGGCTCGGATTGATCTCAATCTCGAGCTTGGCCTTGCGGTTGGAAGTTTTAGATGCGAATCCAGCCATCATGCAGTCTCGCTGCTGCCGGCGGCCGGAGTTAAGGAGGGGCACGAATCGAGTGGTCACGCGGTCTCGCTGCTGCCGGCGGCGGGAGTTAAGGACGAGCGACCGACCATCGAATCGAGGTGAGCGAGTTGATCTTGATCCTCGCCAGATTCCACCTATCGATCTCCTCTTCTCTCTTGATCTTTATACTCATTTTGGCCCCTCCTGCAGGACCTGCCGCGGCGCCCGCAACAAGTTCGACGGAATGCGCAAGAAGAACGCCTTGGCGAGCGGCGGCGTGGACCGTATCAGCCAACTCCCCGACGAGCTCCTCCACAGCGTGCTCTCCTTGTTGCGGGTGGACGAGGCAGCGCAGACCTCCCTGCTCGCCTGCCGGTGGCGGCACCTCTGGAAGCGCGTGCCCGTCCTGCGCCTCGTCGATCCCAGGCGGTTCGCGAGCGCCCAGGAGTACGACGAGCCTGAGCGGAACCCGTACTTCGATTCCTGGATCCAGTACGCCCTGTCGTGCAAGGTTCAGGTGCTCAGTGTCGTGGGCGACCATGTGGGCGCGGAAACAGAACTCGCTCAGCCTTTCATCTCCCAGCACCTGATGAAATAGGATGTTCAGCATTTTTGTGTGGAGCTCGATCTTGTTGATTTCTCAAGCTGTCCTGTGTTTATATTTCTACACCTAGTCTTGTTGCACTGCAATTGCAGGATTGTCGAGGCAAGACTCCTTTGTTTGAAAGCATGCCATCGCTAGAAACTGCGTCCATTGACCTTTCCTCTGGGTGCAAAGATCAGTGTAAAGGTTGTGCCGATGAGAGCTGTGAAGGTTGCCATGGTTATCCTGTTGGAGGTTATCAGAGCGTTCTTCTCAATAGTTTGTCCAACGCTGTTCATTTGGAATTGAGAGATCAACCTAAAGTGGTATGCTTCCATTTGCGCTGTACCTTATCTTGCTGTTAGTATTTGCCAGCATCTGTTTAGCTAGACATGCATAAACACATCCTCAAATAACTTGCTTCTGTTCTTTTCATCATTACAGTTTAGTGTTCTCAGTGTCACTGGTTGCTGATATACATTTTAGTTGGTTTCTTATGATTTTGATAAATTGTTCATACTATTGAGATTATACTCTTGCAATTTCTTAGACTGTACAAGTTAGAAATTTTAGAGTGTTTCTTGTCAATTTCTTGAGGACTTGATAGCTCAGCCTCTATGGTCAACATATTGACGTCTTAGATGCAGAAAAACTTAGAAAAGCATGGGGTATTGATACTTCACATTCGATTTGCATAAGTCAAAACTACTCGTATAAGGCAGTAACTATTATACTTTGTCCAGTCAAGCCCTTATACTAATTATGTTTGTTGGAATCCTCAACTAATTATTTTTGTGAAGTGAACCCTTGGATCGTTGGATTATAGTTTATAGGGGCGTGATTATACAAAATTGATAGTTTAGGGGCTTAAGGTATAGTTCTATATTTTACCTATTTATCTGTGAATTTTAAAAATATCCACCCAATGTTTCTACTAACTTCAAGTAAATAATTTCATAATGTGGTTAACTTGAGAGTCTAATTTTCTTATACCTTTTCAATTGTGCAGTATATTTACAGAAAGGATCTGGAATGTTACCCCACATTTGGCAGATTAAAGACTCTTTTACTCGACATGTGGTGTAGGGCCATTGATCTACATGCACTAGTTCGCGTTCTTCAGCAGTCGCCGTTTCTTGAAAAGCTCACTCTCCAGCTCCGCAGCGACGAGGTATATTTTCTGGATATATGATGCCACTTTACTGCTGAACGTAGCATGCATATTCTGTTAAACTTACTAAAATGTCTTGTGTCCTATAGAGGTTCCTATGCGCAGCCCGAGGTGAAAGGAAATATGTTCAAATAGAACAATCATTTGCGTGTGCCCATCTCAAGGAAGTAAGCATTGAATGTCAAGAGCGACTAAAGGTCAAGGACAAGGTCAACCAAATTGTGAAGATCTTGACTAGAAATGGCATACTTACTGAGCAAATCAGTTTCAAGAAGATCCCAAGGCCAGAAGCTTGTAAGTTAATATTGATGTTCTTCATGCTTCATATGTCTCTAATCCAAAAATAAAACATGAAACCAATGTTTTACAATTATATTCTAAGCTCTTCTTCAACAAGTAGAGTACAATATCCCTGTAAAAAAGGCACCAGTGTAGAGTAAAACCCTTTAAAGTGTCATCCATAGTTAAAATCTTTTATCCTTAGTATGAGCTGATATAGTTCAGCAGAGTTACGTATCTCAGTTGAAATACATTTCCATGATCGTTGTTTTGTTTTGAACCTGTGACCAGTTATCTTATCGTTGATTGATGACAATGTTGCCATCTCCTGTTCACTCCTGATGACACTGATCAGACCAACCGGCCTGACACTGTTACAGCAAAATGGTCATATGTTACCCCAATAAGACTATCTAATCAGATGTTTAGGTTTAGCTTGTGGTTAACAAGTAGGTCAAGTTACACGCATGTTATGTGACTTCTATGCTTCAAGAACCATATCCAGATAATCTGAAATTCCTAACTAATCAGTGAAGGTATCTTATGATAAAACTGATGGTGTGTTTCATGTTTTGTGCAGACTGTCTCCGGGCTGTGTCACCTTCATTCTTTGATCCCAGCTGGGGCTGTTAGGACTAAGGCCGTGTGTTTGGCGGTCGTGATATTGTTCCAGGTCTTCTGTGTCGTTTGTCCAAATCTTCTGTAACTGTGGCCTGTGCTGGCCGTTGGTTTCTTTGTGCAACTCAGCAAAACGATGTTTGTAGTAATGAAAATCACGTCAGAACTTAGTTATTTTGAGAAAATGTGTGTGTTCATGTTCCTGTTTGCAAAAGAAATATTCGGTGAACCTGTATAAGAAAGCCTTTTTTTTCACGATAAGGCTGCAGTGCAGCTTTTCATTGATTAAATAGACAGAAGAAAAAACAGTGGTGTGCAGCAAAATGCTGAACGAAATAACAGAAAGGGACACAGTCAGAAAAGATCTAAACTAGCTTAGGCTACAACATATAATCAGTCTGTTCTGTTTCTCTAGGTCTGCTCATGAGCATACACGGCTTCTCACCTGCCAGCGTGGTGCCAAAGCAGCAGCTCATCCGTGAAACGTTGGAAAAGGTTGTGATTCTAAGATTGTTTGCTGCACTTGTTGCCAATTCTGCAAGTAGCATGACACAGCTCTCTCCGTTGATGCCCCATATCCACACTGCATAGGACATTGATGCAATCTGTGTAAACTCACTGGTCCCTTTTATTAAAACTTCAAGTATTGGCTGAACTGAAGTCTGTCGAAATGGAATAATTGAAAGACTTGACGTATTTGTGTTTGATGTTCCTGTAATAGCTATTGAAGAGAACAGCACAATTTCTGATGAGACCGGAAGTGTTCCTTTTTTGCTGTTCTTGTATAGGCTAATTGGAGAGAACAGCACAATTTCTGATGTGATTTTTTGTGAGTCATCTTAGCGGGAGCATCCCAACTTCAGTTGGTTATCACAAGAAGCTCAATATAAGATTTATTTCCCTGATTCACTAGCTTAATGAGATCGACGAGCCATCTTGCTATATACCAAAGTTCATTTTTTATTCTCTTCTTGCTATAGGAAATTGAACAACTTATTCAGACTTTTACCTGATTCACTAGCCAGTAGCCACCATTAACGTCCTTGCTATCGTGTATGTTCTATCAATCTACTTATTTGTGTTTTCCTTTTCTATCTATATATTTGCAACGAATTCCTTGAGGAGCTGTTTTATAAATATTTTTCGTTTAACAATCTGATCGTTCCTTTCCAGATTTCTACAAGATTCGTCAAGTAAGTTGTGAGAATCCCCTATTGTCTAGCTAATTCAATTTCCCTTAAAACCTTTCGCTAAACCGACACTCATTATTTGGTTTCTACATTTGTTCGTATTGATACTCCTATGAACAAGACAACTGAATATTCAATAATTGCAATTTCAAGCCTGAAGACGGTTGCTCTACTCTGTCGTTTGACCCACTTTCTTAGAATATGCTGAATTTTTAGACGATTTTGCAAGATAGAACCATCTTCATCTGTTCCATTTGTAAACGTTCCCTAAATATTCTACATTTACTGATTGCATGAAGTCCCTCTCTAGGAGACTCGAAAGAAAACATTCAATGTTGATGCATTTGTATATAATTTATTGTTAACATCCTTAACCCTGTTGCAGGTTCATAGTACATAATACACCATATAATCTCACATACACATGAAACTATCAAATATTGCCAAACAACAAAATTACCATAGAGCGCAATCACATTAAAAACGTTTTAGACCTCACTAATCCTCATGTCTCAAACTACAAAAGTTGAAGGATCAGATCAACTAAAACGACACATGGAAACAACATAAGATCTAAAAGAGCCCTGAATTAACTGGGAGTTACATTACCCACAGCCCAACCATTGGCACACTTCAGCGGGACAGGCAGCTTATAGGGATAGAACCCTAACCTGTGACTGAGTTCAAGGCTGAATGTGTTGACGAAGTTCCCTCCTTAATCACCTGATACATGTGAAACAACTGCTGAACCTTGATCTATTGTTCTGTCCTCCTCCCCTCTTTCCTCCTCACCAGCTGCAACGTCAGTAGCATCCGACAGCGTCGGATCCTGGTGCTTACCTCGGGACAAAGGAGTATAGAAGCTGACAACTGGGATCAAAAGGCAGGCACCTCGATCATCGCACACCTTCCTCACCCGCTCGGACTGTAACTCGATCATGAACAGGCCAACACATGTGTTTAAGAAAATGACATTTGCTTCCTCGGCAAAGCCCAACACGAGCAAATTAGCTACATTCGCGAGAGCACCGATCGGGAGTACCCTTTCCAAGTTGATGACTCTGCTCAGTACCCATCGCGCATCAGCCCCGTCGACCCTCGACCACAATTTGAGGAGTGGACTGAAGCCGTCAGGTAGTTCATTCACACCCAGTCCACCGTCATCCGCGAGCATGAGGGTAAATCTATCCCCAAAGCGGTCGTCCGGTGGTGTCTCGAACACTCTCAGGCTGTGCCTGGCGCAGTCATATTCCACGATCAAGCAGCTGGTAGACATGAAGTAGACCAGAGATTTTCCAACAAGTAGGGTCGAGTAGTACTCGAAGTCCATGGCGTGCTCCAGCTGCGTCGAGGTGAGTTCGCCCCAGGAGCCTGTCTCAGACGAGTATACACATGCGGACATGACGTACTCCTCGTCGTCCTCAGCCACGGAGATGGTGAAGACGAAGACCAGGCGGAAGGAACCCCCATGGCAGTCGCCGTGGTCGCACGCATCGGCTGCGCAGAAGATGGCCGCGTCCGGGTACCTGCAGTCGCACGCCGCTGCAGGCACCGGCACACGGCGCTGGCGGCCCGTGATTGGCTCCCACACAAGTAGCTCCAGAGGACCAGGCCAGTCCTTGGAGAGGAAGAGGGCGCGGCAGTCGAGGGCCCGCCAGAAGCGGCGGTCCGGAGCGGCGAGGGAGAAGCCCGAGGAGGTGGTGGGGACGAAGTCGGGGACGCGTTCGTCTGGCCAGTCGTGGAGGAAGCCGAGCACGGGGGGCGTGCGGTGGAGGTCGTGGATGCGGCGGCGGAAGCTGGGGTGGGCGACGGCGCTGCTCCAGGTCTGGCAGACGACGGAGGCGCGGAGGAGGCAGGCCGGGTCGTCGGGCGGGAGGCGGAGGAGGATCTCCTCGACGAGCTCGTCCGGGAGCACCGGCGGCGAGGCGCGGCGGCGAGGCGACGCCGCCGTCATGGTCTCGTTGTGGGTCTTGATGGGTCTGAATGGTTGGGCTCAACCAAGTTGAGGAGATTCAACTCTAGATCTAGACTAAATCGGCGCCGTCAGGTTTCTACGACCTTGCAATTACAAAACTGTACGCATGTAATTGTCGTCCAAGCAAAGCGATTAAACTTTAAAGCGAGAGACTAATTAGTATCTTCCCCTAGTCCCTCCGGCGACTAGGGTTTTTCTGCCTCCGATCCCGACTTCACGTCGGTGAGGAGTTATTTCCGTTCCCGGCTTCTTCTAGCCGGGCTATATACTTCCCGAGACTGCCCTGTTCTCGATTCATTGGTTGGGTCGTGAACTTTCTCCTTGTTCTGCGATCTAAAAGTTGAAGATCCGATCTAAAGTTTGCACCAAATCATGGCGTCTGCGTCTTCTGCGAGTTCTGCAAGTCAGATTGATGCTTTGGCCGAGAAGGGGAAACCAATCGATGACCTGCTCCAACGTCTGGGTATCGAGGATGATGAGTTTGATGATCTGATTCTTGAGGATGAATCGGAAGTTCCCTTGGAAGGTATGAAGTGGATGGCCCTAGCAAGGGTGCATACTACAAACTATTTCAGCCCCCAAACTTTTGAGCAACACATGAAGGTGGCCTGGAGTCCTGCTAGGGACGTGAAGTTTACAGTTCTTGAGGATAACCTGTTCACAATCCAGTGCTTCTGCCTTGGAGATTGGCTGAAGGTTGAGCAAGGTGGGCCATGGCACTTTCGCCAGAATGCGGTGATCATTGAACCTTATGATGGATTAGCAGCCCCGGAAACAGTTAATCTGAACTTTATATCGGCATGGATTCAGATACACAAGTTGCCTATTGGGTACCGTAATAAACCTTTGATCACAAACCTAGTGGAGAAGAGGGTTGGTAAAGTGATAGAGATTGAAACTGATGTACAGGGAGTGGGGAACTTTGTCCGAGCTCGTGTGAAGCTAGATGTCAGAATGGTTTTGGCCCGAGTGGTTTCGATCTCACGAGCAGGGCAGAGAGAGATTTATCATATTAAGTATGAGAAGATCCCAAAATTTTGTGCGGCATGTGGTTTCTTTGGTCATACAAATCTCGAATGTGGTACTGGAGAGCACGACGTAGATAGTTTGAAGTGGGGTGATTTTCTGAAGGCGGACTGGGAGACATGGCATGGTAGAAGGAGTTATGTACCACGAGGTGACTCCCAGGGTGGCCGTGGGAGAAGCCCAGCCGGTGGGCGTGGCCATTCTTTCTCAGGTCGTGGTGAGATCCCTCCTAGCTGGAGGTTTAATGCCAACCCTGTACTGGCTGAAGATCCTTTGAAGAATAATGTCACTAGCCCAATAAAAAATGGTGATACGTCCATGCTGGACAAGGTGAATTCCGAATCTGCTTTGAAGAAGAGGCTCTTTATTCGTAACGGTGAGAAGGAAGGAATTAATGAAGCTGTGGCGAGTGACACTTTACCATCCGATATGCCCATGAGTGGAGATGATGTTGTAGCTGACGAAGTGGATGAGAGTACAGAGAAGGATCGTTCCAAGCGAACAAAAAAGGATGGAGCTAACTCCTCCTTAATAGGATCGGCGAACTCCCGAGAGGAGTTCGTCCGGGAGCAATGAAAACCCAATTTTACAACTGTCGAGGCATGAAGAAGGCTTCGGCAGTTAGAGCTCTCCAGATAGTTGTGGAGAGAATTCGTCCTGATATTCTTTTTCTGTCTGAAACTCATTTGAATAAAGTTAAGGCTGGTAATCTTATGCGTCGGTTGAAATTCGATCAGATGGAGGTAGTGGAAAGTGATGGTCAGGCTGGCGGTCTCTTGATGTTTTGGCATAATGAGCTGAATGTTACTTCTCGGAAAATTCATTCTAACTATATTGATATCAGAATAGATGAATCACTGCCATCGGGTTGGCGTTGTACTGGTATTTATGGAGAGCCGAGTGGTGGCCGAAAACACTTGACATGGGATTATATCCGTGAGTTAAATCAGTTAAGTAACCTCCCATGGCTACTCGGGGGGGATTTTAACGAGATTATGTTTGGGACTGAGAAGGAGGGGGGCAGTACTCGTCCCCAGCGTTGCATGCAGGTTTTTCGAGATGTTTTGTCTGACTGTTCTCTGGAAGATTTGGGGTATATTGGTGACATCTATACTTGGAGACGGGGCAGGATACGCGAACGCCTTGACAGAGCAGTGGGTACACAGTCATTGTCGCTTCTTTTCCCTCAACTAGCGGTAATACATGAGAATTTTGACAGATCCGATCATCGGCCACTGGTGGTGGATACTGAATACCATGCTGGTATTGTTCATGCTAGGCCGATGGGCACAAAAAAATTTGAGGCAAGGTGGATTAGAGAGGAATCAGTCGATGCAATAGTTGAGGCTGCCTGGGAGCGAGCCAAATCAGTCCCTGGTTCGTCGCTTGCGCAAGCTACAGAGGCTGTCCATAAATCTTTACATGACTGGGACAAAGAAGTGTTAAAAGGACCGAGAACTAAATTACGTGAGCTACAGAAGCAACTTAATGATGTAATGTCCGGACCATTGGATGATGATGCATTGAGTAAGCAGAAGGATATCCAAATTGAAATTGAAGATTTGTTGGAAAAAGAGGAGCTGTACTGGGTACAAAGAGGAAGAGTTGAGTGGCTTCGGTCAGGTGATCAGAACACCTCATATTTTCACAACTTTGCATCGAAAAGACGGAAGAATAATCATGTTAAAAAATTAAAGAATGACACGGGCCTGTGGGTAGAAGACGAAGGTGATATGCTACAATTATCTTCAGACTATTTCTCAACTCTTTTTACATCGGAGGTTCAGATGCCAGATCCTGCGGTCATTGCCAAGGTACAGCCGCGTGTCTCACAGATTATGAATGATGCGCTTACAGCTGAGTACACAAGGGAGGAAGTGAAGAAGGCTTTGTTCAATATTGGGGATTTGAAGGCCCCTGGTCCGGACGGGCTACATGCTGTCTTCTATAAGAAATTTTGGAGTGTTATTGGAGAGGACCTCACGGACGAGGTATTGTTGGCTATTAATCTTCGAAAGATTCCAGATAGTTGGAACGATACCACAATCGTTCTTATTCCTAAGATCAAAAATCCTGAGCACATATCTCAGTTTCGACCCATTAGTTTATGTAATGTGGTCTACAAGGTGATTTCGAAACTGATTGCAGCTAGGTTAAAGATCTTCTTACCAGAGATTGTGTCGCCGATGCAAAATGCTTTTGTTCCAGGAAGGCTCATCTCGGATAATTTCTTGGTTGCGTTTGAAAGTTACCACGCAATAAAAAATAGGAGAGTGGGCAGCTATGGTACATGTGCGGTGAAACTTGATATGCACAAGGCGTATGACAGGGTGGAGTGGGAATTTCTGAGACTTATTATGATTCAGCTGGGGTTCGATGTTGGATGGGTGGAGATGATAATGGCTTGTGTCACTTCGGTTCGATATCAAGTCCGCTTAAATAATTCTTTGTCTGATTATTTTACTCCTACTCGAGGCCTCCGACAGGGGGACCCGCTCTCACCATATTTATTTCTGCTTTGCGCTGAAGGGTTAACAAGCTTGATTGCTTACCAGGAAGATCATGGGAATTTACAGGGCGTGAAAGTGTGCAGATCGGCTCCTGCAATTTCTCACCTCCTATTTGCCGATGACTCTCTAATTTTAATGAAAGCAGATAGTGCAAATGCGGCTAGTTTGAAGTGTGCCCTTGATGATTATTGTGCGGCATCCGGACAGTTGGTAAGTGTGGCAAAATCAAGCATCTTCTTTAGTCCGTGTACCTCTGTGGATAGGAGGGTGGAAGTCTGCAATATTTTGGAAATTATGACAGAGGCCATTACAGATAAATATCTTGGGCTACCTCCCCTCGTTGGGGTAGACAGGACAGATTGCTTTCAACACTTAATTGATAGGGCAATAAAATTGTTGAGTGGGTGGAAAGAGAAGATGCTATCATTCGGTGGTAAGGAAACACTAATAAAGGCTGTTATTCAATCTCTTTCAGTCTATGCGATGTCGGTGTTCAAACTTCCCAAACAGATATGCAAAGGGATAATCAAAGCAATATCCCAATTCTGGTGGGGAGATGAGGATCAACAAAAACATATGCACTGGTTTTCTTGGTGGAAGATGTGTATCCCTAAAAAACAAGGAGGGATGGGGTTTAGAGATTTGGAGAGTTTCAACATGGCAATGCTGTCCAAACAATGTTGGCGCCTTCTTTCGGAACCTGAATCCATTTGTGCACAAGTTCTAAGAGCAAAGTATTATCCTTCAGGTGATCTTCTGAATTGTGAATTGAAAAAGAGAAGTTCATATACATGGCAAAGTATTTGGCATGGTATACAAACATTTAAACGTGGTCATATTTGGAGAGTTGGCGACGGAGAGAACATCAATATTTGGGAGGACTGTTGGATTCCTAGCAGCCCAAACAAGAAAGTAATGACCAGACGGGGGAATATTGTGCTCACTAAAGTGTCGGAGCTGATTGATCATGAGAATCGTGCATGGAATGAAGTGCAGATCAGGGATATATTCTGGCAGGGAGACGCGGAAAGAATTCTGAAAATTCCCCTAGCTGTCGGAATGATGGAGGATTTCATTTCTTGGCACCATAATAAGAACGGGATATTCACGGTTAAATCATCCTATTTTCTGGAGTGGGATCATCAACATGGTCGGAAACTGCGTAGGACCGGCCAGGTCTTTGGTTCCTCGGCGGCGAATCCGGTTTGGAAATTGATTTGGTCCCTGCATGCTCCGGCTAAAATTAAAATACATGTGTGGAGGGCGATGCTGGGGGTTATTCCATGCATGGGTGTGCTAGCAAATCGTCACGTTCAAGTCTCAGGTCAGTGTCCGTTGTGCTCAATTGACTGTGAGAGTATTTCTCATGCGTTTTTTAAGTGTGCTAGGGTAAAGGAGGTGTGGACAGGGCTGGGTTTGATCCAACAAATAAATGATGCAATGGTCCTTGAAGCTGGAGGGACACCGATCCTGGAGTCCCTTTTATTCAATTCTAGTACTGCTCCTTTGCTGCCAGAGGTACGTACATGTGATCTAGTAGCGGTGGCTACCTGGTATCTATGGTGGGAAAGACGTCGAGCTACCCATGGCGAAATGCTCCAAGCTCCATTGAGGACGGCTCAGTCGATCATGGCGCTTGCTCTGAACTATAAGAGAGAAAAAAAAAGATTGCCAGGTCCCATTGTAAGACATGGCTGGACTAAGCCTCCTGAGGATCTCGTTAAACTGAATGTTGACGCAGCGTTTGACATTGACACCGGTTCAGGCGGCACCGGCGCTATCATTAGGGACTATGTTGGTGCTTCTATTTCCTGTGGAAGATGGACACTCCAATTTGTCGAGGATGCAGCAACAGCTGAAGCTTGTGCCCTTCGCAATGGACTGATTCTAGCTGCTCAGGTGGGATGTAACAAGCTGCTTGTAGAATCTGATTGTGCTGAGGTTGTCGAGGTCATGCAAAATGGCGGCAATTCTTTAGGAGCTGCAGCAGCTATTTATGAGGAATGTTCTTTCCTTTGTCGTAATTTCTCTCGGGTTATTTTTGCGCATTGTCCTAGGGAAGCCAATAGGGCAGCTCACGAGCTTTCAAAGTTTAATGAGGTAGATCATGGAGTGTGGCATGATGATCCTCCCTTTTGTATTAGAGCTGTGCTCGCAAACGATGTAACTATTGTTGATGCTTAAAGCAGCAAGTTTCTGACGCACTCTTTTCCTTACCAGGGTACCTAAGGGGACTGGAAGGTTTTTAATGAGGCGGCTTGCTAGCTTAATATATATTGTTTTCCCTTTCAAAAAAAAAAAAAAAAAAAAAAAAAAAAAAAAAAAAAAAACTGTACGCATGTAATCTCCAGTCAGCTTAACACGATTGTTGCTGTATTTTAGAAAGCTTGCAGGTTTCAAATGTTCCAGTCAGCTTACAATCATATCAAGTTTCAAATGTTTCTTTCGTCGCTCTATCCTGACTGACGCCAATGGTTTGTAGTAAGAAATCTTTTTTTTTTAAATGTGTAGTAAGAAATCTTGGTATTGTGTCAATAATTATGTTGTTGTGTAATGTTGTTAAAGACTTGCTCGCCTTTTGCTGACACAATGTTTTGACTCGCGCGCCTAAATGCACCCATTTTGAAAAATACATTTTAAATATACTCTTTTAGATGCATTTTAAACATACTAGCAAAGTGTCCATGCGTTGCTACAGTGTTATGAATATCGTGTTATAGATATTTTATTTTGTGAAGATACACTAATAGAGCACTGGCGGCGCTACGTGTATTCTTGGGTATCCAAGTGAATACCCATGATTTCTGTAAAGCCGTGTAGCAAAATAGTGATGCTTTTGACAAAAATAATTATAATGATTTCGACAAATAAATACCCTATGAATACCCAGCTACAATATCCCGATGCCACCACTGTAATAGAGGCCCCTTTTGAAAATCTGTGTCATTTGGGGACAAATCAAAATTAGTTCTTCTTCATAGAATCATGTACTCCCTCCGGTCCGTAAAAACATTCGGAAGAAAACAGCTTCGACAGCACAAGTCCTACTTATCACGTCCGACCCTTTTTTCGGATCGGAGGAAGTAGTAGAAACACCTTACACCACCGACGCTCGATCCAACTTCTCCCTATGGTCAGACAGGAGCATGCAAATGGCTGCTCCTCATCTCTTTTTGAAGCACCATTATTTTGGATAGGAACAACTTGACGCTACTGGTAACATATTATCCATTTAGAGCTATATTCATACACAGTATTATCACCGCACGTGTGCACCTAAGAAATTAGATAAATATATTTCAGTTTCCTAACCATCTAGACATCAGGTCAGAACTGACCCTCCAGACATAGCAACCTTTGGACACAGAAAATTCTTAGATAATAACCATGTAAGGATGTCCCTACCGGACCACTTCATCCCGCTCAGTTCAACACCCTAAGAGCATCTCTAGCAGACACCGCATTCCGCCAGCCCGCAAAACCGCGATGCAGGGCGCGGAAAACGGGTTTGCGGGTCCATTTTTGTCTGCGGCAGAACAGACACCGCATTGCCGAACTGCAAAACAGAAACAAAAATGGACCCGCAAACCGCAATCCGCAAAAACATAATTGCTCAATTCAAAAGAAATTCCAACAATTAACACCAATAGTTCAGAATTTAACATAGTTCTCACACATAAATAGCAAATAACATGGTTTCAATCATCTAGACAACCGAATAGATCTTTTTTGCATCAAAAGAACCACATCAAAAGTGGCGAAACCATGATGAACAACCATCAATCACCACCACCACCACCACCACCACCACCACCACCAACACCACCACCACCAACGACCACCACCATCAATCACCACCACCACCACCATGAACCTTGGAGTGATCTGTAGGTGCGTGGTGTCCTCTCAACATTGGTTGGCATCAACCGGAAGAACTTGTCTTCTATCCTTTGCCAATACCTCTTCCCGGTTTGGTCGGTGCCGTGGATGGCATCGAGGGACACGGCCTCCCAAGCTTTGATCAACACCGTATCCTCCAATTGGGTATAGCCCTTCGACCTCTTGCTATACGTTGCCTCAAAGACCTCCCCTTCAATCTCTTGCACCTCGTCCTCTTCTTCGCCGCCACCGTGTACCCCGCCGTCCATTTTGTTGTATTCATAGTCCCCGAGCGGTGCATCCTCGATGTTCACTATTTTTTCCTCGAGGAGAGCTGCATATTCGGAGCTACAAAGAGGGACGGGAAATTATTGAGCTAAAACCCCAACAGCGGCAATCAAAACGTCGAACACCTCAGGGACGGCGGCGATGGCGGGCGTAGAACTCGCCAAGGCCTTCTTGGCTGGAGGCGCCCGCTTGCGTTTCTGCACAGGCTGCGCCGGCTCGGTATCACCAAGATTACCGGCGGCGGTAGGGCGAGCGGGCGGGCGAGCTTTAGGTCGAGCGGGCCCCTTGGCGGCGGCTACGGTGGCGCCGGGAGCGGGCGCGCCTCCCTGCACGATGATGTTGCCGAGCCGCTTGCGAGGAACGACGCTGGAGGAAGCATCCGCCGCGGACCCGACATGGCCGGTGGGGAGATCCACTGCGGCGCCGCCCGCCGTCGATTTGGCTAACCCTACTTCCACAGTGACGAGCGTGGGGTCGGAGGTGTCCATGGCCTCGCTGGACTGCCTCCGTGAGGTCGGCCGGAGCGGGAGGTGGAGATCAGCGGCGGCGGGGGAGGGGAAAGCTGGAACTGCCGCGGTGAAATGTCCCTCCCGCCAAATCGATCTAGGGATAGAGGGCGCCGCCGGGTCGACCGCACAAACGGGATTTTCACAGTTCCGGAGGAGGGGGGGGGGGGGATTCCCGCGCCCCTCAATTTTTTTTGCAGGACGGTCTCTTTTGCGGGGTCTGGTCTGGCATCGTTTTGGCCCCAAAATGGCAAAATGGCGGTTATTTTACAGTTCCGGCGAAAATGCGGTGTCTGCTAGAGATGCTCTAAACAGGGTGAAACAGTCAAACTCAACCCTCTTGGCCATCTTCTCGATAATGGCGCTGCAGCGATAGATGTTTTTGCACTTGCCGATACCATCAAAACAATGCCATTTTACCAAAACCGTAAGAAATAACTAATCGCATTTTTTTCAAAGAAAACATGTGTGATGTTTGTTCAGTTTCGACAATCGTACACTGTTTTTGGAGAAACAAAGGGTGCGGGGCGTAGAAGGAAATTGAACATGGTTTTAAAATAATAATTGTGTGCGATGCATTGTGAAAAAAATCATTATAATGGCTTTGATATCAGCACAAAGGCACTTTTGTACCATGATAAACTATAGCGCCAAAAGGGGTTTTACCTTTATAGTTTAGAAATTCACAAAAAGGTTATTTTCTACGACTCATTGCACATGATTTTATAAGAAACTAAAGGGTGTGTAATGTTAGGGGACGTCACATACATTTCCTAGGAAAAAAAGTTGTGCTATATAGCAGGCAACTGCAAAAGGCTTGAAAAAAAGTTGTGTGCGATGCACCATAAAAAGTTCATCATAATTGATCCATTTTTTGAACATAGGTAAATCTTGTCATGGCAAAAATCTAATTATTTATAAAAATATGATTTATAGCAGGCAATTGCAAAAGGCTTTAAAACAAGTTGTGTGAGATGCACCATAAAAAGTTCATCATAATGGATCCATTTTTTAAACATAGGTAAATCTTGTCATGGCAAAAGAAAAGGGACGGTTCAGTGCTCCGAACGGGGTTCCCTGTTGGAACAACAGTATGCATAATAGGTTTGTGGTCGTGTTATTTGTATCCTATATATAAATTCCCAATATGCAAAATAGGTTTGTGCTAGTAAATTTTCAGCCACTGCTAGTCGGCAAAAAATTCTCTGGGACGGTGCCGCACTCTCCCTCTCGTGAGGCACCTCCTCAGATTGCGGCAAAAAATTCTCTGGGACGGTGCCGCACTTTCCCTCTCGTGAGGCACCATCGATCTGCGCCGCCCTAGCCACCTCCCCTGCGCCGGTGACCGGAATCAGTTCTCGTCGCGTTTCTCTTCCGTCTCGGTTCGCCGTTCCTCACGGAAGCGGCGGCGATAGGGTTACGCCGTATCCCATCTGATCGCATCGCATGCAATTTAAGCACCTTTCTTCCCCGCTTTTCAGTAGCTAATTCACTAATTGATTTCCTTTGTTCGTTTCAGATAAAAGTTCAGGCATCTTGTGTACTGTAGCTCCTGGAAGTTATGCGCATTTTCTTGTCCATTGCAAAGTTCTTCTCATCAAGTTTGGAGCTTGGCGCTGCCCTAGGCTGTTGTCGATTTGTCCATCCCAGGTCCAGAAGGATACAAGACTGAAGATTGTTGGTTGCTAGCTACTCCCTCCGTTCCAAATTAGATGACTTGTATTTGTCCAAAAGTAGATGTATCTAGACATGTTACAAGTTTAGATACATTCACTTTTGGACAAATGGAAGTCATCTAATTTAGAACGGAGGGAGTAGGAGTAGAATCGAGTGTTGTAAAATTGATCTTTTTTGTCCAGGTTTCAAGTAGTACTAGCTCTAGATATATTATGTCATATGTATTGGGGATATAACTTGTCCATACTCTCCCAGTATTGATGTTGTATTTGTATCCTCTTATTGTCATCTTAATAAAGAACCAAGTCTGGCATTCGAGTTATTTATGTTGAATCCAGCAGGATCAACTAGCTCAAGTTTGAGCCACAAAAGGAAGATGGATAAAAGAATTACCTTGATCTGAAGATGATGATGCCATGCCTTCAAAACTTGCTCACAAAGATGGAGCAATTAGTGCTTAGTTCTTCCTAGTGTTTGTGGTGCTTAGCTAGATCGGTTGCTTTTTCTTTTAGAGAGTTAGAGAGTGAGAATGAGAGAGCAGGAGAGCAACTGCCGTATCTCCTCTAACTTCTAGGGTCATCTAACCCTTTTATTTGTTTAGCACCACACACTAGGGGAACTAGCACCGTTGGATCAGAATTGGATGTCTCCGATCAAGACAACACATTAGAGCTACTGTAGTATCTTTACTGTACAATTACTGTACTGCGACCTACTGTAGCAGCCGTAATTTGACTTTTGACCTAAGGAGAGCAGCCTAGATCATACCAGAATATCCAACATTCTCCCCCTTGATCGTAAGGCTGAACATTATAAGCTCACTTTTCAACAAAATAATGCACTAAGACGAAAAGATTAACGGTCTATTAGGTACCATTTAATCCAGTGACTATAGTACATCACTTCATATCAAAATGAACCTCTTTAACTTATGAGCTCCATAAACTTTATTTACATTATACATTAACTTTATTTACATAATTCTTTACATAAACATCATAAACATTACAGACTCATCTTTTGATAAAATGGTACACCAAGACAATAGATTACAACAGTCAATTAAGTACTGTTAAACCAAGTGACTATGGTTCCCACTCGATCTCAAAATGAGCCTCTTTGGGGAGATGGTGCCATAATAGTTCCAACTTCTCCAGGATTAAAAGCTTTCAACCAAACCCATGCCGGCAACATGCTCTCTGAATACGCTGGGTGGTAAGCCTTTTGTGAGCGGATCCGCTAACATGAACTTAGTACTGATGTACTTGACATTTATTGTCTGATCCTGGATTCTATCTTTCACAACATGGAATTTAATGTCAATGTGTTTGGCAGCACCACTTGACTTGTTGTTACTCGCATAGATTACTGCGGGTTGATTATCGCAGTACAGAGTGAGAGGCCTGGAAATGCTGTCAATCACTCTCAGTCCCGGGATAAAATTCTTCAACCATACCGCCTGCCCGGTAGCCTCATAACATGCTACAAATTCTGCCTGCATTGTCGACGATGCAGTGACAGTTTGCTTTGAGCTTTTCCATGATATAGCTCCATTTGCGAGGGTGAAAATATAACCTGATGTGGATTTCTTAGTGTCAACACACCCCGCAAAATCAGCATCCGAATAACCCACCACTTCAAGGTTATCAGATTTTTCATAAGTAAGCATGAGGCCTTTAGTACCTTGCAAATAACGCAAACCTTTTTAGCAGCCTTCCAGTGATCCTGACCTGGATTAGACTGATATCTGCCAAGCATCCCGGTCACGAATGCTAAATCAGGGCGAGTGCATACTTGTGCATACATAATGCTCCCAACAATTGATGCATAGGGAACTAACTTCATCTGCGCAGATTCATAATTATTTCTTGGACACTGAAAAGTCCCAAATTTATCGCCCTTTACAATAGGAGCAGGCGAGGCTGAGCACTTATGCATGTTGTACTTTTTCAGTACCTTCTCAATATATGCTCTCTGAGATAGCCCCAAGATTCCTCTGGATCTATCCCGGTGAATTTCAATTCCTAAAACATAAGCTGCTTCACCGAGATCTTTCATATCGAATTTAGATGACAGAAATCTCTTGGTCTCCATTAGCATATTTATATCTGCTGGCCAAGAGTATGTCATCAACATATAATATCAGGAAGATAAAATTACTCCCCCTGAACTTAACATAAACACAATTGTCCATTTTATTTTCCTTAAAACCAAATTCCTTTATGACTTGATCAAATTTGAAATACCACTCTCTTGATGCTTGCTTCAAGCCATAGATGGATTTCTTCAGATGACATCCCAAATGTTCATTTCCTTCCACAACAAAACCTTCCGGTTGTGCCATGTATACATCTTCATGCAAATCACCATTTAGAAATGCCGTTTTAACATCCATCTGGTGTAGCTCTAAATCATAATGAGCCACAAGTGCCATAATTATTCTGAATGAATCCTTGGTAGAGACGGGTGAAAATGTTTCATTATAATCAATCCCTTCTCTTTGAGTGAAACCTTTTGCCACAAGTCTGGCTTTGAACCTTTCGATATCTCCCTTGGAGTCACGTTTGGTCTTATAGACCCATTTACTTCCAACTATTTTAGCTCCTTTGGGAATTTCTACTAAGTCCCATACATCATTAATGCTCATGGACTTCATTTCATCTTTCATGGCATTAAGCCATTCAGACGAAAATTTACTTTGCATAGCTTCTTTAAATGGGGGATCATTATTCAATATTGACTCATTCACATCCTCACTCATATAAGTGAAATAATCATCAGGAATAGCAGACTTTCTAGCCCGCTGTGACCTTCTGAGTGGTTCATTATTTGGCACATCATCAACAATTTGAGGCTGCTGAGTATCTTCAATAGAAGTATCATCAGGTGTGACATCTGAAATAGTCACAGGAGTCTCAGCAGGTGTATTATTACAGGAGGTGCAATATCAGCAGACACCGGGAAAATAGGTTCTAAAATTATTGGAGCCGGGACATATACCCGTTTTTCCTCCAAAATTATTTCCCGAGGTGTTATGCTCCCCCTCATCACATCATTTTCCAGAACACTGCGTGTCTTGTTTCAACAAACTTAGTTGCCTGATTTGGACAATAAAATCGATATGCTTTAGATTTGTCAGGATAACCAATAAAATGGCAACTGACTGTCTTGGGGTCTAATTTTCCCATAACCGGATTAAAAATCCTTGCTTCAGCAGGACAGCCCCATACATGAAAATAATTCAGGGTTGGCTTTTTCCCAGTCCATAATTCATACGGTGTTTTGGGCACCGATTTACTAGGAACCCTGTTAAGAATATGTGCTGCTGTTTTAAGGGCTTCCATCCATAAATTTACCGGCAGAGTGGAGTGGCTTAACATACTCGCACCATATCCATAAGTGTGCGGTTTCGCCTTTCAGCCACCCCATTTTGCTGAGGTTCGCCCGGTGCTGAGTACTGGGCTACAATGCCATTTTCCTGTAAGAATTTTGCAAACGGTCCAGGAATTTGGCCATAAGTAGTATGTCTGCCGTAGTATTCTCCACCACGATCAGATCTTACAACTTTAATTCTTTTATTACATTGATTTTCAACCTCAGCTTTAAAAATCTTGAACTTGTCTAATGCCTCTGATCTTTCTTTAATTTGATAAATATATCCATAACGGGAGAAATCATCGGTGAACGTTATGAATGAATTAAAACCATCCACCGATCTCACATTAAACGGACCACATATATCCGTATGAATTAATTCCAAAACTCCCGTGCTTCGATTTGCACCTTTCTTAATTTTCTTGGCATATTTTCCTTTGATGCAATCAATACAATGATCAACATCCGCATCCGTAAAATCAAGAGAAGGAAGAATTTGATCTTTAATGAGACGCTCAATTCTCCCCCTCGAAATATGGCCTAAACGATAGTGCCATAATTTCGAAGAAGTCTCATTATCATTACGTTTGCGTTTGGTACCGACATTTAAATTTGAGGTAGAACCCACATTATTTATATCATCACATAGGGATATTACATAAAGTTTGTCTTGTCGACACGCAAGACCAACATTATTATTGTCATACATAATTATACATTGCTTATTCCCAAAGTGACACTCATAACCATCATCATCTAAACATGAGACGGAAACTAAATTCCGTTTCATCGAGGGTACATAGAGAACATTATTTAGTTGAAGCCTAAAACCACCATGAAGTATGAGAGTGAAATCTCCAAGCGCCTCGGCATAAGCTTCAACACCATTAGCAACTCTAATTGTTCTTTCCCCTCTTTTTAGGGTCCTCCTCATATTGAATCCCTGCAACGAATTTGCAATATGAATTGTTGCACCTGAATCAATCCACCAAGTATTGGTGGCATAATTAACATAAAGGGATTCTTCAACAAAAGTAATAACATCGGTACCTTTTTCCTTGAGCCATCTCTTGAAGCCAAAACAATCCTTTTGCTTATGTCCACCTTTTCCACAAAAGTGGCAAGCATTAGATTTATTTTCTTCCGCATTAGGCGCTCTTTCTGGCTTCTTCTGTGTGAACCTTTTGAAGATTGGCCTTTTTCCTTAAACTTATTAGGCTTGGGCTTCATATACTCATTCACAAATTTTTTATACCTTTTCTTCTGTGAATGAGCAAACTGATTAATATGCTCAATTCTGTCAGCCTTAGCCTTTCTTCTCTTGCACACATCGCGCCATCATCTCATCAATCTCCCATTTGACATCCATCGCATTATAGTTGATCATAAATGGATCAAATTGAGGAGGCAAAGATGACATAATAAAATGGACGAGGAAACCACTAGAAATCTCCATCTCCATAGACTTAAGTTTGGCGGCCATGTTGCACTTCTTCATAATATGCTCTCGAAGGCTTCCAGTGGGATCATATTTTTCATCAATTAGTCTTCGAATAAGGCTTGTTGCATAAACTTTAGAAGACCCTTTAAACTGATGCTCAATTTTTGCAAAGTACCCTTTAGCTGTCTCACAGTCAGGAAGGGCTCCCCTCATACTCTGTGTAATGGAGCCCTTTATCATCATAAGGCACTTGCGATTAGAGTCATCCCACTTAGCCTTAATAACATCATATTCCTTCTTGAGGGCTTCATAATTTTCATTATCTTCTTTAGGTGCCTCAGGAGGATCATTAAGGAGAGCATAATCAATATTGAGTAAGGCCATCGTAATCTCCAGCTTCTCCTTCCACATAACATAATTGCTACCATTTAGCTGTTCGATGCCATTTAGCATTCCAGCAATATTAGAGACATTAGTTGCTGCAAAAGAAAAATTCAAAATGCTTTAGTAAGCATCATCATAATTATTATTAAATTCTATTGATCAAATTCAAAACAGCTTTGGCCAGAGATGAAAATGAACAACAAAATTTTGTGGACAAATATTCATCAATTAGCTTTGGCCAAATTGATAAACAAAAGCCACACATTAATAATCCTCATTCATTAATTTCCTCTACTAACCCGGTTCACATCAGCTTTGGCCAGAAGTGAAACGGATCAATAAAAGAATTTTGCGGTTAAAATGCCCGTCAAACAACTTTGGTCAGAATGACAAAGCATAAAACCACACTTTATTTGAGGATGCATTAAACTTTATTTCGCAGCGGAAACATTATTCCATAATAATCATAGTGATAAAAATCACCATAATTCATAAATCATAAGCAAACTTAATAATAAACATAATTAAAAACATGTAAATAACTAAGCATGGCAATTAAAACATGACTAATAATAAGCATAATAAGCATAATTAAAAAAATGCAGGAAAAATAGCCCTGAAAACATTTATTTCAGCCCCAAATTTTTTTTATTCAGTATAAACATTCTGCTGCACTGGGCCGAAACCCAGCCCAGCCTTTGCCTCTCCCTTGATCCCTCCTGGGCCTTAGCCCATTTAGCAGCAGAGGCGCCGCGAGCCGTCAGATGCATATCCGACGGCCGCGAGCGGTCGCGTCTGGACCAAGTCCAGCGCACCACACGACGACGACACCCCGTGAAAAAACCTATCCCATTTCTTCCCTTTCCCTTCTCCTCTCCCGACGGCGGCGAGCGTGACCGAAGAGAGAGCGACGGCGACGAGCGCCGCGCGACGGGGAAGAAAGCTTCGGCGTCGTCCAGGCCCCCTCGCCGGAGCTGCGTGCGGCTTTGGCTTGCACGCACCTCCGTCGAGCGGCGCTGGTCGGCGTCCCTGCGCGAGGCGAGCGTGCGCGTGCGGGCGTCCCCGCGACGGCGACAGCCTCCTTCGCCAGGATCCAGCGCAGCAGCTGGTCTCCAACAACGACAAGCGCACGAGGAGAGCAGCAGCCACCGGCCGGTGCAGCGGACGGCAAGGCCGCTCGGGTTCGAGCCCGAGCTCACCTTCCAGCATAAGAAGATGGCTCCGACGCCGCCGTGGCCAGCGACGACGACGAGGCCCATAAGGTAAACATCCGCCACCTTTAATCTTGAATTTAGGGTTAGCGTTCCTCCGAATTGGAGAAATTCATAATTTAGGGTTTCTTAATTTGGGGATTTCTTGATCTAGGGTTTCAAAAATTTGGAGAATTTCATTAACAGTTACATCAAATGAGCAATTCTCCATTGAAACATGCTTAATTCAAACACCCTAGTTTAATTACAGAGGGGAATTAGAGGAATTACAATTCTAGGGTTTCAACAAATTGGGAATTTTACTTAAAAGCTTGCTGAAAAACATCAATCCCACTTAATTTCATCAATTGCAAACCCTAGAGCCTTAATTTAATCCATCAGTATTGATATCTTCAAGATTTATGGCCAAAAACTTAACAAAAATAGGGCTATTCTTGTACTTCAACACATCAATCCCACTTAACAAGATCATCACTAGAAAGAACAACTTAATAGAACAGCAAAAACATGCTTGAAAGCAACAGTAAAACTTGCTGTTCTTGTACTTCAACACATAAATCTTAACAGATCAAGCAAAATATGAGCATAGGAGAGCTCAAACTTGAAGCTAGTGCTCTGATACCATTGTTGAATCCAGCAGGATCAACTAGCTCAAGTTTGAGCCACAAAAGGAAGATGGATAAAAGAATTACCTTGATCTGAAGATGATGATGCCATGCCTTCAAAACTTGCTCACAAAGATGGAGCAATTAGTGCTTAGTTCTTCCTAGTGTTTGTGGTGCTTAGCTAGATCGGTTGCTTTTTCTTTTAGAGAGTTAGAGAGTGAGAATGAGAGAGCAGGAGAGCAACTGCCGTATCTCCTCTAACTTCTAGGGTCATCTAACCCTTTTATTTGTTTAGCACCACACACTAGGGGAACTAGCACCGTTGGATCAGAATTGGATGTCTCCGATCAAGACAACACATTAGAGCTACTGTAGTATCTTTACTGTAGCAAATTACAGTACTGCCGACCTACTGTAGCAGCCGTAATTCTTGACTTTGACCTAAGGGTGAGAGCAGCCTAGATCATACCAGAATATCCAACAATTTCAAACTTAGTTGTAGCAATATAGTAGAAGCATTCCCAAGTCTGATGTGCTATAATGGAATTCCAGTGTAAACATCATGTACATAGTACTGTGGAGGCATGTTGTAAATGCAAAATAAGACATTGCATGCTGTACTAGCCTATGGCAGTAAAGAAAGGAAAATAAGAGGTGATAAAATATTTGTTCTGAAACTAATTCCATATGTATACAGGTCACTCACGACAAGAACAAATAATACAAGGTACTACTCTATGCCTATTCATTCCTTTCCTACTTCCTTGATTATTTGACGAATATCCTCTTTTTGCATACTTTGTCCATCTGTGTAGTATATATTGCGATGGCAAATTGAAAACCTCATTGATGTTGAATATTCGGAGTGCATGTTTGCACAATAGACCTATGGCATCATAAAACACACGTTTAGACCTTGTTTATAAACCAAGAAATTAAATAAAATAAACCAGTGCATACCTTTGGATTCATATCTTCTACAAGAACATGATATGGTCAAATTCTCATAATCAAATACAACTAGTGCTTCAGCCTCATAATACGCACCCATCACCTTATAAGTTTTGACTGTTCCCACTTCAGAAATCAATTCACACTTGACAGAATGTTGTCTCTTGAACTCCTCTTCAAAATCAGCATAAAGCCTCCTTGTATATGACTCGGCTGCAGTCTTCAACAAAGGTAAATTCCTTATGTAAGTTACAGGATTACTCTTCTGTGACTTAAAATCTGCATCTAGTTCATTTTCATGAAGACTATAAAAACACTTCTCATATTCTTCTATGAGCTCCGAAAGGCGGAGCTTCTTGCGAAATTGCTTCTTGAACACATTATTCATACCTTCGCTCCTTTGAGTTGAGGTCGTGTCGGCAGAAAATGAATCATTGCGGTACACGGACGCCCACTTCTCACGCAAACCATATAGAGTTTGTATCCATTTGTTATCCACAAGGCCATAAGCAGTCAACAATTCTTGCCATTTCTGCTCAAAGTATACTACTGAACTTTCAAGGTATACAACTCTCTTAAAATCAGAAAGAAACCGATGATGGTCTGAAATTACATGGCTAAGATGCTTAGCAGCATTTTGATAAATGTGCCAAAGACAAAGACGATGCTTTGTGCCTGGAAAAACAATGCTAATTGCATTTGCCATAGCTACACACTGATCTGTAAAAATTGTAGCAGGTCGTTTGCCAGACATTGCTGTTAAAAATGTGTTGAAGAGCCATATAAATGAGTCGGTGGTTTCATCAAATACTAGCGCAGCTCCAAATAGAATGGTCTGTTTGTGATGGTTAGTTCCAACAAAAGGTGCAAAAGGCATTTCAAACTTATTTGTTTGAAAAGTGGTGTCAAATGACAAAGCATCACCAAAGCAAGCATAATCCTTGATAGCTTGACCATCTGCCCAAAAGAAATTAGCTATCCGGCAATCCTCCTCATCTAACTGTATGGCATAAAAAAAAGAAGGATCATCTAACTGTTTATTTTTCAAGAACTCCAATAGTGTTTGCACGTCATTGACTTCCAAATACTTCTTGCACTCACGACCGATATGGTTATTGCTATCCACCCGCAGGAAAGGTACATGCTGAGGTCCTCCATACCACTGCTTGAAAAATTTATACACTGGCTTTAATCCCGCTTCTCTCATGTTACTAATCACAAGTTTATCAGACTCTACCAAACGACGTTGTGACCGCAACATGTGTTTCTTATCTGGACTTGCGAGATAATGATTGTGCTAAGTACAACCTTTTGCACCGTCCATACACCATCACGAGCAATACTAAACTGAATACGGGCTTCGCAACCAGACCGTGTGGTAGCATTTGGTTTCATGGTGTCATGTTTTGAATGAGTACCTCGTTCCCCTTCGTTGCTACAAACTATATGCTTCTGATAAACTGATTTATCAGGTCTCAACCTGGAGTGGCTCTTTCGAACGCTAAAACCAATCTTACCATCATACTCATTGTAAAATTTGTATGCATCCGCTTCTGACTTGAATGCCATCCCGACTTCTGGAACAATTGGTGATGTAATGTTCGTATCATCCACCTACGTTCAAAGTTACATTAATTGTACTGATCTAAAGCCCATGCATGATTTTGCCACAACACAGATGATTGAAACTCATACCTCTACTTCGCTAGAAGGAACACCTGCACCCATGGCTGCCTCATCACCAACGGAGGCTGGTGCAACGACGTGCTCGTGGATACCATCTGGGGACAGGGATGGTGCAAAGAATCGAGCTTGTTCGTCCACGGCCATGTCCGCACCGGCCAAGGTGGGCACGACAGCTGCAGGTGTGATCATGGGGTTCTCTCCTTCCCGACGGAAGGCATGCGTCGGAGACGACATGCGATCTCCCGAAAACTGATCTAGGTCGAATCCCTGTTGTTTACTCGATCACATGCCGCCGCTGCGGTTGTTAGGAACATGTACGGCTGTTGTTTTTTTTTCGTTTGAGGAGGTATCCACGAAGGGAGCTGGGATTAGATAGAGCTTTGAGATTCGCGTGCTAAAGCTGATCGTGTCTTAATCTGAGGAGGTGCCTCACGAGAGGGAACGTGCGGCACCGTCCCAGAGAATTTTTTGCCTAGCCCTTCCGAAAACTGTCAAACCACCTCTAGCACCATGTAGATTCACATTAGCACGCCGGCAAAACTGGAGATCCTACCGTGGCCGAGGAATATGTGTCGCGGCAGAAGCCGTGTGGGAGATCCTGGCGAGGGCGCGGCAGGAAATGTGTTGCCACAGGGATGTTGCTGGCATGTCAGGCGAGGCCGGGAAGCTGCCTTGGTGCCGCCGAGGAGATCCGCGTGGAGAAGGGCTACCCATGGCCATGGCCATGTGCACAACGGCGCCGAGACAAAGACGAACATGGGATACGAGACAGAGCCGTTTTTGTGGATGCTGATGGTGTTGTCGAGGGCGATGATGTCCAGAAAAGAAAACGCTCTAGTAAAAACGATATTGTTGGATATTAATATACGACCGGTGGAGGGATCATAGTAATGATATCCACAGTGATACCATGAAGGAGGGGAGATAAGGAAATACAATTGTATTCATCACATTGTGGTGTATACACCAATACAACCAAGGGATTTGAACCTCCTAAACCCTAGATGAAAGAAACATATCATTATGGTAGTCGGTAAGGTAGGGTTACAGAAAAATGAATTATCTTCATTTCCAATCCTCACCACTGAATTTTCTTTAAAAAACGTAACATGGGCAGTTCAAGCAAGGTGATCGAATTAAGCTGAAAAAACAGAAAACTGGTCCTAACAGGAATCATATCGTGCCAATGTTTTACTTCATTTCCAATCCGCACCACTATTACTATTAACCGTTTCCAAAAAAATTGTGCATTCGTTTAAAAAAAAAACTATATCCGCTACGCCCAATAGACCATTGGGTAAATAAAATTCTTAAACTTTAGAAGAAGATCAAAACCATGGATTGTAGACCACGCAGAAAAAAAAATTATATCAATGATGGTGTGTTAGGTCATACTCAAATCTCCGATAACTAGAATTTTTCGACATTGCATGGGGGAATATAAATAATTAAATTATATGTCTGCAAACTTAGTACCCACACTATTTTATGTGCATTGGTGATAAATATACACAATGATATTTAAATGAAAGTAGGACTTACAGGTTGTCAACTTATTAGTGAGCTAACCGTAAATTATAAGATACAATATACCCAAAAAGAAGAGTAAAAAAATATGCCAATGTTTATTTTATTCTCTAGAAGTTTTTTTGAAACTTTATTCTCTAGAAGTTTCACTAATATGTTTATCTAGTCATATACTAGACAACACTAACACTAGACACCACTATTAATATATTTGTTACATTGTACTCTTTCGAGATTTTTAACGCATATATGTATATACTTCATAATTTATTAATTGTTGAAACATAATTCAAGACTTCACTTTTGTTAAATGTTTAAATTTAGCGTGTCGAATTTTATTTAAATCTATTCAGTGCAACCGTAGGACAATAATATTTTAACCATTTTTACGAACTATAACAAAATAGCAAATCAGCTAAAGCGAGGAAATTGTACATGGATTCCATTAAGTTGCACCCAACTCAAACATCTATGGTTTACTATTTAAAACAATGATTACAACTATATTTAGCAACATTTCAATAGATTATCTCTGGCAAAATAAAGAAAATTTAAATTGTTTTACAGTTGTAGTATGCAATAAATATTGCTAAAGTATAGAAGTTTAGTATAAATTATAATACACGGGACCTTTCAACCGTAGTTGTACACCATTGTATCGATAGAGTGTCAAGAGATATCCGGTTGTTTAACCAACATTACTTTGCAATCTCTCAAAAGTGTTACCATTTCCAGTTGGAAAGTGCTACAAGTTCTTTCATCAAATCAGGGCATGTTATAGACTATAGATCTGACTTCTACAAAGTAGAGCATAACTTCTCAATCAGAGCCTACACATAAGTGTCATCACGACCTTATTAATTATATGGAACCCACTCGCAACAAGTACATATTTCATCAGATGTGAACATAGTCTTTTTAGTTTATCCAAATCAAATAGGTGAGATCTAAATAGCTCGATGCAGTGGTCACCACTTTCAATAATGTGCCTAGATCTCTTGAAACGGGTATCGAATAACTTGATGTGGATTTCTAGCCTATTGAACTTGATCATCGTAGCAACATCATTCAGCTTGATTGGTTCCGTATGCTTTTTCGTTGCCATCATCCATAATTGATGAAAAAACATAGCACACTCAAATATTCCCTAACTGAGAGTCGATATTAAACACCACAATTATGAGATGCGAGAGACATGATCGATAGCCAATGTAGCATGGTGGATCTAGCCAAGATCCCAGTTGCTAGTTGGCTGGAGACACACTGGAACGGTTGAGTGTAGGACTTCCTAAGGTGATGTCAGCTTCTGCAAGATGTTGAAGCCCAATATTGACGATGGGGTGTGAACTTTCTGACGACGATGCTACCAGTAAGGAATTTGGTGTCAAATGAGCTTGCAAAGGATCGCCAGCGCCCTGAGGCCGAAGATCGGCTCCATTGTCACTAAAGACGAAACATATAAGATCGTGCAACTGAGCGTAAGGTATGTTTTTGGTTACACATGACACTGGAGTACATGAGCACAGCAAGGGGAATCGGTGAATCATCCGTGGTCACCGGCGTTCCTACGGAAGAGGTGAGATACCGTAAGCCCTTTTTGGCGCCTTGCGTTGCTGGACACAAATACTTCATGTCCATCCGGAAGTGGCCTCCGGTTAATGATCGATCCCCTTTTACGACAATCTGATGAATATAATTGTCCATCCGGAGATTGATATACGACCGGTGCAGGGATCATAGCCATGATATCCACGGTAATACCATGAATGAGGGGAGATAAGGAAACACAATTATATTCATCACATTGTGGTGTATAGTACAACAAGGGATTCGAACCTCCTAATTCCTAAACCCTAGCTCTATTCTAAATCACGTTCTCAAAGGAAACATATCCCGTGATTACGCTAGTCTGTTAGGTAGGATCACAGCAAGATGAGTTTTCTTCATTTCCAATCCTCAACACTATTACTATTATCCGTTATACCCAATTGACCATTTGGTAAATACAATTCTTAAATTTTAGAAGAAGATCAAAATATGGATGGTAGACCACGTAGAAAAGAATAAATTGGATCGATGATGGCGTGTTCAGTCATACTCAAATCTATGATAACTAGATTTATTCGACGTTGCATGTGGGAATATAGATAATTAATTATGTGTCCGCAAACTTAGTAGAATCCAAAATAATTTTGTTCGTTGATGATAAGTATAAGCAATGATATTTAAATTAAAGTTGTACTCACAGGTTGCCAACTTATTAGTGAGCTAATTGTAACTTGTAATACGCTATACCCAAAACATAAGAGTAAATAATCATGCCAATGTTTAATTTATTCTCTAGAAGTTTCAGTAATATGTTTAGCTAGTCATATACTAGACACCAGTATTAAGATATTTGTTAGACCATACTCTTTCGAGACGCATATATGCATATGCTGCATAATTTATGCAATTGTTCAAACATATTAAGGACTTAACTTTTGTAACAAAAAATTTAAATTTAGCACGGCAAAGTTTATTTGAATTTATTCATTTAGTTTGAGCGAAAATAGCACTAGTCCTCTGAATGGCAAATTGTACATGGATTCTATGTAGTTGCACCCAGCTCAAACATCTATAGTCTACTATTTAAAACATTGCTAACAACTAACAATTAAGTACCTTTCTATATAATTAACTATGCCAAATAAATAATAGAAAATTTATATCTTTTAACGTTGTAGTATGCAAAAACAAATACTAAAAGTATAAAAGTTTAGTATAAACTATAATAATTTTAGTTCATCTAGTGGTATGAGTGAGGACCAATCCACTCGGCACCAACTAAATATCGATACCAAAACTTTGTTAAAAGATGCATCAGTCTGGCCTTTATAATGTGTTGTCCATCCAACGTGACCTTTCATCCATAGCTATAAACTATTGTATCGATACTATCAAGAGAGATTACAATGTTCAACCACCAATAATATAGAATCTCTCAAATATCCAATCCCAAGTGTTACCATTTCCAATTGAGAAGTGCGAGCAATCTAGAGGGGAAATCAAAAGGGAGTGGCCAAAAGTTTCTCTAGAAAAAATGAGTCGATTTGGGGATTCTTTGATCGTGAGAGAACAAAGAGAATAGGGAGATTACGTGACAAAAATAACAAATCGATATGGAAAGGAGATTAGGAAGAGCTGGAAGGAATCAGTCAATCAGAGGAAGAGATCTGCATAGTGCCAGTCCGGCATGTTGTCGCCAGTCGCCATGAGAGGCAAACTCATATACGTATCTCCGAGAGCAGAGTATGGAGAGAAGTTGAGGACGACTTCTTCGGCGGTACAAGGTTCGTCTCTTAATCTTTACGCCATGTGGACTGTGCTAAAACCGTAAAGACAAGTGGTGTGAACGGTTCGACTCAACACAAGCACGAACGTATGGAATTATGGAAGCATCCACCCAAAGAGACGATAATCTCCGGCTGGCTTTGTGGCGTGAAAACATAATCCACCTATTCGATTTCAACACTCGAGAAATAAATGGGTCGGTTTTAAGTTTTTGTGGCATGTACTAGTATTTTCCAGTATTAAACTAGGTAAGTATCACCGCATTGCAGCCGAGTTATAAATATTCTATTGGGTTAGTCCATAACTATGTCCATCATTTATACATTTTTGTCGTTAGAAATATCGTGAGCTTACTATCACTGTGAATTAATATGAAACTCGAAGTAGGAACGGGAAAAAATGGAACACGAATCTTTCTCAAACTAGGATAGCTGGTTACATATAGTGTGTGCAATGCACATATCCAGTTGAGTGTCAATAAATTCGTAAATACAATATTGATTGTAGATTCATTTTAATCCACAATAAAAATTGTAGGTTGAAGATACTCGTAATTTAAAAGAGAAATGTCTAAGATAAATTTTAAGTGTACTTAAATTTTTAAGCAAAAAAACAAATCAAAGAAACATATTGCTATCTAGGGACATTCCTAATAATTATAGGGTCTAAAAGAAAACTATTATATTATAAATTGTTAGCTCTCGTAGAGAAAGACAATTTAAATGTAGAACTAAGAACAATATTAAAAACTAGTTGAATGCCCGTGCGTTGCTACGGATGTAAAAAAAAAAAAAGATGATTCGACCAAAGTTTGGTTTAATTCTCACGAATCAAACATGACAGTCTGCAAGTTCCTATACCATCGCCACTTAAGTCTGTCGCAACAAACATTGCTCTTCCATTGTGTCTCTACTATGAGTATGTATTTATTTCCAATCATAATGTGTTTATTCCCACATCAATCTCACTCGAAATGTGCACTATTATGTTTATGGTATGAGTATTTATTTATTTATTTATTTCCACCCACGTCTACCTATCCAGCCCATGCCACAAGCAGAAGACATGTCAATCTTTCTACTACATTCTTAGGGGGTAATGTGAAAGAGCAGATGGTGTAAGTTCATAGATTTAGCAGCACAAGTTGGGAGCATAGGAGATGGAGCGCAATTCTACCGTTAGCTTTCTTAGATGGATTAGGCACTTGTTTCTTAGTGTAAGACAATTTAATGATGACAAATATCTAATTACACTAATTGCATCTGTTTTTTCATCTGTTTGGGACTATAATTATGTGAATTCTACATATTAAGGTGGAACAATAAATTCAAATAGAAAGAGTACACGACAGAGCAACCTATAATGTGCATGTTCAAAGATTCATACTTAACTGAAGTGCAATATATACTATGGAAACAAAAAGGTAACATTCTTGCTTAACTAAATTCATGTGCTCCATTTTGGGTGACTCTGGACTGAATTTGAACAAAAACAAGACAGCATTTCTATTTTGCTTAGCTGAAACAGAGCAGAGTAATTCAAAGAGAATTCTGACAAAGAATTTTCTCAAGGAATAAAGAACTTTGAAAGAGAAATAACAACCCTTTTCACAAGAACCATTTTCGCAAGAACCATTTTAGCACAGAATTACAACCAGCGGCCATCTCTGGGTTCCATCTATTAACTGTGTAGACAGTCTCCTGCAATCCTCGGTGCCACCTCCATAATAACTGGCTAGTTGCGTCCACCGTCGTCGCCCGGCTTGCAAGGGCAATATATCTGTTAAGGCTGGCCCATCAAGACACGGCTCAGTTAATTAGAAAGAAATTACAGTGGTAATGTTTAACATGGTTGGTTCAGTGTCGAAATTACAATGTAGATATGAACAGAAATAAGCAGCTATTTGAGCAATGCCAAGGCTCTCGAATCCTAGGTGAGCTAATGTCAACAAACCTTGGTAACAAACACACTAAATCAATAGTAATAATTTTTTCCAAGTTTCCATGTATATAAATAGGGAAGAAAATAAATAAAAAATAAATAGGGAAGAAAACATATTGATAGGGCAACATGTCATCATATTAAGACAATCAATCCACATACTGCAAATATAGACGAATACAACTTTTTCTGTGAGAAAATAAATGAATACAATAATCGGATGACCATTACCTCAAGTTGGAAAGCTATTGCAGTCTGTACTTGATGTCCTCAGGTTTAATAGAGGAAGGCCTTCCCTCCTGGGCTTCCTAATTAAAGTTAGAGAAAATATCAATATGTTTGTTTTGCATGGCAAGGTCACCAATACCAGTAGATTCCAATCAAACATATAAACTCGTCTGTTATAGTTGAATATAAGGACACGTTCATGCATAGAACCTACTCTCAACGAGATCGAGTATTGCTTGTTCACGTACCTGCAACAAATGGTGAAATAGGAGCTTACGCGCTACATGCAACCCATCACGGCCATCGTCTACAGAAAGCAAAATGGTTAAGTCAAAAGTACATGACTGGTCATGCAAGTTGACAGCGCAGAGAATAGCTAAAATAAATTTGCAGGGAAAATAAAGAATGTCCTGGACATAAACCCATAGAGATGATTTAACTCAATTGTAGTGAAGGTTCCTGAAACACACATGTACACAAAAACTTGAACTGACATTATGAGCCTATGACATAAATACTGTAGTGAATTATCTTTATTTCTTATTTTCCAATATTTTCAAGTGCAAGTATTTGTGGGCTCCAGGTTTTACTATAAAAAGACCCCGTAGTTTTTAACTTTTGACAAACAGTTAACAATTATACCAGCAACGAAGGCACTGAATTCATTAGCCATAGTGCTTCAAAAAAGTCAACACTTCGGGTATCTTGTAGATGGAGGCCTAGAAGCACAAGAGATGAAAATCACAAGTATGCAAGTGCTTCAAAACCACAAATAAGAAAGTAAATATATGTATCGAGAATATTCTGCAGTGAGAAAATCGTGGCTATGCAGAGGTGTAGCCGTGTAGGTACACCGATTAACTTTGGACATAACTTTCTGGCGTTATAATTGTAACAAAAAATCTTTAAAAATCATGATTGTAGTATTGGAACCTGTGAAGCTTGGAATATTTTACAATCCAAAATGGAAGGGCAAAGCAAAAAAAAATGAAGCTTGGAATATTTTACAATCCAAAATGAAGCTTGGAATATTTTAATAATGCAAAAAGAACGGTGACTCAAGAATCTAACATTCAAAATGGAAGGGCAAAGCCAAAATAAAACTTCGAGTTAATAGTGAACGATGCAAGGTCTGAAGGAAGACTAAAAAAAGAATTGGACAATAATCTTACCAAGAAAAATTGTTTTGATCGAACAGGACGTTTTCAATCCCGGTAGAAGTCCCGATAGCAGCCCCGGCCAAAGGAATTGTAGGCCCCTGCCACCTGCTCCTCCCTGTCACCACTTAGGCTGCTCTCGTCTACGGATGAGCTCGCATCTGCTCGTGGTTGTCCATGGTTGCGAGGAGGAAGCAAGGTGACGGTGCAGGGAGGAGCAGCATCATCCCCTTCTCCGCATGTGGATCTGGCAGCAACCTAGTTGCAGCGGTGGCGCCAGAGGCAAAACTGCAGTGATGACTGCAGAAATCAAGTGCATGAGTGCAGAAAAAGCAAGAACAAGTTAATTGTAGGTAATCAATGAGAACATATGCCCTTGGAAATCAAGGGCACAAATCGTTACATCTAGCAGCAGAAAGGATCACTTTCAAGATCAAAGCACCTCATCTAGAACTTATAGCCTACTTATGTACTTCAAAGTTCAAATATAAGAAAAGTGCTTCCAGTGCTATATTGTAAGCTCTAAGTGTATATAAATAATGTTTGACGCTTTGATCCGGCACTCAATTGCTGCCAATCATCTGCCATGTTACTCAGACATTCACTTCAGTTCAATCCTAGACCTCAACATCAATCTTTCTCCTGCTTGGACAATCAACCTAACACTTAAAAGTTGTGTACTTCAAGTCTTCAACGGTATTTCCAAATATTGGAGCTTAGGCTTTCACATCTAGATTAAACGAGTAATTAAGGTCAGGTACTACTTGCTACCAGTTAAGAATTTATGATTCACATTTCTTATATTTATTTGGTAACTTCTGAATCGGTTATCCCTGATAACAAACTTAACAATAGTTCAATTAAATACTATGAAAACGATACAAGAGAGTTGCATCAATCAGTACCTTGCTACATGTCTTATTGGATCACTTATTTCTATGAATATTCCCCCAAATTTCGTATGAATATTCACGTACAGAACCAGCCTGAGCAGTTTGAGAATATAAAATAAGAGCAGCTCATGAATGAAATATGCAGAAGGAAGAAGCATACAATGGAAAGGAGGACAGCTACCTTATTAGAGGATCCGGCGGCCATGGGGTGGCTACACGATGGTACTGGAGGTGGTTGAGTGGTCTTGTAAGGGGAGACACCATCCGCGACCTGGAAGGAGAGAGGCCATGCATGGTCCTGGAGGGGAGGCGATCCGATCCTAAGGTGAGCTCCTGATCCGCTGGCTTCCGAGCTCTATCTGTCGTTCGGGTGGAGGTTCTGCTGACGTTTCTGCCGCTCGATCTGTCCGCAGGGTAGTGGATCGCTGGATCCGGACAGGCGCACGGCCTCCGGGGACCCCAAGGCCTGCACCGACTGCTACACCACCAAGACGCGGCTCTGGTGGTGAGCAGAGCACACGGCGACATCAGACCTGCAGCTGGTTATTTCGCTCGAGTAGCCACACGGCTCCGGGCATCCCCGATCCATTCGTCTCCTGGCCGGCTGATCTGACCGATACCGGAAGAAGAGGAGGGTTAGGCGCTCGGCCTGGACGGGCCCAAGAGACGGGAGTCCGTGGCCGCGGCGGATTCGTGCGCAGAAAATGCTGGCGACGAAGAGGAGCAGCAGCCGAGGAAGACGAAGAGCAAGCGGGGGCGGGAGGAGGTGACGCGAGCTCCATCCTTCTCCGCCTCCATCTGCGGTCGCTCACCTCGAGACGGTGACGGCGCCGGCGAATTGGCCGAGGAGGCATTCCCGCGCGGAGGACACATCGGATTTTCCCCTCGGTGCAGGCGGCGGCGCCCATCGGCCAGCGCGCAGCACGGAGAAGCCCTCCCCTCCGGCAGGGGCATCTGCGGTGGAGAATTTTTAGCAGTTTTTGCTTCCATGAATTGAGGAATCGTGGGTGCGTGCAACACTGCAACAACTGCTGCTCCTCCGCACATAAAAAAACTGCTGCTCCGCTGTTTTCCTCCTTTCTCCTCTTCCCGTATTTATCGCGCGGGATCGCAGTTTGCTCGTCGCGCAAGCGGATCGGGTTGGGACGACGTACCACGGAACACCGCGCGAGACGTACCATCACGACAGAGAGCGCTTTAATAGTAAAGATTATTTTCCCATGATAACAATTATTAAAGAGTGAAGAGATTTATTTTCTCGTGGATGCGGTCTTAAAACAGAGGGTCGGGGCGGTAACATGAAATTGTTCCCCATGATATCACTTTTTTGTGGGGACTTGATTATGTGCCTCTTCATTTATACTCCCTCCGTTCTAAATTAGTTGTCTTTCATTTGTACAAAAGTGGATGTATCTATACTTGTAACATGTACATGTCTAGATACATCCACTTTTGTACAAATGAAAGACAACTAATTTGGAACGGAGGGAGTAGCAGGCTGAGGATAGATATATAGATAGATACAATCTATAAAGGGTGGAAATAATCCCCCCCATCCGCTTGGCCACGTCACCGTCATTTCCTGGCCGTCCGATCAAGATAAAGGTGGAAAGAATCACCCCCCCATCCGCTTGGCCACGTCACCGTCATTTCCTGGCCGTCCGATCCGCGTGATCCGACGGCCAGGATGCGTGCACGTGGCCACCCAGCGCGAGCTACAGTGCCAGGGGTATTTTCTTCCAATCGGAGCGCGTCACGTCGCCCCGGTCACCAGCCCGTCCACCCGGTCGCAACCGGTTACCCCGTGCGCACGAATTTTGGCGCCGTTTTTTCCAGAAAACCCCCCGCCAAGGACCAACTTGCAATTTTCTGAAACACCAGGGTCCTCCGTGCAAAACCGTCACGAATCCATCCCCTCCCCTCTTCTCCCTCCCGCGGCCGCGCCGTCGCCGCCGCCGCCGACGCCTCGCCTTCCCTTCCTCCTCTTTTCCGCTCCCGTCCAGGCCCGTGCTGCCGTCCTGGATCGCCGCCGCGCCGCCGTCTCCGACCCCCCCCCCCCCCGAGGCGAATTGAAGCCGCCGTCAGCTCTGCTTCGACCTGTTCTTCCTCTCCACCGAGTTGCACGAGCCGGGATGGTATGAATCGGGCGAATCGCCGCGCTGCTCGTGCTCCTCCCCCACCAGCCCTAGGGAGGCGCGACGACCTCGCGTGGAGCCGGGGCGGCGGATTCGTTCCCCATCGCAACGATGGTGACCAGCGTCCGGGAGGATATCGTCGCCATCGATGCTAAGCGCCAGGCAGGCCTCGGGCCTCCACGCCGAGGTTAAGCGCCGCTGGCTGGGGCTTCCTTCTCTTCTCCACCGACCGCGGCAGCAACGTGGGGTGCTGGCGACGGCGCACCAGGAGAGGTCCGTCCGCGCAACAGGAGAAGTCTGCCCGCCCTCCGAGAGGAGATCAAGAACCTCGCTTCCTCTGGCCGCTGGGCGTCCGTCTTCATGAATCGTGAGTATGGCTTACCAATTGCTGCATCGGCTTGCTTGCGAGCTGAATTATCATCCTTGGGTTGATGATTTCGTTTGCTTTTATTCGTCGGTTTGTGCAGCTACGAGATAAAGACCTTCACCTACGGCTCCCAAGTGCTCCACCTCCTCTGCTCCAGCTCCGCCTCCAGTTTAGTGCCCTGCCCTTTGCTCCTTCCGAAGGAGTCCTTCGTAGCCATTTTTTCTTGCCAATTAAGTGGGGATACCATAGCGTCTGACTGTATGTGGTGTGGAAATGGGTCCATCAGTTTTTGGCCATGTTGATCTATTACTGCACCATCTTGCTAGCAGCTACTTCTTACTTAGTTAGCTCGCTCTGTGTAAAATGGTACTACTAGGAGCTGGGACAAGCGTTCTTTGTTTAGAGCAGAAGAGGGGCATGGGCTGGTCGGATGAACTTGAACATTATGCTATGTTTACCGGTTTTGTGTCCACGACAATTTGTTGGATTCAGCAGCGCTTGTGTAGTATAGCTGACTAGCTGTAGCTCCCAATCTTAAATTGTACTACGTGTTCTTATGTTAAGTTGTAATATCTGTTGTTTCATTTGGCCAATGATTAGTTGCATCTACACTTCACGGATTAGCAGTTTGTTCTATATTTTTACTTGCTGATGACAAATTAACACCGTAACAACATCTGTATTAATAAAAATACTTTCTGCAATCTTATTAGGCTCTTAGAACAGCTAAAAAAAGAGTCTCCACATCACGGCACAATTTTCTCTTAGTCTGATTGTCTACTTCATTATGTGTGGTTCTTTCACCTTCTCCACTACGTGCTGGTTATTAATATTCTCCTTAGAATCCCTATTGTTTTCCTCTCTTGCAGATTTGCTCAAGCAGTGAAAAATTATGGCCAATCATGTTTATGTCTCCATGAACCAGTGCTTGTGCCAGATTCTGGCGTCTCCGTGCTGAGTTGTACCGCACAGAGCGTGGCGGGGATATCACCTTCACCATCCTCTCGCTCCAGTACACCGGACTCGGTGCAGCGGGGTACGTCGAAGGCGAGGCAGCCTCCATGGTAGAGGTGACCTCTCTGTATGGAGTCAAGGGGCGCATGGCTGTATTGAGCTTTTGTTCGTCACACGCCTCCAAGCGAATCGTCCTCAGAGGCGGCCACACAAGCCCATGGTTTACTCTGCCATTTCGGCTTTCTTTGGTTGCAAGATCCTTGCTGACGTATTCGTGTTCATGGTGGTCGCCGTATCATGTCACTTTGTTGCGTGCCAACTGCTCGATAGAATGCCACAGAGAACCAACAGCTCAATATGCGCCATGAGATTGGTAAGAAAATATAAGTTGTTCCATATTGCATTTTTCGAAAAATGTTCCATATTGCATACTTTCTCATGTACGTCTCCTTGTGCTAGCCTTTCCTGACAAGCAGTCATGCATAGTATAAGTCAGATATTTTCAGTTATGAACGGTTTGCGCTCATGCAGTTGTATCCTTTTGGTTCATGGTAGAGCATTATAAATTTAAGAGATTGGGAGGCACTTTAAGAAATTATGTTGTTTATTTTCCTACATCCGTACAATGATGATAAATAGTTATGCTACATGTAGGTTCAGATTTCCGATATATGTAGTTTCTTTCTAATCTTTTGAAAAATATAGATGGAGATGAAAAAGGCTAAGGCGTTTTACTGCCATATTAGAAATCTTGGGATCATTACATGTGTTCGATACATGTCCATAACCTGATGTTTTTTTCTTGCAGCCCTTTATATGTAGTTCTTTGTTGGCAATTTTTTGGCTGCATGAGATGAAATCGGAGCATGGATGGGACATCCGGTACCTAGCATTCTCTTCGTCGTTGTCGTTAATTTTCAGTTGATTATGTTTGGTACTACTCGACGCATCATTCAAGTCTAAGGGGCTTTCTATTGTGTGCTTGACTGCGGGTTCTTTTGCTACACTGGAGTATTCCTTACACCTTTCTACTAATGTCGATCTTCAGCACTAATTTGAAAAGAGAACCTTTCGAAGAAACGAGTACAAGGTTGTTTCTATGACTGAGGATAATCACACTTGAAGAAACATAACATTGACAACGAGTAATGGATTTCATGTAACTGTTCCTGTTAAGGCCATTTCAATCGGCCCACTCTGTCTAACTGTCAAATGTTACTACTCAATAGTATCTCACCTAAAATGATTCAGAAAACTGCACATATCTGTTTCAGATTTTTGTGCCTAGAAGTTCAGTTTGGCGAGTTTCATTGTGGAGATGAATGTGCATTGGCTTCTTTGTATTTTGAGTTATTCTTTACATAAAAAATTGCACTGGACACTCTTCTTCGTATATTATTGGATTGCGCAAGGAGGATAAGCCATTTTCTTCAAACTAGTATCAGCCCAATGCATCATTGGTTCAACACTTGGTGGACTCCAAATTGTACTTCCACGTGCTTTTGTTCTCTGCTCAAGCATGTGGGCGTTCATACTTAAAATTCAGTTTTATGACTTTCAGTTTTGCAGCATGCTATTTGAGATCATTCTACTTATTCTAGAATTAGTTTCGTACCATTATCTGTTATCTTAACAGTTTCCATATATTTTGTGGTCACCGAGTCTTTCTTTATCCCTAGGGGTTACCATATCTTACATTGTAAAACAGGAGCTCTGCTCTATTACTTGCTACCCCATAATAGGAAGTTTTCCTTTTAAATCTCATTCCAAGTCTTTCACCAGAATGTATATTCTACTATGTTGTTTGCCCATTGTTTGTAAAATGCCTACGTATTTGATATGTCTAGAACTTATCTTAGAGAAGAACTGTGAAAGGATTGTCCATGCATGCCACAGCTTTTGATTTAAACTATTTCATTTGTTTTGAATAGCATCAATGAGAGTACCTATCAACCGGTGTTTGTGACCTTGACTTTTTTTTTTCTCGCATGGATGACCTAGGCGTCTCTACCTCCTATGTAAGTTTGTTCTTCGTTAGTGTAATATTGAGGAGTGAAATCAACCATATATTTGGTCGTCCATGGAGTCAACAAGTTGTCCGATTCACTTTCTTTTCTAAAGCATATGTGCTCCCGCATATTATTATGGAGCTCCCCACACTTTTGGTTTGACTTTCGAATTTTTGTCAACTACACAGACAATTAGGAGAGAGTTTTGCCATTTTAGACAGATTCCTGCTTATTAAAATTGCGAAAGTTTCTTAGTGAATTTAAACATACTGTTAGTGCCTGCAAATTGACTACATTACCAAATTTCCCCGTAAATGTTAGGCTAACTGAATCACCTATAGGGGCGCGGCGTGTCTTCGATCCCTTCTTTTTAACTACTTGGTGTAGTTTAATTTTTTTCCCGTTTCCTGCCACATTCTTCCAACTGCCACATTTTTTAAATTTGATGTCTTTCTCGACGTCCCCGACGTGTATGACAATATTTTTTAGCTCCTTTTTCCCTTAATTTTCAGCCGCATTTTTCCACCCATGGTAAATTCAAGTGCGTTACCTAACCTTCTCGATGGTAATTTCCAATCGATGATACTTAAGGCGATTTGACACGCCGCGCCAAGTTGCCTAGTATTTTGTCATCCATGATGTTTTTTAATGGAGGAGGAGCAGAGCGATGCACGAACCATCACCGCTGACTGCTCCTCGAAATTGTAAAGAAGATAATTATTTTCGTCAAAAGAACATGTTAAAAAGAATTCCAAATAAATATTGTTAATCAGTACATGCGGTCCCTAAGTAACTTAAGGCATGTTATGAGCATGAAGATTAGTACACCATCATGCATGTAAAAATACCTATCATGCACGGGCATTAGTTTTGCATAGCAAGTGCATGATTACTACCACATCAGTTGGGTCTATAAATAGTGGTGGTGCGTAGTGCTCACTCATGCGTCAACTAGCAGGACATACTAGTTAAATTTTGCGCCGCGTGACGCCGCGCCCTTGGTGAGAATATTTTGTGGTAATTTGTGTATTTTTTAATTGCGTTATATATATTGTAAGGAAAGGCGATAGTTATAATTTGTATAATGTAGTTAGCTCAAAGTCAATTTGAAATCATTTCGTAATTAGAGGGAACAAATTTGTATCTTCTCGAAATATTCATGTAATCAAGCATTTTTTTAGAAATTTGAGTACATAATTAGATAGATTTAACTTATATTGCTTCTAAATATGTTAGCTAAATTGAAATGATAAAATATAGTTCCATTTTGGCATAATTTTCTTATTTACGACCATATTTGGTGGAAATATATAATTGTTATGTCCAAATATTATGTTTATATTTCGCCGTAAATATGTAATTTAGATCCTTGGTTAGAGGAGATGTACTGTATTAGCAACTATTAAATTCAATCCATCTTTAGAGGAAAAGAATTTGAGATTTCCTGAAAATGTGCATGTAATAAAGCATTATTTAAATTTAAGTTCATATGTAAAGAGAGTTAAGTTTAATTTGAGCATTTAGTAAATTGATTTGCATAATTGGAGCGAGTTTAGGTATATTATTTGTAAATGTTAACCTAGTCGGTTTGATATGATATGTTTGTGTCTTATCTTACATATTTAATTTAACTCAATAATCGGAGGGAATTTTAATTTAACTCAATAATCGGAGGGAATACATTGTTTGAGCATTTTTTGAATTCAATTTTAAACTCAATCCATAATTTGAGGAAATGAATTTGCATTTTCTCCAAATAATCATCTAAGCAAACATGTTTTTTAAGTGTAACCACAGAATTAGAGGAATCTAAGTTATATTCCTCTGGAATATGTTAGCTAAATCGAAATGGTCAAATATAGTTCCATTGTGCCATAATTTTCTTACTTAGCACCATAATAAGACGGAGTATATTATGGTTATGGTGAATTATTGACTATTTTTAGCATTTATTAAATTTGTATGCATAATTGGAGAGAGTTCAGTTAAATTATCTCTAAATATTAATCTATTTTAAATGATGCAATAAGTTAGTATTTTGCTTTAAAAATTTAATGTAACTCCATAAACAGAGGAAATACATTAAGTGAGCATTCATGGAATTCAATCCATAATTAGAGGAATTGAATTTGGATTGTGACGAGGGGTTAACTCATCAAATCTCATGGTTAAGGACGTAGGGTTGAGATTACGGGGAGAGAACGTGGTAGTACTGGTAGTTTCGTCGGCTGACAAGCAGAGGCAAAGATTTACCCAGGTTCAGGCCTCCGGAGAGTAACACCCTACTTCCTGCTTGTCTGGTATTGATCGTGTGAGATTATGCGGTTACAGGGAGGCTCCGGCGAGATATCGATCTCGCTGGGGCTTTTGGTGGTTCGAGTATGGCTTGTCCAGGATCGACGGCCCTCCCAACCTTTATAAGAGGCTGGGTCTCGGGAGTCCGTAACCGACCCTGCTTACATGTAAGGAAAGTATAAACCGACTATGCCTATGTCTAATCTTGAAGGGTACTCCATCTTGTTGGGCCTTTCGTCATGGGCTTCATGTAGGCTCTTGATAGCTGGGCCTTAGTCGACACGTGCACCAGGTACCCTTATGGTAGGGTACCCGAGATATATATCCTTGTCAGTAGCCCCCGAGTACTTGTCTGACTCGAAGAATCGGGCATGGACTCATTCGTAAGTGCACGTCATATGCTTTGTACATGTATGTTGTAATTGGAATTCCTGTATGAATAGCACATGTTGGCTATGTCGAGTATTGCATCGACTTTGGTTTTTGCTTATGATAATCAAGTGATAATAGCTTAGTAGGCCCGGTTCACTCGGCGGATCGGGACCGGTTAACTACACATTCGGGTAAAACCTTACTAGCTTTCAATCAAACTCGAGTCTTCGGACTCGAATCTGGAACAAACTGGTCAGACTCAACCAGGCCGCGGAGGTCTTACTGAATCGATCTGCAGTATAACTTTGAAATTTACCCAACGCGTCCGTCGGGATTTTTCATCATGTCTGCTGACACAGAAAGTTCTAAGGATTAACGTTGCTGGAACGGTCCTTAGCCCAGCTCGAAAGTTCGGCGGGTCTTACCTTTGCACTACGCATGCAGCATCCGAGGTTATTTGCGGCGGACACAACTCGGGAAATTTTCGAGTATGATTTTGCATCAAATTTTGCATATGAACTGAGTCGAGTCGTTTGTCGACTGTTACATTGTCATTATTCTATCGGGTACGCGACAGCGCTCCCGATAGGAGTAGCCCCCGAGATTGTGCTTTATTGCATGCAATGGAGGATAACCTCAAATCTTTTTATCCCATACACTCTCAGTCGAAGAAATTTTTGATACGCTCCCGATGGGAGTAATATGGCTTAGTCGAATGAACGGTCAAGTGACCAATTTTTGCCTTATCATTGCTTTTTCACACCCGAACCAAACAAGACAGTCGAGTGACCGATATGCATTGGGCGAACTCGAATGCTTTTCTGAACAGATCACTTGCAATGACGTCAGGGATGATGTTTTTTGGCGACTGTGCTGCCTGACACCCGGTGGCGTGCGTTATGCTGTGATGGATGTGACGTGACACGTATGTGGGCCCATTGTGCAGCGCTTGACCGAACGAAGGTGCCGTTTGGACTGGATTTGACCGCTCTGACGCGGTTTTCACGGGGCCGTGATGATGGCTCCTCGTTTTACGTGCGTAGTGGGCAGAGTGGCCGGCGACGGTTGCCCTCCGTGGCTGCCACGTGTATGGCTGGATATGCAGCTCTGCCCATGATCTCGCATCAACGATGCGGATTCTTTGTGCTGAGGTTAAAAGGGTGTGGCGGCGTAAATAATTTCTTTACTTGCCATTCGTGCACCGCCGCCGTTGCTTCTTCCTCCTCCTCTGTGCTGCGCACCCCCTCTCTCTTGCGAACCACCACCTCCATGGCGCCCAAGAAGAAAGTTGCGCTTGCTGCCGCCGCCACGGTAGCTGGTGGGAGTACGAGCACCGCCGCCGCCAAGGGTGGCGAGGACGTGACCCTGGATAAGAAGACCGGCGACTGGACGCGGTCCACCATGAAGTTGTCCAGGCTGGATGGGTACCGGTGGGATGGATGGATCCCCTCCGCCGAGCTTCTGACGACGCGCCTCCCCGGAGACGAGGTAAGCCCTCAACCCAAGGAGGGCGAGCGTGTATGCTTCCACGACTTCGTGAATAGGGGATTCTCATTCCCTATTCACGATTTTGTGCGGGCTCTGATGTACGCGTACAAGGTGCAATTGCACGATTTTACGCCCAACTCCATTATGCACATTGCTGTGTTCTTTGTGCTGTGTGAGTGTTTCTTGGGTGTGCACCCACATTGGGGTCTTTGGAAGAAGATCTTCACTGTGAGGGAGAACGCCGGGAAGAAAGGCATTTATGCTATTGGCGGCTTCAACATCCAGAGCCGCAAAGAAGTCGCATATTTTGACATTAAGCAAGTCGAGTCTGCGCAAGGTTGGAGGCAGAAGTGGTTCTACTTCACCACCAACCAAGAGGGACTGCCGCGATTTGATCCCCACGCGCCTCTGGTGAAGACACGGGCTTGGCTGCATCAGACCACTGCTGCTGAAGAGGCTGAGATGAAGCCTTTAATGGCCAAGATTGCCAAGCTTATGAAGACTGCGGGCCGCGAAGTGAGCGGCCCGCATTTGATTCGACCTTCATCAAGAGGGGTGTGCAGCCGCTGTGGGTGCGAGCGCACCCCATGTGGTCATTTCAGGGTCCACAGGACCCGACACGTTTGGTGCCTGGCCAAACTCTGCCGGCACCTAATGATGTGGAGAAGCGAGTTCGGTCGATCACCAAGCTGACGGCGAACGATAGCTGCCCGCTCGATTGTCCTGTCGACGCTTTTGACAGTGACTGATACGTCTCAAACGTATCTATAATTTTTGATGTTCCATGCATGTTTTATATCAATTGCCACATGTTTTATATGCACTTTATATCGTTTTTATACATTTTCTGGGACTAACCTATTAACAAGATGCCACAGTGTCAGTTCCTGTTTTCTGCTGTTTTTGTATTCCAGAAAAGCTAGTCTGGAAATATTCTCGGAATTGGACGAAAATTTATGGAGGCCCCTATTTTATCAGAAGACTCCATGGGCCAGAAGGACAAGTCCGGGGGAGGCCCGAGGGCCCCACACGTGGGCTCGGCGCGGCGAGGAATCTCCCGGCGCCCTGGGGTGGTGTCGTCTCCTCGTGCACCGCCTCGCGACGCCCTTTGGACTATATATTGCCCCTGACCTAAAACTCACGGAACAATAGACGATTTCCCCAGAAAAGTTCCAGAGCTCCGCCGCCATCCGAAACCAAGTTTCAGGTGTCAGAATTTCCTGTTCTGGCACCCTGCCGGGACGGGGATTGACCCCCGGAGCCTTCTCCATCGACACCACCGCCTCCATCATGCTCCGTGAGTAGTTCCCCCATGGACTACGGGTTCTAGCTGTAGCTAGTTGGTACTCTCTCTCCCATGTACTTCAATACAATGATCTCATGAGCTGCCTTACATGATTGAGATCCATATGATGTAATCGGTGTTGTGTTTGCTGGGATCCGATGAATATTAAATACTATGTCAAGTTGATTATCAATCTATCTTATATGTTATTTAAGATCTTGCATGCTCTCCGGTACTTGTGGTTACCTTGATCAAGTAGTTGCCTGTATCTCCAAGAGGGAGTATTTATGCTAGATAGTGGGTTCATGCCTCCATTTAATCTGGGACAGTGACAGAAAGTTCTAAGGTTGTGGATGTGCTGTTGTCACTAGGGGTAACCCAACGATGCTATGTCCACGGTCATATGTGTTTGTTTACATTACGCACTTTACTTAATGCAATTATCCGTTGCTTGCAACTTAATACCAACAGGGGACTCGGATGACAACCCGGCGGTGCATTATTAGTCATAGATGCTGTTGGATAACGGTCTATGTATCTTGTCGTAATGCCCAATTAAATATCATAGTAGTCATCATGTCATATATATGCATTGTCATGCGCTCAATATTCTGTCAATTGCCCAACTGTAATTTGTTCACCCAACACTTGTTATTGGAGAGTTACCACTAGTGTAGATAGCTGGGAACCCCGGTCCATCTGTCATCATCATTGCTTTCCCGTCAACTCCACGCAAGCAACTATTTTCTGGTGCCATTGCTTCTGTGTTACTGCTACTGTTGCTCTCATATTACTGCTGCTTTCACATCACGTTTATTACTAGTGCTTTCTCAGGTGTGGTGGAATTGACAACTCCGCTGCTAAGGCTTATAAGTATTCTTTGTCTCCCTTGTGTCGAAGCAATAAATTTGGGTTTTACTTCTCTCGAAGACTGTTGCGATCCCCTATACTTGTGGGTTATCAGTGAGCACCCTTTACCCGAGGTATTCACTGTCTTTCCTTTATGCATTTAGCATAGGAGATATGATTTTTGTCGAGTGATAACTCATGGCTAGATTGTGTACAGGGTCATGTTCCCCTCAAGCGCCTGCCCCCACTACCCGAAGATGGGAATACCGCGGAGACAGAGGTATTGCTGGCTGATCATAAAGCCGATGACATCTCACTCGCCTCCACGCACGCCCCTACAGAGGAGGCAGAGGACTTCGAGCAAGAGGAGGAGGACGATCTTCCACTCCTGAAGCGCCGTCGTGCAGACGAAACGAAATCGACTGCAGAAAGCCCGCCTCCGCGTGCCACTCGAGGCGAGGATTCTGATTCTTCTTCAACTGACTCGGGGGAGCTTAAGGAGAAGTCCCCTTCGTGTCCAGCCTCACCAGTTAGGTCGCCGTCATTCAAGGCGTGTATAGACTATAACACGCTGATTCTCTCGGATGACGACGAACCTCAGTAAGTTTTTGCTGGAACACTATGTGTCATAGGTTATGCTTTATGCGACTGATTCTGATATGTGCAGGCTAGTCGAGGACGACCCACCCAAGGTTGATCTGCCACCGCCTGCGCCTGAGGCGACGCCCGTTTTTTCTTCGGGTGAAGCGATTCACTCGGAGGCCCAACAGACTTCCCCGGCAGATCCTCGACCCGAGCCTCAGGAAAACATGCCTTCCTCGTTGGGTGAAATGCTACCTGCACGTTATAACCACGTAAGTGCGATGTGCTCTTTTTTTATTGTGCTTTGATCAACAGCTGAAGCCATGTATGCACTGATTTTCTGAGTTTTTATGCTGTACAGTCATTCATCCGTGCTCTCCTTGAGTCGGGTGACACATATTTGCAAGTGGAGCAGGAACACGATCAACTGCGAGCCAGAGTGGAGCAGTTGGACCGTAAGAATTTCCGTCTCTCCTTTTATTCCCTTTTTGTTTGTAATGTTCTCATTTTACTAAAAGGTGGCTTGTGCCATTCGCAGGTGAGAAGGCAACGTCTGCCACCCGTGTGCAAGAGCTCGAGAAGAAACTCGAAGATTCACAGAAAAAGCTCGAGGAGGTGGAGGCACGCGAAACGCTGCAAACTCATCGGCTTTGTGTTGGGGATCGAAGACAGAAAACAAAAAAAAATTCCTACTGACGATAACCATAAACTAGCCAAGATCTAACTATGCAGATATACTATACGAAGGAGGACGGAGTACATACCCTTGTAGACCGAAAGCGGGATTACATTCCCGCATAAACGTTGCCGATGAAGCCGACGAAGCCGACCTCGAGGTCGTGTAGAGGAAGTAGTCGTACTCCCAGCGCCACGTAGTAGCGCCTCGCAGTTCCACACACATGCGGTGTAGATGACGACCTCCGAGCTCCAGATCCAGCAGAGCAGCGGAAGTAGAAGATTGGATCTCGAAGCACGGCGGTGTGCATAAGGTAGAGAGACTTCCCTCCTCGTACGCAGCTACAGAAACGGAACCACACTTAAGGTAGGAGAGAAGAAGGAAGAAGGGATGAATCTCCAAGGCATGGGGGGTCCCTATTTAAAGGAGAGGGGGGAGACCTTCTCCCTTGGCTAAGCCATGTGGGACTAAACCCCACATGGTTGGCCGGCCAAGGAGGGCAGCCACCGGCCCTGGTGGGCCCCATTCGGCCCACCCAGGGTGGCTGGCCCTCCTCCCCTTTTTTCTTTTCCTTTTCTTTTAGGGAATTTTCCCCTAATGGGCCTCTAAGGCCCATTTAGGTTTTAATGCCTTTTAAATTCGAATTTAATTAAATAAAAAATATATTTAATCACTAATAACACTTATTAATATTAAATACATATTATTTAATTCATTCGGACCACGAAAACATATTTCGTTGCCTCCGATCAACATCAGACAAGTTCCGGAACACTTCCGGAGTTCCCGGTTTCTCTCTCTTATATCCAATCAAATCGTCACCTACCCTTAAGTGTGTTACCCTACGGTTCGGGATCACTCCAGACATGATCGAGACATGTTCTCCGATCAATGACTAACAGCGGGATCTGGATACCCATGATAGCCCTGTGCGTCCACGAATGACTTTTATCGTTTGAACCTTTAGACGTCCAGTCTCATCCTTTGTCTAGCGATACTTAGATTGTCCGAGCGTTGTTCTCTGGTATCACGATTACCGAGCATGACCTCATCACCGACAAATCTATCTTTACTCGTCTATGATATTACATCCCCGTGACCTAGTCACATGCTTGCAAGCTCATTGATGTAATCTCACCGAGTGGGCCCAGAGTATCTATCCTGCTATGTGGACTGGCAATTTCCGCTCTTGATCACTCGCTTCTACTGCTTCCTTCCGATACCCGAAAGTGTCACCTTTATTGTCACGCTATATAAGACATGCCGTTTGATGCAATCAGCCGCATCTTCCAGAAGCAGAGATTTGATATGATCTCACAGTCGAAGGTATGAACACTACGTTTCTATATTTTGGGTATGTCCATCACATCATTCACCTAATGACATGACTCCGTTGTCAACCGACGTAATTATCCATGATCAGGAAACCTTGATCATCTGTTGCCCAACGAACTAGTTAAATAGAGGCTACTAGGGACCTGGTTGTTTTCATACCACACGTGTATTAATGTTTCCGCGTAATACAATTATAGCATGGTATTTAAAACTATTATGAACAATTGAGATATGACAAATAAAATCACTTTATTAATTGCCTCTAGGGCATATCTCCAACAGTCTCCCACTTGCACTAGAGTACCAATTAATCTAGTTTACAACTTGGTAAAAGCTTAACACCTATAGCAATATGGTGCATGCTTGTCTCGTGGAAGAGGTTCAGTCAACAGATCTTCTCACATTGAGATCTGTATGTGCTTTGCAACACACTATGTCACCTAGTTTGACATCATCTCGTATCATATGATAACGGTGAAATATATGCTTGTTGATGGAGTGAGACTCAAAAATTTCACACAGCATGAGCCTTAAAAGTCTAAGAGATCTATTAAGGAAACCAGGCATGCTCGGAAAAACTGCTCAGTCCAATCATACTTGCTACTTCCGAAATAGCCATATATTTCTATACCTATGTAGATCATGCGACAGTGCATTCATATGCAATTTCGCAAGCTAACCCTTCTACGATAGTGCATTCATATGCAACTTCGCAATCTAACCCTTTCTTTAAAACAAAGGACTCCTCCTGTATGAGATTTCTAGCCGTATGGGTCAGTGTCATAACTTGCATCATCGTAACCCTTTTACGGCAAGTTATCTCTTCACTCTCACCCATACATGAAACATATCTTCAGTTCTCTGTAGACACTGAAGGATATACTTAACGTTTGTTCATTGATCCATCCAGGGATCACTCTAGAACCCGTTCTTCAACCAAGAACTTGGGTCACATCAAGCCAAGCTTTCAGTATGATAGAATCTATGACTAAGGCATAGAGGATGTCGGACATCTTTTTCTTTCAATAACTATCGCTGAAATGCCAAGATAATATTTTACCTAGTCATACAAGTAAGAATCCTTTTCTTTGCTTGTTCTATTCTGAAACATTTCAGAATCTTGACCTAGAAAAATATTCCGACCTAATGTTACTAAGCCCCTTATGATCTATACGAATTATAGATTTAAAGCCTAATACTCTAAACTTCATTCATAGAAAATTTAATCACTTAAATAATCATTCATACTTTACTAGAGGATCTGTATCATTCTCAATATGTCATTACATATAAAGTCTGGAATGACACCTAGCTCCCACTCAAATATGCCTTCCACATATAAGACAAGGGAATTTCTTTTTAGCTCCCACTCAAATATGCCATTCAAGAAAAGCTACTTAGCTCCCACTCACTTCTTGTAACTGCAGGTTTCTTCAACTATTTTGGACAACTCCAAAATCCTTTGATCACATTATCAAAATGAAGATTCCAGCTCCGATATGCTTGCTTCAGCCCATGAATGGACAACTAAAGTTTGCATACATGTCTAGCATCCTTAGGATCAACCAAACCTACTTGTTGTACCGGTTACAACTCTTCCTTAATGTTGCCATTAGGGAACACGGTTTTCTTCATCCATCCATCAATTTCTTAATTGATAATAATTGCTAGAACAATCCTAAATAAACTTAGGCATCGCCACTTGAGACACAATCTCGTTGCGGTCAACTTTTGAATTTGTCAAAACAGTTTTGTGACAAATCGATCCTTATAGACGGTTGTCTTTCCGTCAGCGTCTATTTATCATAAAATTCCATTTACTTTCAATGGCCTGAATGCCATTAATAAAATATACCTAAGTCATTACTTAGTTATTGTACATGGATTTTATCTCGGATTATATATGGCTCATAGCCATTTCTCGGACTTAGGTCCACCATCGCTTCTTGTAGTTCGTAGGTATTTTCACGTTCCATAAACATGACGTTTCATAACAAGATAGTCGTAGCACATGGTGCGGAAACTATTCTCGTATGCCTACGATCTTAGTATGAGCTTAGAGCATCATGATCATTATCATTAGCTTTCTTTCATCTGTGAGGACGATATGGGAACAGTTTCCGTTGCGTCACTCTGATGTCTGGAGAGGAAGTTCATTAACTCCGTCCTGCTCTACTTTCTTTCTCACTTATACCTTCGGACAAGAACCTGTTTCTTGAGTAAGGTATATTCTGGCAACAATTTTACCTTTTTGTCGTGAGACACGTACCCAACTAATTCTTTTAGGTACACTACAAAGATTTATCCATTTTAGGTTTGATCGTATCGAAACACTAAAATACCAAAACGACAATCTAGGCTAAAAGCCATGCCATAATTCATATGGTATTGCCTCCATGGATTTAGATGGTTTCCCTACTATCTAAAGTGAATGTTCTGTTCCTACCATATGACTCTAATGATCACAACAATTCGATAAGAGATATAATTAATAACACACAATCCAATATCGTGTGATTACGACGTTCTAACACACCATAACATTGTGATGTTCCATACGGCGTAATTTGTGGAACTCTTTTCACAATTCTTCCAATGATATGCCAAACTCATAACTCAAATCCTCGTTCCCTCGATCTGTATCGTAGGAAATTGATTATCTTGTTAAGTTTACTTTCCTACTTTACTTCTGAACTTTATTTGAATTTATCAAACTATTCAGACCAGCATTTCATTAAGCGATGCCCATACATCTACTTAAATCAATCCTTGGTAAAGTTTACTAAATAATGATTTCCACTACACGTTGAAATACTTCATTGATCCACACACATCAATTATGTATGATATTTCAATAAGTTATACGCCCGTTTCCTGAAAACGGTGTCTTAGTTATCTTGCAAGTGTCAGAAGATCAAAATCCAAAGACTCATAGATCCATCAGAATGGAGCTTCTTTATGCTTATAACTTTGACATGATTCAAAACGTGAGTGCCACATAAATGTGGTGTCATTACTAAGTTTGTATCCTTTGGCATAAATATTATAAATGTATGAACTACTAACATTTAGATTCACATATGAACATTCCATTCACGATCGGTGCATGATCATTATATCGCTCATAAATGTAGGACAATGATTTGTCACTAACAAATATGAATGATTGTCTCGCAAGAGGAAGACACTTATAATGATCATGCTCACAAGCGATCAAAAGGAATATTTGTTCAAATCCAAATTAATCCAAATGGTGGATGTTGAGAGAGAGTGTCTATGGCCATCACAACATGTTTGCTTGCCATCATCAACACACATTGTCTCCTCATCCTTCCAAGCTACTCAAGCAGAAAATCTTGTTTTCATAAAACTTGACTAGTATCACAACTTAGTCACTGCAGTGAGTACTTTGTTTACTTCAAACATTTATAATGCATATATCATATATATACCATCATCATTGATGATTTTCCGGCGATCTGTTTCATCTTCCAGATTTTGCACTGTAATCAAGAATCCATGAAGGTGAATGATTCCCCTTTCGCCTGTCTTCGCGTGCTTCAGTCTATATGCTCCACCACCAATGACATCGGTGATGATGAAGGGTCCTTCCCATGGAGAAGCAAGTTTGTGCACCTTCTTTTGCTTCAGTCGAAGTACCAGGTCGCCAACCTCGAAGGACCTGGTGCGCAGTCGACGGCTGTGGTAGTTGCGGAGGTCCTGCTGATAGACAGCTGGGCGCGCGAGCGCCGTGTCGCGTGCTTCTTCGAGCAAGTCAACTGCATCTTCGAGTGCCTCATCTGCATCTTCTTCGTTGTATGCCTCGACTCTTGGTGCATTGAATCTTACATCTGATGGCAGGACTGCCTCTGCGCCGTAGACCATAAAGAATGGGGTGAATTGTGTTGAAGCGTTGGGAGTTGTGCGTAGGCTCCATAGCACAGATGGGAGTTCTTCGACCCAAGCACCCGCTGCTCTTTTGAGTGGCACCAGGAAGCGTTTCTTGATTCCACTCGTTATGAGTCCATTGGCTTTTTCGACTTGGCCATTGGACTGCGGGTGTGCCACGGATGCATAGTTGAGCGTGATGTCTAGCTCTTTGCAGAAAGTTTGGAACTCTTCAGCCGTGAAGTTCGTACCGTTATCAGTGATGATACTGCTTGGTACACCGAAGCGGTATATGATGGACTTTATGAAATTGACTGCTGTAGTGGCAGTCGAACTTGTGATAGGGACTGCTTCAATCCACTTGGTGAACTTGTCGACCGCCACCAGAAGGTGAGTATGCCCTCCATGGGAGGATTTTTTGAGTGGCCTGACCATATCGAGCCTCCACTGGGAGAAGGGCCAGGCCAATGGTATTGTCTTCAACGCCGATGCGGGTGCGTGCGGCTTTGTCGCGAATTTTTGACAGCCGATGCACCTTTTGACTATGTCCTCCGCGTCTTTGAGTGCTGTAGGCCAGTAGAAGCCTGCGCGAAAGGTTTTGGCTACGAGTGATCGACTGCTGGCGTGATGCCCACAGGTACCTGCATGAATATCACGAAGGATGGCCTGGCCATCTTCGAATGCTATGCAACGTTGGAACATACCTGATACGCTGTGCTTGTATAGTTCGCCGTTGATGACGGTGTATGTTTTAGATCTTTGAGTGACGCGTCTTGACTCTGTTATGTCTTCAGTTATCTCGCCGCGGAGTATGTATGCGAGGAAAGGTTGAGTCCAAGTTGGCTTAATGAGGATTACGTCGACTGGCGGGTTCTCTGTGCTAGGTGCTTTGCTCTTGGCTGGTGCGGCTGATGTAGGAGATGTTCACTTTTTCTTGATGGACCTGTGCTCGATGCGCTCGAGGAAGACACCAGGTGGAACTGGTGCTTTGGTCGTGCCAATGTTGGCTAGCTTATCTGCTTCTTCGTTGCTCTCGCGCCCTATGTGCCGCAACTCGCAGCCTTCGAAGCTGCCCTCCATTAGGTTGTACAGGTCACGGTAGGCGATCATGTTATCTGCGATTGCATCGCAGGCCTTCATTGTTTGCTGCACTACAAGATTCGAGTCACCATAGATCATCAGTTGAGTGCACCCGAGGGCTTTGGCCATCCGCATGCTATGGATCAGGGCCTCGTACTCTGCTTCGTTATTGGATGGGAACTCGAATCCCATCTGCAAGATATAGATAAGTTTGTCGCCTTTTGGTGATATGAGGATGACACCTGCGCCTGCACCCTCGTTCATCTTTGAGCCGTTAAAGTACATAGTCCATGAATTGGACACATCTGGTGCTCCTGGCAGCTGAGCTTCAATCCACTCGTATGGAAGTCAGGTAAGACTTGTGCTTTGATGGCCTTCGGGTAGTCATACTTGATATCTCGTGGCCCTAGCTCGATGAGCCATTTTGCGACTCGCCCAGTTGCGTTGGGATTTGTGAGGATGTCTCTGATCCCTGAAGTGCTGATTACAGTGATCAGGTGCTCTGCGAAGTAGTGTGTCAGCTTCCTTGAGGACATGAACACGGCGTAGGTGTGGGGACCCCGGACTAGCTGTCCGAAATACCCGATTATGCTTAACACAACGATCCCGTGATCAGTCTGTCGTTGCACATAATCCGAATTGGATACCAAAGTTTACATCCATTACAACACCGAATAAAAGTCTTACATAAATGGTAATTTAGACCAAGTTCTTACATAGGTGCCTTCATGGGCCAAACCAAATATATCAGCGGAAGCTACGGCGTAGTAGACATCATATTCTAACGATGACAACCCAACAGGCAGCTGACTTGTGGAGATCCTTAGTTGGCGTAGAAGTCGCCATACTCTTGCTCGGCGTAGTGCTCCTCCTCGTAGTCTGGCTAGGTCAATAGCCAGGGACGAAACCAATATGAGTACATTTGAATGTACTCGCAAACTACCCCAACATGAGTATGCACCAGTTTTACTTTAGTTGACAACTTTTTCTTATTTAAAACATCTCTATATCTTTATTGAAAAAGGTAAGAAGAGTTTTTGTAACTAACTTTTAAAGAAGTCACCATTTTCATCTGTTTTTCCAAAACTCCCCCTTTTTCCGACCATAGCCCGTCATGGTCTACTTTCATCCAACCACCTCATACCGATCCGTTGGTATAGGTGTAGGAAACAACCTCCACTTCATTTTTCTTTTTAAAACTCAAAGCCTTTTAAAACTTGCACAATGTCTTAGGACAGTCTCCCAATTGTCCATATCCGAGGACTCGGCTATTCGAATAGTTTTAAACACTCTGCAGAGGTAGCACGCTTTTAACCCACATCCATCCGGCAACTCATCGTGTCTGCCACGTCTCGCCATACCAGGTGTATGCGAAGTAAGCCGTCGGCCATAGCCTCTTATTTGCTCATGCTAGTATAGGATCCTTCCCATATGACACTTTCCATCAACACCCAGTCCGGTTTCCCGTCAGAAACCCTAAGTGTGAGGACTCATAGTTTTGTCCGGCGGTTTATGGTGGAACCTTCTATCCTCCCCACCAACTTGTGTGAGGACCCGGGTCAGGGGGTAGGTCCTCGGACCATCCCCTCATGCATAACGGAGTCATCTCCGTTGATGAGGTATCCCATACTAATAAGAGCAAGCTACATGACTAAGCCTTTTCCCATATGTGGTAAATGTGGTCGCACAGGGTAAGATTGGTCGTCATAGTACTAGGACACTGTGCATTTTTCATAAACATCACCACTTTTCCACTTCTCCATTTCCAACACCGACATATCGGCATTTCATAAACTCACAAGACATTTCAAAGGAGTTTTGAATAAACAACATTGTTTTCCCATCCTAAAGTTTTATATATAAACTACTACATAGGGTGGCAAAATAATATCCATATACTTTTGAAAGGTTTTATAAATCTTGCTTTAAGAGTAAAACATGTTGTGAAAGTAGATGCATATATTTGTAGTGCAAGCTCAGAGAATAGCTTGCCTTGCTTGGCAAAGTGATCTTGCTCTTGTTCTTCAAATTCAGCAAACTCTCCTTCCTCGATATATCCGACAACGTTCTCGTCTAATTAATAAACAAACAATGCAAACAATCACTAAGCTATACAAGCAATCATCTCAACATAACCATCATCAACATCACAATTAGCTACTGCACACATCAAACCACACAATTTGGTTTTCAAAAAGTTGAATTAAACATTATTTAATTAAGTCCAAATTATGGCAGAAACTAGTTATTCATGTTTAAATCCACAACTTGAGTTCTTTGGTCACAAAAATACAAACTAAATTTCTATAGAAAGCTACTGATGTGTAGAAGACAACCCAATTTGAATTGGATCATTTGGAGTTACCAAACTCCCTACACATTGGATTGAATCCAGTAGCTTAATAATCAAGTTTTAGCTACCATTTAAATTCTGTTGCTCCAAAATTAAACCCTTTTAGGGGTAACTAACCATGGCTATATGTGAGCTAACAAAATTGGTCCTAACTCATTTGGGTCAACCAATAAACATATTTGTTTGTTTTAGTCCAGAAGGGTTTATCTTAAAGTCAACAATTAATATTGTTTAATTAATTCTACCAAAATTAGGGGAGCTAACACAAGGCAGTTCTAAGCTATCAAAATTGGTTTGGAATTATTTGGACTAACATAGTACCAGAAACAAAAAGTTTAGATTTTAAACCTTCTGAAGTATTTTTAATAATACTTTTTATTTATTTAATTAAATGACATGGGACCAATTGTGTTGGTTAAACAATTTCATAAGCTTTTCAGAACAGTTGAGTTTGATTTATTTGGATTTCTAAATATTGAGATCTTGATTTTTGAAGTTGATACCAGTACTGAATTCTATAGAAACTAGAAATTCGAAATAAATCAACTAGTGGATAATGTTGGAAACCCTGACATGTGGGGTCTACATGTCAGCGGCTCACGGAGAAAAGTCTCCCGCGCTGGAAATGGTTAAGATGCTGACATGTGGGGTCTACACGTCAGCGGCTCTATTACACGAAACGGTACGCGACCGTAGATCTTAGATCCAACGGCGCACGTGCGACGCGACGACGACGACCAAGATTTGGCGGCGCTGCCGCGCCGGCGGCGAGGTGGTGGACGGATGGATCACCTAGGGGGCTCGGGGAGGCTCGGCGAAGGCGTGGATCGACGGCGGAGACTCGGGTGAGGCTGTTGGAAGAACTTGCGCTTGCTGGGGAGGGTTGGTTCGTCGGCGGTGAGTTCCCGAACTTCCACGGCCTCGGCAGCGGACTCCGGCGAGCTCCTGGCGACTCGTCTGTGCATGAAAATGAGGAAGAAAGAGCTCGGGTGAGTGCGGTGAGGGTGGATAACAAGGTTCAGGGCAGAGATGGGACAAAGGTGGGGTGTGGCGTTGCGGCCATGCTCGACCTGGACGGCGGCGACGGATGCGGCCGTGCACGCCCTTCTGGCGGTGCACCGATCAAATTGGAGCGAGGGAGAGTGAGTGGGGATGGTGTGGAGTTCCAGAGGGGTGCGGGGGTGGTCTTATAGGGTCGGGGCGGTCCACGATGGTCGCAGTCCACGGCGACGGCCATGGCGCGCCCGAGATGATCGATTCCTCGATTCCGCGGCGAGGGTGCAGGGGATCGTGGCGGCGTGATGTTTAGCGGGGTCCGGACGTGTTCTAGAAGCATCTAGACGAGCGGTGCGTGTCGGCGCGCAGAGAAGTGCGCCAATTTGGGACGGCGCCGTCGGAGTGACTACGGCGACGCAGAGGGGGACAGGGCGGCGATTTCGGCAACGGGGTGCTCGAGTTCGTGCAGAGGGCGCAGAGACGACGACCGTGGATGGCTGCGAGCAAGGGGGGCCTGGGGGACCCGGGGAAATGGCGACGCGCGCGGCGTACGGCGACGACACGGCGACGGAGAGGTAGCCGAAGACACTTTTGCAAAAACCTCCCTGGCTCCTTTGCTCTGATCCTTTTCCTTCTTCTTTCTTTTAATTATGTTTTAGCCCTTCTGTTAAATGCAGCAGCATTTCCTGATTTATTTTGGGGCACTAAACCAATTTATAAAAATTTGCCAAAATTTGTGGGGCCTTCCCATAATGTGCAGAAGCTCCACAAAAATTGGCATAAAATAATAAAATGTTTTGAAACATTTTCTTTTATAGTGCTTTAATTAAGGCATTTTAATTTATTTCAATTTGTTTTGATTTTAGAATTTTAAAACTAGTTCAAAATAATATTTGAGAGGGAAAAGTGGTAGGAACAAAATGGTGAGTGTTTATAAACCCACTCCACTGAATTTTGTTTGAAACCATTGGAAATTCTCACTTGGAGAATTTGTGGAACCCAAATGTCACTTTTATTTTTCTTGCTTTATTTGCTATTTCAATACTTTTTCTTTTCTTCTTGCTTTATTTAGAGCAAACAACAAACCACTAGCAAGAAGGAACAACACAAGCAACAAGAATTAAACCACACAAGTAACAGCAAGAGATCAACACATATAATTAACAAAAGTTTTTTGTTGGCTCTCATTTTTTTGGAACATAATCCTGATAATAATTTTGGGATGTTACAATCCTTCCCCCCTTAGAATAAATCTCGTCCCGAGATTTGCTAGGCCTGGGTACTAAAGAGATCTGGAAATTCGCTTCGAAGATAATCTTCGCGTTCCCAAGTTGCTTCTTCTTCAGAGTGGTTAGTCCACTGAACTTTGTAAAACTTGATCGCACGTCTTCGGGTAACACGAACGTATTCTTCGAGAATTTTGAGAGGTCTCTCACGATAAGTCAAATCTTGGTTCAAGTCGATGGAGAGGTGGTCGATGTTTTTGAAAACATCAGGCTGGTCAGGAACTTCAAGACACTTCCGGAGCAAGGAAATGTGGAAGACATCATGATAATCTCCTAACTCCTGGGGTAACTCCAGCTGATAGGATACTTCTCCTCGACGAGCAATGACCTTGAAGGGTCCAATATACCTTGGCGCTAATTTTCCTTTAACATGGAAACGCTGCATTCCCTTGAGGGGTGTCACTCGGAGATAAACATAATCTCCGATGTTGAAGGTGAGGTCACGGCGCTTGGTGTCAGCGTAACTCTTCCGACGGGATTGGGCAGTTTTGAGGCGTTCACGAATAAGCTGAACTTGCTCTTCAGCTTCACGGAGGGTATCTGGTCCGAACAATTTGCTCTCTCCGGTATCGGACCAATTCAGGGGTGTACGACACTTCTTGCCGTAAAGGGCTTCAAAAGGGGCCATTTACAGACTTGACTGATAACTGTTGTTGTACGAGAATTCTGCAAACGGAAGACAATCTTCCCACTTGGAGCCATAGGATAGAACACATGCGCGAAGCATGTCCTCCAATATCTGGTTCACTCGCTCCGTTTGGCCATCGGTCTGGGGATGATAAGCTGTGCTAAATGCTAGCTTGGTTCCGAGGGCTTCATGAAGGGATTTCTAGAACTTGAGGTGAATTGCGTGCCTCTATCAGATACAATCTTCTTAGGCACACCATGCAGGCTCACTATTCTGGAAATATACAGGTCTGCTAACTGAGCTCCGGTATGAGTGGTCTTGACAGGAACAAAGTTGGCAACCTTGGTCAGTCGATCAACGATGACCCAGATTGAATCATGGCCTCGGTTGGATCTTGGAAGTCCGGTAATAAAATCCATTCCGATCTCATCCCACTTCCACCCGGGAATTTTCAAAGGTTGAAGCAATCCAGCGGGTCGCTGATGTTCAGCCTTAACTCGCTGACAGATATCACACTTGGCTACGAATGAACCAATCTCTCGCTTCATTCCATGCCACCAAAATCTTTCTCGAAGGTCTTGGTACATTTTAGTTCCGCCGGGGTGGATTGAATAAGGGGTCTCATGTGCCTCCTTCAGGATTAACTCCTTAAGTTCCGTGACATTGGGCACACAGATACGGTCATTGAATTTCAGCACTCCTTCAGCATCTTCGGTAAAACCGGGTGCTTTGCCGAGGGAAATTTTCTTCCTAATCCCCTCTATGCTTTCATGACCATTTGGGCTTCTTTGATTTGATCCATCAGGGTTGGGGTTAACTCTAGATTGGCGAGATAACCATGGCTAACAAGCTGTAGTCCAAAATCTTGGAAGTCTTTGAATAAGGCTGGCTGTTCGGCTTGGATCCGGGCATTCAGGGTGCAAGGTTTGCGACTAAGGGCATCGGCAACTACATTAGCCTTTCCGGGTGATAATGGATTCCAATATCATAATCCTTGATTAATTCCATCCATCTCCTCTGTCGCAGGTTCAGATCTTTCTGGGTGAAAATATACTTCAAGCTTTTGTGATCTGTATAAACCTCACAGCGATGTCCCGCGAGATAGGGACGCCACTTCTTAAGAGCAAAGACTACAGCAGCTAACTCCAAGTCATGGGTTGGGTAATTCTCTTCATGCGGTCGCAACTGCGGGACAGATACGACACAACTTTGCCCCCTTGCATCAGAACACAACCAAGTCCGAGGCGTGATGCATCGCAATACACGTCGAAACTCTGGGTGACGTCTGGCATGATCAGGATTGGGGCTGAGGTTAGTCTCTTCTTCAGTTCTTGGAAACTATCCTCACACTTCTGAGTCCATTCAAATTTCTTGTCCTTCTTTAATAGTTGGGTCAGAGGTTTGGCTATACTGGAAAACCCTTCGACGAACTTGCGGTAATAACCGGCAAGTCCGAGAAAGCTTCGGATTTCAAACACATGGTTGGGGATAACCAGTCAAGAATGGCTTGTATCTTCTCAGGGTCCACAGAAATTCCTCCAGCGGATACGATATGTCCAAGAAATGCCACTTCACTGAGCCAAAACTCACACTTGCTAAGTTTGGCATACAGCTGGTGATCTTGGAGGGTCTCCAAAACTAGACGCAGGTGTTCAGCATGCTCTTCTTCGGTCTTGGAGTAAATGAGGATGTCATCAAGGAAAACTACCACGAACTTGTCGAGGTACTCCATGAAAATCTTGTTCATGAGGTTCATGAAATAGGCTGGGGCATTGGTCAGACCAAAGACATCACGGTGTATTCAAACAACCCGTAACGAGTGGTGAAGGCGGTCTTGGGAATATCTGTCTCTCTGATCTTCAACTGATGGTATCCTGTCCGAAGATCGATCTTTGAAAAGACTCGGGCTCCGTTCATTTGATCGAACAGATCCTCGATCTTGGGAAGAGGGTACTTATTTTTAATGGTTACGTCATTCAGCTTGCGATAATCCACACACAGGCGTGTGGTACCGTCTCTCTTGTCCACGAATATAATGGGTGATCCCCATGGTGAAGCGCTCGGGCGGACAAGACCTTTGCTTAGCATATCAGCCAACTGCTTCTTCAACTCCACCAGTTCTTCCGGATTCATCCGATAAGGCTTTTGGGATATGGGGGATGTTCCTGGGATAAGCTCGATTATGAACTCAATATCCCTATCTGGCGGCATACCAGGCAATTCTTCTGGGAAAACATCCTTGAACAGATGAACAACACGGATCACATCTAGGGCGGGTCGAGCTATGCTCTCATGGCAGCCTGGGTGAGGTTGACTAGTTTCAGACACATACTCCACTTCTACTTCTTTGTCGGTGGTGATGGATACAGCTCTTCTAGCACAGTCAATTCGACCATGGTACTTGGCTAACCAATTCATACCGAGTATAACATCGATGCCTTGGGTTCCCAGAACAATTAAGTTAACTGGGATTTGGATGACCATGGGTTTGGGTAAGAGGCTCTTAACTAAACCTCCCTTAGCAACAAATTCTTGGGTAACAAATGAATGGGTAGCACCAGAATCAAACAGAACAGTTGCAGGTACTGAGTTGACAAGGAACGTACCCAGCACAACATCGGAGCATCCTGAGCTTCTTCAGCATTGATGTGGTGCAGACGACCCTTGGCAACAGCAGCATTTCCGCGAGGTGCGGCATTCTTGCCATTTCCATTTCCATTGCGGCCTTGACCATTGTTCTGTGCCGGCGCATTGGGGCGCTGGACATTCCTCTTGGGATTGGGACATTCTTTGGAGTAGTGACCCTTGTTGCCGCATTCAAAGCAGATCACATTGGGATTGCGGGTGAAGTTGTTGAAGTTTCCTCCGGGACGGTTATTGTCATTGGGGCGGTTGAAGTTGTTTGGGCGGTTAGGGTAATTGGGGCGTGGAGCTTGGGGTGGACGATAGGCAGGCCTGGTGTTCTGCTGAAAGATACGAGGTTTCTGGCTGCTCGAACCTTCCTGAGCATTCATCCTCCTCTTGCGACCTTCATACATCGACTTGCGCTTGGTCTCCAGCTGGATGGCTTTGTCCACAAGTGACTCCAGATCACGGAAGTCATGGATAACCAAAGCACACTGAAGTTCATCATGAAGTCCACTCATGAAACGCTCCATCTTCTTCTCTTCCTTGTCGGTGTCATCAGGAGCATACCGAGATAAGTCGGTAAACTCCTCAAGATAACCGACCACATCTCTACTTCCCTGCCTCAGCTTACGGAACTCATCCTTCTTCCTCTCAATAAGTCCACTGGGAATATGCTTCTTGCGGAACTTCTCCTGGAACTCAGCCCAGTTGATGACATGACCAGCTGGCTGGAGAGTCTTGGTAGTTTCCCACCAAGCTCTTGCAGGTCCAGCGAGATAGTGGGTTGCATACACACTTTCTCATTTTCTCCCACAGCAGCAACTTCAAGATTATTGTCGATGGTGCGAAGCCAATCATCGGCTTCTAGTGGGTGAAGTCCCTTGGAGTAGGTGGGTGGGTTGGTCTTCTGAAAATCGCCTAAGGTGATCGCTGGTTCTCATTGCCATTGCCACCATTGTTGTTGTTGTTATTGTTGTTGTTGTTATAGCGGCTGCGAGTTGTTGTAAGGCAGCGAGATGAGCTTGGCGCTCTTGCCGGGCATTTTCACGCTCCTCCATGATAAGTGCGAGAAGTTGGGTGGGGGTTGGGTCCGGTGGTGGTGGTGCTGATCCTGATCCTTCCGCACGACGGGCGGCATCCTGAAGCACACCGGGTATAAGAGGCAAGGCAAGAAAAGTTCGACTAAGGGAAAAGACGATCTCTCAAGTGGTTGATTAATCCTAAGATTTATATGAAAATAGTTCACACAGATTTAAACAAGACAAACATACTTATATTTCACAAACAACACATCAAAGAGTTCACATCAACATCAAGCTTACAACATCACCTTACATCTAGGATACATAACATCTGGTTTCCAAAAGAACCACTACTACTACTCGACTAGCTATAGGGGGTCAACCTAATCCTGCGGTAGTGATCAAGTCACTCGCCTACTGAGGTGGAACCTCCAGCTCTAACACGTCAGCATCTGACTGGTAGGCTGGCTCCTCGGGATCCTCCTCCTCGTCCTCGAGAACTGGCTCGAGTGGCTCCTCCTCCTCGTCAACTAACTCCTCCTCATCATCCTCCTCCTCACAGTCCATCTCCTCCACGAAGTCATCATCGTCACTGAGGAAAGCGTCGTTCTCCTTGCGGAGATCCTCGCCCTCCTCCTCCATCTCGTCAGTATGGTGCTCTAGATCCTCAATCAGTCCATCCTGCTCTGCCACCTTCGTGCGGAGCTTCACGATAGTCTTCCTCAGCTGGGCCCTCTTCCTGAGAAGAGCAACCTTCTCCACCATCAGCTTCATCTCGTTCTCGCGAAGCTCAACGAGCGACTCGCGGTCGAAGTGGAGCTGAATCCTAGTGCGCAACAGATCATCCTGAGTGCACTGAAGTAAGATCTCCATGTCCATGATGTAGCTCCCAAACATCGGGTGGTAAGGTGAAGGAGTAGGGTGTCCATCACAGTTGCGCCTCCCGTAGAACCGGAAACGGGAGTCTACTAACTCCGCCTTGTGCTCCTCACAAAGTCGGGCTAGCATCCTCTGTGTAGCAGTACAGAGACCATCAACCCAGGTGGCCTCCTTGGTGGTGAAGATGAGCGTCCTGGAACTGGGAGACTTGATGTTCCTGCGAACTGACGATCTGATGAGCCAGCTCAGCCTTCCAACACCGTGAACATCAATCTGAGCTCCCTCAAACTCTGGAGCGGGGCGACCTAACAGCTTGGTCAACTCGAACAAGTCCCTCTCAAACGTCAGCTTGCTGTCCTTCTCCAGCTGAACGAACTCGGTCCAATGGAGTGCCATCTACAGTTTTTAAGCAAAATTTTAAGTTAGTTAGGTGACAAGTGTATCAAAATTTTAATATAGTAGGGCAACAAGTGAGTCAAATTTTAAACTTAATGAGAGGTGTACAAAATTTTAGGGATAAGGAAAATGTAATATTTAATGAGAGTAAAATTTTGCATAAGTAAGAGGATTGGAGATAAGCAATTTTCGAAAATACTTCATTCCTTTCTTTTTAGAAATTCATCTTTTGTAACATTTGACAAACGACCATGCTAACTAAGGTTTCCTAAAGTCAGGATGGCTCTGATACCAAGTCTGTGGGGACCCCGGACTAGCTGTCCGAAATACCCGATTATGCTTAACACAACGATCCCGTGATCAGTCTGTCGTTGCACATAATCCGAATTGGATACCAAAGTTTACATCCATTACAGTACCGAATAAAAGTCTTACATAAATGGTCATTTAGACCAAGTTCTTACATAGGTGCCTTCATGGGCCAAACCAAATATATCAGCGGAAGCTACGGCGTAGTAGACATCATATTCTAACGATGACAACCCGACAGGCAGCTGACTTGTGGAGATCCTTAGTTGGCGTAGAAGTCGCCATACTCCTGCTCGGCGTAGTGCTCCTCCTCGTAGTCTGGCTAGGACAATAGCCAGGGACGAAACCAATATGAGTACATTTGAATGTACTCGCAAACTACCCCAACATGAGTATGCACCAGTTTTATTTTAGTTGACAACTTTTCTTATTTAAAACATCTCTATATCTTTATTGAAAAAGGTAAGAAGAGTTTTTAACTACTTTAAAGAAGTCACCATTTTCATCTGTTTTTCCAAAACTCCCCTTTTTCCGACCATAGCCCGTCATGGTCCACTTTCATCCAACCACCTCATACCGATCCGTTGGTATAGGTGTAGGAAACAATCTCCACTTCATTTTTCTTTTAAAACTCAAAGCCTTTTTAAAACTTGCACAAGGTCTTAGGACAGTCTCCCAATTGTCCATATCCGAGGACTCGGCTATTCGAATAGTTTTAACACTCTGCAGAGGTAGCACGCTTTTAACCCACATCCATCCGGCAACTCATCGTGTCTGCCACGTCTCGCCATACCAGGTGTATGCGAAGTAAGCCGCCGGCCATAGCCTCTTATTTGCTCATGCTAGTATAGGATCCTTCCCATATGACACTTTCCATCGACACCCAGTCCGGTTTCCCGTCAGAAACCCTAAGTGTGAGGACTCATAGTTTTGTCCGGCGGTTTATGGTGGAACCTTCTATCCTCCCCACCAACTTGTGTGAGGACCCGGGTCAGGGGGTAGGTCCTCGGACCATCCCCTCATGCATAACGGAGTCATCTCCGTCGATGAGGTATCCCATACTAATAAGAGCAAACTACATGACTAAGCCTTTTCCCATATGTGGTAAATGTGGTCGCACAGGGTAGGATTGGTCCATAGTACTAGGACACTGTGCATTTTTCATAAACATCACCATTTTTCCACTTTCCATTCCAACACCGACATCTCGGCATTTCATAAACTCACAAGAATTTCAAAGGAGTTTTGAATAAACAACATTGTTTTCCCATCCTAAAGTTTTATATAAACTACTACATAGGGTGGCAAAATAATATCCATATACTTTTGAAATGGGTTTTATAAATCTTGCTTTGAGAGTAAAACATGTTATGAAAGTAGATGCATATTTTGTAGTGCAAGCTCAGAGAATAGCTTGCCTTGCTTGGCAAAGTGATCTTGCTCTTGTTCTTCAAATTCAGCAAACTCTCCTTCCTCGATATATCCGACAACGTTCTCGTCTAATTAATAAACAAACAATGCAAACAATCACTAAGCTATACAAGCAATCATCTCAACATAACCATCATCAACATCACAATTAGCTACTGCACACATCAAACCACACAATTTGGTTTTCAAAAAATTGAATTAAACATTATTTAATTAAGTCCAAATTATGGCAGAAACTAGTTATTCATGTTTAATTCCACAACTTGAGTTCTGTTGGTCACAAAAATACAAACTAAAATTCTATGAAAGCTACTGATGTGTAGAAGACAACCCAATTTGAATTGGATCATTTGGAGTTACCAAACTCCCTACACATTGGATTGAATCCAGTAGCTTAATAATCAAGTTTTAGCTACCATTAAATTCTATTGTTCCAAAAATTAAACCCTTTTAGGGGTAACTAAACATGGCTATATGTGAGCTAACAAAATTGGTCCTAACTCATTTGGATCAACCAATAAACATATTTGTTTGTTTTAGTCCAGAAGGGTTTATCTTAAAGTCAACAATTAATATGCTTAATTAATTCTACCAAAATTAGGGGAGCTAACACAAGGCAGTACTAAGCTAGCAAAATTGGTTTGGAATTATTTGGACTAACAGAGTATCAGAAACAAACAAGTTTAGATTTTAAACCTTCTGTAGTATTTTTAATAATACTTTTTATTTATTTAATTAAATGACATGGGACCAATTGTGTTGGTTAAACAATTTCATAAGCTTTCCAGAACAGTTGAGTTTGATTTATTTGGATTTCTAAATCTTGAGATATTGATTTTTGAAGTTGATACCAGTACTGAATTCTATAGAAACTAGAAATTCGAAATAAATCAACTAGTGGATAATGTTGGAAACCCTGACATGTGGGGTCTACATGTCAGCGGCTCACGGAGAAAAGTCTCCCGCGCTGGAAATGGTTAAGATGCTGACATGTGGGGTCTACACGTCAGCGGCTCTATTACACGAAACGGTACGCGACCGTAGATCTTAGATCCAACGGCGCACGTGCGACGCGACGACGGCGACCAAGATTTGGCGGCGCTGCGCGCCGGCGGCGAGGTGGTGGACGGATGGCTCACCTAGGGGGCTCGGGGAGGCTCGGCGAAGGCGTGGATCGACGGCGGAGACTCGGGTGAGGCTGTTGGAAGAACTTGCGCTTGCTGGGGAGGGTTGGTTCGTCGGCGGTGAGTTCCCGAACTTCCACGGCCTCGGCAGCGGACTCCGGCGAGCTCCTGGCGACTCGTCTGTGCATGAAAATGAGGAAGAAAGAGCTCGGGTGAGTGCGGTGAGGGTGGATAACAAGGTTCAGGGCAGAGATGGGACAAAGGTGGGGTGTGGCGTTGCGGCCATGCTCGACCTGGACGGCGGCGACGGATGCGGCCGTGCACGCCCTTCTGGCGGTGCACCGATCAAATTGGAGCGAGGGAGAGTGAGTGGGGATGGTGTGGAGTTCCAGAGGGGTGCGGGGGTGGTCTTATAGGGTCGGGGTGGTCCACGATGGTCGCAGTCCACGGCGACGGCCATGGCGCGCCCGAGGTGATCGATTCCTCGATTCCGCGGCGAGGGTGCAGGGATCGTGGCGGCGTGATGTTTAGCGGGGTCCAGACGTGTTCTAGAAGCATCTAGACGAGCGGTGCGTGTCGGCATGTAGAGAAGTGCGCCAATTTGGGACGGCGCCGTCGGAGTGACTACGGCGATGCAGAGGGGGACAGGGCGGCGATTTCGGCAACGGGGTGCTCGAGTTCGTGCAGAGGGCGCAGAGACGACGACCGTGGACGGCTGCGAGCAAGGGGGCCTGGGGGACCCGGGGAAATGGCGACGCGCGCGGCGTACGGCGACGACACGGCGACGGAGAGGTAGCCGAAGACACTTTTGCAAAAACCTCCCTGGCTCCTTTGCTCTGCTCCTTTTCCTTCTTCTTTCTTCTAATTACGTTTTAGCCCTTCTGTTAAATGCAGCAGCATTTCCTGATTTATTTTGGGGCACTAAACCAATTTATAAAAATTTGCCAAAATTTGTGGGCCCTTCCCATAATGTGCAGAAGCTCCACAAAAATTGGCATAAAATAATAAAATGTTTTGATACATTTTCTTTTATAGTGCTTTAATTAAGGCATTTTAATTTATTTCAATTTGTTTTGATTTTAGAATTTTAAAACTAGTTCAAAATAATATTTGAGAGGGAAAAGTAGTAGGAACAAAATGGGGAGTGTTTATAAACCCACTCCACTGAATTTTGTTTGAAACCATTGGAAATTCTCACTTGGAGAATTTGTGGAACCCAAATGTCACTTTTATTTTTCTTGCTTCATTTGCTATTTCAATTCTTTTTTTTCTTCTTGCCTTTATTTAGAGCAAACAACAAACCACTAGCAAGAAGGAACAACACAAGCAACAAGAATTAAACCACACAAGTAACATCAAGAGATCAACACATATAATTAACAAAAGTTTTTTGTTGGCTCTCATTTTTTTGGAACATAATCCTGATAATAATTTTGGGATGTTACAGTAGGCCAGCTTTTGATAGTGCGGGTAACGCTGCTTTGATATGGAGAACACTTCACTCAGGTAATAGACTGGGCGTTGTATGATTTGGGCGTGTCCCTCCTCCCCGTGTTCGACTACCAGTACGGTACTTACCACCCTGTTAGTTGCGAAGACATAGAGGTATAGTGGCTCTCGTTCTCTTGGTGCGACAAGGATTGGAGGGATTGTGAGGACTCGCTTGAGGTCCGTGAAGGCTGCTTCGGCTTCTGGCGTCCACTCGAATTTGTATGCTTTCTTCATCAGTCGATAGAACGGGAGTGCTTTTTGCCTAGTTTGCTGATGAATCGACTGAGTGCTGCCACTCGACCCGCTAATTTTTGCACGTCATGGAGCTTTGAAGGCCTTTGCATCGTCAAGATGGCCTGTATTTTCTCTGGGTCCACCTCGATTCCATGAGCCGAGACTAGATACCCAAGAGCTACCGGCTGGCACGCCGAACGTGCACTTCTTCGGGTTGAGCTTGATGTGGAAGCGTTTGAGGTTTGCGAACGTCTCTCGCAAGTCATCGAGTAGTGTGTTTTCCTCCCTTGTTGTAATGACGATGTCGTCTACGTAGACCTGGACATTTTGCCCAATTTGCTTCTTGAGGCAGTCTTGCATCATGCGCTGGTAGGTTGCGCCTGCGTTCTTGAGCCCAAAAGGCATGGTTGTGTAGCAGTAGACCCCGAGTGGGGTTATGAACGCTGTTTTCTCTTCATCCTCTTCCTTCATCCTTATCTGGTGGTAACCTGAGTAAGCATCCAGGAAGGACAAGCGAGCACACCCGGCGGTGGAATCGACGATCTGGTCGATTCGAGGTAGTGGAAAGTGATCCTTTGGACAACATTTATTGAGTGCTGTGAAATCTACGCACATCAGAAGGATATCTGTGTTCTTCTTCTCTACAAGTATGGGGTTAGCCACCCATTGTGATTTCTTGATTTCTCTGATGAAACCTGCTGCGAGTAGTCTGTCGACTTCGGCTTCGACTGCGGTTCTTTTTGGGCCAGATATGCGGCGCATTGTTTGCTTGACTGGTTTAGCATCTGGAAATAATTGGAGAGAGTGCTCGGCGAATTCCCTGGGAATGCCTGGCATGTCGGCTGGACACCGTGCAAATATATCCCAGTTCTCACGGAGGAATTCGACGAGCGCACTTTCCTATGCGATAGGCAGACTCGAAGAGACATTGACTGTCTTGGTCGGGTCAGTCGGGTGCACCCGATGCGACCTTGTGTCATTGGTGGCGTTGAATGCTTTGTCGACTGCCACCTTCTTGTGCTCCGGCATAAGCGTTCGATCATTGGAGACCGCTAGATCGGCGAGTGTTGCTTCCATGCCAAACATCTCAGAGATTTTGCTAAACTCTCGGTCGCATGAGTCAGAGTGGAGCAGTTGGACCGTAAGAATTTCCGCCTCTCCTTTTATGCCCTTTTTGTTTGTAATGTTCTCATTTTACTAAAAGGTGGCTTGTGCCATTCGCAGGTGAGAAGGCAACGTCTGCCACCGTGTGCAAGAGCTCAAGAAGAAACTCGAAGATTCACAGAAAAAGCTCGAGGAGGTGGAGTCACGCGAAACGCTGCAAACTCATCGGCTTTGTGTTGGGGATCGAAGACAGAAAACAAAAAAAAATTCCTACTGACGATAACCATAAACTAGCCAAGATCTAACTATGCAGATATACTATACGAAGGAGGACGGAGTACATACCCTTGTAGACCGAAAGCGGGATTACGTTCCCGCATAAACGTTGCCGATGAAGCCGACGAAGCCGACCTCAAGGTCGTGTAGAGGAAGTAGTCGTACTCCCAGCGCCACGTAGTAGCGCCTCGCAGTTCCACACACATGCGGTGTAGATGATGACCTCCGAGCTCCAGATCCAGCAGAGCAGCGGAAGTAGAAGATTGGATCTCGAAGCACGGCGGTGTGCGTAAGGTAGAGAGACTTCCCTCCTCGTACGCAGCTCCAGAAACGGAACCACGCTTAAGGTAGGAGAGAAGAAGGAAGAAGGGATGAATCTCCAAGGCATGGGGGGTCCCTATTTAAAGGAGAGGGGGGAGACCTTCTCCCTTGGCTAAGCCATGTGGGACTAAACCCCACATGGTTGGCCAGCCAAGGAGGGCAGCCACCGGCCCTGGTGGTCCCCATTCGGCCCACCCAGGGTGGCTGTCCCTCCTCCCCTTTTTTCTTTTCCTTTTCTTTTAGGGAATTTTCCCCTAATGGGCCTCTAAGGCCCATTTAGGTTTTAATGCCTTTTAAATTCAAATTTAATTAAATAAAAATATATATTTAATCACTAATAACACTTATTAATATTAAATACATATTATTTAATTCATTCGGACCACGAAAACATATTTCGTTGCCTCCGATCAACATCAGACAAGTTCCGGAACACTTCCGGAGTTCCCGGTTTCTCTCTTATATCCAATCAAATCGTAACCTACCCTTAAGTGTGTTACCCTACGGTTCGGGATCACTCCAGACATGATCGAGACATGTTCTCTGATCAATGACTAACAGCGGGATCTGGATACCCATGATAGCACCTGTGCGTCCACGAATGACTTTTATCGTTTGAACCTTTAGACGTCCAGTCTTATCCTTTTGTCTAGCGATACTTAGATTGTTCGAGCGTTGTTCTCTGGTATCACGATTACCGAGCATGATCTCATCACGACAAATCTATCTTTACTCGTCTGTGATATTACATCCCCGTGACCTAGTCACATGCTTGCAAGCTCATTGATGTAATCTCACCGAGTGGGCCCAGAGTATCTATCCTGCTATGTGGACTGGCAATTTCCGCTCTTGATCACTCGCTTCTACTGCTTCCTTCCGATACCCGAAAGTGTCACCTTTATTGTCACGCTATATAAGACATGCCGTTTGATGCAATCAGCCGCATCTTCCAGGAGCAGAGATTTGATATGATCTCACATACGAAGGTATGAACACTACGTTTCTATATTTTGGGTATGTCCATCACATCATTCACCTAATGACATGACTCCGTTGTCAACCAACGTAATTATCCATGATCAGGAAATCTTGATCATCTGTTGCCCAACGGACTAGTTAAATAGAGGCTACTAGGGACCTGGTTGTTTTCATACCACACGTGTATTAATGTTTCCGCATAATACAATTATAGCATGATATTTAAAACCTATTATGAACAATTGAGATATGACAAATAAAATCACTTTATTAATTGCCTCTAGAGCATATCTCCAACAGTCTCCCACTTGCACTAGAGTACCAATTAATCTAGTTTACAACTTGGTAAAAGCTTAACACCTATAGCAATATGGTGCATGCTTGTCTCGTGGAAGAGGTTCAGTCAACAGATCTTCTCACATTGAGATTGTATGTGCTTTGCAACACAACTATGTCACCTAGTTTGACATCATCTCGTATCATATGATAACGGTGAAATATATGCTTGTTGATGGAGTGAGACTCAAAAATTTCACACAGCATGAGCCTTAAAAGTCTAAGAGATCTATTAAGCGAAACCAGACATGCTCGGAAAAACTGCTCAGTCCAATCATACTTGCTACTTCCGAAATAGCCATATATTTCTATACATATGTAGATCATGCGACAGTGCATTCATATGCAATTTCGCAAGCTAACCCTTCTACGGTAGTGCATTCATATGCAACTTCGCAATCTAACCCTTTCTTTAAAACAAAGGACTCCTCCTGTATGAGATTTCTAGCCGTATGGGTCAGTGTCATAACTTGCATCATCGTAACCCTTTTACGGCAAGTTATCTCTTCACTCTCACCCATACATGAAACATATCTTCAGTTCTCTGTAGACACTGAAGGATATACTTAACGTTTGTTCATTGGTCCATCCAGGGATCACTCTAGAACCCGTTATTCAAACAAGAACTTGGGTCACATCAAGCCAAGCTTTCAGTATGATAGAATCTATGACTAAGGCATAGAGGATGTCGGACATCTTTTTCTTTCAATAACTATCGCTGAAATGCCAAGATAATATTTTACCTAGTCATACAAGTAAGAATCATTTTCTTTGCTTGTTCTATTCTGAAACATTTCAGAATCTTGACCTAGAAAAATATTCCGACCTAATGTTACTAAGCCCCTTATGATCTATACGAATTATAGATTTAAAGCCTAATACTCTAAACTTCATTCATAGAAAATTTAATCACTTAAATAATCATTCATACTTTACTAGAGGATCTGTATCATTCTCAATATGTCATTACATATAAAGTCTGGAATGACACCTAGCTCCCACTCAAATATGCCTTCCACATATAAGACAAGGGAATTTCTTTTTAGCTCCCACTCAAATATGCCATTCAAGAAAAGCTACTTAGCTCCCACTCACTTCTTGTAACTGCAGGTTTCTTCAACTATTTTGGACAACTCCAAAATCCTTTGATCACATTATCAAAATGAAGATTCCAGCTCCGATATGCTTGCTTCAGCCCATGAATGGACAACTAAAGTTTGCATACATGTCTAGCATCCTTAGGATCAACCAAACCTACTTGTTGTACCGGTTACAACTCTTCCTTAATGTTGCCATTAGGGAACATGGTTTTCTTCATCCATCCATCAATTTCTTAATTGATAATAATTGCTAGAACAATCCTAAATAAACTTAGGCATCACCACTTGAGACACAATCTCGTTGCGGTCAACTTTTGAATTTGTCAAAACAGTTTTGTGACAAATCAATCCTTATAGACGGTTGTCTTTCCGTCAGCGTCTATTTATCATAAAATTCCATTTACTTTCAATGGCCTGAATGCCATTAATAAAATATACCTAAGTCATTACTTAGTTATTGTACATGGATTTTATCTCGGATTATATATGGCTCATAGCCATTTCTCGGACTCAGGTCCACCATCGCTTCTATGTAGTTCGTACTGTATTTCACGTTCCATAAACATGACGTTTCATAACAAGATAGTCGTAGCACATGGTGCGGAAACTATTCTCGTATGCCTACGATCTTAGTATGAGCTTAGAGCATCATCATCATTATCATTAGCTTTCTTTCATCTGTGAGGACGATATGGGAACAGTTTCCGTTGCGTCACTCTGATGTCTGGAGAGGAAGTTCATTAACTCCATCCTGCTCTACTTTCTTTCTCACTTATACCTTCGGACAAGGACCTGTTTCTTGAGTAAGGTATATTCTGGCAACAATTTTACCTTTTTGTCGTGAGACACGTACCCAACTAATTCTTTTAGGTACACTACAAAGATTTATCCATTTTAGGTTTGATCGTATCAAAACACTAAAATACCAAAACGACAATCTAGATAAAAAGCCATGCCATAATTCATATGGTAGTGCCTCCATGGATTTTGATGGCTTCCCTACTATCTAAAGTGAATGTTCTGTTCCTACCATATGACTCTAATGATCACAACAATTCGATAAGAGATATAATTAATAACACACAATCCAATATCGTGTGATTACGACGTTCTAACACACCATAGCATTGTGATGTTCCATACGGCGTAATTTGTGGAACTCTTTTCACAATTCTTCCAATGATATGCCAAACTCATAACTCAAATCCTCGTTCCCTCGATCTGTATCGTAGGAACTTGATTATCTTGTTAAGTTTAGTTTCCTACTTCACTTCTGAATTTTATTTGAATTTATCAAACTATTTAGATCAGCATTTCATTAATCGGATGCCCATACATCTACTTAAATCAATCCTTGGTAAAGTTTACTAAATAATGATTTCCACTACACGTTGAAATACTTCATTGATCCGCACACATCAATTATGTATGATATTTCAATAAGTTATACGCTCGTTTCCTGAAAACGATGTCTTAGTTATCTTGCAAGTGTCAGAAGATCAAAATCCAAAGACTCATAGATCCATCAGAATGGAGGTTCTTTATGCTTATAACTTTGACATGATTCAAAACGTGAGTGCCACATAAATGTGGTGTCATTACTAAGTTTGTATCCTTTGGCATAAATATTATAAATGTATGAACTACTAACATTTAGATTCACATATGAACATTCCATTCACGATCGGTGCATGATCATTATATCGCTCTTAAATGTAGGACAATGATTTGTCACTAACAAATATGAATGATTGTCTCGCAAGAGGATGACACTTATAATGATCATGCTCACAAGCGATCAAAAGGAATATTTGTTCAAATCCAAATTAATCCAAATGGTGGATGTTGAGAGAGAGTGTCTATGGCCATCACAACATGTTTGCTTGCCATCATCAACACACATTGTCTCCTCATCCTTCCAAGCTACTCAAGCAGAAAATCTTGTTTTCATAAAACTTGACTAGTATCACAACTTAGTCACTGCAGTGAGTACTTTGTTTACTTCAAACATTTAATGCATATATCATATATATACCATCATCATTGATGATTTTCCGGCGATCTGTTTCATCTTCCAGATTTTGCAATGTAATCAAGAATTCATGAAGGTGAATGATTCCCCTTTCGCCTATCTTCGCGTGCTTCAGTCTGTATGCTCCACCACCAATGACATCGGTGATGATGAAGGGTCCTTCCCATGGAGAAGCAAGTTTGTGCACCTTCTTTTGCTTCAGTCGAAGTACCAGGTCGCCAACCTCGAAGGACCTGGTGCGCAGTCGACGGCTGTGGTAGTTGCGGAGGTCCTGCTGATAGACAGCTGTGCGCGCGAGCGCCGTGTCGCGTGCTTCTTCGAGCAAGTCAACTGCATCTTCGAGTGCCTCATCTGCATCTTCTTCGTTGTATGCCTCGACTCTTGGTGCATTGAATCTTACATCTGATGGCAGGATTGCCTCTGCGCCGTAGACCATAAAGAATGGGGTGAATTGTGTTGAAGCGTTGGGAGTTGTGCGTAGGCTCCATAGCACAGATGGGAGTTCTTCGACCCAAGCACCCGCTGCTCTTTTGAGTGGCACCAGGAAGCGTTTCTTGATTCCACTCGTTACGAGTCCATTGGCTTTTTCGACTTGGCCATTGGACTGCGGGTGTGCCACGGATGCATAGTTGAGCGTGATGTCTTGCTCTTTGCAGAAAGTTTGGAACTCTTCAGCCGTGAAGTTCGTACCGTTATCAGTGATGATACTGCTTGGTACACCGTAGCGGTATATGATGGACTTTATGAAATTGACTGCTGTAGTGGCAGTCGAACTTGTGATAGGGACTGCTTCAATCCACTTGGTGAACTTGTCGACCGCCACCAGAAGGTGAGTATGCCCTCCATGGGAGGATTTTTTGAGTGGCCCGACCATATCGAGCCCCCACTGGGGAAGGGCCAGCCAATGGTATTGTCTTCAACGCCGATGCGGGTGCGTGCGGCTTTGTCGCGAATTTTTGACAGCCGATGCACCTTTTGACTATGTCCTCCACGTCTTTGAGTGCTGTAGGCCAGTAGAAGCCTGCGCGAAAGGCTTTGGCTACGAGTGATCGACTGCTGGCGTGATGCCCGCAGGTACCTGCATGAATATCACGAAGGATGGCCTGGCCATCTTCGAATGCTATGCAACGTTGGAACATACCTGATACGCTGTGCTTGTATAGTTCGCTGTTGATGACGGTGTATGTTTTAGATCTTCGAGTGACGCGTCTTGACTCTGTTATGTCTTCAGTTATCTCGCCGCGGATTATGTATGCGAGGAAAGGTTGAGTCCAAGTTGGCTAATGAGGAGTACGTCGACTGGCGGGTCCTCTGTGCTAGGTGCTTTGCTCTTGGCTGGTGCAGCTGATGTAGGAGATGTTCACTTTTTCTTGATGGACCTGTGCTCGATGCGCTCGAGGAAGACACCAGGTGGAACTGGTGCTTTGGTCGCGCCAATGTTGGCTAGCTTATCTGCTTCTTCGTTGCTCTCGCGCCCTATGTGCCGCAACTCGCAGCCTTCGAAGCTGCCCTCCATTAGGTTGTACAGGTCACGGTAGGCGATCATGTTATCTGCGATTGCATCGCAGGCCTTCATTGTTTGCTGCACTACAAGATTCGAGTCACCATAGATCATCAGTCGAGTGCACCCGAGGGCTTTGGCCATCCGCATGCTATGGATCAGGGCCTCGTACTCTGCTTCGTTATTGGATGGGAACTCGAATCCCATCTGCAAGATATAGCGAAGTTTGTCGCCTTTTGGTGATATGAGGATGACACCTGCGCCTGCGCCTCGTTCATCTTTGAGCCGTAAATTACATAGTCCATGAGTTGGACACATCTGGTGCTCCTGGCAGCTGAGCTTCAATCCACTCGGTATGGAAGTCAGGTAAGACTTGTGCTTTGATGGCCTTCGGGTAATCATACTTGATATCTCGTGGCCCTAGCTCGATGAGCCATTTTGCGACTCGCCCAGTTGCGTTGGGATTTGTGAGGATGTCTCTGATCCCTGAAGTGCTGATTACAGTGATCAGGTGCTCTGCGAAGTAGTGTGTCAGCTTCCTTGAGGACATGAACACGGCGTAGGCCAGCTTTTGATAGTGCGGGTACCGCTGCTTTGATATGGAGAGCACTTCACTCAAGTAATAGACTGGCGTTGTATGCTTTGGGCGTGTCCCTCCTCCCCGTTCGACTACCAGTACGGTACTTACCACCCTGTTAGTTGCGGAGACATATAGGTATAGTGGCTCTCGTTCCCTTGGTGCGACGAGGATTGGAGGGCTTGTGAGGACTCGCTTGAGGTCCGTGAAGGCTGCTTCGGCTTCTGGCGTCCACTCGAATTTGTCTGCTTTCTTCATCAGTCGATAGAACGGGAGTGCTTTTTGCCTAGTTTGCTGATGAATCGACTGAGTGCTGCCACTCGACCGCTAATTTTGCACGTCATGGAGCTTTGAAGGCCTTTGCATCGTCAAGATGGCCTGTATTTTCTCCGGGTCCGCCTCGATTCCACGAGCCGAGACTAGATACCCCAGGAGCTGCCCGGCTGGCACGCCGAACGTGCACTTCTTCGGGTTGAGCTTGATGTGGAAGCGTTTGAGGTTTGCGAACGTCTCTCGCAAGTCATCGAGTAGTGTGTTTTCCTCCCTTGTTGTGATGACGATGTCGTCTACGTAGACCTGGACGTTTCGCCCAATTTGCTTCTTGAGGCAGTCTTGCATCATGCGCTGGTAGGTTGCGCCTGCGTTCTTGAGCCCAAAGGCATGGTTGTGTAGCAGTAGACCCCGAGTGGGGTTATGAACGCCGTTTTCTCTTCATCCTCTTCCTTCATCCTTATCTGGTGGTAACCTGAGTAAGCATCCAGGAAGGACAAGCGAGCGCACCCGGCGGTGGAGTCGACGATCTGGTCGATTCGAGGTAGTGGAAAGTGATCCTTTGGACAGCATTTATTGAGTGCTGTGAAATCTACGCACATCCGAAGGATATCTGTGTGCTTCTTCTCTACAAGTACGGGGTTGCCACCCATTGTGATTTCTTGATTTCTCTGATGAAACCTGCTGCGAGTAGTCTGTCGACTTCGGCTTCGACTGCGGTTCTTTTGGGCCGGATATGCGGCGCATTGTTTGCTTGACTGGTTTAGCATCTGGAAATAATTGGAGAGAGTGCTCGGCGAATTCCCTGGGAATACCTGGCATGTCGGCTGGACACCACGCAAATATATCCCAGTTCTCACGGAGGAATTCGACGAGCGCGCTTTCCTATGCGATAGGCAGACTCGAAGAGACATTGACTGTCTTGGTCGGGTCAGTCGGGTGCACCTGATGCGACCTTGTGTCATTGGTGGCATTGAATGCTCTGTCGACTGCCACCTTCTTGTGCTCCGGCATAAGTGTTCGATCGTTGGAGACCGCTAGATCGGCGAGTGTTGCTTCCATGCCGAACATCTCAGAGATTTTGCTAAACTCTCGGTCGCAAGAGTCGACTTTTGGAAGTTTCCTTTGACTGTGATTACTCCTTTTGGTCCAGGCATTTTCAGCTGGAGGTATGCGTAGTGTGGGACCGCCATGAATCGAGCGAACGTCGGGCGTCCAAGTATGGCATGGTATTGTGACTTCCAGTCGACAACTTCGAACTCAATCGACTCTGTCCTGAAGTGGTTTTGTCCCCGAACGACGTCGAGTTGTATGGTGCCTTCTGGGCTTATTGCTTTGCCTGGGACGATACCGTGAAAGGTATTTGAGGATTTTGGCAGGTTTTCGACTGACCTGTTCATTTTGCGGAGCGTATCTGCGAAGATGATGTTTATGCCGCTGCCACCATCCATGAAGACCTTGGACATGGCGTAGCCTCCAATTTGTGCGTCGAGTACCAGAGCAGAGTGCCCTGGACGAACGACCGATGGTGGGTGGTCCTCTCTGCTGAAGCTTATTGCAGTTTCGGATCCCTTCAAGAATTCAGTTACGGCAGGAGGTGACATGACCGCCATGTTTACTTGTCGAGTGCGAAGTTTTGCTCCCTGTTGGAAGGGCGACCTTTCTGTATCATGTACATCTGCCCTTGGGGCGGAGGGTACTGAGGTTCGTCCACCCGAGGTACGGGTTGTATGGCACCCGCGATATTTCCGCCTGCGGCAGGCTGTGGTGGTGGAGGTGGTGCCATCAGAACGGCACATTGTTTGGCTGAGGCACAGGTGCAGGTGCGGGTGCGTGTGCGGCTGTTGCCTTTCTGAGTTGACGTATTCAGACGCTAGTTGGTCGAATTCTCTGCAGTTTCTCATCGAGTGATTGGAGCGCAATTTTCCGTCTTCCCCTTGTACAGGTGGAATCTGCAATCAGCATCCATCTTGTCATCGAATGATCGCTCGTTTTGTGCGCCGGAGCCGACTTGCGCCAGTCTTTCTTCTTGTAGCTGTCGCTGCTGGCCGGTCTCGACTGTCCCGGATCATCTCGACTGTCCCTCGATCTTCTGACCGTCGGTCGCTTCTGTCTTGGTCGTTGCGGGGTGTGGAGAACCCAGCCATGAATTCGGGTCTGTCGTCGTCGTAGTGACGTTTTGAACGTTTGCGCCTCGGTCGTCTCTGTATGAGTCTCTGCGGCTTCGACTGCCGCTTTCATGATTGTCACGGGGTGAGGACCCGCGTGTGGTGCGCCATGTCTTCTCCGTCTGCCCACTCAGTCGCGATCTTCAGGAGGTTAGCCACAGAGGTTGGCTTTTGGCGACCAAGTGCTTCTTTGAAGTCTCGCCTGGCGAGGCCCATGATGAAAGCATCCATGGCCATATCTTCTGAAATTACTCCAACTGAGTTGCGTATCTCAGTCCATCGTCGGATGTATGACCTCAACGTTTCGTCTGACCGTTGAACGCAGGCTCGCAGTTCTTCGAACGTTTTTGGGCGCTCACATAGAGGCTCGAAGTTTTTGATGAAGTCTGCGGAAGTGATCCCACGAGTCGTATGTTGATGGAGGTAGAGCCTTGAGCCAGTCGCGGGCTGTGCCTTCGAGCATGAGTCGTATGTATTGCATGGCTGTGATGTTTGTGCCTCGCTGGCACGCGACAGCCAGTCTGTAGTCTTCCAGCCACCTGAAGGTTCCTGTCGACCCGTATACTTGGGCTGTTCAGATGTGAGTTTGAACCCTTTGGGCATCCGTGTCTCGCGGACGCGTCGAGTGAAGCACAGAGCTCCGTGTGGCTCAGGCTCCTGATCAGAGTATGAGTCGCTACTGTAAGATCTGCGTGATCTACTCTGGACCTGCGCCGGCGTGAGCCGCTTCTTTCCTTCGAGTGGTGGCGGGACCACTGCGATTATGCTCTTCACGACGCGTGTCAACTATGGCACGATCTCGACTCCCTCCTGGAGTTTTTGGGATTTGGCGTATGGCCTTCGCCGCTAAGGCGAGTGATTTGATCTGTTGGCGATGTAGTTTTGCATTGGGGTCATCAGCTGGAGGCTTGATTGCCTCTAGGTATGCTGCAGCAGTAAAGAGGGCACCCGCAGCTGTTTTGGGTACTGGCACTCCCTCCTCGTCGAATGTCATGAAAGAATTACCTAAGTTGCGGGTGAGTGCTGCCCTCTCATCTTCGCGAGGCGTGATAGCCTTGATCTAGGTCTTGTGTCTGCTCGCCCGGTGGAGCTCAGGGAGAGCTGTCTTCTTCGTGCACTCGACAAGCTAGCCTGCTTTTTACGTTCTTCGAGTGTTGCTCTGATCTGCTGCAGTCGAAGTGATTCCTGCCAGTTGAAGTACTGGAAGGTCAACATCTCCTCCCGTGTTGCGTCTGCTGGCATCATTGTGCACTCCTTGATGATTTTATCTGCTTTTGCTGCCATCTCAGCAGTAATTGTGAGATTTGTGACTCCATCCGGCATAGTAACCGTGCACGGGAACTCTGTAGGCCTGCGACTGGCCGCAGCATCAGATGATTCTGCGCGAAGGCAACGTAGACCTGCGGGTATCACCCGAGGGTATGTGTATGTGTTTTCGAGTCCCGTCATGGACTCGACGTCTTCATCGAGGCTCATGTCGGAGTCGATATGCCCGTCGAGTGGTCCGTCTGGACGGATCTCGCTGTCGATGTCTTCATCGCCTATGCTCATCTCGGTGTCGGTGAAGTTTTTATGAATCTCGAAGTCGAGGTTGTTGTTGGTGCAGATCTCGGAGTCGACGTGGTTGTCGATATGAGTTTCGGACTCGCCGAAGTCGCTTAGGGAGATCCCGCTGTCGAAGCTATCCTCGAGTGGGAGATTGAGCTCGGGATCGTTTATGCGGTATGTTGATTCGACCTCCTCACCTTGGAGTTCTCCAATGAGCTCGTTGATCTCTCGAGTCGACATGGTTGTTGCAGACGAGCAGGCTTGGAGGATCGACGATGGTATGGACGCAGTTGATGGATCCACAGTCGAAGGAGCCGCATCCGATGGAGCCTCGGGTGCGGAAGTTGCGAGTTGGCGTGAATCTGTCAAGTCCTGCACACCAAGCTTGTTGACGAAAAAATTGAACGAGCCAACGGTTAAACCCAAACCTGACTCGAGATCGGCGAATGTCTCCTGGAATTCTGGCGAGTGTGGCTCGAAATCCATCAGAGGACCTGATGTGCTTTCTGTAGGTGAAGCTGGCGTGCTGCCATTTGTCGAGTGAGTCGGCGAGTTGCCATGTGCCGCCCGAGTCAGCGAGTTCTGGTTTGTCGATGCAGCCGGCGAGTTGCCGTTTGTTGATCCGATCGGCGAGTCGCCGTTTTCCGACGGAACCGAAGAAACCGTGAGTCCAACACTATTCTTTCCCACAGACGGCGCCAATTGACGAGGGGTTAACTCATCAAATCCCATGTTTAAGGACCTAGGGTTGAGATTACGGGGAGAGAACGTGGTAGTACTGGTAGTTTCATCGGCTGACAAGCAGAGGCAAAGATTTACCAAGGTTCAGGCCTCCGGAGAGTAACACCCTACTTCCTGCTTGTCTGGTATTGATCATGTGAGATTATGCGGTTATAGGGAGGCTCCGGCGAGATATCGATCTCGCTGGGGCTTTTGGTGGTTCGATTATGGCTTGTCCAGTGTCGTGGGGTCACTCTTCGACTACCCCACGGTGGGGATACCTGGGTCACGCCAAGCCCATCAGCCTTATGACGAGGGCCCAAGGAAGGCCCAAGGAGGACGACGTGCGGCCCAAGATAGTCGACGCTAGGTCATGCGACCCCGCCATGCTTGTAAGCGCCATCGGCACCGTTCACCTGAGACCTAGCCTACCATATAAAGGCTAGGAGGGTCCTTCGTCTAGGGTACGCTCATAGCCGCCACACAAACCCTAGCGAGATTGCCATCTCGCCATTGTAGCCACAGCTCACCATCAATAACCAGACAAGCAGGAAGTAGGGTGTTATCCTCCGGGAGCCTGAACCTGGGTAAACGCCTTGCTTGTCAGCCGTCGTGATCACCAGCGCTCATCTCTCTCCCCCTCAATCAACCCGGGGTACACAACCCAGGGATTTGCCGAGTCCACACCTCGTCAATTGGCGCCGTCTGTGGGAAAGAACGAGCGCTGGAACCATGGTCGCACCGGCTCCATCAACTTTGAAGACCGACGTCTGCATCACCAAGGAGCCAATCTGCTTCGGCTCCTTCGAGTACACCTTCCACCCGCCGGCCCACCGCTCGGTGTACGCCGATCTGCACGTAGGTATGTGCCTCACCTTCGGTACCATGCACTACTTCGTAGACAGCTGTGGAGTACTCAGATCCACGGCGATCGCACCGCCCGCGGTGGCACCCGCATCTGCCGCGGCTGCGCCAACCACGCCCCCACCTGCTGCGGAGATCGCATCTGCTGCGACTGCGGCGCACATCTTCGACTGCTGAGAAGATCGCGTCCGCCTCGACTACTCCGACCGCCTCCGCTGCGGCAGAGATCGCGCCCAACGCGGCCGCGCCATCAGCGTCTCCGGCTACCACGGGATCGCATCTGCTACGACTACGTCGACCACCTCGTCGACCACCGCGCGGATCGAGTCTACTTCGACTACCTCGATCGCGTCGCTGGCAAGGCCAAGATCTACGTCAACTTCGACTACGTCGACCACCCTCGCGCGCAACGAGGTCGCGTCTCTATACCGCCACTCGCGTCTCCATCGACTTACAAGATCGTCAACAAGCCAATCGCGCCCACGTCGACAACAGCGACATCACTCCTCACGACCGCGGCGAAGATCGCGAAACTCCAGGGAAGGAGCCTCGGCGGCGACTGTGGTCCACCACGTGCGCCATTTTCGCTCCGAGCACGGCTCGGACGAAGGAAGCAGCAGTGGCAGCGTCCATCCCACTGCCCAGATCTACCCCGCGCAAGTCTTCATGATCGGCCAGAGGCCGCAGGGCAACGACGACGAACCCGCATACCCACTGGAGGTGGTCATGCCGGACCAGGTGACGCGACTCACCATCACCCGCGACATGGCAATCAAAGCCCTGAAGCACGTCGAGGAAGGCACGTACCCCCACCGGACGCACCCCGGGAGGACCTTATGGCGGTCCAGTACCTGCTGCGGAAGGAAGGCGAACGACTCCGCGCAGAGAAGGCCGAGCTCCTCCGACGCAAGGAGGAGGCCGACGCGTCGAGCGCCAGGAGGGCCGCTTACTCGTTCACTGCCTCAACAGAGGTCTCACAAGGAGCAAGGCGCCACAGAGCCCGCGTGCCCCTGATGACGGAGGCGACCGCGCTAGAGTCACCCGCAACCTCGAGTCATCATACATAGAAGACGCAGACGGAATACCCGTCCCCAAGACACCCGGAGCCGCACTCATGGCAGTCGAAACATACCTGCGGCTGACACAGCCGCCTGAGGGCGACTCGCGCGCTCTCCTCCACAAGCAGCAGATCATGTCTATCAAGGCACTCGAAGACGCACTGGTAAACAAGGCGCCGACAGAAAAAGCGCGAGAAGATCGAGATCGCCGCGACCACGAGCCCGCAGCACTCGCAGCCCCGGCGACAAGACAACTGCGACAACCGCAGCCAGGTGAAGACCTCCGCAACGTCATCACACAAAGGACGGTAGACCGCAGCCGCATCCACGGCCGACCAGCACGTCCAACTCGACTACGACCGCAACGACGGCGACTACGAGCCGTGCGGCGCCGCATGCTTCAGCTTCAACATACGCGACACAAGAATGCCCAAGGGCTTCAAGCTCACGGCAGAAGCAGTCAAGTACGACGGGAAGCAGGACCCGAGACTCTGGCTAGAAGACTACCTCATAGCCTGCAGCTGCCAGGGCGGTACTTCGACTACGGCCATGCAGTACATCCAGCTGATGCTCACGGGCTCTGCACGCGGGTGGCTCAACACTCAACCCAAGAACGCCTTCAGGACGTGGGACGAGTTCGCGGAGGCCTTCGTTAAATCCTTCCTGGGGACGTACTCGAGACCGACGACGTTCGTCGACTACAAGCATGCAAGCAAGGACGAGACGAGCCGCTCCGGTCATACATCCAGCGTTGGACCCTGCTCCGCAACACCATGGAGACCGCCTCGGAGGACCGAGTGATGGATGCCTTCATGCACGGCGTCTCCCGCCGCGACCTCCGCGAGGAGTTTGGTAGGCTCCGGCCGAAAAACATGATCGAGGTCATGAAGATAGCAAACCAGTGGGCAGACGGAGAGGACTCGGTCCGCAATAGTTCACACTACTCCCCGAAGGACGAAGCCGGACCAAGCAACTGGCGAGAAGGACGCCACAAGAAGAAGCCGTTACAACGGCAACGACTCAATCGAGCTAGTAGCGGCGGGATTCCAAACCCCCCGTGAGGATGAAGCGCGCGACAGCAGTCGCCAATACAGCCATGCACAGTACAGTCGAAGCGGCGGTGACCAGAGTCGCCAATACAGCCAGGGGCAGTACAACCGAAGCGGCGGCAGCAGCTACCGCAGCGACGGAGGCCATAAACGCGAGTGGCAGAAACGCACTCTAAGCCCAGCGGAAGAGCTGGAACAACCCTGCAGGCACCACATGTTCAGGAACCCGGAAACGGGCAAGTGGGGATCCAACCACCTGTTGAAGGACTGTCGAAAGGCACGCAAAATATACGAAGCCATGCAGAAGATAGTCACTCCAGCACCCGCAGCGCAGCCAGCCGCGCAGCTAGCCATCCAGGCAGCACCCGCAGTCGCCAATCCAGCACAGGCGGCGGGAGCCTTTCTGCAGCAGCAGCAGCAGCCGCAGCAAGATGCCCCACCGGTGATCCAGGACGCATATCCAGCGGCACGCGGACAACTCAACATGATACAGAAGGGCGCCCCTCAAACAGGACTCAGAAGCTCATCACCGCCAAGTCTTCCAAGCCATCACTGTCCACCCGCGTACCAGACTACCTGAGAGGATCAGAACACCAATCACTTCTCCAGAGCAGATCACCCGCCTGCAGTACCACGACCCGGGCACGCCGCTCTGGTAGTCGAAGCTCTGATCGGAGATTACACCCTGAAAAAGGTGTTCATGGACGGAGGCAGTGGCATTAACATCATCTTTGCCGACACCCTCAGAAGGATAAACAGGCCAACGACGGACTTGGCAGCATCAGAGACCACCTTCCATGGCATAGTACCAGGGCAAGCAGTCACGCCCATGGGAACGATCACACTCGATGTCATCTTCGGCACACCCGAAAACTTCAAGAGGGAGTCGATCGACTTCGAGGTAGTCGACTGGAAGTCGCAGTACCACGCGATACTCGGGCGCCCAACCTTCGCCAGATTCATGGCGGTACCTCACTACGCCTACCTCATGCTCAAGATGCCTGGACCCAAGGGCGTCATCACGGTGCACGGCGACTTCGACCGCTCCAACAGCTGCGACCGCGAGTTCAGCAAGATCTCCGAATTCTTCGGAGTCGAAGAGCACTTCGAGGCAATGGCAGTCGACAACGACAAGACCATCTTCCCAGCCCGCAAGAAACCAGCCAAGGACGCTGCCTTCAACGCGGCTGACGACACAACGACCCATCAGGTCCACCCGACTGACGCCAGCAAGACGGTCAAAGTATCGTCGAGTCTGACTCCCGCATAGGAAGGCGCGCTCGTCGAGTTTCTACGTGAGAACTGGAGAATCTTCGCATGGCAACCCTCTGACATGCCAGGAATACCCAGGAACCTCGCCGAGCACTCCTTAAAGTCCACAAGGACGCCAGACCCGTCAAACAGGCCATGCGACGCTTTTCCGGGCCCAAGCGAGACGAAATCAGCAGAGAAATCGATCGACTGCTGAATGCCAAGTTCATCCGAGAGATCAAGGACTCGGACTGGGTCGCCAACCCGTCCTGGTGGAGAAGAAGAAGACGAAGAAACTCCGCATGTGCGTCGACTTCACCGCCCTCAACAAATGCTGCCCCAAGGACCATTTCCCGCTCCCGCGGATAGATCAGATCATCGACTCGACTGCAGGCTGCGAACGCCTGTCCTTCCTGGACGCCTACTCAGGTTACCAGCAGATCAGACTGAACGTCGACGATGAGGAAAACAGCATTCATCACACCCGACGGCGTTTTCTGCTACCAGACGATGCCCTTCGGGTTGAAGAACGCTGGTGCCACGTACCAGCGCACAATGCAAGCATGCCTCAAAGGGCTCATCGGGCAGATCGTCCAAGTCTACGTCGACGACATCGTCGTCACCACCCGCAAGGAGGACACCCTCATCGCCGACCTCCGCAAGGTCTTCGCCGCCCTCGACGAGTATCAGATCAAGCTGAACCCAGACAAGTGTGTCTTCGGCGTGCCAGCCGGAGAACTGCTTGGGTACCTCGTCTCTGCAAGAGGAATCGAAGCCAACCCTGAGAAGGTGCAAAACATACTCGCAATGCCAGCACCGACCAAGCTTCACGAGGTGCAACGCCTAGCCGGCCGAGTCGCAGCTCTCAGCCGGTTCATAAGTAAGTTGGGAGAAAAGGCCCTGCCTTTCTACCAACTGATGAAAAAGACAGACAAGTTCGAGTGGACAGAAGAAGCGCAAGTCGCGTTCGACCAACTCAAGAAAACACTCACGACTTCCCCAGTACTGGTGGCTCCACTGGAGAACGAGCCGCTATACCTCTACGTGTCAGCCACAAACAGGGTGGTCAGCACGGTACTCGTAGTCGAACGAGAAGAAGAAGGACACAGTTACCCTGTTCAGCGACCCGTCTACTACCTTAGCGAGGTGTTGACCCTGTCCAAGCAGCGCTACCCGCACTACCAGAAGCTGGCCTACGGAGTTTTCATGACTTCAAGGAAAGTAATCCATTACTTCTCCGAGCACCCGATCACGGTGGTAAGCTCCTCCGGGCTCTCCGACATCCTGACCAACCAATGCGCGACAGGACGAGTCGCTAAGTGGGTCGTCGAGCTAGGACCCTGGGGGCTGAAATACGCTCACCCGAAGTCAATCAAGGCCCAAGTGCTCCCAGAATTCACCACCGAGTGGATAGAAGCCCAGCTGCCAGATGTCCCCGACCTGTCCAACGCATGGACAATGTACTTCGACGGCTCCAAAAAGTTCAGATCAGCCGGGGCAGGAGTCATCCTCATCTCCCCCAAAGGCGACAAGCTGAAGTACGTGCTACAGATGGACTTCCCAACACCCTCCAACAACGAGGCTGAGTACGAAGCCCTAATCCATGGCATGCGAATGGCCAAGAACTGCGGCGCCACTCACCTCATGATCTACGGCGACTCCTACCTCGTCGTGCAGCAAACCATGAAAGCCTGTGACGCCATCGCCGACAACATGATCGCCTACAGAGACCTGTACAACCAGCTGGAGGGCACCTTCGACGGCTGCGAGTTGCGGCACATCGGCCGCGAAAGCAACGAGGAAGCCGACGCCCTCGCCAACCTGGGCTCAGACAAGGCGCAGGTGCCACCCGGCGTCTTCCTTGAGCGCATCACGCAGCGGTCTGTCAAACTTCGACCCGCGCCCGGATCCTCCACACCATCAACGAGCACCGCCGACCCGCCAGGCAAAGAGAAGGAGCCAATGGAGGTTCTGCTCATCGAGCCCACCTGGACGAGCCCATATCTGGCGTACATGCTGCACCAGAGACTGCCAGTCAACTCAGTCGAAGCCAAGCGCATTATTCGCCGTTCGAAAGGCTTCACCATCATCAAGGGGGAGCTATACAAGCGAAGCATCTCAGGAGTACTCCAAAGGTGCGTCGACCCAGTCGACGGTCAAGCCATCTTACTCGAGATCCACGCTGGCATCTGCGGGCACCACGCCAGCAGTCGAGCCTTAGTGGCCAAAGCTTTACGAGCCGGATTCTACTGGCCCACCGCAATGCAAGACGCAGAAGAACTCGTGAGGAAATGTCTCGGCTGCCAGGAGTTCGCCAACAAGCCGCACGCACCAGCTTCAGCACTAAAGACCATCCCACTTGCCTGGCCCTTCGCTCAATGGGGGCTCGACATGGTGGGTCCACTCAAGAAGTCCTCGCCAGGAGGACACACGCATCTCCTGGTGGCAGTCGATAAGTTCACGAAGTGGATCGAAGCCGTGCCTATCACAAGTTCGACTGCCTCCTCGGCAGTTAACTTCATCAGGTCGATCATCTTCAGGTTCGGAGTGCCACACAGCATCATCACCGACAACGGCACGAACTTCACAGCCGAAGAGTTCAAGGACTTCTGCTCCGAGCAAGGCATCAAACTCAACTACGCATCTGTCTCGCACCCGCAATCCAATGGGCAAGTCGAAAAGGCCAACGGCCTAGTCTGCAAAGGCATCAAGAAGCGCCTGCGAGTACCATTGAGGCGCGCTGCAGGCGCCTGGGTCGAAGAGCTGCCATCTGTGCTTTGGAGTCTACGCACCACACCAAACAGTTCAACCCAGTACACGCCATTCTTCATGGTTTACGGTGCAGAGGCGGTCATGCCTGCGACATCAAGTTCGACACACCTCGAGTGGTGGCCTACGACGAGTCCACGCAGAAGAAGCACTCGAGGACGACATGGACACCCTGGACGAAGCACGCGACATCGCCCTCACCCGCTCAGCCGTGTACCAGCAGGACCTGCGCAACTACCACGGACGGCGACTGCGGCCAAGAGCTTTCGTTCCAGGCGACCTGGTCCTCGCCTCAAGCAGAAGAAGGTGCACAAGCTTGCCTCCCCATGGGAGGGCCCATACATTGTGACAGAAGCAATGGCGGAGGAGCTTACCGCCTGAAGGACTCGAAGACAGGAACAGTCTGCCACAACCCATGGAATGTTGCGCAGCTACGACGTTTCTACGCCTAGTCGACTCCCCTGTTGTAACAAAGCATACATGTCAAGGCGGCAGGTTTCAGACGCACTCTTTCCCTTACCAGGGTACCTGAGGGGACTGGAAGGGTTTTAATGAGGCGGCCTGCTCGCAAAAATCAATGAAGTGATTGTGGAACAAGCTCTCCCCTTTACTTTTTCAGTCAAAAAGCAACATAAACCTAGGCCGCCACCCGAACACTCGGGGGCTGCGCCGCACAGGTTCAACTCAAAATCCTGGCCGCCACCCGAAGCACTCGGGGGCTGCGCCGTACAGGTCTCAGTCAAAACCTAGGCTGCCACCGACGCACTCGGGGGCTGCGCCATACAGGTTCAACTCAAAAAACCTAGGCCGCCACCCGAAGCACTCGGGGGCTGCGCCATACAGGTTCAACTCAAAAACCTAGGCCGCCACCCGAAGCACTCGGGGGCTGCGCCACACAGGTCTAAAGTCAAGCCTAGGCCGTCACCCGACGCACTCGGGGGCTGCGCCATACAGGTCACTCGCAAAATCCTTGGCCGTCACCCGAAGCACTCGGGGGCTGCGCCGCACAGGTCTAAGTCAAACCTAGGCCGTCACCCGACGCACTCGGGGGCTGCGCCGTACAGGTTCAACTCAAAAACCTAGGCCGCCACCCGAAGCACTCGGGGGCTGCGCCGCACAGGTCTAAGTCAAGCCTAGGCCATCACCCGACGCACTCGGGGGCTGCGCCATACAGGTAACTCGCAAAATCCTTGGCCGTCACCCGAAGCACTAGGGGGCTGCGCCGCACAGGTCTAAGTCAACCTAGGCCGCACCCGACGCACTCGGGGGCTGCGCCATACAGGTCCAACTCGAAAACCTAGGTCGCCACCCGAAGCACCCGGGGGCTGCGCCGCACAGGTCCAGATCAAAGTACCAGGCCGCACCCGTCGCACTCGGGGGCTGCGCCGCACAAGTCTGACTCGGTACACCTCGGCTGCACTCGAAGCACTCGGGGGCTGCGCCGCACAGGTCTAACTCAAAATCCTAGGCCGCACTCGATCCGCTCGGGGGCTGCGCCATACAGGTTTACAGACGTCTACAAGATACAATTTACTAACTCGGGGGCTACCCCCACCGACATACATACACTCATATTTCCACTTGGAAAAATTTCTTTTACAAGCTAACGCTATGCAACAGCACTCTACTGCTCTTATTCTACAGGCTCGCCCTTTGGCGCATCAAGTGGCCCTACAAGGTGCTCGCTAAAGTTCTGGACCTGCCGAATCATCTGGCGCGCAGCCGCAAGAGTATCGGCATATTCACCCTCTCCAGGCAAGCCGTCAAGCACCTTGTGCAATGGAAGATTAGGCCGGTGCAGTCGAACGTATGCCAACGCCACGTTCGCCCCGGCAACAAGTTGAGCGTGCACGACTTCCTTCAACGCACCGCCTTCACGGAACCTCTCCAGAAGGCAGTCAGTCCATTCGGCTGCTCGTTGTGAGGAAAGTACACCTTGTTGATCTGCCAGAGGGTTTTTCTGCAACCTTCCAAGAGCACAGCAGCCCGCCAGGTGCGATCCAGCATTCGTGCCAGTACACTACCTCTGGATTGTTCGACCAAAACTGGCGCGCTTCGGTGAGTCACCGGCGGCCTCTTTCTCTACTCGCTCGTCCACTCGAAGCTGCTCAGCCTTCAAGTCAGAGTTCACATCTGCATCAAGGCCAAGCATTAAGCATAGCAGGAAGACACAGAAGCCGAAGCAAAAACGCTAGAAGGCCAACCTTGCAGCTGTCGACTGATCAAGTCCATCTCGCCAAGCAGAAACTCCTCACGCTGGGAGAACGGCGCAACGGGCCGCGACCTCAATCGCTCCAGCTCCAACTCAGCACTCTTCAGCTTCGACTCGAGCTCCAACACCTTGTTCCTCATGAAGGTGATCACTCTCTGGTCATTTACGCTTCGCACAGGAGCTGGAGGAGCTTGACGGCGGCGACGAGTAGGCGCAGCCGAAGTGGTGTCCTCCTCATCGTCCGCGCCAGTAGTTCCAGCAACGTCAGGAGCTTCGCCCATATCAGACTGCCAAGAATTGACAGCGTCAAGCCAGGAAAAGAATCAACATAATTCATCCAAACAAGACATCAAAAAAGACTTGGCGACTGCACCCCCGAGGGAGCGAATTCACATTTCATCATCAGCATGTTCACTCGCACGATATAAAGTGCATTACAGACTCAAGCCCAAAAGCAGAAGCATAGTCCTACAAGGAAAAAGTCTACACTACAGACTCCGACTGGGAACGGCTCTTCCTAGCAGCCAACTCTGCAGCTTTGGCAATCCTCTTCTCGAAGGTGTCGACCAACTTCGCAGCTAGCTGGCTCGCCTGCACCTTCACACCGCTAAGGGACGCGGTCCTGCCATCAGGCTTCCGAGGGAAGTCGCTGACAACCTTCTCAAAATCACCCACGACTTGGTGACCAAGAAGTAGCTGGAAAGTGAGCTCGGAGCCGCGTACCGTCTGCGTGCGCGTGAAGTTCGCCAGGACATTCGAATTGCCTTCGAATGGAGCTGCGAGTGCGTCAACAGCAGCTGGTGGCGGCTTGCTGGGAAAGATACTCCGGTGCACAGTCGCTAAGGCATCCGTCGACTTCTGCAGTGCCGCCGTCGACTGCTGCAGCGCCGCCGATGCATATGCGCAGACGCGGTCGACGAAGCCAACAGCCTCCGCCAAGCCGACACTCTCGCTGGAAGTCCCTTCTGGAGGAGCACCTCCGCAAGTCCCTGTTCAAAAGAAATCAACACCCGTAAGACGTCAGAAGTCGAAGAAAGGCAAAGTAGGCACTGAGCCGAAAAACTTACTTCCAACAACATCTGCGAGTGCGAGCAAGCGGTCGACCTGGGTCTTCTCCAGAGCATCCCGAGCTTGTTCCCGCTCTTGGGCTTCACCCAGTGACTTCTCCAGCTCCGCGACCCGCGTCTTCATGCTCTCCTTCTCGCCTACGGATCAACGGAGCAAAGTTAGCAATAAAGGCAGTCGAAGCACCCCTCGAACACAAGGGTTCACACTTACCATTCGCTTGCTCCAGAGCAGTGCGAAGCTGATCCCTCTCCTGCTCCATGCGAACGAAGGCTGCGGCTCCTTCCATCTGCTGGCGATAAAATGGCTGCAGGAAACACAAGACATTAATCTACGCCCGACTATTCTAGTCACGCGCATCTTCGGGGGCTACTCCCATCGGGAGCGCTGTACGCGCACCCGATACAGATCTTGCAGAAGGAGTCGAAGAACACTTACATGCTCAAGCAGCCCAGCGTCAACCGGAGTCGCGTCAGCAGACCTCTCTGGCATGGCGGAGGTCGAAGCCTTCAAGGCCAAAACGTCACCCGCCAGAGCCTCCTCTCCGGTCGTCCTCGCAGTCTGCTCGATCATAGGAGCAGAAGTGTGCTCCATCTCACGAGGGGAAGAAACAGCAGCGCCAGTACGGTCGCTGTGACAAGAAAACTCAATTCAAGGACCCGCAAGTGAAACAACACACTCGACAAAAACAAAGCAATGGTTATGCGACTAACCTGACGACATCGTCTTCACTTCCCAGGGAGACGGAGGCCATCCTCGCGAACTCGGTCGGCGGTGCAGAGCCGAGTGGAGGCACGACCAAAGGTTCAGCCGGTCGCTCGGGTGCCTAGTGCCCGAAGAGGACTCGCTCGTCTCTTCCTCGTTCACACCCGCCTCCTTCACAGGCGACGAGGCAGAACCAGAGTCGCCAGCCTTTCGCCTCTGCCGCTTCCGCAGCGGCTCCTCGTCTTCATCATCCTCCTCCAACTCTTCACTCGGAGAAGTGGCGGAGGGAACTTCATCGTCATCAACCTCGTCCTCAGGGAACTCTGCCTCTTCATGAGGTCCATTCTCCATCAACGGAGGAAGACTGACATAGCTCGAACGACCCTGTCAGCAAATGAACCATTCGAGTCAGGCAAAAAGATTGACAGAAGAAGATACAAGACAAACAAAGCAAACGAAGCTCACCTCAGGCACAGGATTATTAGGACCATATGGCTCGACTGGGCACTTGACATTGCACGGGTCAGCGGCTCGGAGACTAGTGATGCTCCTCACCTTCGACTCGACTGCGTCATCATCAAGCTCATTGCCAGCATCCTCACGCGCCCACATCGGGTGGACGCGACTGCGCAGCGGCTGCACCCGAAGCCTGAAGAAGGTGGCGATGAGGTGAATTCCACCCGTCTCGCGCCCAAGGCTCTTCAGAAGGCCACGAAGTAGCGTCAACAAGGGCTGAGTCGCCTCCCTGTCCTCCTTCGACAGCGGGTGCGCCCACGCGTTCGTCTTCCGCAACTCGCGATCAGCGGCGAATTCGGGAAGCCCTGCTTGGTCACACCTGATGTAGAACCACTTCTTCCGCCAGCCCTGGACGGAATCGGACTTCTTCATCTGGAAGTAGGAGGTGTCGCCACGCACCTGGATGCCGAAGCCGCCGACTGGGTACACCTGCTTGCTCTTCCCCACGTTCCTCCTCACGAGGAATAGCGACTTCCACAGCAGCCAGTTGGGCGCGATTCCCAGGAAGCACTCGCAGAGCACGAAATAGCTCGCGATGCTCAAGACGCTATTGGGAGTCAGATCGTGGATCTGAATCCCATAAGCATACAAGAGACCACGGACGAAATCGTGGAGGGGGAACCCGAAACCCCGCGGAAGGAAGTCCACGAAGCAAACGCGTTCCCCCTCGCGAGGGGAGGGGAATACCTCTTTCCCGGAGCGCGCACCGTCGCCTTATCCGCCGGCGGCAGCAGTCCCTGCGCGCGGAGGGCCTCGAGGTCGGCCTTCTTCACCGACGATTTGACCCAGTCGCCGTCGGGCTTCTTCATCACGCTCGCCTCGGCGGCGGCGACGGCGCCAGCAGCAGCCTTCCCCCTCTTCATCGCGGCCTTGCTCATGGAGGGTGGAGAAAAGAAACTGACAGAGCACGCAGCACAACAATGGCGGAACAGAAGCAGTGGAGACGAAGGAATGGGGATGGATGAACTGTTCACCGCCGCGGTGAAAATTATATACCGCGCGGTCAGTCAATCCTGGCCATCCCTGCTGAAACCGCTCTCCGCAACATCATCTGGCCGTCCACGTGTTGCGCGGAGATAGCAACCGTCGACGGCCACGCCGCCCACTACGCGCGGGAATCAAGGCGCCATCATCACACCGCGAAATTTTCGCGCCCAACGGTCAGAAAAAAGCGGCAACCGCTGTCTCCAGTCAATACTGACAGTGGGCCCGCACTGTCACGTCCCGTCGGACACAGAGTGAGCCAGAAAACGTCAGCACTGACGTCAACTGCGCAGGCGTAGCAAGTACGCCAATGGGCTGATCGAGAACTCGAACAGCTCATTCGAGTGCAAAAATGTTCAGTAAGCTCTAAGAGCCGAATAAACTCGAACAGCTCATTCGAGTGCAAGAAGATACAGTAAGCTCCAAGAGCTGAAGAAACTTGTGCAGTAAGCTAAACAGGCCGAATACACAGTAAGTCACGCAAAGCCAGTCGCGACTCCAACATGTCGAGTCCCTTCTTTACTCCCATCGGGAGCGGGCTTTTCGACTGAAGAAAAATTGAGTTTAACCTCAATTGCAAGCAATTCAGCTTAATCTCGGGGGCTACTCCCATCGGGAGCGCTGTTCGCGCTCCCGAGTGACTCAGAACAATAGCAGTCGAAAATCACCGACTAAGGCTGTACTCACGGTATTTTACCCTGGAAGTGACAGTTCGACTAAGGAATCCTCCATAAGCCCTGAACGGCCGGAGTCGACCAATTTTACTCATCTCTTTCAGGAACCCGACGGCGTGCCCAGGAGGAAGGAGTCCTTTACCCGACTCTACGATTCGACTAAGCACTCGGGGGCTCCTGTCGTGGGGTCACTCTTCGACTACCCCACGGTGGGGATACCTGGGTCACGCCAAGCCCATCAGCCTTATGACGAGGGCCCAAGGAAGGCCCAAGGAGGACGACGTGCGGCCCAAGATAGTCGACGCTAGGTCATGCGACCCCGCCATGCTTGTAAGCGCCATCGGCACCGTTCACCTGAGACCTAGCCTACCATATAAAGGCTAGGAGGGTCCTTCGTCTAGGGTACGCTCATAGCCGCCACACAAACCCTAGCGAGATTGCCATCTCGCCATTGTAGCCACCTCTCCATCAATAACCAGACAAGCAGGAAGTAGAGTGTTATCCTCCGGGAGCCTGAACCTGGTAAACGCCTTGCTTGTCAGCCGTCGTGATCACCAGCGCTCATCTCTCTCCCCCTCAATCAACCCGGGTACTCAACCCTAGGATTTGCCGAGTCCACACCTCGTCATCCAGGATCAACGGCCCTCCCAGCCTTTATAAGAGGCTGGGTCTCGGGAGTCCGTAACCGACCCTGCTTACATGTAAGGAAAATATAAACCGACTATGCCTATGTCTAATCTTGGAGGGTACTCTATCTTGTTGGGCCTTTCGTCATGGGCTTCATGTAGGCTCTTGATAGCTGGGGCTTAGTCGACACGTGCACCAGGTACCCTTATGGTAGGGTACCCGAGATGTATATCCTTGTCAGATTGTTTCCGAATATTCACCTGATAAGTTTATGATTTTAAAGCATGTAGCAGTTTTTCGAAAATTGTCTAAATACCGTGAAACAGTATCTATGAAGTGTTTTAAATAGTGTAAAAGCATTATTTTTTTTAATTTTTTTGTTTTGTGATTCAATTATATTTATTTGGAAAATAAGATTTAAAATAATTTGGAAAAGGTCCCAAAGCATTTGGAATGACTATTTTTATTTCTCATTTTTTTTAGAAATTGGTATGAATTGATTTGGAGCTGTATTTGAAATGTTTGGAAAGTTTTGGAAAATTTAAAAAAGAACAAAAAGAACAAAAAAAAAAGGGCCGACGCAGGCGCACAGCAAGCAGGCCGGCCCAGCAACCGGCCCATTGCCTAGCCCAGGCCCACCGTGACGTCACACTGACGTCACCAGTGGGCGGATCTGCCGCGGCGGCGACGCCGGCGTCGAATCACGCCGAGCCGGGACATGTGAGTGGACGCATCGGCGCGCCTGGACGCGGGGTAGCTGTAGGTGGCGGCGCCGCTAGCGTTAGGTCGCCGGAGCGCCGCCGGCAGCCTGCGAACGCGGCGGCGGCGGATGAAGCTCACGCCGGCGACGATTCCGCCGCGCACGGCGTCCCGGCACGTCCGTCGGCGAGGAGGGAGAGGCGCCGACGGCGAAGCCTCCTGCGTGCGTGGATCCGTCAGGAGAGGCGCGGAGCGGCGGGGAGCGCGTTGCCGGCGGCGGCGACTCCGGCGTCGCACGGGAGGAGAAGCAGAAGGGTGAGTTGTGAGGTTTTTTTTGCAATTTAGTCCGTTACTTTTTCGCAATTTTCAAATCGGTCCGTCGCCTCGCAATTTCGTGGACTGCGGGTTAAAATCTTATTTTGGGAGGTTTTTTTTTGCAAAAGCGTCAGGGTATGTCGTGTGGACCGTTGGATCGCCAGACGACGGCTCGGATCGAGTACTGTTGAACACTGTTCGTGAACAGTAACATGAACAGTGCACGAGCAAGGAGAGCTCGCTATTTGGCTCTACTTTCATATACTCCCTCCGTTCCAATTTAATTGACTTGGTATGCACCACATTTGGATATATCTAGACATGTTACATGCCTAGATACATTCACATGTGATGCATAACAAGTCAATTAAATTGGAACGGAGGGAGTAGTTAGTAATAATTCTAGGTACACAAAACTTTTTTTTCCTAATTTCTAGCCACGCACATGCATGGCATGCATACAGAAATATGTATACGGGTGAGTTTTTCTTGAACGAGGCAATTTTTTTGCCTTTTCATTAACATAGAAAAAAAGTTGGCCACTATACGGGTGAGATATTAGAGGTAAACTGACGTGTGACATTAAGCTTGTCTAAGATGTAGTTTATGCGACCGATTTGCTCTGGCTAGGTGTACGGAACTCCATGGCCGGCCGGCCGGCATAGCAGAACATGGCCCATCTCGCCTGTGTATCTGCTATGGGCTCTCCGGAAGGACAACCTCTACGTTCTTGAGTTTAAGAATAGCATCCACCACTATGGAAGTTGTCTGAGGTGTAATGAAGTTGGTCATCGTCAGTGTTGTATAGAAGGCAAGGAGCTGGTCATTCGAAGTTCTATGGATGGCGATGTTGTCTTACTGTTCGGGTGAAGATTGGGACGTAGTTTCTTCATAGTTAATCTACTTGAATATTAAACGAAGCTGAATTTGAATGCTTTTGCACGACCCACCTTTGGTTTTGGTTACCGGTCGTAAATCTGGTTACCGGCCGGTAACCGAGTTTCCCGAGCCCCTGCGGGAAAGGTGCTTACCGGTAAAAAAAACTCGAGATATTTGAAATTTTTGAATTTGAATTCCTAAATTTAGCTAAATAGAATGCATTCTCAGAACCAATGCAATAACGAATATGTAGCGCAGTGGCAGCTATGTGCAGTTCTGTCCCGGACCTCCCTGGTTCGAGTTCCCAGGCCGCATAATACGTTTTCAACGTATTGATCTTTCTGTGGAAAATTAAATCCTACATAATATGTGAGAAAAGAGGGAGCAAAAGTTTCGATCCCGGGATCTGGTTAGTGCATATCAGTACTGAGGGTCTACCATTGCACTGCACTAGATAATGTGTTAAAATCGAGTCTATAGCGAAAATTACACGTTAAGACGAATATTTGAATTCAAAATTTGTTTTTTAAATTTATCCGGTAACCATCCGGGATTTCTCGGTTATCACGGTAACCGGGAATCCCGAGCCCCCTCAGGAAAAAATATTTTTCAGGAACCAAAAACCACTTTGAATTATCATTTCTGGTTTTGTGACCTCCGATTTCTTTAGCAATTATCCTGTGAATGCACACAAGATCAATATTTTGAACCGTTGTGCCCTCATTGACAGGTTGCAAAATATATATGAAGGTAACGATGTGTTGCGGATTCTGCCTTACTGTGGCCGCAATTTCCACTTGGCCTGCATTGGCATCTGGCCAAAGCAGCACTTCTCATGTCAGAGCTGCAATGCAGAGTTTCGCTGTGCGACGACCCTGTAACAAAGCACGCCACTCCGACTTTGCCAAGTTCAGTGGTATTAATCCCTCCATAATCTCCACAAAATATCAACTGCGTTATTCATTTGGAAAATCAAAATCAAATCCACGCGCCTAAGTAGATGTTACAAATAAATAGGAAACTAACAAATTTAGGTAAGAAACAAGATAAAATAAAGCATAGTTTATACCTGAATATTCGTTTGACAACCTGCTACTTATACTTCCTCTGGTAAATCAAAGTTTAATCTTTCACATTCTGTCAAAGTAGAATATAGAAAAACCATAAAACCTATAGGCTAGTGTCTCTGCACCACTCATGAAAAGGTTCCATATATTCAGCTGGCTCATTATATTCATGTTGATTCAACAGAGTTTTGAGCAGCGAAGGAACAAGTATAGGGAGTGCCTTCTCATCAGATCCCTCGTGGTCTTCTTGGAGTTTAATCTCTTCATCACAACGGTGCTCCAGAACTCAACAGCTCGAAGTGTAACTGATTCCTCACCGCCTTTGATAGCGTTAGCAGTCAGGTTGAATATGATTTGCATATAAGGATTTAAGTGCGTACAATATGTGGATGCAATTGCAACAAGGCATTCGAAACTGCATGTCTGATCTCCATTTCTTGAGATACATCAGTGTCACAAATCACCTTCACTATATGGCTCCGCTCCATAGCGTTTGCAAAGTTGTTTCCAGAAAAATCAAGAGCGTTATATCGAGTTTTAACTGCTGCAAGGCGGACTTCGACGCTTAGCTCTGCCTGGTTCATTTGCTGGGCAACATTCATAATAGCATTCACCTGATCCTACTCCAAGTTCTCGGAAGGAATATCCTCACAGATATACCCCAGTGCCTCTAGTGTTGCTTGCTATAGTGGAGCAGATGCACCATCCTGCGTGATGTTTCCCTGCAATTCGGCGATGAGGTCTTTCCATTCCTGGCAGGGTATCTCAATGGATGCAATCTTTCCAATGACTCGTGATGAGGCCTGCCTGGCTTCTAGCGCCGAAGATCCAAGTGTTTACAAACAATGCCTCCTTATTCCTTAATCTTCGATCTGATAGATGGATCCATATTGACCCACTGTTGAATCAGCAGCTCTTTCTTTGAAGAATTCTTCGTGTCCAATGAGTTCTTGAGGATAATACCAGCAAGCCTTCTAGACTCTGGTGGCCTTTCATCACTTGAGATCTCTACTGATAGGGAGAGGAGAAAGTTGGGAAGATTCTGCTCCTGGAACAGCTTAAGATTGTCTTCTGCTATCGATCTAAGATTACCATCCATTGATTGGGCAGCTAGCACAATATCAGTCACAACAAAAGTTGTATCAACTGTCCAATCAAGCATCAAAGAAACAAAATTATGGATTAGTAAGCAACGTTCAGAAATATAAACAATTACACACAAACTACGAAAAAATGGCGTCCATCGAAAGCTAAGACACAAATAACGAAAGCTAAGACATGTAACGACTAAGGGCTATTACATGTCGAGAGGTTTTGCAGAGAGTTGGAAAATCCAAGACAGGTACGGAAGCTATGAATCAGCTGCTGCAACAAGAATCGACACCACCTTCAATTTGTGCCATTTTTTTGTTTGTAGCAGTTCAGCACATGACAAGGATCACTCATGTAAGCTTTTATCTCACTAACTTCTGAAGATAAGCCTGAGAATAGAACCTCCACTGTGTCCAGTCGTTTCTCCATTGTCCCAAAACCTTTACAACTACCTCATGCAACCCCTCAGCCATTTTTGAAAGTTGAGCAATGCTGGCGACGATTGGATCAGGATTAATTGTTCGTTGTGGCTGATAAGAGTTGGGCACAGGCTGCTGGTGTCGGACCTCTGTAACTTCAGGCTGCTGGTGTCGCACCTCAGCTAAGGCAACAAGTAGTTCTGAATACAGTTTTGGAAGCTGCAGGGTGTACTTTTTGAGACAGCAGTTGGTTTCGATGTTCGCAAGGTCAAGTTTCAGATGACGAGAAGACAAAAGATATGAGGTGCATATGGTAATGCATGGTTTGAGTTTCCATGGCCTCACACATCTCACTAAGGAGGAAATGTGCGATATCAAAATGCTTTCAATGGTATATGGCATAAGCAAGTAAGCAAGCTTGAGAAGCATGGTGCTACGACTGCCCGATCGACTTCCTGATCTAGGAAGAAGTGTATTTCGATTTATCTTTTGAATGAGATCAACTTCAGTTTTAAGATCCCGAACTAAACTGGTGTCAAGATTAGGTACTCGAAAGAGAGAGTGGACATCAACATCATTCCATGTGTGCAGAACAAGGCTTTCAGCTCTAAGCTCAATTAGCAAGGCCTTTCGAGATCTTCCTTGGTAGCAAAATAATGCTGCGAGCCTATCATAATCCATTTTGTTGCGACTAGGATCAACATAAAGAGTGCCATAAAATTGTCTCGCGACATCTTCATTCCAAACCCAAGCTGAATTGTCATTGGCTAGACCTTTGAGACCAAGATCCTCATACTTAGTAGACAAGTCGAAAGCCATGCTTCAGCCTCATCTGTATCTGACCACTCGACAAATCTATGCTTGAACACTTGCTGACTGCGATAAATCTGATCATATAGCTCTTTTTGCTCATTGTCCCATAAATTGAAGTCACAAGGAGTAGATCTATCAGCATCATATGGGTTACACTGCTTCTGCTTCTTAATTTCAGGATCTCAACTGACCCGATGACTTCTTCCTTTTCTGCCGCTGCTTCTTTTCCCTAGCCATGCCTACTGGAGGAAAAATGCCAAGACTAAATTATGTAATCAGCTTAATTAAGTTTCCTAAGTTGTAAAATTAGGTAACAGATGCTAACTAGGTAGCCTAACTTTGGAGTTATCACACGGTAACTGTCCTTGTTAAATTTGAACTTATTTATGTCCAGTGATGTATATATCAACAAAGCTAGTATGTAGGGATGTGTACATACTAAGTATGAAAAGACAAGCACTTTGCCGGCCTCTCCGCGCCCGGCTACTGTTCTAAGGAACATAGCTACAGTGTTGAATAGTCAAACAATCCCCGTCGTCAAATCTCGATCCAACGGCATGCCCAGCATCTCCGTGACGCTTTTCTAAATAAACCCCTCACAAATCCAGCACCTGCTCCGCGGTCCACGATTTCACGAAGAAATGGACCTACACGCAAATTGTCGAAACCTCAGGGACCTCCATGCAAAACAACGCACAACTCCCCTCTCTCTCCTCTCTCGCGCGCGGCCGCGACCTCGCCGCGACGCCGACGCGCTCCCCCGCCGCTCCAGGCCTCCCGGTCAGATCGACGGCAACTGCGGCCTCCGGCGTCGCCGCATCTCCCTCCTCGTCGTCCTTCGCGTGCCGAAACGCCGCCCCGGCGGCGGAATCGTCCCCGCCGTGCCGCCGTCCCTCCGCCGCGGCCGCTCCGGCGACGCAGAAGAGGCGGCGCCGCCAGCTTCAGGCGCCCCGCGACCAGGCGCATTCGCCGCGCACAGCGCGCGCGACCCAGAACGCCGTGGTTCAACGCCGCCGTCGCCGCCGCGGCAGAGCCCGACCGCTGGTGACGTCAGCGTGACGTCCCAACGGCCTGGGCTGGCCAACTGGGCCGCGTGTTGGGCTGGGCTGGCTACTCCGCAGCTGGCTCGGCCTTTTTTTTCCCTGTTCTTTTTTCCCTGTTTTTCTTTTTCTGTTTTCCTTTTTTTTAAAACTTTTGTAATTTTTGTGTCCATCCAAATGATTATAAAAAAAATGTTTACAACAACAAATTAAAAAGCTTGAATTTTTTCTATCGACCAATATTTGGATAAGTTCGTGCAAAAAACACAAACATGTTAGACCATTTAAATCCAAATTTGAAATTTAAGACTGCAAAAAAAAAACTCTTTGAAGCCCGATTATTTTATGAACGTGACATGTGCGTTTCCCACTTTTAACAATTTTTTAAATCTAAACGTTTTTTAAATCGTAAATTTTCCAATTACAGCAATTTCAAAATTAGAGCAATCTCTATAATCCAACCATTTTTAAAACGATTTTTTTTAATTCCGATGATTTCCATACTTAAACAATTTCAGAATGTTGCCATTTTCAACTTCTAATTTAAAAAACACGTACCATTGTGCACAACTTAAAAAATAGATGAATTTCCAAATTCCAAAACAAAAAACAAACTTTCCACATGACCTAATAAATGCCTATATTGTATTTTCAAACAATATTACCCACTGTCAACTCAAAAAGGAAAAACAAATATCGCGATAATTTCCATCCGATAAATATTTAACCGCATCAAACAAATTAACGTGAATTTCATCCCTTCCTAAAACATTTTTCAAAAAAGTTAGGTTTTCTGACAGGTGTGCCCTTTTCCTTCAATAATTTCCATAAAATAAAAAACATTCAAACTAACTTGATTTTTAAATTTCGACAATTTAAAATACACCCTCTAATTATAAATCGAACTTACCGAATTCTCATGCGATTCATTCACTCACATTATGGAGTCAAAATAGATATTTATGACAAATTACAGACATATTTGCCCATTCCAATTTATGTAATTAAATTAAAATTTTATTCCAAAACACATGCATATTTCAACATTCCAAGCCACTAAGTACCTACAAATACCCTGAACGCAAATTCCACCCAATTTGAATTTTAACACAACTACGCGGCATACAAATTTGAATATTTCAAAATTTTATTTGCCCTGCAAATCTAACCATTTTACAAACATGAAAATAATTCAAAACAAGTAAAACGAAAACGATTGGTTCGCTCTCGCAATAACTCCATAATTTGTAATATTTGTGCAAAAAATGAATGCATTACACAAACAACGCCAACAATTCTATTCACAAAATATATTAGGTAACCAAAATAAAAAACAATTCATATTCACAAAAATATTCACCAACCGCGCGGCGTGACGACGTGCCAAAATTCCACTAGTGGTGGAGTAAAGAGGAATCGCCAACATTGGATGCTAGATGGTTGAGAAGAGAAGCCATATGATGAAAACAAAAGTGGATATCCATTATGCAGTTGAGAAATTACGGATGGAAGCAACTAACAAGAAGGACCAAAACATGGGATCAATGTAAAGGTTGTGTATTATGCAAGCCTAAACTAGTGGGAAACTGGGAAATTGGGCATCAATTTTCGTTTTAGCAAATGGCAACTGCATTTGTAGTCGGAGATGCCAATTTCAAATCACGGACAATGCAGCCCGGGTAAACCTTACATTCAGAGGGAGATTTGAGGCCCCTAAACCTAGGAAGTGGATGGTCCGATCGAACAGAGAAATATGGGGAAGGAGACATAAACGTACCTTTTTTTAGATAATAGGGTGCGGATCCCCGACATCTGCATCAAAATGATGCACACAGCCGCCGCAATTATTAAAGAGTAGCATCTCAAAGTTTACAATTTAAGGGTCACTCAAAGTGGATACAAAAATCAGCCACCTAAATAAAGATTTATCCATCGATTCGCTACAGAAACGTACCTACTCCCTCCGTATCAAAATATAAGTCGCACTGTGTGGTGGTGGGTGACTAGTGCGACTTATATTTTGATACGGAGGAAGTAGCTACCCCCACCACACAGTGTGGTGGGTGACTAGTGCGACTTATATTTTGATACGGAGGGAGTAGCTACCAAGCAAAGAGCGCGTCGGCGACTAGAAACTCCAGCATAATGCTAGCGCTAGCAAGCAGCAGCAGCTAGGGTTTGAGTCGACGGACCCAGCAATGTCTTGCGCGGGAGACGACGGAGGGACGAGGGAGACGCGGCGCGGGATTCCTCCGGCGAAGCTACCTCCGGCCCCCGCACCACCGACGATGGTTGGCGGCGGCGAGCAGCATGGGTTCGCTCACATGGGAGGCGGCGGCGGCGCTCTGATAGTGGACTGTGAACTGTGCTGAAGCCGTAACGGGAAGTGGTGTTAATGGAATTCTGGAAGCATCCACCCGGCCGGTGGTTACTGGTTACATACAGTGCGTGCAATGCACGTATCCAGTTGAGTTTTAATAAATCTGTAAAAACGATATTGATCGTGGTTCATTTTAAGCTTTTTTTTTTGAAAGTAATCGTATTGGAAAAAGTCTAAAACGAACGCTGAACTTATACACGAAAGATAAATCGAACCCAAACTCTCAATCCCTTAAATTGGCAACCTGAACTTGTCAATCCCGGTCTATTTTAACCCTTATACCAGTTTTCCACGTCAGAAAAAAAAACTCAAATTGCTCCTCCCACTGACAGCCCTGACCCACTTGTCATATCTATCTTCACCCCCCCCCCCCCCCCCCCCCAATTTTTCTCTCCCGACCAACTCAACCCGTCGAGCTCCGGCGACTCGGCCATATCTCCGTTCTTCACAGTCCTGTGGGCGCGGTTGTATGCGCACGTCGGCTGTGCATGGCAGCGCCGGAGCACGCACATATGTGCACGCAACTCAAATCTTAAAAAAAGCAAGTAGCTCAATTAGTGCGAGCACGCACAGCAGTTCAATTAGTACAGTACGGAAGCAAGCTGGAGCATGGCACAACAGTATGAACCAAACCAATTCCAGTGAGGCTGCGATGTTTGATGTTCCGCAAATCAGCAAAGATCTTGAGACCGGAGAACTCGAACTCGAGGTATATCCGGGCGAGCTGGGCGCGACAATGGCAAGGGAAAGATGGCGGGCTTGGATTAGTCTGGAGTTGGGGGAGATGCCATAGCGGGGTCTTGTATATTCGGCTGCGACGAGGTCGAGCTCCGCGGCCGGCGTGATAGAGCCTGCGAAGGGGAAGAACTGCGGGCACCACCATAGCGGCACGCAAAGGCGGCGGCGGGCGCGCCCCACGGCGACCCACCCTGACCCGGGTCCCTTCCTCACCCTCCCGTCTGGTACAGCCTTCTACTGCTACGGTGAATCTGAGAAACATGGGAAGAAGACGATGATTATGACACTACTAATCAGTGAGGGTAGCAGGTAAGCCCGGCCAGGATTGTAGAATTCCCAGTAAACCAAACAGGTCTAGGGTCTAAAATAGACCGGGATTGACAAGTTTGGGGTGCCAATTTTATTTTATTTTTGCGAAGAAACAGCCGGATTACATCAAGGTAGAACAGAGAGGATCTCCACGAACAAAGAAATTACAAACCAAATCCTCCTGTAGATCGACGCCGGCGATGAGGAGAGAGACGTGCCGATGGCGCGCCGCCGCTCCTTCTCCATTGACCTTGGATGGGAGAAGATTCCCAAGCGGACGGGAAGTCTTCGGGCCTCGAACTCCGGAGAGCCTCCGCCTCGCTCCGTCGCCATCGTCGCCTCGGTTGACCTCCAGCTGCTTCAGAGATGTCGACCAGATCCGCCGCGGCGAGATCTGGAAGGGGATGAGCGTGCACGGCGACCCCGGAGGGCCGCGAGCACGCGCAGGGCGACGCTCGACCGCGACGCTCCAACGAACGCCGAAGCCGGAGAGGAAGAGCCCACCTGCAAAACGAACACACAACGTCCGCCGCGCCACCGCCTCCTTGACGCCGCCGACGACTACCCTAGCAAACCCTACACTATGTACACGCCGGGGCCCGGGGTTCCCCTCACCTCCCGCCGCCGAAGCGGCCGACGGAGGCGAGGGAAACCGGCGAGCCGCCGGCGGCGAGGTGGATCTGACGGGGTGGCTCAGAAATATCGCCTCTCTTTCCGCAGGAGAGGATAAGGTCCAAGGCTCCTAGTTTGTCGGTACCGGGCGGAGTTCATCTTGGGGTGCCAATTTTAGGGATTGAGAGTTTGGGGTTCGATTTATCTTTCGCGTATAAGTTCAGGGTTCGTTTTGGACTTTCTCCAATCGTATTTCAAAAGTGAAATGTCTAAGATATATTTTAAGTGTACTTAAATTGTTAAGAAAAAAAGGCAAGAATCAAAGAAACATAGCTTCCAAAATAATGTCAACTCAGAAAAGAAAATTACAGTGTTACAAATTGTTAGCTCTCATAGAGAAAGAACAATTTAAATGAGGCAATAAGAACAATATTAGAAATTATTTGCCCATGATAACGATGATTAAAGTGTGAAGAGATTCATTTTCTGATTGGGCCATTAGCTTGTGTGATTTTGGGTTAGATCACTCTGTAACTCAGCACGCACACCATGGGAAGATCTAGCGAAGAATGACCATCCTCAGTACCTTGGCCCTTTATTTACTGAACTGACGATGGCCAATTGGAGATGTCGCCACGCAAGCACAAGGGCCGCGCTGACAGCCTGACATACATGGCCTTGTTGGTGTCAGGCACCGCAGTGACCGACCGCATGTGTCGAAACTGTGCCGAGCTCGTGCTTGTCGATCACGGCCTTGACAATGTCACAATAGCAGGAAACACATATGTTCCTAAGAGGATATACTAGTACATTATGTAAATCCAATTCTAATTAGGTAAAAAAGTTTGTGCTCGAAACAATGGACATTGTCTAACGTGTAACAGTTACACCATTGTGCCACTCCCTAGACTAAACATTGGAACATGCATTGGGTCACTCACGGAACGGTTGTGGTGTGGCAAGCAGCATCACTTTATTCCGCTTGCTAGACCACACACAAGTGTCAACTGTGGTGATCAATATTTTGTTGCAACAAACACAATAAGAACCAGGGAATGGGGATCACCATTCCAAATTTTATTCGAAAAAAATAGAAATATTTCGACAACAGAACACACAACAGGGAGAAAAACTCCGAAGAAACTTATGTACGTACATCATGCCACCAAAAGGAATCAATGGGGGCAAGCATCATGCCGGACAACATAATTCTAATATCACGGAGCCAGAGACTGTGTCTCGGTCGTGGTGAGGATGTGACCTACCTTCACGCCAAACGACAGCTGCCTTATCATTTTTTGGGTACCAATGATCTCTTAGAAACTGAATTTCTTATGCAACAACACAATAAGATTGCAATACCAAACATGTCAACTACCACCATATCATCCAAAATACCATCAGCAATAACAAGTTTGCATCCTGCAAGTGCATAATTAACAAGCCATCATATAGTGTATAAGTAATTCAAACACACTCGATAGTCAAGAAGGTTTGTGAACAAAAGGAGCCATATTTGGTAAAATGACTGATGTCTAAAGAAGACAAGGAAATATTTGCATGTCAATCCACTCACTAATACTACAAAACAAAAATCACTTGGTAGGCACTCTGGGTCTAATGATGTTCTCGAACTTGATGGTGTCTTTGAGCTAGATGATGTTCCCATCCCAAGCATTATATTTCTGGAACATCTCAATTTTGGATCCTAAACAAAAAAACGACACATTATTGGTGCACGAGGGACTAGTGAAGACAGAGAAACACCAGCAGATAAATCCACTTGGCACCATGACAAGGAAGATTCACTTAGTAGGTAGCTCGGGCTTGAGCTTGATGTTCTCGGACTTGATGGTTGTCCTCGAGCTTGATGATGTTCCCGCCTTTGCATAGATATTCAAACATGTAAAATATGATTTTTTTTAAGATTCATGAACAAGTGACTGTAAGGATTTACATGCCAAGACGGTCATGGTTCTCCATTAAAGAAAAGATAGCATTCTGAAGCTAGATCTTGTATGCTCGGGTGATTCTCTTTTATTTATACATAGCGACAATCTCACATTAAGTTTAGCTGGTTATAATAAATTCTAAATGCTTATCATCCAACCACCAAAATCATTTCCAAGAAAATAACGTGTTTACATTCTTTTTCATTAAATGAGATTTCAAATCAGGATCCATTAATATAAGTGTATACTACGGTAGCACGAAGATCATCACATTCATGACAACATCTAATTTTCTTGATTCATTATCATTTTTACTTTGTATGCAGATTTTTGAGTTTCCTATGAGCTATTTTAAAAATATTATGATATTAACTCTCGGCACTAATCTAGGTTCGGTCTAGTTACAATAATCTAATTTACACTAAACTTTTATACTTTTTCATAACTTATTTTATTATATTAAAGTCACAATGAGTGTATTTTTCTATTCCGTGGTGGGCATAGTTATCCAAAAATAAAATGGTACTAGTAATATTAGTGCAGCAATAGTTCATTAGAAATACAATTAATTATGCACAATTTAAATTATTTTTTAACAAATAATATCCAAAAAAATATTGTATCTCCATTGGCTAAATTTTGACAACTGCAATATTTATACATTCTTAAATAATTTAGCATACATATCAACTACATATAGTCCAAAAAATATCTTAATAGGAGTTTTCATGTATCAATTTGCAAGAAAATTATTGAAACTTCTAGATTGTAAATTGAACTATTTATATGACTACCAATTGTTCGTTGTAAATTGTCTATTATAAGTTACCATGCGCCCAATAATAATCTGACAACACATGCTTGCTTTGTATTCGGTATTTAAATAGGATCATTCGTATTGACCATGAACATACATACATACATACATACATACATACATACATACATACATACATACATACATACATACATACATACATACATACATACATAGATGTATGTGTATAATTTGATATGTTGGGCTCATCGTAACATTTTTGGTATCATCTTTTTTTTTTTGCTGGTTTGGGGTAGCTCATCATGTGTACCACATGATTTTTTTAGTATCATCTGGTGTACACAACAAATCACATAATTTTACCAAACAAAAAGTTTTGCATAACATTAAAATTGAAAACTTGTTTACATACATTACCCGTAACTAAACTCTCATGCAAGATACGTGGTGTGGAGTTGCTCCTACACACTTACTGGGAATTTCCTATTTATGTAATAGTTTTTTGGACATGTTATATAATAGTATAGTAATTATGAAAATACTTTATTATTGAGCCTTCCTACTCTTGGAACCCGGGGTTGACATCGACAAAACTGAAGCGTGTTTACAAGTATGACATCGATAAATAATGCTTCTCTTAGCACATCCTAATCAATTAATAGACCATATTATACACTTCTCCAAAGGCCCTAAACCAGTATTGGCCTATAAGCCCATGGAAGTCCCCACATTTTTAAGCCCGCGGTGAGTCGAGCCGAAACCCAAACACTGGGTGTGGCAAGACCATACATAGTGTCGAAGGTGTAACGAAGACAACATGCTTAAGTCGTTCGCTACGTTGTAAAAAGTGTGAGGTGCAACGTACGAGGAAATGAAAAACAAGTGAGGACCTAACAAATACTTACTCTGACTGGAAATGATTGGCACAAATTTGTTTAAATACGAATGTATTTAGACATTTTTAGTGTGTAGATAAATTCATATTTAGACCAAGTTGTGTCAATCATTTTTGATAGGAGTGAGTAATGAAGACACGTTCTCAGCACCTTGGTCTTTTCTTTACTGAAAACGACAACCAAATTGACATGTCACCTCACAAGCACAAAAGCTTCACCGGTGACATACATGATACATGGCCCGTTGGAAATTCAAAAAATACATGGCCTGTTGGTGTCTAACGCTACCACATGTTTACGTGCTCCCTATGCCCCTATTGAAAGAAACAATTTTAAATGTGACAAAAAATTACGAAAAAATGTGAATGTTCACAAGATATGTGTGTATAATCTCCAAAAATTTCAGGTCTAAATTCGAAATGAAAACAAAAAGACAAATTTAGCACGAATAGTATCATTAGTTTTATGTTTTTTATAGATTTTGATGTATTCTACCAAGATGCAAAATCTCAATGGCAAATACCTTGTATTTTGAGACATACAAAAAAGATAAACCTGACAAATTTTGGAGGTTCAAAGTTTTTGCACCGTTCATCACATGAGATGTTCACTTTTGTCATTATTTTGAGTGGTTATTTTGTCAATGTTACACAGGCAAGAATACAACACATTTCGAGTTGAGACTTCGCACATTGATAAAAGACATCACTGCATACATTTAGATTTTTTAAACTTTAAAATGTATGTGTTCAATTTTTTTTCCAAAAACAAGCTACATGCTGGACCGCAAAACGCCACACTCGTTATTACGCCGGTTTGGGGCCTTTTGCAGCCGGATCTGCTAGGGTTGCTCTTGCTCTAAGAGCAGCGAATTGTAAAAACAGAAAAGAAGAGGGAGTAAAAAGAGAGGAGAAAACTCCATGGCGGCCGAGGGTTCCAGCGGCGGCGGCGGCGGCGCCCAGAAAACCTCGTCGCCTCAGAAGACAAGAGAGCGTGGAGCGGCGAAATTCCTCGCCGGCTTGCCATCGCGCGGCAACTTCTCCTCCAGCTCCATCTCTTCCAGCCTGGTACGCACGCGCCCCCGCTAAAACCATGAACGGTTCTGTTCCTGGACGCGTCTAAATCTCGGGGTGAGAGGAGTCTGAATCCACTTTCGTGATGTGACCTGCGCAGGGAGGCCTTAGGGTTTACGTCTGTGAGCACGACACAGATCCTCCAGGTCAGTTGGACCTTGCAGTTCTCCATTTCGATTAGCTGATTCGGTTAAATTTTGTTCTTTAATTTCATTTGTGATGGCGAAGGGTATGTGGGGGGGGGGGGGGGGGGGGGGGGGGGATATTTTGGTGTAACAGAATCTGTATGTTGGGTTCAGCAAGGTTTGTGAAATACTGAAATTAGATTTCTTTGCTGTACGTTTTGTGGATACTCTTCTGTAGTTTTAAGTGAGGCTTTTAGGTTTAATTTAGTTTATTATTTTGGTGCCTGAAACGTGAGACTAGCGTGTACTGTTAATGTGAGGAAGGTGCATTGATAGAGAAGGTTCTATATCCACTGTTCTTGGAGTACTGTTCAGTTTATATCAGTGCTTTAGTCTAGTGTAATAGCCTAAGAGGTAACAGAAAATATAGTTAATCCTGATATTGGACAGAGATTAATGTGAATGAATGGGATTTAATTTTGCATCCACTGTAGGTCTTTTGGGGTTGAGAAAAATCGTCTTAAAGGCTGTTTGCTTGATATGATGTTAGAGTTATGAACTTGTACTATTATATTGGACACTGGAAATTGATGGATTACTGTAGGTCTATGTTGCAAGGTTTTTGAGTCACCGAGCCAAGTAAAGTTGCCAGCCCTGTGACTCGCTGTATAGTCGCCCAAGTCGCGAGCCCCCCTGATTTTGAGAAAATGACGCCCAAGTCATGCGCCCCCTGATTTTGAGAAAACGACGGTGACTATAGAGCGGTTTTTCGCGACTCAGAAACCATGCTATGCTGTGTGTCTGATGAGTGTTTGCTCTGAAACTGTTGTAGGTATAACTTTAGATAGTAGGGCACTGGGAATTTGGTTAAGGTATTGTTCTTTCATTTCTAGTGATAAGGATCTAGCATTTCTATAATTGGAGGTATTACTGGGGGCACATATAGTGGTTTAAGGCCTTGCTATTTCATTAATTTTCCCTCATAAGGTTATTTCTCAATTCTGATGTTCGATAACATTGCTGTTTGGAACCTCTTTCTGAAATAGGAGTAAACCACATGGACAATTTAATTCAATTTTGGAAGTAAAGAGTTTACATACAAACATGAAAATATTGTCGCGAAAGTTAAACCTACGAAGATTTGCAGTGTTACCAGGTATGGGTGCATGTGCATGGTGGCTCCCAATTTCCATGAATTCGTGGTGCTAAAGTAAATTTAATATAATATGCTGTATAACATGCGTGGTTTTGACATCAATTGAAGTTTATTATGTCAGTATTTTTATGAATGTTGCGCAGATGCATCAACGCAACACAAACAGTTATCATCACAAGTGTTTGCAATTTTCCATAAATGTTGATAAGTTGATATAGGGCTTGCTTGGTTTGATGCCAAAATTTGGATTTTTAATGTTTTGACAAGCAAAAAAATTGGCTGGCTACCAAATTGTCTAGCCCACCTCTAAAACATCGTCAATTTTGTGCAAGTTTTGGCAATGCCAAAACATTGCCTAGCCCAATTTTGATAGCAATCTAAGCACGTGCATATATAATATGAAAATAATATACTTGCCCCTTCTATGTACATTGTGTGCCCTGTCTTGTAAATATGATTCCTTTATAGTTTACCATCGGGGCTTCGCTAAAGTTTTCTATATAAAACAAGTGTACTTGTGATAACTATGAAACAATATTCTTGCATTGTTCACTGCAGATTATCTTACTTTGCATCTGGCGCTGGTGAACTGGGAACACATTTGCCACCTGTTGGGGATGTTCTTTTTTGGCAAAGTGCAAAGCTTTCGTCTAGATGCATGTATAGGAAAGAATAACATGCCTTTGAGGAGGTTAATTAAAATCTAGACACCCTGCTACAGCTAAGGAGGCTGGTGTTGCACTATGGCACAGAGCCCTATTGTCGCGGACAGCGAACAAAGAAGTGCTTCTGCCATGATCTTCTCTCCCAGTTGTGAATACCCTCAGCCATTCACCCTCAAAGATGCAAGTGTTGGAAATGAGCCAGGTGGAGAGCACGACGAGAGAGGCCACCCATCCACTGCGTGCCGGTATCGCCATGGAAACCGTAGACTGCTCGCCATCAGACTATCAGAGCTGTGCTGGTGAACAGTCCCCAAGCTAAGACCTCGTGGCAAACCAGTCTGGAGACCCAGTCCATGAGAAGTTGGAGCATTGTCCTCAACTGCTGGTCACAGAGGAGGCATTGAGGCGCGTGGGGAAGGCCGTGACGAGCAAGAGGGTTGGCCATCCAACACCGATCTTGGCATGCCAGCCAAGTGAAGAAGCGATGTGACTGGGAACCCACTCTTCCAGCTGAGCCTCCATGAACAGGATCTCACAGCACACAGGAAGAAGGCTTCATAGCCAGAGTGAAGCCAACAGAGCAGTTTCCATGCGTTGTCCAGCCCATCTAAGCGCGTCACGTTATTACCGAACTGAAACGCTGCATACCACACCAGAGCCTCACGTATTGGACCACTGCATAGTGCACCAGAGCCTCACGTATTGGACCACTGCATAGTGCACCAGAGCCTCACATCTTGGACCCAGCCTATGGCGCTAAGAGCTCCGGTGACCGATCAGATCCTCCTCCATAGTGTGCCGCTGGAGCAATCTCAACAATGTCCTGCCCATGGATTCTCCCAAAACAAGGCAGTCTTCCTATCGCCGACAATCGTAGGATCTCAACAATGTCCTGCCCATGGATCCTCCCAAAACAAAACAGTCTTCCTATCGCCGACAATCGTAGATGTTGACGTGAAGAAGATATATCCCTCTCAATTGTGGAAGAATTGCATGGTTTTAGTTCTTCTTTGTGGCGCTGCCATTTCTGCCACAGTATCATTGACCACACAGTATCTCAATTGTCGGCATACCATAGCATAAATTGACGTGGCAGTAGGCCCCCTTTGCACGTTGATGTGATGAGGCACAAATTTCTAGCTTACCATCTAGCTGAATTGTTATCTGGTTGATTGGGGACTCGGGCCAGCCTATGTAGAGTTGGTTGGTATATTTCTAATCCATGATTGATGTGGAGGTTTGCCTGGTCCTATTTTTGCAGTTCACTTGTCACAAACCGATTACCTGAATATATGTTATTTAGGCCTTTCCCTTTGTAAATTTGACTAATCGATATTTGTGCTATTTTAGAGGGACAATTAATCGAGACGGATACGACAAATATCTTAATCAGACATCTCCAGCTAAAGAAAAAAGAGACTGAGGCCAAAGACGCAGGTTCTCGGACTCCAGGGGAAAGCGGCAAGGGAAAAAGGTAAGACTGCTGACAGCATGCACAACCTAGGCTCTATAGCGTGCTAGCTGGGCATCTCTTTTGTTAGTAAATCTCGTCTTCTTCCATTGTATAAAACTATGTATCCCTGTACATGTGAGATGGATCAGCCTTGTGGCATTTCCTGTTGCATTTAGCAGTTCTTTTGGCCTCTATGGTTATTATGTAGTGAATTAGTTCTCAAAATCTCAGGATCTAGCTTATTCAAATCCATGAGCTCGGAATTTCTTGTGCCTAGTTAATCCATCTGGTTTAAATTTAATGCTGTTTAACTCTGTTAGTACGTCAAAACCTTTTTCTGCTTGTTTGTCATTCCATGTTTGATGTTCCTACTTCCTAAGGGAGTATTCAGTTTGATCCAGAGATGAGAGCATAGCTTAATTTAGATTCCAAATTTCTCACGAATTGAGAGCTTTCTAAATCCATATCGAGTTATTCCTTTTTGTTTCCATTGGATTTAGGTTTAAAAGTTCTTATTTACTCACTTAGAAAATGTGTATATGTCTTACAAGATTCCTTTGATGATAGGAGGGGTTGAGTATAGGATACCTACCTAGCTTTGGGATGGGTCACTCTATAGTGGATTCAGTCTAGGCACAGTTCAATCATACTTCACTTCTATCTGCGGGAAATATCTAATTTACGATTCAACAGAGCTGTTGTTACTCTGAGTATATTGTTCCTGTGACTCTGTAAGCCCTGTGGATTTTTAGTATTTCTGAATGTATTATTTCACATAGTTATTCAATTCAGATGCTATGTTTGTGAATAGCTTTTCTATTGACAAAGGTCAGCAGTATTTATTGAACGCTTAAAATTGACCTCGCTATTGTGAACACAACCAGGGGCTCAACGATTATCCACAAAGTTGATTGCCTCACTTCTGAAGTTCAGTCCTCAATTGTAGCATGTAGGTTTAATCGAAACATATGTTTGCAATTGCCATTCATTCTTGAAATGGCTGTTAAATTATTTTAAAACTTGGACGTCTGGGTTTGGAAGAACCGTTTTTTAGAACTTAGAAGCCTGTCGTTTAGAAGAACCGTGGAAGTGTATCATACATGTTTCAGGCTCTTGACTTAAACCCCACCCAGCACAGTCAATTTGTCTAGGCTATTGTATTTGTTTCCTGATAAAGCCTTTTTGTATAGGTTAGTATTTATACCTTTGAGAAGAAGCAGTGGGGAAGTTGGCTGGTGTCTTTCGCGAATTTATTTAGGTTTGCAATTAGAAACTCATAGAAATGATAAAGAAGCTAAGGACCTATGAAGTGAGAAGTGACTACTAAGGGCTTAACTATAGTAGCAACCTGGTATGATCTCGTGCATTAAGTTCGTGGAGTTACTTCAGAATGCGGATATTCTGTTACAAATCATGCAATGCTCTCGAAGTATGCGTACCTTCTTCTCAAGACTTGTAATTTTTTTAATTCAAAAGGCTTTTATTTTTCTTTGCCCGCTTATCAGTGATTTAACTTCACGTAACTTCGATACGGAAGTAACTGTATTTCTTTTTCTCTAGATCGGCTGCCAGAAGTTTGGACGTGCAAAATTCATCAAAAAGGCCCAACTTGGGTAGTTCTTCAGGGCTGCCATCCTCTGGTAAGTTCCATAATAATGTTCTTCACTTTTATCTTCACCTCCGAGTCTTCTATTTTGATCATCTCTGAGTAAATGGATGTCGTGAAAGTGCATACGGTGTGAATCTTGGAGGCAGATAGAGCAATATCTGTCATACAGTGTCAACAGAAGCCAAATTTGTCTAATTTGACTGAAGTGGTATAAGTAATCAGCTTACATCCAACTTCTTACCACAAATTCCGTTTTGACTTATAAGTGAATCAAGTCTATCCATGGTTGCTTTTGTACATAATCAAGCCTTATTTAATAGTAATCACATGTCTCGTCATACACTTGAGATTTATTAGTATAGGTCTTAATCATGCATGCTTTAGCATTTTAACATGTGAAATTAACGCACTCTTGTCTTTTTCCAAAACCCCAATAGCTCTGTTGTCTCACCGATCTAATGGATACTTTAACCTTGCAGAAGAAGCAATATCTGGCTTTTCACAGCATACACTGCAATCCTTCACTGTAGAGAGGTTGCGGGCACTTCTCCGACAAAGAGGCTTGACAACTAAAGGGAAAAAGGCAATATATCTATGCTTGACTATCTTATTCTGATTTTTTTATTCATTTGACTTCTTGAGCTAAAGCTGTAGATTTTATTGGAAATAACTTCATCGAAGATCAAGTCTATGTTGTACATTTAAAATCTTAGATGACTCGAATATGCTCGAAAACAGTTAAATTTATATTTGAAGCTTGTTAATTGTAGAATATGCAAAGTGTTGTGAGAAACCTATCTATCGCATATCATGCTAGTAAGTTTTACAATGTCTTAGCAAATTGTATGCTTAATGGTAAAATTAATTTGCGAGCAAAATCCAAATATCTTTGATGCAACTCAATTAAATATGATAAGGATGAAATACAAAATTCTGGAAAAGCAAACCCATCTTCTTGAGTTGCTAGTGATGCTATTTTGGACTATTGCTTTCTGTATGATGCACTTGGTGGTTTTTGTGCTAATTCACGTTATTCTGTGCCATTTTCTGTGTTATAAAAGGTGGTATAATTGTAAAATAATGCTGAGGCAGTGTTCGTGCATGCATAACCCAGTTTGGGGTCACCCATCTTATTGAGAAATACTAACATTATTATGGTGGCCTTATTGCAGGACGAACTGATCACTCGCTTAAGGGAGTCGCAGAGTTGACATCAATCTCAAGTTCCCTCCTTTTGCGTGTGGTTAATCTGGCAATGTAAAACGTTGGTGAGAGCTGAATATCAGGTGTACTTGTTGATTGTTTGTTTTTGTATGAATCCAGGTGATTTACTCTTGTTCAGCATTGTGAGCTTATGATGAGATTAGATGTGTTGTAGTGAGCTTTCACTACTTTATGCCTATCACTACTTCATGACGACGTGTGTCGCATGGAGCACACCCATGCGGGAGGCAGCGAAACGTTTTCAAGTGTGGGTCTTGTTTTCCCTGGTTTTACCCACTTAAACCGTATTTTCCCTTTGCGCGATATTCTTTCCCTCTTTGTGCACCCGTGCTGCTATTTTTGCTTTTAGCTCTGGTTTTTTCTCAATTCATTGTTGGGAGTTAGCACACTCACTTATAGCATAAATTAACTTGTACTACCTCTGTTTATTTTTTTTTTTGAAACGAAGGCAAAAGCTTTGCCTTATGTATTAATTAAGAGGAAGGTGCCCGGTTTATTAATGGAAGAAACCGGGCGAAAACCATACAACGAAAAAGCCATCCGCCACAAAGACGCCCACCTACTACAGCCGCGAACAACACGCCGCAAAGAAACCCCACAACCTGGACACGACAACCCCCATCTATCAAGCAACTCCGAAAACTCTAATGACACCTATCCTTCTTGTCTTCTTCTTGAGAGATTTCTCCACCTTCTTGATTACACACTCTGGAGCCGTCCCCGCCAACACGGAAGCAATCTCTTTGCCATATCCAGGCAAAGCCGCCTCCAAATCGACGAGTAAGTCACAAATCTCTTTTCCAAAGAGAGTCTCGGAGTTAGACGTCAACACACATGCCTTATCAACCTCGTCACCCAAGGGTGACTCTGATGTAGCAACCACACCACCTACAGGAACCACACTCCCAATGGACTCGAGCGAGAGAGAGGCAACGCCGTCCACAACACCACTCTCCTCGAAGTCCAGCGCACCTCTATCCTCGCTCACAGGGGCAGACGTCACAACAAACTGCGTCGATGGGCAAGGACTGCCACGAGGAGAGAAACAACCGTAGCGAAGCGCCTCCTCAGCCACAGACGACTGCTGCTCAGCGGAGACAAAGCCTCCCCCTGGGTGAGCCCCAAGCCCTCAGAAACACATGCCTTCGCCGGGTGCGAAGGACCATCAACGCCTGCCAACAACAACTTGAGAGTTGCCACCTCTTCACGAAGAGGGCGAGACGCCTCCTCAATGCGATCAGCGACCAGCTGACAGAGCTCCAAACGCAGCAAGGCAAAGTGGGACTGGAAGGCAGAGTCACTGAACTCCTCGCAACACCTAGGAGAGGGCCTTGGCTGCACCGCAGGACACGACGAAGAGTGGCACACAACCTCAGCCAAACTCTGAGGCGACGAGGGACGACGAGGCTGAGCAGACGGCAAACAGCTCCGCTGGAAAGGAGCATGAGTGTCCGAAGAACGAGCCCGGGCATCCGGAGAGCAAGAGCGAGCAGCGGGAGAGCGTGCACGGCAGAAACGCTCTCGATGACCAGGACGACGACATCGGATGCATCTGAACGGCCCTCGACATGTGTTGACCTGGTGGCCACGCTCTAGGCACCGAAAACACCTTCCTCGAGCCCAACGCTTGAAGGCGAGGCTACGGTCGAGACCTTCTTCCCGAAGCGGAGACGATGGCGCGCGACTGGGACGGCCGCCCCGACCAACCCCAACCATCCTCATCATCTAGAGCGGCAACATCAGCAGATAGGCTGCCGCAGGGCTCTGCAAGCACCTCCTCAACATGGGGCATATCGACGTTGCCGTGAACCAAGCCAGAAACAAACAACTCTTCATCGTCTTCGATGGAGCCCAAAGAAGAAGAAGCAACAACATGGAGGGGCACCTCTGCAACTAGGCCGCCCGAGGCAGCCGGTGACAACGACAAGGATCCCAGTCCCTCTACTATCACAGCAGGGTCGGAGCCAAACTCTGGAGCAGCAGCAATAGGAACAGTCCACGTTGTTGATTTGGAGGTCAGCTCGGCCGAGAGCATCTCGAAGACAGACTCCACCGACAAGGGAGCCGAGGGGCAGCAACATGGCTGCGGCAACCGTGGAGAGACCGATGACTGCGATGGGGAACAAGCAGCACCGAAGCTAGGAGCTGAGGCATGTGCGGCCGGCATGTCTTCCGAGGCTGTAGGCCCAAAGCGAGGACGAGGACGAGCGCGAGGCCGAACCACCCGACCCCGGATGGCCGGGTCGGACCTGCGGCGGGAGAGGGCCTCCGCGGCCAGCGCGTCGACGAGGAAGCGGGCGGGAGCGTGAGGCGAATCATTCGTGGTCCTTGTGTCCGCCTCTCCGAGCCGCGGCATGGTCAGTGTTGGGCCGCGGCGAGCTTGGGACGCTTCTGAAGCGGTCACAGGGGAGGTCTCCAGCGTAGAGTCCTCCTCTCCGCCTCCCATGCTAGAGTCCAGGCAGGAGAATCGCGAACCGGACGATGAGGATGCGCGGCTCGGCGGAGAGGCGTTGATGCTCGGCGTCGCTAGAGAAAATCGTTGCCAACCCGAGGCGTTGAAGGCCGGCGGCGCCAGGGTCAGCCGTCGCCTTCCACAAAGTACCCTTCCCAGAGCCAACTCGACGGGGCGGCCCAGAATAGCCGGGGCGAGGAGCGCTGGATTCTGAACGGCGGCGTGCTGCAGCTTGGACGGAACCTCCGGGACCGCCTCCTCGGGCTCGAACGCGGCAGGGCATGGGGAGTACGAAGACGGAGGCCCTGAACTTGAAGCCCGGCGGGTCGCGGGAGCTCGGCGGCCATGGGGCGCTGGCGGAAGCTCCAGGGCAGCAGCGTCGCTGCAGCGTCAGCAGACCACGCCGCTACATACCGCGCGGCTGGGAAGAGAGAGGTCGCTGAGGGGTGGCCGGATCTGGTCGCGGCGGCCGAAGAGAGCACCGGAGCGAGGAGATCAGGCTAGTGACGCCGCCGCATCGCCCGTGGACGCCATGGTCGCACTTTGAAAGTTTTTCGTTGGAGAGATTGGGCCACTACCTCTGTTTATGATTATAAGACGTTTTGAGTATTGCACATAATGACTAGATACATACTAAAATGAGTGAATAGGTATACTAAACTATGTCTAGGTACATTTACATACATATTAATCTTGAAAAGGGCTAAAACATCTTATAATTAAAAACAGAGGGAGTAGCAACTGCAAATAAAAAATTCGACATATTGAGGCCTTGGTAATTGCGCACATTAGTTGTAAGGACGTGCTATGGCTTGACCGCGCCTTGATCACGCGGCCTACGAATCTTAAAATTCTACCACGAGATTTGTCTACATCCGTAGTCGAGCTGACGACTAATCAAGACTGTTTATTGATAAAAGATTTCGGGGTACTTGTACCCTCCGTACATTGGTGAAGTTAACTTGGCCATACCTACACCATCCCAAAGAACACAACTGGTTACTCTAGAATTTAGGCGGTGGATTCCACCTCCTGATAATCTGTCAAGAACTAATGTGGATGGTGGTCTATCTAGAGAGATGGGTACTGGAGCAGCTGCAGCTGTTTGCAGAGACTCGAATGGAAGATACCTTCTGAAAGGGATTTCTGACCCAGGTACTTTAGAAGCTCTTGCTTGCAGAGAAGGTTTAGCTTTGGGTGATGATGTATCCATCTCGAGGCTTTTTCTGGCCTCGGATTACAAGGGAGTTACAGATGATATTGCTGAGGATTCAATGGGAGTTCATAGCTGCATAACTCGGGAGATAAAGCACAGGAGCCGGTCCTTCCTGGAATGTCGTTTTGTACATGAACGGAGGAGCTCTAATACTGAATCCCACAATCTCTTTAGGTGTTGGCCGCCACCTGTGGCTGGGCACACCGTACGATCCCAATATTGTCTCTACTATAAAAGTATGGAGTGCCGGACGGACGAAATCGGACGGACCACAAAACGCGTGATGGGTTCCGTCATCTGCCTCCGCCTGCGTTTCTCCGGATAGATCACCAGCGATCCATTAGCGCCCGCATTAAAATCAGCGATCAATTCTCTCCTCGCCCCAATCCATCAGCCATTCAGCACAATCATCGGCCCCAATCCATCAGCCACAATCATCTTCCTCGCACGCGCCCGCCGCTGGAGCACCTCGCACGTTGGCGCCTCCATCCTCCTGATGCGTGGCCGTCGCCGGACACCTTATCCACATGCGCTAATCTGATTCCAAATCGATTTCCAGCGGCAGGGGTGACCACAGGGCCCTGGGTGACCAGATCGGAATAATTGGAGCCGACGGCGATGCGCGGAGGCTGGTGTGGGACCTGGAGGTGAAACTCTAATACCAGGAGCGAAGGCGACTGTCACACCTAATAGCGATATCCCATCCCCCTAAACAGGAGCGAAGGCGACTGTCACACCTAATAGCGACCTGCACGCTGGCTCTGATACCAGATGTTAGCGGCCCAAAGGCCAGCCCACGCTCGACCAGCGTATCGGGAGGCCCAAGGCCTCTCTCTGCCCAAAAGACCGGCCTGAAGGGAGAGGTTTGCCCAGCTATCCAAATTTTGGTCCTGGTAATCATTGAACATTGCCTCGTACATGTTCATTACGTCTTTCAGAGATAGCATAGCAAGTGTCTCCTTTATTGGGTCATCAAGGACCTTAATTTCAGCCTTGATACTACAACGAATACGGGGAAATAATACTAAGGAATAGAAACAAGCGAAACAGAAATGCCAAAACTAAAACGGGAATTTACTCGCAATTTCTGCATCAAGGGGCGTCGCATAAGCCACGGGCATCTCGGGATGGTAGACGCCTGGAGGCATGTTAGGGAAAGGTTGTACCCTCCCGACTGTCGTGGATGCGTTACGTGGTACCAGACGCGAGGGGATAGGTGGTACCTCGCAGGATCCCGGGGAGTGAAGTACTTTGATTTGGGTGCAAAACGATCCAACCCTACGACAGGGCGCGGCGTTCCGTTATTTGGGATTGGCGTCTCGAGCCCTTTGAGGCAGGCACTCCCGAATCTTGCCGACTGACCATTCAGTATGTGGAAGATCATTTGACAAGTATAGACTTTTGGTCTTCATCGGTTGACACATATCGGAGGTTCTGAGTTGTATAATTATTTGGCAGATCATTAGACAAGTATAGACGGTTGGACATCATCAAGTGAAACAAATCGGATGTCACTTTTTTGGTGGGTAGGAAATTTTCCGTTCGCACTTCTATATGTCACTCCAAGAAAAATATGATTTGTCACTCGAGTAAACATGTGGGTTGGTGGCAGGGCCCTTGCGGCCAGAGGAAATTTCATAGAAGAAATCATCGCTGCCGGAGAGAGGAGTGCATATGCAGAAAAAATAAAATAGACAAATTTGGAACGCGCTCATCGCCGCCATGGAGAGAGGAGTGAATATGCAAATTTATGCAGAAAAAGTAAAATAAACAAATTTGAAAGAAAAATATGATTTGGAACGCGGTCATCACTGCCACGGAGAGAGGAGTGAATATGCAAATTTATTTAGCGCCTTCAATGCGGCGCAATCAAAAGGAGTTAGTATTGACAAAATTTTTGCAAGAGGTCTACTTGTAATATTTTTGCAGTTGAAACGGTCAATGCCGGCGCTGTATATTTATGGAGGAAAAAATAAAATAAACAAATTTTAAAGAATAAAAAATTGTTTTGCATAGATGGACGCTGCCCCCACTCTTTCAAGAGCTTGGGATCATAGTTGGGCTGCCCGCGACGCAACACACAGAGAGGTGCCCCACTCATTCAAGAGCTTGGGCCAACTTAGATTATCGGTCGCGAAACCCCGACCAGTCTCCTGCTGCTCACCATGCGAGCTCGGTGGTGGAGTAGCAGCGGCCGGGTATATAAGCTGGTGCAACTGGAACTAATTTTCCGATGTGGGACTAAACGGAGTCGCTGCTCGCCTCGCCTTCCAGCGGGAGCGATTCCTTGCACGAGAATCGCTTTATTGGGCCGGCATTCTTTGTAGCCCATTAACAAAGAAAAACTGGCTCTCCGACGGACACGCCCGGGCCCACCCGCCAGTCTCCGACGGAAACGGCCGGACGCCAGTCTCCTCGCCGCCGCCATCGTCCCGTCGACGGAGTACCTCTCGCTCATCGACGTCTCCGCCGAGGACGACTTCCTCCTCGACCTCGACCTCGCCTCGCCGTTCCAGGTTCTCCCGTTCACGCGCCTTCCATTTCGATGGGGATATGGGCGTCGGTGGTCTGACACGGCGTGCTGCGATTTTTGCACGGGCTTCGATGGTGGGCGCCGATCTGGAGCAGACCGCCGCCGGCGGCGCGACGGAGCAAGGCCCCGAGCGGACCTAGTCCCCGAAGAAGAGATAGCCCAAGGGTGGCGTCAACCTCCGCAAGAGCTTGGCCTGGGCAGCGTCTTTGAAACGCGTCATTCCCCTTCCTGTTTGAAATCTTTGCTCCTTACACTAACTTTGAGATTTATGCTTTGCATGTTGCTACATACAATAGGAGGCTATAATTGTTGTTACTACGATTCTGTAAAGTTCCTTGTCGATCTGTTGTTTAAGGGCCTTACCATTTCCTGCATTCAGGAACTTAACATAGAAATTAAAACCCAATAGCTAGGAGTACTTCTTTTTCAATCAAACCCTGTCATGGAACTGCATATATCTGAATCCGAATGACTTTGCTAAGTTTGTAATCTTTCATAGAGGAACGAGTATGCAAATTGCTTATTTTAATTGGAGTTCCCAGTGTGTAATACTCTAAACTTAATATCATGTTTATTTTTTCTGCTTGAGAAGGCTGTATCTAGAGCTGCAGAAGTAAAACCATCCTCAGGACCTCCTAGGTTGCTGCCAAGAGTCGCTACAATGAGAGCACCGACTAACACAGCTTCTACTTCTGGGATTTCAGACAAAATAAGCAGCACCGGTATGTGAATCAACATTGTTTAATTTGTTCTGCCTTAATTTTAATACATACCCCTAATACATTTGTTTTCCTCATGCAGAAGGTGTAGTCAACAGGCAGATAGTTGGTAATTCTGCTAACACTTCAGCTAGCATGCCATCTCGGCCTGGTGGAGGTTCAGAGACAAGTGCAACCTCAAAATCGGGTGCTTTGTCATCAGCAGCAATTCCTTCCTCTCATAGTGCTCCCATGGGTACTATGTCAGGTGCGAAAACAAAATCACCGACCCTTTTTGGCAAGAGCAGAGCTCAGAGGATCCCTATCCGTTCACCATCAAGATCTGATACCAGTAAAGTTGACCCAGCAAGAGCATCAAGAAGTAAGATTCCAACTAGAAGCCACGGTGAGGGTGCATCACCGATCATTTCACCTAGCAGCTCTGTGGACAGCATGAGTTCTGTGATTTCTGGGGTTTCAACAACATCCACTATAGGGAGAGCGAGCCATACATCTGAGACCTTTAGTACAAGGTCATCATCACTGCCCCTTCCACCAGAAAGAGCAATGATCACCCTCCAACCACAAAACCGAGGCCTCTCACTGTTACAGAAGGAACATCTTGTGATAATCCACCCAAGGAAATGGCTTTAAGCCATCTGGTCTACGAAGGCCTACACCAAAGATTGGATATTTTGATGCTGTAAGTTCATGATATGTTTTCTTGTAAAGATGCCATTATTCTTTATTTGTTCTATTTTTTAACACTCTTGTTCTGTATGTCTTCAGGAGAAATCTGTTGAACAAAAAGCTGCGCGAGCGCAGTTGCAACCCACTAAGGTCTTGTTTTCACCGCTGGACACACGAACCCTCAGATTTCTTCTACACCAAAGAAGAACCCTGCATTTCCTACTTTTGATTATCAAGAAATACAATCTATGACAGTTGCAGCTTCTCAAACTAAAGCATCACCTTCACTGCCTCTCAAAGTTGCACAGACTGAAGTAAAACCATCAAAGGTGATAGAGCATGAAGCTTCTCGATCTAAGGCATTGACTTCACTGCCTCTCAGGGTTGCACATACTGAAGTAGATTTGTCGAAGGTGGCAGATCATGAAGCTTCTCAAACTGAGGCGTTGCCTTCACTGCATCTCAGAGTTGCACGAACTGAAGTAGAACCATCAGAGGTGACGTTGGATGAAGTTTCTCAAACTAAGGCGTCGCCTTTACTGCCTCTCAGAGTCGCACAAACTGAAGTTGAACCATCAAAGGTGACAGAACATGAAGCTTCTCAAACTGAGGCGTCGCCTTTATTGCCTCTCAGAGTTTTGCAAGCTGAAGTAGAACCATCTAAGGTGCATGATGCTTCTCAAACTAAGACATTGCCTTCACTGCCTCTCAGAGTTGCGCAATCTGAAGTTGATCCATCAAAGGCGACGGAGTATGAAGTCTCTCAAACTGAGGCATCGCCTTTATTGACTCCAAGAGTTACACAAACTGAAGTTGAACCGTCAAAGATGATGAAACATGAATCTTCTCAAACCAAGGCATCACCTTCACTACCTCTCAGAGTTGCACAAACTGAAGTAGAATCATCAAAGGTGTTAGAGCATGAAGCACACATGTGTGAGACTGGTCCATTGGTCGCTGTGGACATTTTGGAGGAGACCATTCCAGCTCTGCATCAGATTATCCAGGCCAGTGGAGATGCCAGTCCATCGACACTTGAGCTGTCCTCATGTAACTTTGTTCAGCAAGAATCAGAAACTGAAGTAGAGTCATCGAAGGTAGAACATGAAGCACATATGTGTGAGACTGATCCATTGGTCACCGAGGACATTGCAGATGAGAGCATTCCAGCTTTGGATCAGATTATCCAGGCCAGTGATGACGGCAGTCCATCGACAGTCGAGCTGTCATCATGTACCTGGGGTCAGCAAGAATCAGAGACTATGGCAGTACATCCTGAGGATAGCAGTCCTTCCCGAACTAACGTGTCACCTTCACTGCCTCTTGGAGTTGCAAAAATGGAAGTAGAAGTGTAGAACCATTGGAGGTGATTCACAGTGAAGCACACATGTGCGAGTCTGGTCCATTGGTCGTGTTGGACATTGCAGAGGACAGCATTCCAGCTTTGCATCAGAATACTGAGACCATTGGGGATGCCAGTCCGTCAAGAGTTGAGCTATCATCATCTACCTTTAGCCAGCAAGAATCAGAAACCACGGCAGCACCTCACATGGAAAGCAGTCCTTCTCAAAGTAAGGTATCACCTTCACTGCCTATCGAAGTTACAGAAATGGAAGTAGAACCATTGGAGGTGAATGACGATGAAGGCTGCAAGCCCCAGGCCTGCCCAGTGTTTGCTGCTGCGGATACTGCAAAAGAGAACATTCCAGCCCTGCATCAGAACATCCAGCCTAGTCCATTAAGGAAAAATATTCTGGCTTCGCATTACAACTGAAAAATATTCAGCTTGGATGTATATATATAGCAGTTTTCATCATTTCCCTCCCAGCTTTGTAACTGCCTTCTGTTATACTAGTTGGCCTGTGAGTCCTGATGTCGATTGATAGCATCTCATAGCATTTCCTGTTCTGAGCAGGTGTTCTGGATACAGAGGAGTTGGGCATTGTAAACAGCACTTTCCGCTAGTCGCAGGGGTCTAGGCTGCTGCCCGGAATTGCGGAGGAGATGAGGAGGTCGTCGGAGTCCACAACCTCGACTATAGAAAGTGAAAGTTTTGTGCTGGAAAGCCTCGAGGCCGAGCTGTTTGACAGCGTCCGTGCTTCCATTCAGAGAACGCTTGGCAAACCTGATAAAGCTCCAAGTGTTACTGCTGCTAGCTCGAAAAACTCCAAGGCCACAGCTAAGGCGCCTCCTGCCGCAGGTAGGATGTCTCAAACTCAGAAGTTGACGCAACACGTTATCTTGTTTTGAATATTCAATGAGCAGTGTCTGCTGTTTTTTTACTAATGCAATTGTTTTTGTTGCTACTTACCAGCGAGAAAGGGGGTTGATCGGATACCTCAGACTGAGAGCAAGGTATGTCGACTAAATTCCACAGTGATTTGAATACAGTTTTCTGCAGCCTGTAATCATTACTAATCACTATTGTTAACGCTGCTCAGATAAGACCTCCTGTTTCAACAAGCAATGGTTGTGGTGTTGGTAGCAAGCAAAGGCCACAAGTCACTCCTAAAGAGCCTACAGTTGCAAGAGCGGTATGTTCCATGCTAGCAGTTCCCGATTCATGATATTTTCTGTAGTTTAGATGTTTACTCCTAACTTGATGTTTAGAGTTTGCTGGCTGCTTGCTACATACACCAGGATGTTATAGTAGTTTATTAGGATTCCGTAATTTTCCTTGTCGATCTGTTGTTTAAGGGCCTTACTATTTCTTGCATTCAGGGACTTAACTTAGAGATTAATTCCAAATAACTAGTATTACTTCTTGTTCAATGAAACCCTGTCATGGAACTGCATATATCCAAATCCTAATAACTTGGCTAATTTTCTATCTTTCAGAGAGGAACAAGTTTGCTAATTGCTTATTTTGATTGGAGTTCCCAGTGTATAATACTCTGAACTTAATATATTGTTTGTTTTTTCTGCTTGTGAAGGCTGTATCGAGAGCTGCAGAAGTAAAACCATCCTCAAGACCTCCTAGGGCGTTGCCAAGAGTCGCTACAATGAGAGCACCGACTAACACAGCTTCTACTTTTGGGATTTCAGACAAAAGAAGCAGCACCGGTACGTGAATCAACATTCTTAAATTTGTTCGGCCATAATTTTAATACATACCCCTAACACATTTTTTCCTCATGCAGGAGGTGTAGTCAACAGGCAGATAGTTGGTAATTCTGCTAACACTTCAGCTAGCACGCCATCTCGGCCTGGTGGGGGATCAAAGACAAGTTCAACCTCAAAATCAGGAGCTTTGTCGTCAGGGGCAATTCCTTCCTTGCATAGTGCTCCCATGGATACTAAGCCAGGTGCGAAAACAAAATCACCGACCCTTATTGGCAAGAGCAGAGCTCAGAGGATCCCTATTCGTTCATCATCAAGATCTGATGCCAGTAAAGTTGACCCAGCAAGAGCTTCAAGAAGTAAGATTCCAACTAGGAGCCACGGTGAGGGTGCATCACCGATCATTTCACCTAGCAGCTCTGTGGACAGCATGAGTTCTGTGATTTCTGGGGTTTCAACAGCATCCACTATAGGGAAAGCGAGCCATACATCTGAGACCTTTAGTACAAGGTCATCTTCACTGTCCCCTTCACCAGAAAGAGCAATGATCACCCTCCAAGCACAAAACCGAGGCCTCTTACTGCTACAGAAGGAACATCTTGTGATAACATGAAATCCAATATAGGCATATCCACCCAAGGAAATTGCTTTAAGCCATCTGGTCTGCGAAGGCCTACTACCAAGATTGGATATTTTGATGCTGTAAGTTCATTATATGTTTTCCTGTGAAGATGCCATTATTCTTAATTTGTTCTATTATTTAACAATCTTGTTCTTTTTGTCTTCAGGAGAAATCTGTTGAACAAAAAGCTTCACGAGCGCAGTTGCAACCAACGAAGGTCTTGTTTTCACCGCTGGACACACCGAACCCTCGGATTTCTTCCACACCAAAGAAGAACCATCAAAGGTGACGTTGGCAGTTGCAGCATCACATTCACTGCCTCTCAAAGTTGCACAGGCTGAACTAAAACCATCAAAGGTGGCAGAGCATGAAACTTCTCGATCTAAGGCATTGACTTCACTGCCTCTCAGGGTTGCACAAACTGAAGTAGATTTGTCGAAGGTGGCTGATCATGAAGCTTCTCAAACTGAGGCGTTGCCTTTACTGCATCTCAGAGTTGCACGAACTGATGTGGAAGTGGAACCATCAAAGGTGACATTGGATGAAGCTTCTCAAACCAAGGATCGCCTGTGCTGCCTCTCAGAGTTGCACAAACTGAAGTAAAACCATCGAAGGTCACAGAGCACGGAGCTTTTCAAACAGAGGTATTGTCTGCACTGCCTCTCAAAGTCGCACAAACTGAAGTTGAACCATCAAAGCTGACAGAACATGAAGCTTCTCAGACTGAGGCGTTGCCTTTACTGGCTCTCAGAGTTTTGCAAGCTGAAGTAGAACATCTAAGCTGCATGAAGCTCCTCAAACTAAGACATTGCCTTCACTTCCTCTCAGAGTTACACAAACTGAAGTAGATCCATCAAAGGCGACGGAGTATGAAGCCTCTCAAACTAAGGCATCGCCTTTGTTGCCTGCAGGAGTTGCACAAACTGAAGTTGAACCGTCAAGGGCGATGGAACATGAAGCTTCTCAAACCAAGGCATCACCTTCAGTACCCCTCAGAGATGCACAAACTGAAGTAGAATCGTCAAAGGTGTTAGAGCATGAAGTACACATGTGTGAGACTGGTCCATTGGTCGTCGTGGACATTTTGGAGGAGACCATTTCAGCTTTGCATCAGATTATCCAGGCTAGTGGCGATGCCAGTCCATCGACATTTGAGCTGTCATCATGTACATTTGGTCAGCAAGAATCAGAAACTGAAGTAGAGTCATCAAAGGTAGAGCATGAAGCACACGTGTGTGAAACTGATACATTGGTCACCAAGGGCTTTGCAGATGAGAGCATTCCAGCTTTGCATCAGATTATCTAGGCCAGTGATGATGGCAGCCCATCCACAGTTGAGCTGTCATCATGTACCTCGGGTCAGCAAAAATCAGAGAGTATGACAGTACCTCCCGAGGAAAGCAGTCCTTCCCGAACTAATGTGTCACCTTCACTGCCTCTTGGAGTTGCAAAAATGGAAGTTGAACCATTGGAGGTGATTCAGAATGAAGCACAGATGTGCGAGCTGGTCCATTGGTTGAGCTGGACATTGCAGAGGACAGCGTTCCAGCTTTGCATCAGAATATCGAGACCATTGATGATGCCAGTCCGTCAACAGTTCAGCTATCATCATTTACCTTTGGCCAGCAAGAATCAGTAACCACAGCAGCACCTCACATGGAAAGCAGTCCTTCTCAAAGTAAGGTATCACCTTCACTGCCTACTGAAGTTACACAAATGGAAGTAGAATCACTGGATGTGATTGAAGATGAAGCTTGCATTGCCCAGGCCTGCCCAGTGTTTGCTGCTGTGGATACTGCAAAAGAAAACATTCCAGCTCTGCATCAGAACATCCAGCCTAGTCCATTAAAGAAAAATAATCTGACTTCACATCACAATATCCAGGCTGAAGGGGATATGCCTGCAGTAAAGGGAACCGTTTTGGCCTCACATCCAGATGTGCAGGCTATAGGGGAGATGACCCCAGTCACTCTCTTGACCCAGAAGCTGTCCTCTATTTCTATTGGAGCAGCTAATGTGGAGGCGACTCCACTGACTGTTGGCGCAGAAGCTGTCCTCCATTTCTCTTGGGGATGCCACCAACTATGTGTCTTTTATCATCTTCTAGATGAGATCTGAGTTTGCACCGTATGCTTCTGGTTGTTTCTGATTATCCTTGTTATTCGGAAGGCAACTACAGCTGAAGTTAGTACAAAAGGCTGGCCTACATTTTCTCTGTCTCTATTTAGTTGTTCAAAGAGTGCTACGATTGTAAAAGCCCAGGACATGGTTAAAAACTGTGGTATTTTTTGTTGTTTGTTCCCTGGTATCTGAAGTGCATATCTGCGAGTAAAGCGTATCTGATTCGTACTTCGTCTCAGTTAGCATTGGTAATAATGTTCCTACTGAGTAACTACATGAGTAATTGATGTTATCTGGAGGTCATGCTACAGTTTTGCTTTTGAATTTAGTTTTCCAATGCCCATATTACTCTATATCGGCTTTAAAACAATAAAAACGCAGTAAGAATCACCCAACAGATAGTCATGTAAGATTATCCACGGAGTATTGGCATCGTTGCATATTTATCCGCAAGTTTCAGTCTCCGTATGTATATCATACCTAGATCTTTATGTTTCTATTAACTCATGTCTGTTCATCAGACTTGCATACATTCTCTTGTCTTCATACACCATGCTTCTCTTTTCAGTTGTCCATAGCCACGTTGACCGGAGGAAGCACAACAAATGAGTATCCAGCATCAATGTGTCATCTCTGCACATTTTTGCTTCCTTTTTCTACTAAAAGACCGATTTCATCCTTGTCCATAGACAATCCCTATGAATTAAGGTCGACTATGCGCTTCCTAAAGGGCTGTCCATTTGCACCCATAAAAATCTAACACCCAGCATCAGTTTATATCCTCTGAACAATCTTTATGTTTTTCTAAGGAGTACTACTTAGAAAAACGAAATGACATTATGCAAACATCATAGCTAGCTTACACTAGTGAAATTAAACATGCTGTCGTTGCGCGGGCAGCAGCCAACTTTGATCCCAATTAGCACTTGAAAAAGTGGGGGCAGCGTCCAACTGCAAAACATTTTTTCTTTTCTTTAAAATTTGTTTATTTTACTTTTTTTTCTCCATAAATATGCAGCGCTGGAATTGACCGTTCTAACTGCAAAATATTCCAAGTAAACCTCTGGTGAAACTATTGTCAAAACTAACACCTTTTGGTTGCACCGACATTGAGCGCGATACATAAATTTGCATATTCACTCCTCTCTCCGGCGGCGTGACAAATCATATTTTTCTTTAAAATTTGTTTATCTTATTTTTCTGCATTAATTTGCATATTCACTCCTCTCTCCAGCAGCGATGATTTCTTCTATAGATTTTCTTCCGGCTGCAAGGGCGGTGCCACCAACCCCACAGGTTTACTCGACTGACAGACCATATTTTTCTCTCAGTGACAAATATTACTGCTGCAGGATACCTGTATGATCTATCTTCTATATATAATAGATCTCCCCTACAGCCCCCCATCCAGCTGGCCACGTCATCACCTTTTCTGGGCCGTCCGATCGACGAAATGGACAACCTGGATTCAACCACGTCGTCCTCTGGTACTGTTCACCTACAGTATTGCGCATCTACAGCGCCACGTGCACTCCGCGCCGTCAATCTCCCATCGGACGGTGAAGAAACAGCCCGCTCGACGGTTTTACAAAAAGGATCCCGCGCTTGCGGTAAATAGCGGAGCATCCCATAACTTTGCACGCACAAGGACTACTTCGCAAATTACGAAAACTGCAGGGACTTTATCGCAAAACGCCGGCACATCCCCCCTTCTCCTTCCTCGCTCCGCGCGGCGCTACGCTCGCCGCCGTCGCCGCCGCGGTACGCCATCGCTGCAGGCCTCCCCAGACGCATCCGAGGGCGTCACGAGCTCCGCCGTTCTCCCCTGCAGCTCCCTGCCAGCGGACGCGTGCCAGGAGCCTCGCAATCGAGCGCATCGAGCTCATGTTCTCCAACTTCGGCCGCCGCGCCTGCTCGCCGCCGGAGCTCCTCCGGCCACCCAGGAAGAGCGGCGCCGCTACTTTATAGTCGCCGGCATCCTCCCGCGTCGACCGCGCACTCGCGTGCTGCCCCGCCCGCTCTCCTGCGACGCGCCCGTGGTGAACGTGCCGCTGCCGCCATTGATGACGCAAGCGGATGACGCCATCGCGGGCCCCGCATGTCATTCTCTCAGCATTTTCCGAAATTGGTTCGATAATTACAAGATCCCTGACAGTGGGACCCCCTGTCAGCGGCACAATATTTCCCAGAACACCATTTTTTGATTCAAACTTTCGAAATTCATAACCAATTCATTTGGATTCAGAAAATAATAATTAAAATACCACAATGCGCAAACAAATGTAATATGTCTAACTACATCAATTTCATGCATGTTTGGCACAAATTTTTACCTTGTTTATTAAAACTTCCATGAAAAAAAAAAGGTTATTCGCAAATCAAAATTTACATAATATTCAGACAAAAAACAAAAAAATCATGCCTTCAAACCCACAAACCGATAAAACACACACAATAATTATTTAAACTTCCATGCAATAGAAAAGTCTTAACCAATCAAAATTTACATAATATTCAGAAAAAAAGTAAAATCATGCCTTCCAATCCATAAGCCGAAGATACACATACAATATACCAGAATTTGCAGAAATATAAAATACTCGCAAATAACACGTTCCCGTGCATTAATAAACACCTTCAACTTAATTTAAGTAGACAGCCTAATACGATGTTCCTACACTAATTACATAACTTATGGAAATGTCATCTGCTAGCCAATTTATTTTCCCGTGTTCCCCCTCTAGAAACAAAATCCTAAAAAACATTTCTTCTAATTATGGACTGAATTTAATAAATGCTCCCGTAATACATTCCCTCTAATTACAAAGTTAAATTAAATTCCACAAGCAAATAAAAATAATATTTAAAGATAATATTTAAAGTAATATTGAACTACACCATTCCAAAAAAAAATGAAGATAACCTAATTGAACTACTTCCAAATATGCAGATATATTTACTGAATGCTCAAAATGGTTAACGTTCGAAATCAACCATAATTTATTCCCTCTGCTTATGATGCTAAATAAAAATACTACGGGAAAAAGGGAATCTTTCTGAGATGATAAAACTTAGATCTCACTAACTACGCAGTAAAATTCCAAAAATACCTGCTTAGATGAATAATCGCACATAATACAAATTCATGTCCTCCAAATATGAATTGAATTTAAATTACATTTAATAAATTCTCACACAACATATTCCCTATAAATATTGATCCAAATTTAATATCTACAAAAAAAAACATATATATATATATACCAATTCGTCCATGTTACCATTTAGAGACAATATCACTTCATACAACGTATTTCCCTCTAATTAATGAGTTAAATTAAACATCTAACAAAAAATACAAAACATATTTTATCGATTCGAATACGTTAATAATTACAGACAATATAACTACACTCGCCCAACTATGCAATTCAATTTAATAAACGCTTACATTGAACTTAACTCTCTCTAAATACGTAGTTAGATTATTTAAAAAAAAATTGCACACTTCTGGAAAAAGGCATCTCCAAATTTGAATTTTGCCACACGGGTAAACTTCGACGATTTCAAATTCGAATTTTCCCACACGGGTGCAGCTGCAATTACCACAACGGGCGCGGCGATGCCGACGCGCCAATATCCCTAGTATTCTTTATGTTCCTCCCAGCACGGCCAATGACAGCACCGACATACTCCTCAGCAATAGCAATGGTCAGGGACTCTTGGGCATAATCATTGAGCGGGAACGAAGTGGAGGACGCGGCGCAGGACGTCGTCGCTCAGGCAGGAGAGGCGGTCGCCACCGGCGGCCATCCTGGACATGCTGCGCTGCGAGCGATTACAGCGATGTGGATCGTTTCGGTTCTGGATGCATGCAGCAGTCTATTGTACTAGTACGACGGAGCTTTGGTTGATTCCTACTCGGACTGGAAATCAATTGCGTCGAACTTATTTTTTTTCTCTAAAAAACAAATCAAAGGAGATAGATCACAAAAGCTTGAGTCGTATTTTTTGTTTCTTTGACGGGAAAAGGTTGAATCAATTGGTTGAGCACATTTTGCAAACCTGAGACGATCATTTGGCCAAAGCGCTGGCTTCCCGCGGCCAATTTAGCGATGATGGGTAACTGAACTGCAACGAAACTGAAGTACTGAACCCCCTGTGAAATACTCCCTCCGTCCGGAAATATCTGTCGCGGGGGGAGAAATATTTGAACTACGGTGCATTTTGCAAATAAGTCTTCGGCAACTCGAAACGGTACAGGCGACCACCCCGATCTGTTCAGCAGATCGCGCGAGCTGCAATCATGCCGCCGGGCTGAAGAACAAGAATAAGCAGGTTCACCGCCGGGCAGGTGGTCGAACTCGCCGCAGTCGTCCAGGAGGGTTCCCGTGGGGGTCGCCCCACCTCACCGCTGCTCTGCCGTCCTCACACGCCGTCTGCTTCAGTCGAGAGCGCCAAGAGCCACCGAGCCAGGTCCTGGGATGGTGCTGAATTTGGGCCGCCGCTGAACCTGCAGAACCTGCAAGAGGTGCACATCCCTCCGCCGCTGCTTGTTGAAGTGCAGCCGAGGTCGAACAAGGATCGCTCCGCCAAGGAAAGGGGCAGGAGGTCCTCGCCGCCGTCTACAGCTCCCTCCGCCGCTGCTTGTTGAACTGCAGCCGAGGTCGTACAAGGAAACGAACAACAAGCAGCAAGGTTCCCAGCAGCAGTTTGTTGTTACCAACAGCAGGGCTCAAGTTCGTCGTTGTCAAGGAAACCACACACTGATCTTGTTGAACACGAGCCGCAGATCCTGAACTGATACAAGCAGCAGGGCTCAAGTTCGTCGCTGTCAAGGAAACCATACACTGAACTTGTTGAACACGAGTTGCAGATCCTGAACTGATGAAACCTGAATGAAACCATAGCTGCTTGTTGAAACTGCAAGCTCCTGAATGTCACTCCACCTGATAAAGATGCAGGTACATTCATGAGAACCTGCACAATTGCATTATGTATTTGATGCACTGTTAGATACATTCAGAAGAACATCGAGCACGAGAATTCCAATTTAAGTTTGGTGAGTTAACGGTACTGCAACAAAAGAATATGATCGAACTCTTAGCATGCTTTTTGCACAGAGTCAGGATATGTCCAATAACATTTCCATGTAAAGGTTATATTCAGGAGTACAGTTTAAGTCTAAGTCTGCACTAGTACAGTTTGCAAACAAGAATCAAAATATTTATTCAGTTTTAGGTTTTGCAATCACATTTCCAGTCCAAATTAACACTGTGCATATTCATTCACATTTACATGCCCACAAGACTTTGCTCCGATCTGTACCATTATTCATTATCATAATCGATGAAGTATGCAACCTGCTGCTGCTAATAGGTTTATTTAAATGCAACCATAAACGCAACCATGCTGCTGCTAATCACATAAGTCCAACTAGGAGTAGCTAAAAGGAAACTGCCCAGTACTAGAAACAGATGCTTCAATACAACTACCACTTGCATGTCAAAGTCCTTGTAGAAACCAACAATACCTAGAACTTGCAGCAATGTCAGGCTGATGTGTTTTTCCTTTTAGCTGCACCTGAAATTACCAATGTCAGGCTGCATATTTGTGAATAAGATTTGGGAATAAAGGGAGTACATGCTAGCAGAAAATAAATAGAGAAAAGTGGAGGTATAAGCCTACAGCCAACCTTGTCATTCGAACACCAACCTGCATCGTTTTGGCATATCTGGTAGATGACCCATTCAATATGTGCCTATCTTCTGAACATTCCGTATTTGCAGTTTTGGTGATAAAGCTCTAAAAGAGACATACTAGTGGCGAATCAGATAAACTTGGTTACAAGTTACAGAGGTTACTAGTGCAAGTATCTGGATTTGGTCCAGCAAAGGTAGCAGACAAAAGGACCTAATGTACAAGCAGAATAGCACAATCAATGAACAAGAAGTGGGAAATCCATTTCGGGTGGTGGGTGCAGATGCATCCACTGATTAAAAAATAATTTTCAAAATGTCAAAAAATTTAAAATAAATTTTTTGCACATACCGCAAGACATTTCATGGTAGCAAAAAAAGTTTCACGAGGAAAGGACATTTTTTGTGACATGTACAAAAATGACAAATCTGGGCGCTCCATAATGACTTTGTACGAGATTGTTTTTTGTCTTTTTTGTACAGGTCACAAAAAATATCTTTTCTCCGTAAAACTTTTTGTACTAACCAAAAATGTCCTTATGAATCTACGAATTTATTTTTAGAATTTTCTAACATTTTGAGAATTTAAAAAAATGTTTTACATAGTAGGTGCATCTGCACCCGTGACCCAAATTGCTATGTCCGACAAGAAGTGCACTTCACAATTTAGACATGTTATTGTCGTTACTGTAACACTGAAACTGAACAATAACAGATGAAAACAACAGTAAAGTTCAGAATCATACGAAATCCACGGGCAATGATGCGAGCAGAGCATGTGAGGCAATATTAATTCAGGTACTAGCACTTCACCTTGGGAGGAGACGATGGGGGAGTAGAGGAGAAGCAGCGGCAGCATCAGCCGCCACGGCCGGCACGCCATCTCCGCTCGTCAGTCCGCCGAACGCCGCCCGCCACCGGGAGAATGGGACCGGTGGCTCCTCAGGACATAAGGCCTCGCATCGCCGGCGTGATTTGTTCTGGCTGCCTAGGTGGAGGAGAAGGACGCGTGGAAGGAGGTCGCCCTTGGAGCTTGGCAGCGGTGAAGGGCGCTGCCTAGCCTGCCTCCATCTCCTCCTGCCCGCAGGTTCACGGCTCGCATCGTCGCCGTCGCGTCCTCGTGGATTGTAGCACCTCACGGCCACTGGATCTTCCGTCTTCGACGCCGTATTCGTCGATTTATCGCCGGATTGGACCGAAAGCTCAAATCTTTGCCACGGGTCGGTGGAGGCGCTTGGACCGAAAGCTCAAATCTTTGCCGCGGGTCGGTGGAGGGGAGCGCGGCGACGCGAATCAAGGTGGAGGGGGGTGCAGCGATGCGAGCTAAGGTAGAGGGGAGGGAAAAGAGCGGATCTTGGTGGCGAGCAGGTGCAGAGATCGTCGGCGGTGAGCGCGTCGGCGGCAAGAAGGAGCAGAGGGCGTCGGCGGCGAGCGCGAGAGGGAGACGGGGACTGCGGGTTCGGTGGGACCGCTCCGGGAGACGATCATGATGATAACAATCATGACACTCCAGCTATAATTGATGATGATGATATGGGGGATGATTTCTTAGATCAAAGGAACAAGGAGAAGGAGAATGGGACAAAGAACATGGACACTGACGCTACTAGTACTCCGGCCCTGAAGTCTGCTACTGGACAAGGTACCAAATCGGCTAACAATAGTGATGCAAATGTGCTAGAGGCGAGTGTTATGAGCAAGATATTGGAGGTTCGTGTACTAAGAGCTCCAATGGAAAATACAGTGATACATACTGAGCCAGTGATACATACAGTGATACATACTATGTGCTCAACTGTTGCAGCAATTTGAGGAATCGGATGAAGAGGAAGAAGTTCCAACAACTCAACTTCCAGTGGTTCCTGTCCAGCAAAAAGAACAACCAGCTCAACAGAAGAAATGGGGTCCTGTTATGGCAACAAGGACAAGTGCAAGAGTGCAGAGGGATGGTAAAACGATCATGGAAAAAGCTCAGGAGCTGAAGAAGATGAAGGATTTGGAACTTCATAAAGGTAATAAGAAAACTCATCTAGATAATTCTTTTGCAGCACTAGACAACTTAGCACTTATGCAGAGAGCTAGGCTTGCGGGAGTTATCTTGGGATCCTCATTACAGGAGGTAGATAAAAACATTGAATGTATTAAGTATGTTGAAACTGATAGGCTAGAGTCCTTTCGGGGAGATCATCCTGATAAGTTTTTACCTGCTGATTTAGATATTTCTGTTAAGGATCACATAGAGACTGACACATCCAAATATGGAGAGTTAGACTGTGATGAATCCTCTCACACTAGTGAGGACCTTTCTTCTGAATATACCTGGATGGAGGTATCAAGTAGGAAGAAAGGGAGTAAGAGAAAATTACATTTTAATTCAAAATGATAGGTTTCATTTGGAACTCGAGAGGTCTTAATGGGCCTGGTAGATTACCAAGAGCTGGTGATCTCATTAGAGAAAACTGCCCAGATCTTATTAGTCTCTCTGAGACAAAAAAAAAGAGAGGATTTTACTGCCTCACAACTCCAAGTGTTAGATACCCAAGGTAGGTTTATCTGGCATTGGTTACCCGCCGTTGGCACTGCTGGAGGTTTACTGGCTGGTGTTAATGGGGATATTTTTGATGTTATCTCATGGTCGAGCTTTAAGTTTTGTATCTCTTGTGTAATTAAGAGTAAACAAAACGGAGACATTTGGAGATTTATCTCTGTATATGGTACGCCGTATGATGAACATAAAATGGAGTTTATTACAGAACTACATAATGGTGTCATGGGGTGGACGGGACCTACTCTGATTGGAGGAGATTTTATTTAATTAGAAATTCCTCTGAGAAGAGTACTGGTAATATTAATCAAAGGTGGGCTGATCTCTTTAATGACTGGATCAATAGATTTGGTCTTATGGAATTAAAGCTAGCAGGTAGGAGATATACCTGGAGCAACAACCAGGAAAATGCGGTTATGGCAACCATAGACAGAGTCTTTATTACTACTTGCTGGGAAGCTATGTTCCCTGCGTGTATTGTTAAAACTTTGGCTAGGGTAAGGAGTGACCATACCCCTCTGGTAGTTGACACCGGAGCCATTAGTGTTCCAAAAGTTAAACAATTTCGTTTTGAGAAATGGTGGTTTCAGATTGAGGGTTTTAGAGAGGTGGTTGTAAAAGCTTGGAATACACCTTGCGCTTACACCCGAGTGATTGATATTTGGCAGTTTAAAATTAGAACTCTGCGAAGAGTGCTGAAAGGATGGTGTGCCAATATATAATCTGCTCAATTTAAATTGAAAAAGCAACTTATTGCTCAGTATGATCAGTTGGATATTTTGTCTGAAGATATTTGTTTGTCTCCTACTTCTAAGAACAAGATGAAACTTATTGCTTCTGAATTGACAGATATTTGGAAAAAGAAGAGACTAAAGCAAGACAGAGATCCAGGGAAAGGCAGATCCTGGAAGGGGACAGGAACACTTCCTATTTCCATGCTCTTGCTAACCAGAGGAGAAGGAAAAAGCATGTTACTGTGCTGGAAGGCCCCAATGGATTAGTCAATGATACAGAAGGTATTCTTAAGATTGTTGTATCTTACTATAAAATGTTATTCTGCTCTGATCAGAAGCTGGATGTTAATCTAGCTAATGATTTTTGGGACGCCGAAGATTTAGTTTCGGTAGCCCAAAACGATTTCTTAGAAGGTAGATTTTCTGAAGAAGAAGTTAAGGCAGCCGTTGCTGAAGGAGCTCCTGGGCCAGATGGCTTTTCCTTTTGTTTTATCAGTCTTTCTGGGATCTTGTTAAAGGAGATTTAATGAATTTGTTTAAGGATTGGAATGGAGACAACTTAGACTTATTTAGGTTGAATTTCTCGTTGCTGACCCTCATTCCAAATGAGGCAGATGTTGTAACTATACAGAAATTCAGGCTATAGCTCTTACAAATTGTAGCTTTAAAATTTTCTCTAAATGTATTACCAATAGACTGGGTGTGGTTTGCGAGAGCTTAATCTCACCAAATCAAACTGCATTCATCAAGGGTAGGTTTATTCTTGAAAGTGTGGTATCAGCCCATGAGATTATTCATGAGGTTCATCACAGTGGCCAATCTGGGCTTGTCTTTAAGCTAGATTATGAAAAAGCTTATGACAGGGTGGACAGAAATTTTCTTTTTAAGATGTTGGAGTCCAGAGGTTTTGGTCAAAAATTATTCGCCTAATTCGATCTATGTTAGAACAAGGATCGGTAGGAGTTAGAATAAATGATGTTAACAGCGACTATTTTATTTCAACTAGAGAGTTAGACAGGGTGATCCTGCCTCCCCTCTGTTGTTTAATTTAGTAGCTGATGTGTTTACAAAAATGCTTATTAAAGCACCAGATAACTCTTTAATTTCTGGTTTGCTTGTTGGGTTCAATAGAACCGGTGTGATAAGCACACAATATGTGGACGACACGCTGCTATTCTTGAAAAAGGATAGGGAGTGTGTACTTAATCTTAAATGGTTGTTGTCTTGTTTCGAGCATCTTTCGGGGATGAGAATTAATTTTCATAAATGTGGCTTACCTATCAATGTCACACCTGAAGATGCACAAGAGTTTGCACAAATTCTAAGTTGCAAATTAAGTATTTTTCCCTTGAAATATCTGGGGGTCCCTCTGCATTTTTGTAAGCTTAGGAAAGAGATTTACATCCGATTATAGATAAACTTATTAAAAAAGCTGCAGGGTGGAGGGGACGGCTAATGTCGCATGCTGCCAAGCTAGAATTGGTCAGAAGCGTACTAGCTAGTATCCCTTTATATCTGTTGAGTGTGATAAAGTTCCCTAAATGGGCAATAGCCTTAATCAATTCCCAAATGGCTCATTGTCTATGGGATGATTATGAGGGACATCATAAGTATCATCTTGCTAACTGGGGTTTAATATTTCAGAAGAAGGAGTTCGAAGGGTTAGGAATCCCGAACCTAGCAGAGATGAATCTTTGTTTACTTGCGAAATGGATTAAAAAAATATCATTTGGAGGATAATAAGCTGTGGAAACAGATTATTGATCATAAGTATAATGTCAATAATCCTAATATCTTTTCCTGCTCCTCTACTGGTGTGTCTCCTTTTTGGAAAGGAGTTCTTTGGGCCGCTAATGCAGCTAAAATGGGATACCAGTGGAAAGTAGGGAATGGTCGCAAAGTTAAATTTTGGGAGGATCATTGGATGGGCAGCTCTAGCTTGGCCATCCAATATTGGGATCTTTACATTCTGTCAAATGAACAAAACATTACTGTGGCTGATGCTTGGGATGGACAAAACCTAAAACTTACATTTAGGAGATGTTTTACTCAACGTTTAATGTTGCAGTGGTATGAGCTGTTATCTTTTGTTGAATCTCTACATCTTAATGATGAAGAGGATTCTTTACTTTGGAATCTAGAGTCGAAAGGAGTCTATACTACCAAGTCTATGTATGCCTTTGTTAATTTTAAAGGGATTAATCCTACACATGTGCATGCAGTTTGGAAAATTAAAGTACCTCCTAAGATTCATTTTTTCCTTTGGTTGATTTCGCATAATAAGAATCTCACTAGAGACAACTTAGCGAAAAGACAACAACTTGATGATCTTTCATGCCTTTTCTGCTCAGAACCAGAAACTTGCACACATTTATTTTTTGAGTGTGCTGTTGCAAGGGTGGTCTGGGATGAAATTGGTAGAATTACTGGGAAGATTATCTCTCCTGCCTCTTTTGAATTTATTGCTGGGCTATGGCTTAGTGAATCAAAACATGAGGGTGTGAATGTTATCCATGCAGCCGTTATGTGGGTGTTATGGAAAACCAGAAACAATCTTTGTTTTAACAGAGATCGCTGGGTTGGTATGCAGGTGGTTTGGAGAATGCTGCATTATACACTTTCTCAGTGGCAAATACTGCTCTCGGGAAGTGCAAGAACTCTGCTGGAGAATGCGGTGGGGAGTTTGGAGAGATTATCTCGAAGCCCTCCTACATTGCTCTGGCAAGGTGCAGACTAAATGAGCCCATGCCGCTCGGTGAGGCTCTGGCAAAGAAGGCAAGAGTTGAGGTGGAAGGTGATAACTCTGAATGGGAAGCCACAACTCAAGCGCTGGCCAAGACCCTGGATGCAGCGTCGATGGTGTTGGTTGAAGGCGAGAATGGATGGCGGGTGATCAGCAAGTGAAAGCTCCTGGTCATCTCTCGTCTAAAAAAGTTGAACAAGACTGCTTTCCGGGATGTAATAGGGCCAGTTTTACTCTTCGCATCAGGCTAGAAAAAGAACAGTTAGATCTTTAGTTTTTGCCTGATGTTTTGTCTTTAGATTTATGCATATCTGGGGCGGCATCTCTGTCGTTTTATTTCCCCCGTAAGCTGTAAGAAGGAAGACTGTAACAAACGCTGTTTCGTTTCTATGAAATGGAACTGGGCGCGAGCCTTTATTTCTAAAAAACTGCGGGTTTGGTCGAAAAAAGTTGAGGGGGGTTTCGCAAAATGTCACTCGCGACAGTTCCGGACGGAGGGAGTATTTAAGCAGCCAAACTAATCCACCGAATTGTGTATTGCGAACTAACCTAAACTAAACTACTACTCCAAGATATCTCCACCAAAACCGAACCAAACTAATGGCAGGAAGTGTGGTTTCACCTTATGGTTTGCGATCACTTCCCACCAATACACCTGACAACTTAACAAACATCAGGCAGAGCTCATCAGCACCTACTAGTTACCAGGCCAAGAACGTCGGTCAACCACCAACTTTGACGAACAAAAACCATCCATCAGTAAGTAAATCTTGAGTGCACCATGCCTTCTCCTACCAAAACATACATAGTAACTCTCAACCAGCGCAAGAAAACTCTGTCTCAGTGCACGTCGCACCTAGTACTCTGCTCCGCTTTGCTAGTACCCCTACTGCTGCTCCACTTCTAGAGGTGTGGTGTCCGGCTTGACAAGCGTCTTCTCGCTGCCACCTTTCCGGCGACGGGCGACTGAGACCAAGTCCATGATCATCGCCTCCGCCCTGTCGATCGCTTCCCGTGTCCCGCTGATCACCACCTCCCTGCATATGCGTCACACACAGAGAGGAAGTTACTAGACCGCAGGCCTCTGTAATCCGCAGCTCAAATCATGTGTTCATTCCACAGACAGACAGTCAGGGTAAACCAACATACCTGTCAGTAGTCCCAGCTACGAAATCACCCTTGGGCGAGGTCTTGATACATGCGCCAGTAGCCTGAACTCCAAGGAACAAAGTAACAATTAGTCGTTTTTCTCAAGATCAATTACAGTTAAGGCCGGACGAAGCAAGAGACCGCTCGGGAGGGGATAAGGTACTGTGCGGGAGCGGCGGAAAAGGCGACCGCGACAGTCGAAGGTTTCGCTGGCGGATCTGCTGCTCCCCTCCGCCTCCGGCCGCCGCTCCGGCGCCGCGAGGTGGGGGGGGGGGGGGGGGGGGGGAGCTTTGGCTCCGTCGTGTGAGTAGCTAGGTCCTAGGGTAGCTAGGTGTGTGTCCCCGCGTGCGTCTTCGTTGACGGTGGCGATGGCGCTGTTTGGGTTTTCGTCCTCCCCCTCTTCCCGTTCCGGCCTCGTCGCCGGAGAGGAGTGGAGTTGCTGCGTCGGGCGCGGCCGTCTGTCTGTGCTCCTCTGGCCGGCCGTGGAGGCGAGGAGGGGAGCTGGCGGTGGTCGTCGGTCCGTTTTTGGTGCAGGTGCTGATGGTGAGCTTCTTCGTCTGCTTCTGCTCCGGCTAGTCGTGGTGGCGTGGGGAGCAGTGGCCGGAGTTACGGCGGGGCGTGCGGTGGTGGTCCTAGGCGACGTGGAGCCGGCTGGGAGTTTGGCGGAAGCGGGGAGAAGGTGCCGTGGTCGTTCTCGTTCATCGTTCCTCGGTTCCGTTGCTGTGCGGCGGACGGCTCCTGCGACCTTCTACATGTTGGAGCGGCGTCCTCTCCCCGGCGGCTGGAGGTACGGCGGCGCCGTAGTCGACTAGGAGTTTGGGGATCGTGCTGGATCCGATTGTACTCTCCTTTGATAGCTCAGGGTGTTGTTTGCACTTTTCGGGGTCCTCCTTGTAATTTCTGTTTTTTTTACCTTCTTGTAAAAGTGGATGGTGCTATCTGAATATATGCGTCGGATCTTCCTCAAAAAAAAAAAGTAACAATTAGTCAAATTCATCCTTAGAGGCACGCCAGATGGGAAGCCAGTAAAATATTTTTAAGAACAAACCGTCCATACATACTATACTATCCCATATAGTGCCTATTACTGCTGTAGGATACCTGTATGATATTCTTTATGTTCCTCCCAGCAAGGCCAATGACGGCACCCATATATTCCTCAGCAATAGCAATGGTCTGGGACTCTTGGGCATAATCATTGTTAGGCTGAAGAAATTCAAGAAAAGATGGTTCAGATTTCGCAGTAGGCAGCATATACCATCAGTAAACTGGACATAAACAGTAAACAATACTACATGCAGTATGAAAAATAGATAGCCAAAGGCATCCTTTAGTGGCACGCCAAATGGGAAGCCAGTAAAAGATTTTAGACCAAACCGTCCAGAAACAATATACTACCCAGACAGTGCATATTAGTGATGCAGGATACCTGTATGACATCCTTTATGTTCCTCCCAGCACGGCCAATGACGGCACCGATATGCTCATCGGCAATAGCAATGGTCAGGGACTCTTGGGCATCATTATTGTTATCGGGCGACCTTTTATGCGTGTTCGGCTGAAGAAGTTCAAGAAAAGATGGTTCAGATTTCGCAGCAGGCAACATATACCATCAATAAACTGGACATAAACAGTCAATGATAATCTTGGAAAATTATGTACATGCAGTACGAAAAAATAGACAGAGGAATTTCATGGATAATGAGGCTATGAATATGAAGCACAAAGGGATAAGGGACTGGTTGCAGGAAACTACGCACACATTTGCATATGCAAATAAAATTAACAGGTTGGAGTCAAGCACACAATTTTCGTCCATTCGTTTGGAAAAGAAAGTTCCATATTTCTTCTCTTGAAATATAACAGCCAGTTATACATTTTTTAAAGCGTAAAATTTCCACATATTTTACATGAGCAAGGGTTTCAACTTTCCACATGGAATGGTTGATGTTTTTTTTTCCATTTGTTGTTGCTTAGCTTTGATTGGGAATGGAATCAAGATTCTAGTGTATGACCGACAAGCATTACGATGGAGAAGAGAAATAATCAACACCCTTCTATTTCTAACAACACATCTATTGAGAAGCCTAATTAATGCATCCAAGACTTAATCTACATGAGAACATGTAGTGGTGTATTGCAGTAAAAACGTCTTACCCTGCTGTGATGTTTTTCAACATGCTCATCTGGCCCATAATCTTCACGCCCAACAGATGAAGAAGGATGACTTGGATAAGGAAGGACTGAATATTTGAAAGTGCAGTTAGCCAATTAGTGTCTGGAAAAGAGTGATGCAACTAACTAACTAGCTTAACGCCTGTGAATCATTACGACCAATCCAGCATCTCACTACGATGAAAGCAGCCTAACCACCAAGTTAAGTCTGGGCACTGCACATAAACATCACAGAATAGCCAAACCGAGGTCATACCTTGATGGGACGACATGTTGGCCACTCCGTTCCTTAGCCAAAGGAGCGCTGCTTCAGGGTTCAGATCCTTGGACGTCATGAAGATCTCTCTGTTTGCTGGGTTCTTGAACAGCTCGAGGGCTGCAGCCTTTACCTCGATTTCCAGCTCCATCTTCATCATCGCAGTAACACAGCTGCTGATGGAGAGGTCATCATCCTTTGGTGCGGCACACTTGGCACTCTTGGCACGGCGGGAGCCCGAGGCATCGGCGGTTCGCTTCCTCCTGGATGGCTGAGGAAGAGAAGGGCCCGAGGAGGAGGCTCCAGTGCCAGATGAAGTTCAGTGCGAGGGCGAGGCGTAGGATAGATCCGGCACAGCATGAGATGCTCGTCCTCGGCCGCCGGGTGGAGTGTATACTCCTCCATTATCCAGCCGTATCTGACCTTGCTTCCGGTGACAACAAGGACAACGTTCGCCTGTGGCCGACGAGGACGTCGGTCACGGCATCCTTCACCTTGATGTTGCCCTTCTCCGATTGCCAAGTCCCATGGCCTTCGATCTGGCGCTTCATCCGACCCCCATCCCCGGGCAGCGGCTGCACATGACTGAAGAACATCCATCTCTTGGTCCCATCGTCGATGGCGAGGGTGGGCGCGTAGTCTGCCGTGAGCTGCTCCGGGCCGACCCCATCGACGTACACGTCGGCACAGTGGATGAAATCTGGTCCGTTCCCGTCACTGGCGTACGGAAGGAGATACTTCTTGAGCATCTCGACATGAGATGGATGCTGCTCGAAGACGGCTACGGCGGGAGGCGCGCCCGCAGCGGCCCCGATCTGGGCGTCGGGGGCTGGTGGAGGAGGGGCGTGATCTGGTCGGTGGGGAGGCGCGCCCGCAGCGGCCCCGATCTGAGCGTCGGGGGCTGGTGGAGGAGGGGCGTCGGGGCGGGGGGAGCGGCGGGCTGGTGGAGGCGGAGAATCGGAGCGGGGTGGTGGACCGAGCCGCAGATGGCAGGGGAGGACGTCCCGCCGTCGGTGGCGGCGGCCATGGTGGGTGGGGGGGGTGGGGGAGGGGAATGATCTGGTTGGGTGGGGTTTCTGGCCGAGGCGAGTCGGGGCGGGGGCGGGGGCAGTGCAGAGGAGGACTGAGACCGAGGCGCAGATGGCAGGGGGACGACGTGCCGGCCATGGTGGGTGGGGGAGGGGAATCGGGGTTGGTGGTGGTTGGTGGACGGGGACGGATTCGGGGTCGGGGAAGTGGCTTCGGATCGGACGGGGACGGATTCGGGGTCGGGGAAGTGGCTTCGGATCGGATCCGATGCGAAACTGAAACCTAAAACGACGTGGCACCGTCGGTCCCGCTTGCCAGAGGAGAGGAGGAGCAACTGAAGTTGTCGATTTGCTTTGCCTAATTTTTAGATTTTTTTTTGAATTTTACCTAATTTTTAGAATTGGATACTACACTATGGGCGTGAGTTTCTCGCCCACTCCGCAATTGGCATCCGCGATTTGCTTTACTTTTCACTTTTATTATTTGCCACACCGTGTGTCACTGACAGGTGGTGATCAAAGGGCAAATTATAAAAGATCTAAGGAAAATTGTGGCAAATAGTAACCCCCCCCCCCCCGCGGAAGGAATCACCCTGCACATCGCCGGCGACTTCTCCGGCGGCAAGACAAATCGAGCAACGAGGATTTTGCATGCTGGCCTCGTCGTCGTATGGTGTGAGTTGATTTGACGACGCCTCTTCTCCTATAAATTGCTTTTGTCCCCAAAACCCTAAAACACCCGACAATTTCCACAAAAGATATCTGAGGCCGTCGTCGTCGCGAACCCTCTTCCTAGCACTCCCACAGAGAAGCGATCATCACCGGAGGGCTTCTACATCACCATGCCAACCGCCGGAGTGATGCGTGAGTAGTTCATCTTTCGACTACGGGTCCATACCACTAGATAGATGGTTGTCGCTTCTCCTTGTGCTACCATGTTTAGATTTTACTAGCAAAAACCGGCGCGACGGCACGCCGCGCTAGGCCGACCAAGTAATAAACCACTGCGAACCGTATAGCTACCATAATGTGTGGAAGTCATTATGGATATCCTGGTCCCTCTAATGGTTATTGACCGGAGAGGTGTCTCGATCATGTCTACACGTTCTTGAACCCGTAGGGTCACACACTTAACGTTCGTAACGCTAGAGTAGCTCTGGGATAATTTTGTTAATGGTGTCTGAATATTGTTCGGAGTCTCGAATAAGATCCTAGACATCATGAGGAGCTCCGGAAGAGTTCGGAGGTAAAGATTTATATATGGCAAGTTGATTTCAGGGTTCCGAAAAAGTTCGGGATTTTTTCGGCAGAATGTCAGAATGTTCTAGAAGGTTCCAAAGGGTCCCACTGCAGGGCCCACCTGTCCCCAACGACCAAGGGTGGCCCACTGGTCCATTTGACCAGGCCTACTTGGTCCATGCAGCCATTCAATGGGTAGCCCTTTAAAAGAGGTGTTACCACTCTTGAAAGAGGGGGTTACCACCTTTTAAATGAGAGGGGGTTACCACTATTGAAAGAGGGGGTTTCCACTTGGGAAATAAAGTGGCTGCATCCCCTTGCCTATATAATGAGAGGGAGAGGCGCACCAAGAAGCTGAGGCTTGGTCGCACCACTTGCTTCCTGCTCCTCTACCTCTCGCGCACCGCTTGGCGAAGCCCTGCCCGCGGGTACTCTCCACCATATCCACCACCACGCCATCGTGCTGCTGGAATCGATCCCACCTACTTCTCCATCTAGCTTGCTGGATCAAGAAGATGGAGACGTCATCGAGTTGTATGTGTGCAAGCCTCCGGAGATGCTGCTCATTTGCACTGCTGATCGGATCGAACATCGTCAACAACTTCACCGAGCTGCGTTGAATTAAACGTTCAACGTGCGTGTTCTTCGAGGGTATGATGAACTACTCTCCCCGTTACTAGCATCTTCTAGATTGGATCTTGAATGTTGCTTCCGCATGTGAGAGAATTTTTTTGTTTTCTACCGCGCAATCTCCTACAATAGTATCAGAGCCGGATCTATGCGTAGATGTTTTGGTACGGGTAGAACACATATGTGTATGTGGGCGTTGATAATCATGTTATTACTTACTTTGTGTATTTTGAATCTTAGTGGCATAGTGGGATGAAGCGGCCCGAACTAACTTTACATGTCTACGTACATGAGACTTGTTTCACGACTGACATGCAACTTGTATTGCATAAGTGGCTTTTGATAACCCACAAGTATAAGGGATCGTGTGTAGCCTTTTCGATAAGTAAGAGTGTCGAACCCAACGAGGAGATAAAAGTAGGATAAGTATTCTCTCAAGTTTTATCAACCACTGATACAACTCTACGCACACTAAACGTTTACTTTATCTAGGAAATAATACTAGAGTAATAATACGGGTGTGAGACATAGCTTTGCGAGATAATAAATAACAAGAAAGTAAATGTTAGTGCTGCAGTAATAAAGTACACTAAGTAACCATAAACTAACAGTACCATGAGAGTGGAAAAGTGGTGGTAATTGTGATCGCTTTGTCCAAGATTAATTAGTGAAGATATTTGGTTCATTGTCTTCGATGCAGTTTTCTATGTGGGAGAGGCTAAATATATGTGCACTCAACTACTTGTGATTACACATACTATATGATTGGATTGTTAGAAAGCATCCGCAAATACTAACAATGCATTAAGGTTTCCCCAACCATAGCCTTAAGTTAATGGTCCTCTTATTCCCATACGTGCAACTAACCGGTTCGAGTCCTTCGGTTTCTGTCACTCCGGCAGGACTACCCCCTTCGTTTACAAATACTACTAACCCCAAGATGTTGATCCATGCGCGCACAAATATAATGGACACCAAAGGACAGTACCATATCAACATACAACTCTAATGACCCAAAGACATTCAACCATTCAATATAAGAACAAATAAACTACGGAAACATGACGTAGATCATAGGATAAATATTATAGCATCAAACACCATGTTTACATAGAGCGGTACAGAGGTTTGTGGGAGGATGAACCACTGTATACAAGGAGGAATTGGCGGTGGAGATGGCGGTGAAGACGGCGGAGAGGGCAGCGAGGAGCGCAGGGCAGCGCCGGCGCCGGCGGTGGCGCGGGGAACTCCTCCCGCGCCGCCGGCATAGAGGGGATGCGCCGCCCCTTAGCCCTCTTCCTTCATGGCTTCTTGGGAGCCCTCCCCCATGGAGATGAGGTCCATAGGGGAGGCAAAAACGTGGCTTTGGCGGCTGGAAATTCGTGGGTATGGGGCGTTGGCCACGACCTAGGTTTCCTCCCTTTATATAGCTTCTCGGATTCCCGTCATCTCATTTAGGGTTGCAGTGAGACAGCGATATCTGGAGCGTCCGGACTCCGATTGGGCCGAATTTTAAGTCCAGATCGTTCGGCAGAAAATTCTCTGCAACTTTCGCGACTAGACGTTTTCCATTTGACATTGTCTTCTTCGTAACGTGACCATCTCCGAAAAACGTTTCCAAGCAGATTCCAGAAAAATCCCAATTTGACTCCAACAAGGTTTCCTCTTATATTTTTGATAATTCCTACACATCAAAGAGTAAAATAAGAACATTGTGCACTTTTGCAACTATTAATAGGTTAGTCCAAATAAATCATAAACTTAATATAAAAACAAGTGCCAAAGGCATAATATTAACATGAAACAATAAAAAATTATAGATACGTTTTGGACGTATCAGCTTTGCGGGTGTCTGTCTCTCCCACTATAATTAGATTTAATCTACAACGGGTTGTTAATAATTTGTTTATCACCGTTGTGATTTCATGTTCGTAGGTAAGAACGGTTCTTTCTTCGAAAGCTGTAAGCCACGCAAAATTTGCAAAGAATAAGGGAGAGACGTCTAACTTGTTTTTGCAGGGGTGCTTGTGATATGGTATAGCCCAAACTGTTCATATGATATATTTGTGATGTATGAGATGATCATGTTTTGTAATGTTTCACGACTTGCATGTCGATGAGTACGGCGACCGGCATGAGCCATATGGTTGTCTTAATTATCAATTGTATGACCTGCGTGTCAACTTCAAACGCCATGTAATTGCATTATTTATCGCTATGAGTTAGCAATATATGGGATGCAACATGGTGTGTTATCACAAAAAGGTTTCCAAAGAAAAGAGAAATCCAGTTTTCAAAATGATTTTCTACGCGATTATTTTTTATCTTTTTTGCACAAGTAAAGAAAAGTCCTTTTTCATGATTTTTTAAGCTAACATAAAATATCATGATATTTATCAGAAGTTTTTATATTATTTGATTTCTTTTAAAATAAAGATATTTTACATAACGGGTGCATCCGCACCCATAACCCAAAACACCGGTCTGGTATAAAATTTCATGACATATATCCGAAATTTATTTGAAATCATTTGACATGTAAAATAAAATAAAAAGGGTTACTCTTGCTCTAAGAGCAGCGAATTGTAAAAACAGAAAAGAAGAGGGAGTAAAAAGAGAGGAGAAAACTCCATGGCAGCCGAGGGTTCCAGCGGCGGCGGCGGCGGCGCCCAGAAAACATCGTCGCCTCAGAAGCGTGGAGCGGCGAAATGCCTCGCCGGCTTGCCATCGCGCGGCAACTTCTCCTCCAGCTCCATCTCTTCCAGCCTGGTACGCACGCGCCGCCCCCGCTAAAACCATAAACGGTTATGTTCCTGGACGGTCTAAATCTCGTGGCGAGAGGCTTCTGAATCCACTTTTGTTGCGCAGGGAGGCCTTAGGGTTTACGTCTGCGAGCACGACACGGATCCTCCAGGTCAGTCGGACCTTGCGATTCTCCATTTCGATTCGCTGATTAGGTTAAATTTTTATTCTGTAATTCATTTGTGATGGCGAAGGGTATGGGGGAAATTTGGTGTAGCAGAATCTGTGTGTTGGGCTCAGCAAGATTTGTGAAATTAGAATTCTTTGCTGTAGGTTTTGTGGGTCTCTTCTCTAGTCTCAAGTGAGGGTTATATAGTTTAGGTTTTTTGGTGCGTGAGACTAGTGTGTACTGTTGATGGTAGAAATGTGCATTGATAGAGAAGGTTCTGTATCCACTGTTCTTGGAGTACTGTCCAGTTAATATCAGTGCTTTAGTCTAGTGTAAGAGCCTAAGAGGTAACAGAAGATATAGCTAAACCTGATATTTGACAGAGAGGTAATGCGAATGATTGGGATGTAATTTTGCATCCACTGATCTTTTGGGGTTGAGAAAAATCGTCTTAAAGGCTGTTTGCTTGATATGATGTTAGCGTTATGAACTTGTAGTATGATATTGGACATTGGGCATTTATAGTCACTGTAGGTCTATGTTGTGTATCTGATGAGTGTTTGCTCTGGAGACTGTTGTAGGTATAACTTTAGACAATAGGACACTGTGAATTTGGTTAAGGTATCGTTCTTTCAGTCCCGGTGAGAAGGATCTAGCATTTCTAGAGTTGGAGGTATTACTGGGGCACACATAGTGATTTAAGGCCTGGCCATTTTATTAATTTCCCCTCATAAGGCTATTTCTCAATTCTCATGCTCGAAAAAGTTGCTGGTTGGAACCTCTTTCTGGAATAGGAGCAAACCACATGGTCAATTTAACTTAATTTTGGAAGTAAAGAGTTTACATACAAACATGGAAACATTGTTACAAAAGTTAAACCTACGAAGATTTGCAGTGTTACCAGGTACGGGTACATGTGCATGGTGGCTCCCAATTCCCATGAATTCGTGGCGCTAAAGTAAATATAATGGTTGTGACATCAATTGAAGTTTATTATGTCAGTATTTTTATGAATGTTCCCCAGACATGGATGCATCAATAAAAAAACTATCATCACAGGTGTTTGCAATTTTCAATAGATGTTGATAAGTTGATATAGGGCTTGCTTGGTCTGATGCCAAAATTTGGATTTCTAATGTTTGGGCGATCAAAAAAATTGGCTACTAATTGGTTGGCTGCCAAATTAGCTAGCCCACCTCTAAAACATTGTCAATTCTGTGCAAGTTACGCCAATGCAAAAACATTGTCTAGTCCATTTTTGGTAGCAAACTAAGCATGTGCGTATATAATATGAAAAGAATATTCTTGCCCCTTCTTTGTGCATTGTGTGCTGTCTTGTAAATATGATTCCTTTCAATAAAGTTTACTGTCAGGGGCATCCCTAATTTGTTTCTTATAAAACAATTGTAATTGTGATAACTATGAAACGATATTCTTGCATTTTTCACTGCAGATTATCATACTGTACACCTGGCGCTGGTGAACTGGGAACACATTTGCCACCTGTTGGGGATGTTCTTTTTCGAGAAAGTGCAAAGCTTGCGTCTAGATGCATGTATAGGAAAGAACACATGAACATTCCTTCGACAACAACAAAAACAACGAAGCCTTTCATTCCCAAGCAAGTTGGGGTAGGCTAGAATTGAAACCTATTGTCGCGGACAGCGAACAAAGAAATGCTTCTGCCATGATCTTCTCTCCCACTTGTGAATACCCTCGGCCATTAACCCTCAAAGATGCAAGTGTTGGAAATGAGCCAGGCGGACAGCATGATAAGAGAGGCAAACCCTCCACTGCGTGGCCACATAAACCGTAGACTGCCACCTGATGATCAAGGCATGTGCTCGCCATCAGAGCTGTGCTGGTGGACTGTCCCCAAGCTAAGACCTCATGGCAAACCAGTCTGGAGAGTGGAGACCCAATTCATGAGAAGTTGGAGAATTGTCCCCAACTGCTGGTCACAGAGGAGGTAGCGAGGCGCGTGGGGAAGGCCGTGACGAGCAAGAGGGTTGGTCATCCAACACCGATTTGGCATGCCAGCCAAGTGAAGAAGCACATGTGACTGGGAACCCATTCTTCCAGATGAGCCTCCATGAACGGGATCTCGCAGCACACAGGAAGAAGGTTTCACAGCTAGAGTGCACAGAGTAGTTTTCATGCGTTGTCCAGCCCATCTAAGTGCGTCCACGTTATTACCGAACTGAAACGCTGCATAGCACACCAGAGCCTCACATATTGGTGACTGCATAGTACACCAGAGCCTCACGTATTGGACCCAGCCTATGGCGATAAGAGCTTTGGTTATGCCCGCAAACCATAGTGGACCGATCAGATCCTCCTCCATAGTATGCCGCTGGCGGCTCTCTGCGTCGAGGCCATAGATGAGTGGAGCAATCTCAGCAATGTCCTGCCCATGGATCCTCCCAAAACAAGGCAGTCTTCCTATCGCCGACAATCCTAGATGTTGACGTGAAGAAGATATATCCCTCTAAATGGTTGAAGAATTGCATTGTTTTGGTTCTTCTATGCGATGCTGCCATTTCCGCTACAATATCATCCAGTCCGCCTAGCCTCACAGGTCGGCACACCATAGCATAAATTGACTAGGTAGTGGAGCCCGTGTACGTTGCTGTGATGAGGCAAAAATTTCTAACTTACCATCTAGCTGAATTGTTATCGGGTTTATTGGGGACTCGGGTTCAGCCTATCTAGAGCTGGTTGTTATATTTCTAATCCATGATTGGTGTGGAGGTTTGCATGGTCCTATTTTTGCAGTTCACTGGTAACAAACAGATTACCTGAATATATGTTATTTAGGCCTTGTAAATTTGACTAATTGTTTTTTGTGCTATTTTAGAGGGACAACTAATCGAGACGGATACTACAAATATCTTAATCAGACATCTCCAGCTAAAGAAAAAGGAGACTGAGGCCAAAGACACAGGTTCTCGGACTCCAGGGGAAAGCAACAAGGGAAAAAGGTATGACTGCTGACAGCATGCACAACCTAGGCTCTATAGTGTGCTTGCTGGGCATCTCTTTTGTTAGTAAATCTCCTCTTCTTCCATTGTATAAAACTATGGATCCCTGTACATGTGAGATGGATCAACCTTGTGGCATTTCCTGTTGCATTTAGCAGTTCTTTTGGCCTCTATGGTTATTATGTAGTGAATTACTTCTCAAAATCTCAGGATCTAGTTTATTCAAATCCATGAGCTCTGAATTTCTTGTGCCCAGCTAATCATTCTGGTTTAAAGTTAATGCTGTTTAACTTCGTTAGTACGTCAAAACCATTTTTCTGCTTGTTTGTCATTCCATGTTTGATGTTCCTAAGGGAGTATTCAGTTCGATCCAGAGATGAGGGCATAGCTTAATTTAAATTCCAAATTTCTCACGAATTGAGAGCTTTCAAAATTCGTATCGAGTTATTCCTTTTTGTTTTCATTGTATTTACGTCAAAAGGTTCTTATTTACTCACATAGAACATGTGTTTATGTCTTACAAGATTCCTTTGATGATAGGAGGGGTTGAGTATAGGATACCTACCTAGCTTTGGCATGGGTCACTTTATAGTGGATTCAGTCTAGGCACAGTTCAATCATACTTCACTTCTGTCTGCGGGAAATATCTAATTTACGATTCAACAGAGCTGTTGTTACTCTGAGTATATTGTTCCTGTTACTCTGTGAGCCCTGTGGATTTTTAGTATTTCTGAATGTATTATTTCACATAGTTATTCAATTCAGATGCTATGTTTGTGAATAGCTTTTCCATTGACAAAGGTCAGCAGTATTTATTGATCACTTAAAATTGACCTCGCTATTGTGAACACAACCAGGGCTTCAACGATTATCCTCGAAGTTTATTGCCTCACTTCTGAAGTTCAGTCCTGAATTGTAGCATGTAGGTTTAACCGAAACATATGTTTGCAATTGGTGGCATTCATTCCTTGAAATGTCTGTTAGATTATTTTAAAACTTGGACGTCTGGGTTTGGAAGAACCGTTATTTTAGAACTTAGAATCCTGTCGTTTAGAATAACCGTTGAAGTGTATCATACATGTTGCAGGCTCTTGACTTAAACCCCACCCAGCACAGTCAGTTTGTCTAGGCTATTGTATTTGTCCTGATAAAGCCTTTTTGTATAGGTTAGTATTTTTACCTTTGAGAAGAAGTAGTGGGGAAATTGGCAGGTGTCTTTCGCGAATTTCTTTAGGTTTGCAATTAGAAACTCATATAGAAATGATAAAGAAGCTAAGGACCTATGAAGTGACTACGAAGGGCTTAACTACACTAGCAACCTGGTATGATCTCGTGCATTAAGTTTGTGGAGTTACTTCAGAATGCGGATATTCTGTTACAAATCATGCAATGGTCTCGATTCTGGAACTTAAGTTGCGTTGACACTTTTTATATGTCTGATCATCAGTGATCTTGAGTGTTATAACTACTTAAAGTATGCCTGCCTACTTCTCAAGACTTGTAATTTTTTAATTCAAAAAGGCTTTTATTTTTCTTTGCCCGCTTATCAGTGATTTAACTTCACGCAACTTCCATATCGAAGTAACTGTATTTCTTTTTCTCTAGATCGGCTGCCAGAAGTTTGGACGTGCAAAATTCATCAAAAAGGCCCAACTTGGGTAGTTCTTCTGGCCTGCCTTCCTCTGGTAAGTTCCCTAATAATGTTCTTCACTTTTATCTTCACCTCCGAGTCTTATATTTTGATCATCTCTGAGTAAATAGATGTCATGATAGTGCATAAGGTGTGAATCTTGGAGGCAGATAGAGCAAGAGATATCTGTGATACAGTGTTAGCACAAGCCAAATTTGTCTAATTTGACTGAAGTGGAATAAGTAATCAGCTTACATCCAACTTCTTACCACAAACTCTGTTTCAACATATAAGTGAATCAAGTATATCCATGGTAGCTTTTCTATATAATCAAGCCCTATTTCTACGTTTAATAGTAATCACATGTCTCGTCATACACTTGAGATTTATTAGTATGTCTTAATCATGCATTCTTTAGCATTTATTATGTGAAAATAAAACACTCTTGTCTTTTTCCAAAACCCCAACAGCTGTGTTGTCTCACCGATCTAATGGATACTTTAACCTTGCAGAAGAAGCAATATCTGGCTTTTCACAGCATACACTGCAATCCTTCACTGTAGAGAGGTTGCGGGCACTTCTCCGACAAAGAGGCTTGACAACTAAAGGGAAAAAGGCAATATATCTATGCTTGAATATCTTATTCTGAATTTTCTATCCATTTGACTTCTTGAGCTAAAGCTGTACAGTAGATTTTACTGGAAAGAACTTCATTGAAGATCAAGTCTATGTTGTACATTTAAAATCTTAGATGACTTGAATATGCTCGACAACAGTTAAATTTATATTTTGAAGCTTGTTAATTGTAGAATATGCGAAGTGTTGTGAGAAACTTACCTATCGTATATCATGCTAGTAAGTTTTACAATGACTTAGCAAATAGTATGCTTAAAGGTAAAATAAATTTACGAGAAAAATCGAAATATCTGTGATGCAAATTAATTAAATATGATAAGGATGAAATACAAAATTCTGGAAAAGCAAACCCATCTTCTTGAGGTGGTGGTTTTTGTGCTAATTCACGTTATTCTATGCCATTTTCTGTGTTAGAAAAGGTGGTATAATTGTAAAATAATGCTGAGGCAGTGTTCGTGCATGCATCACCCAGTTAGGGATCACCCATCTTATGGAGAAATACTAACATTATTATGGTGGCCTTATTGCAGGACGAACTGATCACTCGCTTAAGGGAGTCGCAGAGTTGACATCATCTTAAGCTCCCTCCTTTTGTGTGTGGTTAATCTGGCAATGTAAAACGTTGGTGAGAGCTGAATGACTATCATGTGTACTTGTTGATGTTTGTTTTTGTACGAATTCAGGTGATTTACTATTGTTCAGCATTGAGAGCTTATGATGAGTTTAGATGTGTTGTAGTGAGCTTTCACTACTTTATGCCTATCACTACTTTACAGCGACGCGTGTCGCATGGAGCACACGCATGCGGGAGGCAGCGAACCGTTTTCAAGTTTGGGTCTTTTTTTCTTTTCCATTTAGCTGATTTTTACCCACTAAACCGTATTTTCCCTTTGCGCAATATTTTACCTTTCCTTGTTCGCACCGTGATGCTATTTTTCTTTTTAGTGCGCAGCTAATTTGAAGTTTCTTGCTCGCTGCTTTTTTCTCGTTTTCCCTTTGATTTTTTTTCTGGTAAGTGAGTTTTCTTGGAAAGAAATGAGTGGGAGTTAGCACATTCACTTGTAGCATAAATTAACTTTAACAGCTGTAAATTTAAAATATAATATTATAAGGCCTAGGTCGTTACACACATTAGTCGTAGAGCGTGTGACGGCTCCATTGCGCCTTGATCACGGGGCTTACGACACTTTTGCACCGCGAGACGTTATCTAAATCCACAGCTGAGCTGACGACTCCCACGAGCCGTGCTCCCAGCGATGCTGCTGTTTGAGAAGTGAAGACTGAAAGAATCAAGTCTGTTTATTGATCAAAGATTTTTGGGTATTTACACCCTCCGTACGGATGCCAACAATGACGGTTGCAAGGCTTTACATATGTTCGGAAAGGGACTGCGTTTGGACAAAGACAACACCGAACTCTAACTGCTAATAGTTAGCCTAGAATTAACGCAAACTATTTGTTTAGTCTAATTATTAAAATAATAATTATTCCTAACACGCCCCCTTGGACAAACCTTGTTCCTTGGAGAATCATAATCATAAATTTCTGCATATAGTCTTGTAATTTTTCATATAATCTTTGAGCCGGGAAAGTTCTTTTATTTGTTTGGATAGTCTAATATCTTGAGAATATCTCCCTCAAAAACCCAGCGAGAAAAAAAATATGACGGGAGTAGTTTTTATATGTTGTTAAAACTTATTTAAACTATGTGGATAAAATAAGAAAAAAATGACATAATGTATAATAATTATTGTCTTCGTGATAACTTGTATGATAAAACCTAAATAGGAAAAGAAATCTCATTTATAAGTTTAGAGACCAATAAATATTCTGAACCTTGGACCAGTTTTCCACTACAGGGAAAATCTCAAACTGGATAATTTGCCGGTGTCACTCACGAATGATGTGTTCTAGTGTTCCCGATCTTTCGATGAGAGAGGATAACTACGATTTGGAGAGGATTTGACTCTCACGATTCGGCTACCAACCGTACAGGGAGAACCGTACACGACTGATAAGCACGACAATCGCTGAACCAACTCCAAGATGTTATCGACCGAACCAACGACACGATCAACCTGTCCACAAAGGACTTTTCCTGCATGCAAATCGAAGAACAAGCAAGAAAACAATAGCGTAAGCAATCTGAAATTGTGGATATGCTAGATGAATAATAATCTCAAAGATGAAAGTTTGGGGTTCCGAAAGGATGTCTTGACGGTCGCACTAGCCGCTACGAGCGTAGACAAATAAAAGTAGCACAATAGCTAAAACCTCTCTAAACAAAACCCATCTAAACCCTAGCCGGCGGCTGTCTATTTATTGGATGTTCCGGTGTAGGTCACACGTCGAGGCGTCGACTCCTCCTGGTGTCAGCGCCTCCTGCGCTGGCCCATGCGATGACTTGTTTTGGGTGTCGCGAGCCCACTATTCTTTTCTCAGCAACTCCCGCTAAGCTTCTTGGCAACCTGGCCATCGTGCGTGCAAATGATACGGATGACATCGTCTTGATCAGCTAGCTCTTCCACATCTGGCCTCCGTACGTACATGTGACCATCTTGTGCATGGCAGTCTCTTGTGTATGCATCCCCAATAATTCTGCGTGAGACAAAATTATGAGTAGTACTTTTGCCCCAAAGAATCAAACTGAATATTAAATATTTAACAACAGAAATCACCTGATAAATATATATGTGTGCACACTATTTCTGATCGTATCGATTGGGGTCATGTTCTCATCAACTAAGATGGCCCACATGTCATCTACATGAGCACATATATAGCCACACAACTCCACCAGCCGTGCATCCTTGACGGTGATGGAAATGGTGACGGTACGTGCCGGGGAGCAAGCGTGATGGGTGCAAGATCAAGAACTCACTGCGCGGCTCTGCGGTAACACGACACGTTCGTCGCTCGCGGCACTCACCAAGGCCCTGGGACGCCGCCTCGCCACCGTGTGTCGCGTCCTTGCGCTCTGGCAGCTCTACGCCACCCCCCCCCCCCCCCCCCCCCAGAGTGATGACCTAACATCGGGCAACGTGGAGGAGGCCACAAGAGATGAGGCACCAGAGGCGAATGCTCTATTACTGGCGACAGAGCGGACAAGGAGCGGACGTGGGGCTCCGTCACCGTCGACGGTGCGAGAATCTAGGGGCGGAGGTGGGGATTTGGGGCAGCAACTGAGAGTGATGAGAGGAGGAGTAAGATTTTTGGGAAGAAGGGTCTTACATTTGGGGTCCATATGTCAGTGAGAGAATCCTTCAATCCCAGTCACGATCGTGCACCAACATATCTAAGGTTAGATTTAGACAGGGATCTACAAGTTTAGTGTGCCAACAACCCAGATTTTGAATTCAAGGTTCAATTCGTCAACCTCTAGGGTTAAAATGAACGTTTTCCTTTACCCAATTTACTCCGATGACGAATTTGCTATCCATCGCGGATCGGGGCCCGTGAACGTTCCCATGCATAAACTGCTATATGCAGAGCTTGCGTCACACATGGTTAAGGTATACGTGCTCTAGATTTTACGAGATATAATGACTGTCCTTCATAGGAGATCGATCGATAGAACCTGAGTAGTATATCGAGTCGGACTCTTCTTTCCTTGTTCGGCCTTTTAAATCTGGGAGCATCCGAGGTAGCAAGCTCACACGCGAACGAAAAGAGATTAAGCAGGAACCATGACGGCGACGACGGTGGACGGAAACAAGGTCGATGAGGTCGTGGGTGAGAAGGGCAACGTCGACAAGGTCGTGGGCCAGAAGGGCAAGATGATCACGCTGGTGAGCTCCGGCGGCGAGTGCCACTACAAGAGAACATGTTTTTAGAGGCACTTGGAAATGCCACTAAAAGTGCCCAAAGTGCCTCTAAGTATTTTTAGAGGCACTTTAAAAAACGTTGTATTTAAACGTGTTGCTAAAAATCATAGAGGCATTTGAAGGAAAATGCCACTAAAAATGAGTATTTTTAGAGGCAATTCCAGAAATGCCTCTATATTTTTTAGGGGCACTGTTTTTCAAATGCCTCTAACTATGTTTACCTCTATTTTTTTAGGGGCACTGTTTTTCAAATGCCTCTAATCAATTCCACTGGAAAAAGTAGTTGCATAGCAGAACATACATTCATAACATACATTCCGGAATTCATAACATACATTCAGGAATTCATTATTCTTGTAATTGCATTCATAACATATTCTTCAGAAAGTTGACAGGAAACATTACTATTCTTCATATACATACATTCAGGAATCATCTACTCCAAACTGACAGAAATATCATCATTTGTAAGCAGAAATGCCTCGACAGAAATCAAACTCTAAACTGACAGAAATACATTCATAACATATTTTTCCAAACTCCAAACTGACAGAAATTGAACTAGCATCTACTTCCCAGATGGCTTCTTTGATTTACCGCTTGTTCTCCAAGGCTGCTGCACCACTGTAGATTCAGCATCTGACTCTTCCACCAACTGATACATAGACAATGTATTAGTAGTAAGCTATCATATTAGCACAGTAGAAAGATACATAGACAAAAAGTCTTCGTTTGTGGGAAGTATTCTCTCTACCCACATGAGGGTGACAAGTTCAAGATAGTGGCTAACTCAATTACGGCAACATAAGCTTTCATGTCAGAAAAAAAGAAGACTAGGCTTATCAGCCAATGTACCATTGTCGGCCACCCAATTTCATGTATGTATGACAATGAAGGCTGTAAGACAATAATCTAAATAGTTGGAGCCTTCAGAGGGCAAATGGCTATTTCACATAATAAAAATTGCAGATAAAATCTAATAAGGCCAAATGGAGGGATGTTTAGACGAATATCAGATAATGAACCCTTCCCAAGTGATGCAGATTTTTCCTGTGAAATCAAGAACATCATCGATCAACTGGAACGCTTGACCCTGCAATGATACCAAGTTCATTAAATCAAATGTCCATGCATTTTATTCTGCATCTCTTGGTTCGAGGCATTACACATGATGGAACAACTAAAATCAGGATAGACAGAAATAGCTAACTTTCACCTTTGCTCTCTGCTTGTTGAAATTTGCATAGTTTCACCAGTAACTAAATGTCCTACAGCAATCGCCATTAGAGATATCACCTGCATAAATTAGGCTGATCAGTTGGAAGTTTGGTACGATATAGGACTTGGAGCAGAACAGTACTGCAACCATACATGATAATCTGGAATAACAATAGAAGCTCAGTTAGGAAACAGGCAAGGACAAGTACAATACTGTGATGGATAAACCATTAAGATGTATAAGCTTTGGATGGGTAAAACAAGAAACATGATTCCCTAAGAAAAGATGATTTTGGTTAGACAATGTAAATGTAAAACTGCATAACATGATTAACAGTTTCCACCGTGGATTCTACTACCAATCAAATATCAGAGAAACCACAGAACATCATATGCATAATTTGGTGCTACAGAAAACTCTAAAACCAAACATAAACTTTTGTTTTCCAATTTTATCTAAGCTCAATGAAAATACAGCTGAAGGAACACCACAAAATCTTTTCTAGAGAACCTGCCAAATATTCCAATTTCAAGCTATGACTAAGTATGACAGTCAAGACAGGGATACTTGGCACATTCTGGGATATAAAGAATAGCCTGATAAACTATTTTTGCAAATAATTAAGTCCATTTATACATGAATGATTTGGTTTAAGTCTGAAGCTGCTTTCACATGTTACAAAAGGGTACTGTAATAGACTAGTTACAAATACAAGGAAACAGAGAGGAACTACCTTTGAGTCTGAAGTTGCTTTCACATCCACTGTATATTTCTTGTTCTTCAGCTTAGGAGAAAAAAATGTAGATGATCAGTTGCAGTTACTGAAAATATGCAATTGCACATCTTGTAGATGAATGCATGAGTAAAACAGGGCTATGAGTAAAATATAAATACAGGCAGAGGCAATGATCTAGTGGTTCTACAGTAAAATTTGAACACCCTAGAGAGCACTGCTAAGGACATTATTTGTAAGCCTGCAAGAAAAGTTAATGTTTTGGAAAACTTAAAATACATCCTTACACTGAGCGCAAATTTCTTACTGTACAAAAGGCTTCAAGCTAATATTCTGGCATGTGGAGAATGGCTTCAAACTACTGCAAGTGACATTTAGAACTGGGAACTACATGATCAGTTGAATCTCTTAGCTGTACAAGCACCAAGGACCATGGCATATTGCTTCCTGAAGTACTACGCAATTTGATGTAGGGGTTAATTCGTTCTCTTCATGATCGCGTCCAACACTAGGTTCATGCAACACTGCCGGTTAACATCAGTGGCTCTACGTTGTCATGTTGGTATTTCCACAAATCAGTAGTTTAATGTATAAGCCAAATGGGGGACTATATCCCAAGTACAAATTGACAATACCGAAGTGGAGCAATGAGAATAAACCGGGGAAAAACAATGGTAAACTGAACTTGTATAACTAATCAACATAAAGAGTTTGCTTACAACAAATACAGTGCGAGCTGTGCAACTTGCGACTTGAACTTGGAGATGTTGGCCTCCTGCAGCATCTCACAATGCACAGGGCAAAGCAGAACCATGAAACAGATAAGTAACCAACCTGTCCAATCCCACGAAAAACAGAGTCCGGAGGCAATAGATATTACCTTCTAAATATAGTACTTGGACACAAAGAATTCGGGATGCTCCCGAGGCTGTCATGGTGACGGCGGACGCGATCGCTTCCACATGCTTCGTCGGGATGCCCTGCTACTCCAGCTTCCTCACCTGCGATCACCAGCGCACACGCATCTCAGCCTTTCATTTCGTCGAGCACCTCCCGGGCGCAGACAAACAATAGTAGTAGGAAGTAAGCAGAAGGAGAAGATTATTCGGAGGGCGAGGGTGTCGACGACGAAGGCTCGGCGTCCATTGTTCTTGACGAGCTGAGGGATTCTGCCGGCGGGGCCGGCCCACCGCTTCGGCTACTGCTGATGGTGCGGGGGTCCAGGGGGAGGCTGATGTGACATGGTCGAGCAGGGGATCGAGGAGGGAGCTGCATACGGCTAGGAGCCACAGCCAGAGGCGCGGCGGCGCGTGAATCGCACGGGCGATTGAGACAAACCCGAGGCTAGGGTTTGCGGCGGGGACGCGCTCGATAGCAGGGAGGCGTCATGGCGGCGGGGGAATTGGCGAAGGAGACAGGGGCATGGTCGCTCCGGTGGACGGCAGCGCGGCAGAGGCCCGCGACGGCCGGAGCGGCAGAGGCCGGCTACGGCCCGAGCGGCAGCAGCGGCGGCGCATTTGCGAGTGGAAAAGAACGAGGAGGCGAGAAAGGGGAACGAGAAGGAGTCGTGTTACTCGTGTACGTTCCGTGGTAGGGGCGATCCTATTTACCGCCTTCTGCGGTAAATTACCTCTTCAACAGATGGGCTGGGCCCAAGTTTATTTGATCAACTACTTCGTACATCTAAAAAAAACTACTTCGTATTATGTCGTTCCGTTCTGCTTCTTTTTCCGTCCGTTTGTTCTACGTACTACGTACAAGGAAACAGGACCCGTCAAAAAATAATATGAAAACATATGTTGGACTTTGCGTGTTCATTTTCTTTTATTTGTATACTATCTTCCGATGTATTTTACGATACTCCGTTCTTACAATTTTGCTCACGTTTTTTACGGTCAAACAGTACAGAACATGTCCAAATAACATGGTCGAGCACGTCAATGACAAAATAGTGATTGTCATGATGCTATCGTAGATTGAATGCACATATATTTTTGTATTGATGGACCATAGATCGTTCGGCAAGACTGGGCTCTAAGCCGAAAACAACGGTAGTCATTAATTAGTGTACTGATGGTTACTACTCTAGGTTGCAGACCTGATGACATGATTTTGGAACACTACTTTTGGGGAACTAATCACGAAACACCTCTAAAATTTTCGTTTTCAAGGGCACTTTCATAAAAATACCTATAAATATGGTATTATTAGAGGCACTTAGCAAAAGTGCCCCTAAAAATAACATTTTTAGAGGCACTTAGGAAAAGTGCCCCTAAAAATGACATATTTAGAGACACTTTGATAAATATGCCACTAAAAATGGCATTTTTAGAGGCACTAAATGAAAAATGCCCCTAAATATTATTTTTAGAGGCACTTCTAGAAAATGCCTCAAGCAAAATGCCCCTAAATATGTGTTCTCCCATAGTGTGCTTCAATATCACCCGCGAGGCGGCGGCAATGTCGCAGACCATCAACCACATGATAAGAGGATGACTGCGTCGAGAACGGCATCCTCCCTCTACCTAACGTCCCGTCCAAAATCCTGGCCATGGTAATAGAGTACTGCAACAAGCACGTCGCCAGCAGCTCCGACGCCAGCACCACCTCGGGCGAGCAGGAGGACCTCAAGAGCTTCGACGAGAAGTTCATCAAAGTGGCTCTGGCCAACTACCTAGATATCAAGGGGCTCATGGACCTGAGCTGCCAGACGGTCGCCGATATGATCAAGGGCAAGTCGGTTGAGGATTTTCGCAAGACCTTCAACATCAAGAACGACTTCACCCCGAGGAGGAGGAGAAGATCTGAAGGGAAAACCAGTGGGTTTTCGAGTAGACGTCATAGCCTCATAGGACATTATCTTATTTTTTTAAATTTCTGATTTCTTGATTACTATTTTGACGTTTTTGTTGTTTGATTGTCAGTATATTTGATTGGTGAAACTATATGCTTGTCAGTTATAGATTGGTGAAACTATATGCTCATGATTAATGTTCAGGGGGGATTTTGGAGAGCTCCTGTGTATCGCAGGCGAGGGATACCATCGCCTGAAATGGCCACAATTTTTTTTGCTGAATATTTTTAAATCTGAACAAAAATAAAATATGAAATTTTTGCTGAATAGAACAAAGCTCTCCTTCTAAAGCATCTGCACAAATTCTTCTCAAAAGCTGATACCCATTGGGTCAAATTGGTATGGCATCTGTATGACCCAGCACGCCCACCTCAAGCTCAGTCTTCGAGAGGTTCATTCTGGTGGCGCGACATTTTCAGTCTGGTGGATATTTACAGAAGCATCACTCGTGTTAGTGTGGGCAGTGGGGACAGCATTCTTTTTTGGAAGGATGTTTGGTATGAGTCAGAGCTCCTGTGTGATCGCTTCCCATGCCTCTTTTCCTTCTCCACAGCTGAAGACCTTTCAGTGACAGCGATGAAATTGTCAACACCGCATATTTCTCAATTCCACACCCCGCTCTCGCAGCAAGCTTTTGACGAACTACAGCAAGTCCAGGAAATTTTGAATATGCACACTTCCCTTGTTGCAGCTACTGATGCGCGACACTTCACCTGGGGGTCTTCTTTTTACTCCTCCAAGAGGTTTTACAACTTCCTCTTCTCCCAAGTCAGATAAGACTGTTCCCTCCAGGCTATTTGGAAATCAAAGTGCCTCCCCAAACTTCGTGTTTTTGCATGGCTGCTGCAGATGGATAGATTGAACACCAAAGATCTCATGATCAGGAAGCATTGGCACTTTGATTCTGGCCCCAACTGTGTTATGTGCTCTTCCCATGTCCTTGAGACAAGAGACCACCTCTTTTTTGACTGCCATTTCGCCTCTGAGTGCTCGAGCTTCATTCACATGCATTGGGATGTCTCTCTGAACATCTCCAACAGATTCGCTCAAGCTAGAAGATCCTTTTTGGGCCCATGCTTCATGGAGATTGCAGTTTGTGCCTTGTGGAACATCTGGAAGTCACGGAACGACTTCATTTTCAATGCTCGCCAACCCTCTGTGGACAGATGGAAGGTATATTCCAGGCTGATGTCTTGCTTCATCAACATCGTGTACCAGCTAATCTGGTTCAGCCCTTGATCTCTTGGGTTTTAGACATCTTCACATAGATGATACCTTTCTTTTATTTTCATTTCTTTCCTCCTTGACTTTTTGGCCATGTAATTTGTGACTGAGAGAAGAAACTTCTAGTTTCTTTCTTAGTTTATATATTTAAAATTGCACCGTAGGGATTTTCCCTACGGTAACCTGGTCAATTTTTTTTTTCCGAATTGGAACAATTTTTGAATATGAACAATTTTCAAAAAGTATGAACAATTTTCGAATTTGACCAATTTTAAAATATGAACAAAATTTACATTTGAACAATTTTGAAATATGAACAAAATTTACATTTGAACAATTTTGAAATGTGAACAATTTTTTTATTTGATTTTTTTTAAATCCAAGTAAAAAAATTCCAAATTTCAAAAACAAAATGGTGAACAAATTTTAAATCTGAACAAATATTTTTTTTGAATTTTTTTCGAATTTTAGCACTTACAGAAAGAAGCACGATGAACAATTTTTTAATCTGAACAAATTGTTAATTTGAATTTTCGAAAGAAAAACAAAAAGAAGAAAGACAAGGAAAAAGAAAAATTTAGGCGACGGGCAGCGCAAGAACCCGCGGGCCGAATTGGCCTCGGGTAGGCCACGGACTCATTTGGTGCTCGACGAGGGGGAGCATTCCGCGGCCTTTCCCCGAGAGAGCATTCCGCTCCTCGGTAGGTCGGGCCTCTCTCTCTCTCTCTCGACAGATAGGCGACGACGGCGGGGATGACGCGCCGACGCCCGTTCTGCTTCCTCCGGCGAGCCCCCCTCCCTGATCTGCTGGTAGTCCTTCTCCCGCATCTCCTGCTCTGTTGGTAGTCCTTCTCCCGCATCTCCTGCTCTGTTGGTCATCCTTCTCCCGCCTCTCTCCGCTCCGGCCGCTCCCCTCTCCGTCCGCTCCCCTCGCCCGCCGCTCCCCTCGCCGGCGCTCGTCCTTTTCCTGCCCCCCAAGGACTGTCCGGCCGTGGTTTCCCCCAAGGTTAGCCCCTATTCCTTCTCCCAGTCCCCAGCTCCTCTACTTCCTTGTTCATCCCCGCCCTAAAATTTGTTGCTGGTTCGCGGATGCCGGGGCGGCGGCCCTGGAAGGTGGACTGCACGGGCGTCTCTGCGGCGAGCGACGTAGCGGTGGTGATGGTCTCTCTCCTTGGCTGTTTGGGTGGCGAGGAGCGGACTTTGGAGGTCCCTGGTGTTGCGGCGCTTCGGCTTTGGCAGCTCCCATATCGTGTCGGAGGCCGAGCTTGGAGGCAGTGGACGGGTCCTTTATACCGGGCGTGGTGCGAAGTGTCTTTCGAGCGAAAGCTCAGCACTTCGGTGCCAATGGCGACCATGCCTGCGGGTATGGCTACCCTCTTGGGGGCGCTGTTGTGGGTAACTTCGACACGTCATGGCTCCTGGTGAAAACCCTCGACCGTCGGTCTCGACGATGGCGACGTGTCACGTCGTTACCCTCTTGGGGGCGTCATCGTGGAGCCCCGGTTATCCCGCGGACATGTTCTGGTGTTCTCCAGTGGCAAGTTTGGTGGTCCTTGTTCTTTCTTTCTTATCTTTGATATGCTTTGTAAGAGGTTCTCCTTATCACATTGTATCGGTTCGGCCGTTGTGGCTTTATTTATAAAGCGGGGCTACGGCCTATTTCGTCAAAATTTGTTGCTGGTCCAATCTTGCAGGCTGTCAACCGTCAATCACATATTGCAGCGCCTCATATTATTTCAGAGATCCTATATCTTGCATCACTGCTGGCTAAAGCAACATCATCTGTGAGTCAACGTCTGATTCTCCTCTCTCCTACATGTACCTGTAATGTAGAATAGCTCGCTCACTGCTGTTGGAAGCATGCTGTTCTTGCTTCAGATGTTTCCCTTGGCTGCATATTATAATGTCCTTGTACACATATTCTTCTGTGGTACCCTATAAAATGTTCACAGTCTGTACACATGAAAACTTCTAGCATTATCATCTGGTTGTTTTTATGTCATTTGGACTGCACTTCTATACTTGCTTGAACTGTACGAAGAATACTAGCGGCTGGCATTTGCACTTGAGTGCTAACTGAAAACTTCAGCTACACATCTCTGAAATACATTACCATCTATCCTGAAATCCAAAGCTGCGCAGCTTTCTCTGTAGGTGTATGTTTGTTTCCTGCTTGCTTGTTTGAGCTGAAGCACATCCTATTATGCAAGTACTAGTGAAAGTGAACAGCATCTGGTGTAACATATAACTAGTAAATTCCAGAGAAGTAACTAATATACTAGTGAAGCTGATTGCTTGCTTGTTTGCGTCAGGATAGTAGCTATACTGCTGTACAGTGAGTTCATCTTTTGGTACATGCTCCAGTAGTATAGTTTCAGATGTCCAGTAGTATAGGAGTAGATTAGGATTTCTGTACATGTATTGCTTTTGGAGACATACAACGATTGCTTTCTGTACACTCTGGCTAGGACGATTGAATAACGGTTTTGCTAATTCTCAGTCGACTGAGAATTAACTTAGTGCTCAGTCAACTCCCTAACCATTTGATCGTGCGTTGAGATTTGTGCAACTCATATGACGTCATCAAATCCCAGTTGCAAAGTGCTCTGGACCATTTGATTTGCTTCATGATTCGTGTTAATCATGAATTGCAACTTGACTTGCAACTGTGATTGCTGACGTCATTCGACTGAGAATTTGAGCCCTAGAGAGTTGATGATGCTTACTTCGGTTTTAAACCATGTGGAACAGTTTACTAGAAATTATCAGTTTTTTAGTTCAGGACTAAGCTTATCATTTAGATCAGCTTCAGCTTATCAGTTTTCCATTTAAGTATTTTGTGCAGCACTATGATTAAGATTTACTTGTTTATTTGCAGGTTTAACGGCTCCCCATTCCATTCCATTCCATTCAATTCCCCACCACCGCGCCGTCGTAGCAATCGAAGCCCCAAACCAGCGCGGTGCTAACCACCACATCCCTGTCTCTCCGGCCGCCGGCTGCCGGATATGAAGGAGAAGAAGCTGCCAATGGAGGCGGCTGCCACGAAGAAGGCGGGGGCGGGGGCATCCACAGCCAAGAGGCGTCAGTCCGGGGGAGCAGGCGGAGGAACGGCACAGAAGCGCGCACGGGATGCCCCCGACCACGGCGATCTCATCAGCGACCTTCCCGATGACATCCTCGGTACCATCATCTCCCTCCTCCCCACCAAGCACGGCGCCCGTACGCAGGCCCTCTCACGCCGGTGGCGCCCGCTCTGGCGCGCCTCCCCTCTCAACCTCATCGCGGGCGACCTCTGCTCCAACAAGTTCAAGCGCTTCTCCATCGTCTCCGAGATCCTCTCCGAACACCCCGGCCCTACCCGCCGTTTCTCGTTCAACCGCATCCGCCTCCACAAGGGCGAGAGAAGTTTCGCCGAACAAGCCGCTCAGGTCGAGAGCTGGTTCCACTCCCCAGCCCTTGACGGCCTTCAGGAACTCGGCATCAGCTTCGATCTCTTGGACCATACACATAGGCCTGAGAAGCGTTACCCGCTGCCACCATCCGTGCTTCTCTGCACATCAACCCTTGCCGTGGCAAGATTAAACTTATGTGGTTTCCCGAAGGAGATCACTCATGCACTGAGTTTTCCCTTGCTCATGCAGCTCAACCTATGCCGTGTTTCCATCTCCGAGGATGTCTTCCATGGCGTGCTCTCTGCCTGCCCTGTCCTAGAGAGGCTCGAGGATGTGGGTTGCTTCCGCATTAGCTCGCCAACTCTTAGGAGCGTAGGCGTCTGCTCTTGTTTCTTAGGCAAAGGAGAGGTTGTCATTGAGGATGCCCCTCGCCTTGAAAGGCTTCTGCTACCGCGTCCAGATAGAGGCCGTGATATCATCCGTGTAATTAGGGCACCTAAGCTGGAAATATTGGGCCTTTTGTCACCCTACATCCCAGAACTTCAGATTGCAAACGTAGCCTTCAAGGTGGCAACACCAACATCTTCCTCTTCATTCTTGCATGTAGCATTTTTACATGTATAATATTTTTATGTCCGTTGTTTTTTACAGAGTTTAGCCCCAGCTAGCTTGAAGAACACGATAAGCACCGTGAAGATTTTGGCTCTCGAGTTTTCTGTCCCTAGTTTGGATGCTGTTATTGATGTCTTAAGGTGCTTCCCATGCTTGGAAAAGCTATATGTAATTGTGAGTATTCATCTTTTGTAATGTCAATTTTAATATTTAAGACTTGCGGAAAACCTTATTTGCACACAATCTAGTCTAGGCAGGACTTACTTTTTAACATATTTTTTGTCTTTACTTTTCCAGTGGAAGAAATACTCGGGAATACCAATGGAAAATGTGCCACAGTACTATGACTCATTAGATCCAGTCAAATGCCTTGAGACCCATCTAAAGGAACTGGTGCTGAAGAAATACGAAGGCAGCAAGCGAGATGTAAGCTTTGCGAAGTTCTTTGTTTTGAACGCTAAAGTTCTGAAGCAAATCAAGTTTCGAGTCGACAATAAGGTCAACGAGGAATGGGTTTCTGATCAACACAGGCTGCTAGAAGTGGGAGCTAGAGCTTCCCGAGATGCTCAATTGGAATTCGTACATAGTAATTCTAAGAGTTTGGATGTCCATGATTTGTCAATTGTGGATCCCTTTACCTGCTATCTTGTAAATGGGGTAGATGCTCTTTTAGAGGAATCACACTGATGGTTTGTCAATGGAAATCTCCGCTGGATTCGGTCTAGACCTGAATGATTTATTATCTTTTGCTTATTTGGTCGGCATATGCTCGAAGATTGCGTAGTTGTTGGTCCAATCCTTAAATTAGTTTTTGCTGCTATACTTGTAGTTCCCAACAAGGTATGACATGCAAAATTAGTTTACTGCCTAAAGTTGTAACTAGGAAGTAGAAGACTGAGCACGAAACTCTTGTTTGCTCCTTAGAAAGTATGGATGCTGCTTAGATTTTTTCAGTTTCAGCAATGCAAATATGCAATGTTTGTGTTGAAAAGATGCTTCTGCTTACATAAAAGTATGTGGGTTTGAGTGCTAGTTTGTTCATTGTTGTGTTAGGTCGACCTGGTAACTGGTATTGTTCACATCTTATATTCCTTGGTACTTCGATAAATAAAATAAAACATGTCAGGCACTAATAATCACATCAGATTTGTATTTCCTTTTCCGATTGCAACTTCTCTTTGTATATATTAATGTTGGCTTACTGCCAGTGCATTTCTTGGTATTTCATCTGCTGTGTCATATACCGCCAATCTTCATCACCCAGTACGTATCGAATTTTTTCGAGGAGAAACAGCGGTTTCCAGGACGCAGGACAAGTTTATCATCATCAGTTCACAGGAATCTGATGGGAGAAAAAAATGCTTGTCCACCCAGCATGTTAAAGATTTATTTCTAGGACAAATCTCCCATCAGTCAGTTGAATTTTGTGCAGTGATTGGATTACTCTTATGATGACCCCTGGTGTGTTTTCAGCGAGCATGATGGCTTTCTACTGTTTAACAGCCCTGCTTCCTGAATTCAGCTTTCTGAAAAAAATTGTGTCTTAAGCCATTTTTGTCACTTTTTTTGGGTCAAAATTTGAAACATGGATACCTTTTTTTATAAGCTCTGCGTTTGTGTTTATGATATGTATATGTGCTTTTTGTATGATACAAGTTGATAATTGATACCTTGCTAGTTTCACATAAAGTAATTTATACAATACAGTTAGGATTATTCTGGGTATATGGGCAACCATTTGGGAAGGTATAGATTCAATCTTTTCCAGGAAAGTACTGTTTCTTCACTCCCTTTTTGCTATTCAGCTTCATTGGTTTGCATAACTGACTTGATCTGTCCTCATTTGATTCTGCAGCCAAGTGAGCAGAACACTTATGCATGTACAGAGGCTGCTTACAGTGTCCCAATTGTGGAACCTCTGAGGAAAATATCATTCTATACGATTTGGCGCCTCACTTACCTCATTTTAGAGCAGTTGTTCTACGCAGCCCAATTTCATCTGCCTTGAGAGTAAATCAGTAATGTATCCTGTAAAACATACATGCTGGTTTAATAGAAAGAAGGAGATCACTTTTTTTTCGAGTAACCAAATAAGGTGATCACTTCATTATGTCAATTTGATCTTTTCCGTTGCATATTTATTTGAAGAACATTAACAGAGCTACATTGGTCAAATGTCCTGTGTTGGTATCCATGCGAGTACTCTGCTGACAGCAAGTTGCTGAAGGTGTTTAACCCCATATGCTCAGCTGCACATTCGTATTTATTTTTGAACTTTTCATAGATGTTTCAAGTTTAAAGTTAGCTATTTGTACCACAGTCTGAAAAATACGGCCACACTGTCGATTCACTTGTTCACTCATTGGTTTTTTAAGTTGTAATGTTATTCATTTGGCATCATATGATGCAATTAATAAATAACTTCACATGTAAAGAGATAGAGTTAACACCTGAATAAAATATGCAGAACAAATCTATTGGTGCAGGAAAAACAAGATAGCAGGCACGAAACTCTCAGAACTAAAGCTAACTGTCTTCAGATGAACGAAGTCTTACTGTGAAGGACTGTAAGGTCCTGGGGGTCTCAGTACAGCAAGTAAGTAAATCAAATTTCATGGCTCATGGAAAAGGATACACCTATCATGTATATTAGTTTTTTCTCTACGTGATGATGAACATCAGTAGCTGCATTGCTCCTTGAGCGATCTCAGTTCAGACACATTTGGCTACAAATGAATTTAAGATGGAAATCAAAGCAGAAAACTACACTCACAAGCAACCACTGAACTAAAGTTCTAAATCTACAATCTTGCCTAAGCTGCAAAACAAATGAGTGAACCAGATCACTCAAATAATTCATTGATGTACCTAGGAACAGGTGTTATCTTAGCTCCAGTTGCGCAGTCTTCTGTGAACTGAAGCGTACACTTGGGGCATGGCAGTCGCCAGCGAGTGGAATGTTGGTGGAGCTTTGGGAGTAAAGTCCCGCTGTCTAGTCCTTCAGGCAAACACCCAAATCACCCATCCTATTGTTTTTCCCCCTTTTTTGTTAGAGCATCTCTAGCAGAGCCCGCAAATGGCCGAAACCCGCAAAATAACTGCCCGATGCGGATTCGAATCCTTAAAAACGCGGAGAACAGAACCCTCAAAACTTTCCGACCCATAAAAGTTTTTGAGGGGCCCCATGAATCCGGCCCTCGGAACGTCAAATTCGGAGATTTAACCGCCAACCCGCAGACGGAACCTCATTCCCTTGTATCGTTGGCGGGCTGAACATTCAGGACCCGCCGACAAGCTTCCGCCGTGGAACTCGCCGGAATCCGGCGAACTTTCGCCAAACTTACCGGAATCACACCAAACTGAAGCGGCCTGCTGGATGCGGCGGGCCAAACCCCACCGCCGGGAGCTTCATCGGCTCCGCTGCCATGCCAGGTGGTCTCCTCGTCGACCCCGTGCTTCACGCCGGCGACGCCCCTGAGGGCCTCCGTGGCTGGGTGCCGGGGGACCTCCGCGTCAGCAGCGTACTCCGTGTCGGGCCTCGTCGCTGGGTGCTAGCTGACTAGCACCCATGGATCGATCGATTCCATGGCTAGCGCTGGAGCATGGATCGATTCATGCAGCGAAAGCCGCCGAAGCTAACTAGCTACACTAGTACAAAAAAGGCTATTAGTGGCGCACCAATTTGCCTTTCTGTGGCGCACCTCCAGAAATGCAGGGTGTGCCACAGAATTCTCGCCACAAAAATTATTTCTGTGGCGCACCTGGCTGGTGCGCCACAGAAATCTCAAAAAATTCAAAAAATTCAAAAAATGCAAAAAAATATAAAAAGTTACAAAAAAAATCCAGAAAAATCAGAATATGAAATAATATGAAAAATCCTAATTATTGGAATTATTGAAAAAAGTTTCGAAAGATCCAAAAAAAATAAAAAAACTCCAAAAAACTCCAAAAAAATCAAAAAATCCAAAAAAGTCAAACACTTCAAAAAAATCCAAAAAATCAACAATCTTCTTTGTTATACATTTCTGTGTCTTTTTTGTTATTTTTAATTTTTTAATTTTTTTAATTTTTTTCTTTTTTTCTTTCTTTTTGATTTTGCTGTGAAAAATCATCTGTTTGAAATAACTTTTTTTTTCTTTTGGAATTTGAGGAATCTGTGAATTGCTGATCGGGTAAACCCGGGTGGATTCGAACTCGGATTTTTCTCATGATTTTTTTGACATATTATTTGTGTTATTTCGACATCGTATGCAAAAGTTATGGCCGTTACAAGTTTTTTTTTCCTGTTTGTTGCAGAAAAGGTCAAAATTCATATTTCAAAATTTCTATACCTACTAGACACTCAAACCTAACTACATGTCAAAGGATTTTATTTTTTGAAATTTTATCATTTTCCTTTAATTTCTGCAACACTAAAAAGGCGATCCACGCGGGGGGGGGGGGGGGTGGGATTTGAAAACCACAGAATGTCACAGGTGCGCCACAGAATGTCACATTTCTGTGGCGTATGTTTCCATGTGCGCCACAGATTTTTTTTCTTCAAATTTTAACCCGCCCCCCAGATAACTTTCTGTGGCGCACCTGGCCATGTGCGCGCACTAAACCACATGCGCCACAAAAAATAATTCTGTGGCGCACCAATTAAGGGTGCGCCACAGAGGGCCAACCTACCTATATAGGGTTTCCCTACTAGTGCTAGCTCGACCACGGATGGATCGATTCCACGGCTAGCTAGCTAGCTAGCTCGCAAGCGGGCTGGTCAATCAATTTTCACGCGACAGCGGATGGACGGATTGGAGCAGGGTCAACGCGGCCATCGAGAGGAAGAAGAAGACGTGGGAAAAATAAAAAATGCGAATATTCGGTTTTACGGTTTGAGTATAAGGGCTCTGTTCCGCCGCGCGTCGTTTCGAGCGAAAAAACGATGGTTGCGCGACCTACAAAACTGTTTTGCGGGTTTGCCACAGAATTATTTTTCTGTGTCTAGGGTTAGGATTCTGTGTCTACGCACCGGTTAGGATTCTGTGTCTACGCACTGGTGAGAATTATTTTTTGACCTACAAAACCTACGCACCGGTGAGAATTCTTTGCCCTCTTATTTTTCTGTGTCTAGGGTTAGGATTTGTAGACTTTTCTTTGCCGAGGGGTATGTTCTTCGTCCAGATGCCCCACTCGGGTGCGCATCTGGATCGAGCGGAACTGGCGCGGCCGAGGTCGGCGGCGCTGCTTTTCCGGCGAGCCCGAGGGCATCCCGATGAACCTTTTCTTTTGCTTTTGATTTTCAAACACTACCGAAACAAAATTAGGATCCAGAGTGTGCTCTGATACCATTGTTAGATCCATAGGATTACTTGTATCGGTAGATCAACGTGGAAATCATGTGTGTGTGTGTAAACAGAAAGAGAGGGGATCGGAGATGCAAACCTTCGGTGTGTGTCGACGAGCTCGAGCCGGAGGCCATGGTGGTCGACGGCGTGGCCGTCGGAGCGGTGGCGGCGCAGTGGTGCTTCCCGTGAGCACTGCGCTAACCCTAATCGGAGGGGATGTCGGTGGGGTGGCTGGCAACACAGGTGAACCTCGTACCGTGTGCCCTGGCCCCCACCTCTTTATATAGCGCAGGTCACAGGGGCCCACTGCTCCATAACAGGAAACAGACGCCCCCGATCAGGGCGTAATCAAGGGGATTGATGAGCCGTTGGGCTCATCAATACGAGATCAACCTAACATTCTCCCCTTGATCTCAACTTTTACTTTTATCCATGTACTTTGTACTTTACTCGTTTCATCATAGATCAGTACATAGAGCATGTTTCATCGTCACAGCTCAATTGCCGATAGAATCAGACAGCTACAATATACCTCTCTATTTTGAAACAAATTCTTTTACTTTTGGGCCTCTGTAATCCAGGAATCATAGGCTTTCCATTAAACCCATGTCGACTGCGTGTTCCATGAACACGCTGGGTGGTAAGCCTTTCGTAAGCGGATCCGCAAGCATATCCTTTGTCCTTATATGCTCGAGACTTATAGTTTGATTCTGGATTTTACCTTTCACAACATAATACTTTATCTCTATTGGTTACTCGACTTGTTGTTGTGAGTATAGAATACTGCGGGCTGGTTGTCACAGTACATCTTTAGTGGTTTGTCAATACAATCTACCACTTTCAAGTCGGGTATCAACTTCTTTGACCATATCACCTGCCTTGTGGCCTCATAAGCTGCTATAAATTCTGCATACATGATGCAACTATTGTCTGTTTGGAGCTCCAGCGAGAGTGAACACGTATCCTGACGTGGATTTTCTATCATCTCTATCTCCCGCAAAATCTGCGTCTGAATACCCTCTTATCTCTAGGGAATCAGATCTTCTGTATGTTAGCATGAGGTCTTTTGTGCCTTGCGCAGAACGCAATGCTTTCTTTGCCATCTTCCAGTGCTCTAGGCCTGGATTTTCTTGATATCTACCGAGTACTCCGGTGATAAAAGTTAAGTAGGGCGAGTGCACACTTGTGCATACTGTAAGCTTCCAACAGCCGAAGCATAAGGTATTCCTTTCATTTGATCGATCTCATATTGGTTCTTGGGACATTGAAATTTCCCAAAACTGTCGCCCTTGACTATAGGAGCAGGTGAGGCGCTACTTTTATGCATATATATATTTTTTAGAACCTTTTCTAAATATGCCTTTTGTGATAGTCCTAGCACTCCATTCTTTCTATCCCGGTGAATTTCTATGCCCAAAACATATGAAGCTTCACCAAGATCTTTCATATCAAAATTTGAGGACAAGAACTTCTTTGTTTCTAGTAGACTGACATCATTGCTCGCAAGCAGAATATCATCCACATACAGAATTAGGAAAATATATTTCCCACTTTTAAACTTTGCATAAATAGTTGTCCTCAACATTTTCTTTAATTGTATTATTGAACTTTAAATACCACTGTCTAGAGGCTTGCTTTAACCCATAAATGGATTTCTTTAAGCGGCATCCCATATGTTCCTTCCCCTCCATGAAAAAACCCTGGGTTGTTTCATGTAAACATTTCTTCTAAATCTCCATTTAGAAATGCCGTCTTTACATCCATTTGATGCAACTCTAAATCAAAATGCGCAACTAGTGCCATGATGATTCTGAAGGAATCCTTACATGAGACCGGAGAAAAAGTCTCATTGTAATCTACCCCTTCTCTTTGCGTAAAGCCTTTTGCCACAAGTCGCTTTATACTTTTCAACGTTTCCATTGGAGTCATACTTAGTTTTGTAGACCCATTTGCAGCCTACTGTTTTGGCTCCTTTAGGAATTTCCTCTAAGTCCCAAACATTGTTAGAACTCATCGATTTCATCTCGTCTTCCATGGCTTCCAGCCACTTCGAAGAGTGAACGCTTCTCATGGCTTCTTCATATGAAGTGGGATCTTCTTCCATATGAACTGTTTCTGTATTATAAACTTTATAATCACTAGAAATAGCAGATTTCCTAGCTCTTTTAGACCTTCTGAGAGTCTCATTCTCTGGCACATCATGTGTCTCAACGTGCGACTCTTCTTCTAAATGTGGCTGTCGTCGCTCCCTTTCATGCTCAACAACGGGTCGAGTCGGCTCCTGACGGACAGGTTCCGAATCTTGCCTCGTTGTGGTCACGGGTGGAGTTACAACAGGTGCTTGCACCACAACCTCTGGGATTGTCGGTGCAGGTACAACAGGTAGGGCGAAAAATGGCTCATGGATCATCGGAAAAGGTGCACACACCCTCTTCTCCTCAAGATCAATTTTCCGGCCTACCATGCTCCCCCTCATCATTTCGTCCTCCAAGAAGACCGCTTGTCTCGTTTCTACAAACTTTGTGTGTCTGTCTGCACAGTAGAAACGATAACCTTTTGATCTATCAGGATAGCCAATGAAATGGCAAGTTACTGTTTTGGGGTCCAACTTTGCAATGTGTGGATTAAAAACTTTTGCCTCAGCTGGGCTCCCCCAGACTTTCAAGTGGCGTAGAGAAGGAACTTTCCCTGTCCACAACTCGTACGGTGTTTTGGGCACCGACTTACTTGGTACTCTGTTGAGAATGTGAATGGCGGTTTTTAACGCCTCCATCCATAATCCCAATGGCAGTGTGGAATAACTCATCATACTGCGCACCATATCCATAAGAGTACGGTTACGCCTTTCAGCTACTCCATTTTGCTGTGGTTCGCCCGGCATAGAATACTGGGCGACTATTCCATTTTCCTGTAAAAACCTTGCAAAAGGTCCAGGTACTTGACCATATGGAGTGTGCCGACCGTAGTACTCCCCCCCACGGTCGGACCTGACTATTTTAATTCTTTTATCATGTTGATTTTCAAATTTGAATATTTTAAATTTATCCAATGCTTCATCTTTCTTTAATTGGATAAATATAACCATATCGGGAGTAATCATCTGTGAACGTTATGAACGAGTCATAACCATCCACACTTTTCACCGGAAATGGTCCACATATATCAGTGTGAATAATTTCTAGTGTCGTGTGCTTCGGTTAGCACCCTTTTTAATCTGCTTTACATACTTTCCTTTTATGCAATCTATGCATTGTTTGATATCTGAAAACTCTAACGGAGGAAGAATGTCATTTTTAACGAGGCTTTCTATTCTTCCCCTCGAAATATGGCCAAAAAACAGTGCCATAATTTTGACGAGTCATGAGTTCTCTTTCTTTTCTTTTGTTCGTTATCCGACGGAAACATGCTTATTCACTTTGCACACTGAAATGCACTTTTCACATGAAAATAATAAATAAAGCTCATTGTGGAGTAATGCAACACCCACATGATCATTATTACACCATATGGCACACTTGCCATGTCCAAAATAACAGTGTACTTTTCTGTCACCAGCTGCTGAAGCAGCTGGGTAGCATATATCTTTGAAGAACCAGTGAACTGGTCCTTTATCTTTTCAAGGAACTCATTTCAATGCACACTCTACAATTGAGCAGACAATAGCTTGCTCAATTGTTTCTTTATAAATGCCATGCACCTTTTATTGGCGGTTAGCCACTTTATGTTTTCGAGGGTGTAAGACATCTCCAGCGGAGCATAGTCCCTCTTCTTTCTTTTCCAAATACTATCAACATCCTTTTCGTCTCTGAGTGACTCTGTAGGCTTAACTGGCTGTGGAGTTACCACAACCCAGTCGACCTCAACACAAAAAAAAACCAAATCCACTTTCTTTCTCCATTCAGAGTAGGTATGGACATCCTTGATGCAGCTCATCAAGTAGTACCCTTTTAACACCACAATTAAGTGAGACAACAATTGCATATAAAAATCCAACGTTGGTCGAAATTAAAATATGCAACTGTTTGCGCAATTTAAAACTACATCACCGTTGGGCAGAAAATAGCAATAAAAGCACATAAAACAATAACAAATCATGATTATGTTATTAACGACGTTGGTCATAATAATAACAAAACCATAATTGTTTCAATAATTCCTTTTAACATGCTCTTGTAATTTAATTCTTTCTTTATTTCTATTTACACTTTAAGAGCACTTTTATATATTTGCAGCGGAAAAACATGAATAAAATTCATGAACTTTATACTTTTCATAACCATTTCTGTCACTGTTTGTGCAATTAAAACTATATCACCGTTGGGCAATAAGAGAAATAAATGCACCTTTTAACACATAATAAACAAATCATGATCATGCTATTAACAACGTTGGTCATTTAATAACATAATCATAATCATCTTTAATATCACTTTAATCAAGCTTTTAATTCTCACTTTAAATCATGATAATGCTATTAACAACGTTGGTCAATTAATAACAGAATCATAATTCATAAATATCACTTTATCACGCTTTTATTCTCTCACTTTAAATCATGATAATGCTATTAACAACGTTGGTCAATTAATAACAAAATCATAATCATCATAAATATCACTTTATCACGCTTTTATTCTCACTTTATTGCTTTTATGCAATTACTTTTAACTATTTGCAGCGGAAATTATGAATAAAAATTCATAAACTTTTATACTATTATCAAGTATTTCTTTTCTTTCTTTTCTGTTTCCTAAACAAATTTTCGTTGGATAAAATGAATAGGAAAAACAGAAAGAAATGTGTCAAAAAAAAGGACAAAAAACTCTATTTAGACAAGTTTCTGAAAAAACAGAACAGAAAAAAGCCCTTTTCTTTTAAATAATGCGGCCCATGGCCTGTTGGCTATCTGCCGCGCGCGGCGACGCGTAACAGCGGCCCACGGCCCGTGCGCTGCAGCGTTAGCTGCCGCTCGCGGCGACGCGGAAAAAGGCCCGCAGCGGCCCGTGGCCGGCTTCTTTCGTCCCACTGGCCCGTCTGCTAGCTAGGGTTTCCAGCGGGGCGATCCTGGCCGTCCGTTTCATCGGACGGTCCAGCGCCTTTGTCGCGGGTCAACCCCAGCAACGCCGCCGTCCCGAGCCGAACGCTCGCATTTCCTCTTTCTTTCTTTCTTCGATCTCTCGCCCCTGTCCCGCGTCGCGCCGCCCGGAGACGGCCGCTCGCCGTGCCGGAGACGGCCGCGCTCCGCTCCGGAGACGGCCGCACGCCGCGCTGCGGCGGCGACCGCGCCGTGCGCCCCGCGCCGCGCGCCTCCCCTTTTTTCCTTCTCTGCCCGTGCCCTCTCCCGCACGCTCGCTCGCCCGCGTGATGGCGGCGGCGCCAGCGGCGCCAGCGACGGGCGGCTGACAACGGCAGCAACGCCGCACCGCGGCCTCTTTTCTTTTTCTTTTTCTCGCTTTCACCAAAACAGCCCGAAGGCAAAAACGAAGAAGACGGCGGCGCCTCCCCTGCCCCCTTGCCGGTGCGTGCATTCACCCGCGGGTGAGCGCATCACCGTCAAGTGGCGCAGGCGGCGGCGCCCTTTTCCGGCGACGCACCGGTGAGAATTCTTTTCCCCTCTTATTTTTCTGTGTCTAGGGTTAGGATTTGTAGACTTTTCTTTGCCCCGAGGGGTATGTTCTTCGTCCAGATGCCCCACTCGGGTGCGCATCTGGATCGAGTGGAACTGGCGCGGCCGAGGTCGGCGGCGCTGCTTTTCCGGCGAGCCCGAGGGCATCCCGATGAACCTTTTCTTTTGCTTTTGATTTTCAAACACTACCGAAACAAAATTAGGATCCAGAGTGTGCTCTGATACCATTGTTAGATCCATAGGATTACTTGTATCGGTAGATCAACGTGGAAATCATGTGTGTGTGTGTGTGTAAACAGAAAGAGAGGGGATCGGAGATGCAAACCTTCGGTGTGTGTCGACGAGCTCGAGCCGGAGGCCATGGTTGTCGACGGCGTGGCCGTCAGAGCGGTGGCGGCGCAGTGGTGCTTCCCGTGAGCACTGCGCTAACCCTAATCGGAGGGGATGTCGGTGGGGTGGCTGGCAACACAGGTGAACCTCGTACCGTGTGCCCTGGCCCCCCACCTCTTTATATAGCGCAGGTCACAGGGGCCCACTGCTCCATAACAGGAAACAGACGCCCCCGATCAGGGCGTAATCAAGGGGATTGATGAGCCGTTGGGCTCATCAATACGAGATCAACCTAACATATACATGGACTTTTTTCCTTGAGTTGTGTGTCGAATTTGGTTCTAAATTTTGTGACTTTGCATATACATGTCGGGTGATTACTGCTATTTTTAACAAAACCTAAACCTTTTGAAATGATAAAATCGGCTATGTTGGCAAGTGCCCAACTGCCCATGCATGTGCGATTGCATTTTATCAAGCATTCGGCTGAAGCTTGCGTAGGCGAGCGCCGGCAAAAAAACAATTGGCAAAAGCAAGCACTCGGCAAAAACAGATATGTGGATTTCGAAAAGGCTTATGACAAGATAAACTAGAAATTTCTGAAAGAAGTGATGATTCAAAAAGGTTTTCCTCGTAAATATATAGAGCTAGTAATGAGTTCGGTTATGCAGGGTAAAGTAGCAGTTTTAGCTAATGATAGAATAGGTAATTATTTCGAATCTAAGAAAGGGTTAAGACAAGGGGATCCCATGTTCCCCATTTTGTTTAATTTTGCAATAGATATCTTTAACTTGCTTGTACAGCTAGCTGTAGAGAGTGGTTTACTAAAAATCTTTGTAGAGGATTTGGTCGATAAAGGAGTGAGTATCTTACAATATGCCGATGATACGATTTTCATGTTTAAAGATGATTACAAAGTGCTAGGAATTTGAAAAGTATCCTTTATATTTTTTAGAAGTTGTCAGGTTTGAAAATCAATTTTCATAAGAGCGAGATCTATTGTTTTGGTAAGGCTAGAGACAAAGTAGAGGAGTATTCCGCGAGAGCAGTGTTTTGTAGCTCGTCCTACATGTAGCCCTTTTTTTTTGAAAAATTCAAAAAGATACTTTAAAGTTTCAAAAAAAATCTGAAAAATTCCTAGATGTAGATAATGATGATATCCACCATAGAAATATTCTGTATTTTGCGCTGTATAAAAATGACAAATTTCTAAATCTGAGCCGGTGAACAGTGCAGATTTCGAATTTTTCAGATCTGTCAGAAATTTGTCATTTTCGTGTAGGCCGGAATACAAAATATTTCGAGTTGAAAATTTGCAACACCATAGGGTACGTAATTATCCACCTCTATGATTTTTCTCGGAATTTTTGGAAACATAAAAATTTTAATTTGAAAAAAATAAAAAATCTGGGCTACAAGTAGCCCGGGATACAAAGTGACTTTTCGAGTATTCTGCCGTCTTTACTTGTGAAGTAGGATAGTTGCCTTTTAGATACTTAGGTGTACCCATGAATTGTGTGAGGCTTAATAATAATGATTGGGGCGAGGCTGAAGGAAAAGTAGAGAAAAAATTACATAGCTAGGCTGGGAGACAGAATTCGTATGGAGGTAGGTTGGTGTTGTTAAGAGGTTGTTTAAGTAATGTACCTTTTTATTTGATGTCGATGTTTGAATCATCTAATTAACGGCCCTGGTAAGAAAATAATGTTTTTTAGGAAAAGGTTGTTGTGGCCGGAAAGAGTAGATGCTAAGAAATATCATTTGGTAAATTGGAAAAAAGTTTGTCAAGCGGTTGATATGGGAGGATTAGGTGTGGTTGACCTAAATGTTATGATACTTGTCTGTTAAGTAAGTGGTTGTGGAGGCTTGAAAATGAAGAAGGGCTGTGACAGAAATTACTTAGAAAAAATATGTTAACTCTGTCAGCCTGTGAAAAGAAACCTGGTCAGTCTCATTTTTGGCAGGGGCTTATGGGTGTAAAGCGTATTTTTTTTTAAAGTTTTTAGGAAAGTAGTGGGCAACGGTAAAAGAACATGTTTTGGGGAAGATTTGTGGCTAGGTGATAATCCGTTGTGCATTCATTTCAGTAGGCTGTGTGGTTTGACTTACAATAAGAATATTTTGGTATCTGATGTGTTTGAGTCAGATTGGTCGGTGATTAAGTTCAGAATGAACTTATGGGGTGAAACTGCAAAGATGTGGCAAGATTTGAGAGATCTCTGTGCTAATGTGGAACTGAGAGAGTTGGAGGATAGATGTAAATGGTTACTCGCTAAGTGCGGGGTACTCTCAACAAAGTCCATGTATCTAGCATTAAAGATGAGTGTTGTGAAGTGGCGGTATAGGAATGTGTGGTCTGTAAGGATGATACATAGATTTTAGCTCTATTCTAGTTCTAGTTGTACCCACCTACGAACCATCACGACCGCAAACTCTCATTTAATAGTAAAGATGGTGCATAAATTCTTGGTCTCTTGGAGGAGTTTATCGCAAGCAGTCTTGGACTGATACTTGGATATGCTGGCTGTTTAATATCTTAATATTTTCACCTTGAGCTGATTGCACTTGCTAAGTAACAACGCGATCGGTGCGAATGTGCAATTTTGGTTCTTGTCGACTCAACAAGAATTTTTCCACCACGTCTCGCCGTTTCCGTCTATGGTCCCGCCGACGGTCATGGTTAGGCCGTCGACATTGTCAAACACAATCCACCTCGACCGTTCCTCTGCTGGCCCGCTAGATCTGGCGGGTGCTACCAATTTTACTCGGGCTTCAGAGTTGTCACCTAAACTCTACTTGCCACACTAAGTATACAACTTGGCATAACTAATCACTCAGCATAAACTACCTCTTAGACAAGCTAAATGTAACACATCAGTTCACTTCTAATATCTCACCCTACATATATATATTTCTTTATGCATGCATGCATGACTAGAAATTCAAAAGGAAGTTCATGTGTGCTAGAAACTAGAAAGAAGTTAATTGTGTACCCAGGAATATGTCATCTGAGTTGACGCATGGGTGAACACTAGACACTACCTCAATTTATAGACACAACTGGTGTGGTGGTAATCATGCTCTTCTTATGCAAAACTTATACCCGTGCATGATACATATTCCCACATGCATGATGGTGCGGCAATTTTCCTGCATGAACATGAACATAACATGCATGAACTTATTTAGGGACCGCATGTAACTACTCCATCTGATTCACAGTATTAGTTTAGGACTAGTAATCTTGCACGTGCAATGTAAGTTATTGATATAAAATTTAGTCAGGGGTATTTCAAGAATCAATAAAATACTCTCATAAAATGTAGGAACCCTTGCTCGGAAATTACAAGGAAATGGACAGTGCATAATTATTAGCTTAGAAATAGAAAAGAAAAATTACACAAAATTGAAGCCGTATAATGTGTAAATAGGTAAATCATACCCGAATACAGTGGAAATTTTAATGCACAAGAGCCAATTGAATCAATTAATCAGGAAGTACTCGAACATCGTTTAAGGCTTAAATTGTGATGTAAATTCTCGGTTATTTGATGGGTAGTAAAAGTAATAACCTTTCAATTCTTTATTAGATTCAAGCTAAATCAAAATTGCAAAAAAAACTATTGGAATAATTGTCAACCCTTTTTGAACTTCCATAACTGAATGCTTGATGGAATTGAGGAAGATGCACAATTTTTCTACATGCATGCTGACATTTTTTGACAAACCACTTGATGCACTAATTTGCTATATTAGATATTATGAGCTGCTTCAAAGGATATAAAACCATGTATCATATGCTAAAGTTGGATGCTACAACATGATACGAGATCCTTGCGGGCTGTCATTTTTCTTCAAAATTGAATGCTACATTAATTATTATGATCTGCTTCAAAGGATATAAAGCCACTTGATGCTGTCATTTTTTTAAGATTCGATACTCAAAATGAGGCAACTTCATGTTCCATATAACAAGAAAAAAAAATGGTACGATAGGATCCGTTTCATTTTTCATTTATAGAATAATTATTTTCCTCAGGTCTTTTGAATTTGTTCCAGTAGCATAAAATTTACAGGAGCAAATTACAGGAACAAATCATCAATGATGAAGCAAAAAAATGACGGGAACTACTGTGATGTTTTTGTAAATGTTTGATGCTACAGTTATATATAGTTCTTGTTTGCTCCTGTATATTTAATTTTTTACTACATAAGATCAAGCATGATGCTACAAACACTTCAGGAATTGAAATTTTAGTCAAAATCATCACAGATGCGACATTACATCATAGCACCATTCTCACAATTTATGGACAGCAACATAATAGTATAAGTTTTGCTCTTTGTCGTCCCCGTAATGTATCACATCCAGCATCTACATGTAGCAAAAAGAGATACATATGTAGCACATTAAGCAAGACACCTATGTATGTAGCACACTAAGAAACCTATAGCTTCAATTCCGGTCCAGCAGCCATCTCGGCAGATCTTAACTTCTATAGCATCATGACTTCGTAGTCCTTAACATGGTGACCTTGCAAACAAAACGGGCATTTCACAACCCTTGCCTTCCTTTTTGGTTTTGCTCCCTTTTCTAGTTTTGGCTTTTCGAATTTCTTCTTCCTCTTCTTGTTTGCTTCGTCTCGCAGCTCCACCAATGGTTTCGCTCTCTTACCCTTCTCTTTTGGACGCCCTTTCGGCTTTTTCCGCGGTGGGTTCTTCAGCAAGCTACTGGGAGCAAGGTCATCGGCTACATCTTCATGCTGTTGGGTACCCGCTTGCCGTGGTTCAGCTTGATGTGGATGTGGACTAGCACCTACTCCTTGCTGCACATCGCTTCGAGCTTTCCTCATCACATCAACAAGCTTAGTTGCTTCATCAGCCAAGCTGGAGACAACCACATATGTGTCGTCGCTGAAACAAGCATCCAACGCCAAATCATTCATCTTCCTGCACACGAGTTGTATTTCAATGTGTTCGTTCCATGGACGCCAAATCTGATGCCATTTTCCGAGAAAATTGCACATAACACCATGGTTTGGTGCCAAAGTTGCACAAAACACATAAATAAAACACTTGTTGCAGCAAACCACAGGTTTTTGTCTAATCAGTTGCAACCAGCCCAAATAGATGATTTAGAGACTCTAATACATATCTGCCATGTGTGCCTAGATTTTTATACCATCTACCAAAAATTATACGACAATTTTTTTACGGTATACCAAAAATATATGACATTTTTTGAGAATTACAAATTAAAAAATGGGCAGCATAACTTACAAAACTAGAAAATACCATGCGCGGTGCTGCGAGAATCTAGTATTATTTTGTGATTGAAAACTTAAAAGGTAGGATAAATTGTTTTGGCAGTACACAACAGTTGCAACAAAAGCAAGAAACAGAGTAAGTGTAAATATACAGGAGCTTATGGGAATAGAGCAACCTGAGAGCAAGATGTGAATAGCTGAATAATGATTAAGGATGTTGGAGACTTGGAGTGACACCCAAAGGTCTTTTTTTTCCCTCATCGCTCCCGCGAGCGGCGACGGGAACCCTAGCCACCCCTGCTCCCAGGCCCCCCTCTCGCCGCCTCCCCCTCCTCGCCGCCGCCGGACGGCGTCGCCGGCCGAAGGCCGGGCGCTGCGGCGAGGGTCCTCCTTCTCCCTGGTTCGAGGTGCTCGGCGCGGGCCGTGCGCGTTGTCTTGGGCGCTGCGTTGACCGGGGGCGCGGCCATTCGGCGGCGGCGTGGATATCCGGCGGTGGTGGGGCGGGCCTGTGGTGGTGCCCTCGTGACCGGTGGCGGCGACATCCCAGGCGGCGCGGGCAGCGGCCTCTTGGGTCGGAGGTCTTGACCACGTCAGTGGATGCTTGATGGCAGGGACGGCGGCGCTCTGGTTGGCGATGACGCCTCCACTGGAACCTGCGACGGAGAGGCACGGGGCAGCTCAACCTCGGTACGGTGGCCGGCGGAGCTGGCCTGAGGCGGCGGGGCTCTCGGCCCAGATCTGGGCCCTTCAGGCCCGATCTGGGTTGGCAGGCCCTGCTGCCTGTGTGGTTTCAGTGGCTTCCGGCGCGTCTGGGAGCCCTTCCCCTGACCATGGAGTGGATAGGGTGCTGGATCCGGGCCAGGAGGGCCTAGATCCGGTGACCGCCTAGCAGACTCGTTTACTCGGGTTTGCGGGTTTGACCGGTGGGTGCGTCCTGCTAGTCGTACCCCTGCTGTCCTAGGGTTGGTTGCCTCGGTACTTCTCCTGTCCAGTACGGTGGAACTGTCGTCATGGCATCTACTTCTTCGTGGGGGCGAGATCTTGGATGCCGGGCGGCGGCCCCGGAAGGTGGACTGCGCGGACGACTCTGCGGCGAGTGACGTGGCAGTGGTGATGGTCGTCTTCTTTGACCACGTGGGTGGAGAGGAGTTGGCGGAGGGACATCCTGGTGCTGGCAGCGCTTCGGCAGTGGCGGCTCCCAGATCGCGTTTTGGAGGCTAGACTCGGGGACTTTGAGCGGCTCACGGTACTGGGTGTGGTATGAAGGTTTTTCCAAGCGAAAGCTCTGCACTCCGGTGCCAGCGGCGACGACGCCTGCGGGTGTCGTAACCCTCTTGAGGGCGCCGCTGTGGGTACCTTCACCGCATTAAGGCTCCGGGTGAAAACCTTTGACCGTTGGTCTTGACGGCGGCGGCGTTATGCGTCGTCACCCTCTTGGGGGCGTCGTCGTGGAGCCTCGGTACCTCTCGACCTCGCGCCGGGTTCTCGGTGGCAAGTCCGGTTTCCTTTGTACTTTTTTGTTTATCTTTGATCTGCTTTGTAAGAGGTTTCCTCATCACCTTGTATCGGTTCGGCCGTTGGGCTTTATTTATAAAGCGGGACGAAAGCCTGTTTCGGAATAATGATTAAGACTGGGTGATATGATCTACACTCCACATAAGTGTGTAAAGATGTAAGGAACAAATAAGATGTTTGGATCGATACAAAACAGAATGCTTGATTATGTTTTTGAGGATAGCTGGTGACTCTTGATCGCTTTAGTGCAGCAAGATCTCTATGGATACTATATAGATTATACACGTCAAAATGGGCAGTAATTCCAGAATGGAATTGGGCTGCGCCAAAGTAGAAGAAAAAAATGTGTTATACTATTCGTGCCAGCGCCAAATGGGCCAGTTGGGCTGTTACTTGCCGCTAGGAGTTTTTTGACGGTACAAATTACCCTTGCGGTCACTCAAAAGGAAAATAGGCCCAGTAAAGAAAAATGACGCTAGGAGCTGAGGGAGTTGAAGGAGGCACACGGCGTCTAGCCGCGGTGGAAGGCACGGCGGCGCCTCCGCGAGTTCCGGCTGAAGTCCGATCGCTTCGTCAGGTACGCACCCATTCACCTAGATATGACGTGGACTCATCGACGAAATCGAGATTCTTTTTCCGGCTCTACCAACCACGGCCGCCGCCGGCGCCTGTCTAGGGTTCCGCCGGTGGGATGGGAACGCGTCAGTAGGTAGGAGTATGTAGCACTCTGCCTTCATTTTTACAGCCCGTCAGTAACGCACCGTAGTTAAGCTCACAGTTTATATATTTGTTTGCGGGGAAAGCATACAAATTTGTCAAATTGATTTGTACGTCATTGTGATTCCACATCACGGTTCCCTCCTGTTTCAGCCAGTGCCAATGGAAACAATCAGTAGAGCCGATCAGACAGTGGAAGATGATGCTAAAGGCAAAGCCACAGATGCGTCTACTTCTGTGGAAGATGTTCATCATGAAGATGAAGCTGAAGCGACGGATGGATCAACGACATTTGTATGGGGATCTCCTTGCCGTGAAAACAATAGTAAAGATACCAAGGATGGATCGCCCACAGATGAGAATGCTCCATGGAACCCTCCCAACCCACCTCCTCATCCCTGGATAGAGGCCTTGACGTGCAATCATCAGTATATTATACAGGTAATTAACTTGCCCCCCTCATATGTTATGTACCACACTCCCTCCCTCTTCTTACTGCACTTCTCTTTGTACACTGACATTTCCAACTTCAGTACTCGCGTCAAATTGCAGATTTTCTTTCTGAAGCCAGAAGCACCAATATAATTTTCCGAGACCACACTCCTGAGGTTCCGTATACTTGTTCATTTCCTGTGATTGATATATCATTCGGCATCTAACTAATATTGTTCTTGTTTTTTCTCTGCAATAATACCTTTTGGTAGTTATCATGTATGCTGCAACATTATAATTTCAAGGTTATTATACATTTTGTTAAACCTGTAGTTTCAAATATTCAGGTTTTCGAACAAAACAGATGCATGATCATGATTATTTTCTTTACATGCCAAAGATATGGTGTGACGGAACGTAACCGCAACTGCCACATCACCATAGAACTGCTTTCAAATGGACGAAACAATTATAATATCTGACAATTGTATGGCATTGATAATTAAGGGATCAGCTTTGGATGTTTTAAACGTTTAGGATGAAAGTTCCAATCCATCCATAGTTAAGGGATGAGAATTTTACGTTTTTTTAATTTCAGTAACATAAGATGCCTTTAGAGATTTTTGGTGTTATGCTTCGTGAAGTGGACAGATGAACTGATTGCTCTTTACCTTGTTTACACATGTCGGATCCATCTAGGCGACGCACGCAAAATTTTGTGAGATATGGGGCCCTTTGGCGAATGCCCTAAAAAAGATAGTGTTACGTGCTTCCTTGACATCTTTAAAAAGTATAGAGGGCGCTTGGTTTCTGGTTATGTCATCACTCCACAAACCTTCGACCTGATTATTATACTGAATGCCCTGCGTTGTGCAGAGTTAGTTTTGGAGGGGGAGGAGCCGAAGCTCTGTGGGCTGCGCGCCAACCCCAACTACATTGTCTGCTTTGGGTACTTCCCCCTCCACCAAGCTGCTGAAACATTCTGCACTGACATGGTTGAGTTACTGTTGCGCTATGGCGCACTGCCCAATCTACGAACCTCGGGCGATAGAGTTATCGAGGGCCTCCTCCCACTCCATGTTGCCATTGAGAATACCTGCCAGCATAAGTATCTGGAGGACAATCTTATAGCTGACGAGAGCTATAGGAAGGGAAATGCCAAGTACATCTACAAGCTCATATATCTGCTCTGCCTGCCTGAGATGGTTTGTGTTAAATCTCTCCTTCCATCAGTTATTACTTTGCTTATAAGAGCAATGAATAAGTTCAGGTCATGCCAGATATTTGAACTGACAATTTGTTACTTCGTATAGTACAACTTGTGAGTGAATTATTTGTCTCTATGAATTTGTTCTGTATATATTTAATATACTTGAGTATGAGGCACCATTTCCTTAAGGGGAGATGAGTCAAGTTTCTCCGCAATCAAGTCTTTGTTTACTTTTCTTGCTGATAATGTTTGATGTCAATCTTTATTATGTAGAGGGTTATACTTTTTTCAATTCCACCTCATGTAACCACTGCAAGTTAAAATTGTTCTCTACTGGTGACTACGCAGAAGATCTTTTTGGACACGACTAGATTGCTTGTCGCACGGATAATATAAGTTATGGGATTACATCAAGCATGGGAAGCTTGTCCCAGCAGCTATTTTGCTCCTCGCGGCTCAGAGGCAATTCCGCAACCTCGATGGATTTGGAAGGATCAGAAATCTTATCACTGATTCTCTATTTGACCTAGAAAGGGAGGGGTGTGGATTAGAAAGTGGTAAAAATACCAAGGCACAAAAGCAGCGGAAGGAGAAGAAAGTACGTTTTGATAATGCATTGATGCTTTTGAGGATAATTCTTAAAGCTGGTGAAGATCTTGATGCATATATTCAAATCAGAGGTACCACATTTCTTTATATCACAGTTTTATTTTTTCTGGTATTTTTTTCTTATTGAATCTTAATAATTTAATATGTTAAGATTTGGCTTTCATGAACTTGTGATATTGATTGTAGCAAGATAATGGTTCTCTTGCCGACAAACAGGAATAAAACAAAATATATCTAGCGGACCCTCAGTCCAATGGCTTAGATTTCCACCTTTTAGGAAATATTTCTTAATCAATATATCGTGAAATGTGCAGTATCAGTATCTGCTATACGGGTATACAAATGAGTTGAGTAGGATCGCATACTAATCAAGTATAAAAATGTAAGGAAACTTTCCTACCTTTGTTATTGGTTTACAAAATAAATATATTATGCAGGCATCTCATCAGGAGGTTCTTGGAAAAGTTTCCGAAATTCTCCAGAATTACGATGTTAGTCCTATCGGAAAAGGAATTTGCATTCACGACTTTAACTGGTTTGATTTATTGCCTTCTGCATATATGGTCACCACCTTTCTACATATAAATGATCCATGTAATATATTTTAATTATTTCTTCTGCATATTCTTGAAGCCACCCGTATGACTGTGGAGGTCCAGACAGTGCCTCGCACAAACATGGTTCGTGTCAGTTTCATGACCCTGTATTTTTTTACTGCGCTTACCAATTTTTTTTCAAAATAAGATGTAATCATTTTGTAACGGGAAACAGGGGACACAGATTTGTCCAACGCAGCCGTAGGATCGCCGCCTACTCTGGAAGTTGAGGCAAACTATGTAAGGATATTTGACTGGAGTGCCACTTGACTTGTCTATTCTTTTTCTCCATGCTGATTATTATTTATATAATTAATTTGGTACTTTTCTCTTTTCAATTCCTTATGTTGTTTATATGTTGAGATTGAGGACAAAAGGTCTTCATATTCATTTGGATGACAGTTTTATACGAGGACACCGATGTTTACCATTTGGCTGTAGTAGCATTAAATTGTTTAACTTCTGCACATCATCCCATATTTTATTGGCGCGTGTTTATTGGCTACGGTTGAAACAGTCTTGTTTTGTTTTTCTCATTGGATAACTGTGGGAAAATTTTATGGGTAAGACACCACACATGATCTTTTTATGCCCTTTTTGCAGTCTAAATGAATCTGGTTTGTAGTCGTCTGATCCTTCTGTTAAGCATGCGACTCTTCCACACCAAATGGCAGTGCCCTGTGTAGTTCAAATAACTTAACCTAGACACCTTTTTATTTGATTGTTCTTGACATAGTAACCGATATGCATGCTTATATAGCCGGGGAGGATTGAATGTTATCTGTTTTGATAGTCGACAAATCAGTGAAACTACCTGAAAAGAACCTTGTGCATGTTGTTTGATCATGTTGAAATATATAGACATGTTGTGTTTTCTTGACGCCTCTATTTTGGTTATTTACGGGTTAACCAGGCTATGATAAATGAGGCACGCAGAGGACAGAACCTCCGGTATGCAAGAAATCAGTTTTTACCGATATGGAGATCGGTACTAAAGGCTGGATTTATGACGAGGACATTTCCATCTTATGTTCCAAGGAAAGAGTTACCAAACTTTCTACCTGATGGCGCTAAGAAAAAATTGACCGATCAAAGATCTTCTCAAATTCGTGTGGGCTTGTTGGGCTTGTTGGTAGAGAGAAGCTCTACAAAATTAGCAAAGAATCCGAAATTAGCTAGTACTTACCAATCTAGAAGGCCATTTTGTGCTGCATCGACTGTGTTGAAGATGTTGAAGCGGGCCTGATGACTGAAAAGTAAGGTATAATATTTACTAGTGAAAGCTTTTGGACATAATAGTCATACCATTAGGGTGGCATGGATAGCCTTCTGTGGAGATGAATGTTTCATTCATGACGCTTTCTACGTTCGATTTTCCAGGTGTCCTTAACCAGCAATTAACTAGGTGTTTATCTGGTTTTTGTTTTGCCCAGGGCGACGACGCTGGATCAGTGTTTGGCTATTGCAATGTCATCGCCCTATCTATGTAAAACGGTAGCTGTTTGTGTAAGAAGTATATTTGGGAGGTCTGTTGCAAAATTTATTAATTGGCTCAATTATTCAGATGTAACGTAGGTCTGTTGCAAAGTTTGCTCTAACTTTGCGTCTCTCTGGTTGGTTAGGTAGTAAATGCATAATAGATGATCCAAAGTGTTCCAGGATCCGAGGCAACTGTCATATATGCTTTGCTCTTCCATGCGAGCAGCAAAATGTAGTACTGTAGTACAGTGGCTCCGATCTAACATGAATACAATTTCCTTTGGAAAGACTTGGAGCTTGCTTTGGCACCATGAAGTTAATCAGAGAAATTTTGCCGTATTGATCCCCATCGGGGGCTTCTCATTATATAGCAGAAGAGTACAGATTACAAACGTACACGGCAAGGAATAGGAGATCAACACCGATCGATCCTTTCCTATTATACAAGACTACAACGTACAGGATTACAACAGCTACGTCGGTATCTCTAACACATGAATGCATGAATAAGTCCAATTAGAGTAATGATTTTCAAGCACTTTTTGGTCAAAGAGGAAATTTGTCTAACCTTGGGCCAGAAAATTGTACGAATAGAAGCCCGTCTAACTTGGTAGAGAGCAACGCTAACCTTCTGGTCGTGGGCGTTCCATCCCATTTCATTTTTTGTTTTTAGATTACATGATTTCAATTTTTTCACAAGCGTTAATTAGCGAGAGGGTCTGCGTACCTACTCTCGTCTTTCTGATCATTCAACTCTAGATCGGTTCAACTCTAACACTATCAGTTTGATGAAATGTAGCAGGGATTACACTTCGTAGTAAAATTTTAAATCTTAATTATTCAAGAAAACATTCTTGAGTAGGCACATCGTATATGATTATAGTTAGTGATTACACTACATTTATCTCCCACTGTACTACGTTTTCATTAATTTACATATACTGTTGAGTTTGAATAAACAGCCATATGTATGCCTGCATGTATGTGTCACGGGCAATCTTTTTTCTTTAGCAAACGGGCAAACATAATCTAGTTATCCATCAAATCGAGAAACTATATGTTGATCTCCGCATAGAAATTACACTGATTACGCTTGGTGAGCGAACCATGAAAACGTATGTGGCATAAATTTAGGTTAACTCAATAGTATATGATTAATTTTCCGAAGAGATTGTTTGAAAAATAATTTACATGTGTTAACAAAGATTGAAGACAGCGAAAGGTGGAAGTGCCTCAGCACGTCTTCGGAAAGACATTGACATAATTCCTTAGCTTCACATTCTTGCATACACTTGTTGTGGGGCGCTCTTGTGCCCATTAAATTTAAGGTTCACGTCTTGCAACAATATGTCATGACATGGGACTGTCTCGCTGTCGTCAAGTTTGATAGCCTCTTTTGTCGCACTTGTGCCTCGTATATTTTTAAACTGGATGTTGCTGAGTTCCACCGCTGAAGTTTGTTTCTCGCATGCCCTCGGATTCAAAGGATCGGCTATCATGCAGTAGTTCTGGTCAATGATTATTGGATTCTTGACTCTCGTCATGGTTATATCCTCAAACACGATGCCCCTCACGATCCTTTTCCTCCTTGCCATGATTTGATTCGTACTCCATTCAATGTGCCAGAAAGGTGTGCCTTATAGATTGTTACGTTGGAAACTCGGTCCTCTGAGTTGAATCGACCTAAACATCCCACACTTATTCCATGACTGGGGCCACAACTTATTCTCGACGCATACAAGTTTTCGGTACTGGTCTTGATCGAGATGCAATCGTCTCCGGTTTTGATACTGCAATCCATCACTTGGATATCCTTGGTGCGAATAATGTGGATTCCGTCATTCTCTGGGCTATAGCTAGGCGCATTTATCGTGATATGATTCAGAAGTACGTCTTTGCAATCCTGGACCGAGATGTGGATCTGCTGGCTGTTCAGGGCTTAATATCTTCCACCTTCAGCTGATTGCACTTGCTAAACAACAACGCAATCGGAGCAAACGTGCATTTGAGCTTCTTGTCTACTCGGCAAGAATTCTTCCACCACGTCTCGCCGTTTCCGTCTAGGGTCCCGCCACCGGTCACGATCAGGCCGTCAACATTGTCAAATACGATCCACCTCGGCAATCTCTCTGCTGGCCAGCTAGATCTAGCCGGAGCTACCAATTTTCCTTCCAGTTTGAATGTAACGCTAGAGTTACATTTACCTGAGAAGGTGATGTGCTTGACGAGTCTTGTCCTTTGGAACCAAGAGGGTGGCCGGCTGAGAGGAGGAGCAAGCCACGGTCCACGCTTTCTGAAACGCCGGCGTGTCATCCTGCTTGCCGTCGCCAACAGCTCCATAGCTTGCCACGTCGACCTCGACGATGTTTTCCGAAGGCTCACTCTGCTCTCCGAGTTTACGGGCTGCTCCGTGCCTATGAACGTTGACCTCGATCTCGCTCCTCTGCCTTAACTGCCGGCGAACAGAGAAGTTGGTATGACCGGCGGTAGTGCCGGCGTGAGCACCGGCCGGTAGCAACAGGAGCATTGATCCGACGACGAGAAGTGCTGCTAGTACTGCTAGGAGGGCGCGGGAGGCCATGGCGACTTGTGCTAGCTCGCGCACCAAGGTTTAGACAATCCGTGGTATTTCGTTATGTTAGCGACCATTCCCTGCTATCGTCGTGGGCTGGACAGTGGGCCGACACTCATGGGCTTGGCCTGCTCCAGGACTGCAGGAGGCAACTGCTACAAGTGCCACGAAGACATCAGCATGAGGGTTGGGCTTGGATTAGGACGGCTTCGGCCTCCTTGCTTCTGTCTCCGTTCCTCTTCTCTTCGTGTTCCTCTGCTTCTGTAATAGCTTGAACCTGAATTCCTCGCTTGTAGTCCAAATGGATGAGCAGTTGATCAATGTACTAGTGTGGTGCTAACATTTGGTATTCAGAGCCAATCGATTCCTCCACACAAAATCCCCAAAATTCCAGCCAATTTTTTTTTGTTCCTCACAGTCCTCAAATTCGAGCAAACAAATTTGCTTCGATCCGTCCTATTCAACCATGTTGCGTGGATCAGCTTGGGCTGGCCGTCGAGATCAAGCGTTCGCGCTGGTGGAGGACCCGCAGCAGCGGCACCTTGCCGATTGGAGGGAACAGAGAACTAGGCGTCGCGCAGAGTTGGAGGAGAAGACGGCGCGGCGTCAGGCCGAGTTCACCGCCCTCATCCCGGCCATCGCGGCGTAGGTGGCAGCCGAGGTGTCGGCTGCCGTCGCAGCAGCGCTACGGACTACGCGCGTGGGGCACCACGAGGGCCTCGTCCAGGCGCCGACAACCACGTCCGCTCCAACGACATCCGTGGCGGACGACCACGACCTCAACCGGGCGCCAGCAACTACGACCACCGTCAAGCCCCCGGTCTCTACTGTGCTCGGCAACGACCCCGACATGGCCGCATCCTACGGCGCCGACCTCGCTACTACGACGCCCGCCACCTGTTCGACGCAATACCCAAGCCGCGCCGTGACAGTGTTGGTGCCAGCGCTCGCCCCCGCCGACGTCTCCTCCGTACCCGCAATTCGCGATTCAGCGTTTGAGGAGTCAGTGGACGAGAGGACAAGGCGCCTAAGGCATCGCATCCAGCTCGCCGAAGACAGGGCGAGGCGTGACCTGTGTGGGCGGAGAAGATGGCGAGGCGTCATGCTGCTTTCCGTGACATGACCCCATCGACCGCAGCACCAGCGACGGCGACCTCGACTTCTTCCGCATCCGCCTCCATCTCACTGCGTGTGCGGTGTGTGATGGCAACCTTGCCGCTCGCTCGCCCACAACGTGCTCGACGATATGCCTCGGAAGCGACACAAGTGCTGTGACGGCTTCCATGATGGAGTCCATGGTGCTTGGTGAGGTGGTTGTGACCACAGCTGGCATGGCGTGTGATGGCTGCGTCGACCCTGTGTCGCAACGGGTGGCCATGCCAACACCAGTTGCTGTTGATATGGTGGACTGTGCGCCGACCATGACTGCTCCAAGCGAGGGCATCTGCAATCCAACAACGAGCCACAGTATCGTTGTTGATTTGGTCATCTCGGCGTCCAACATGCGAAGGGCGGGTGATCACAGCATCGCCAACAAAGACGCGGTCACTCTGCCACTCAAGCTGCTAGTACAATTTTACAAGCGCAGAGAGCCTAGTATGCGTTTTGATCTTAGTTGTGCCAGTGCCACGACTTACTTAATACCCTTGTTGCCATGGGACCCGGGAGACAAAACAAGGGTACTGACAGATTCTGCCCGTAGCAAAGATATTTCTTGGGGTGCAGGTGTTGAGCAATGGGATGCAGATTTATGGAAGTTCGAAAAATGTACGAGAGGTCTGGCCATTTCTTCAATTTGCCACAGGTAGCAGGATTCAGTTTCTGTCATGGATACGAGGCCAACCAGTGTCTGGCATCAGTACCAAGTTGTTTATTGCTAGTGGAGTTGTCTGTTTGCAAGGAAATTCAAGGCATCAGATGTATTGCGGTAGCTTGGAGGTTGATATGATACCAAACTGCATGGTGGAATTCGTGGTGCTGCAACCTAAGCCTTCATGGGAGAGATTCTTCGGGGTTACAGTGTACCATCATCCACCACCAGCTAAACCTCCTGACAAGACCACATACATCTCCGCTGACAAGACAGTAAGGATACAGTGGAGCATTCTCATTGTCGATTGTTACTGCAATTACAGTTGGTTGATGCACTCAGCAACCCTAGTACTAGTACTTCATATTGGTGCAAGTGCAACATCAGCAAATGTCTTTAGTACTGGGTACTACCTGATCCTTCACGACCAAAAGGTACAAATAGAGCTTAGCATCATGGTTGCCTTTTCTCAAGCACCAAATCTTCAAAATATGCAGCTCGGTGCACAAAAGGGGCAGTGCTCTAGTCGTATCATACTCATGTCTGAATGTGCTATTAATTATGGTCCACTATTTGAGAGTTGGTTTCAGCCTCTCCCCATGGACATGGTTTCTTATCTGAGAAGGGCTGTGAGCAAGTTGAGTGGCAGATTGCTTGGTTGATTGACTTGGACTACATTTCGGTTGACAACAAACCAAGACTACCAGTGCAATGGGATCCAAGTCTTTGTCGCTCAGTTGAGCTGATACAAAAATGGATGATGTCGTTCCCATTTGTAGAGTTGCAGCCTTGGCCTTCCTGTGGAATTTTTTATTGGTTCCTATAGTGCAGAGAGTTGCATCAGATGATTGTCACAGGATAATGGTACTTGGGAAGTGTTCTAGCTGCAAGGAATCCCTGTTTGAATCATTTCCATGGTACATTGCATGGTCGCAAGTGAGCTCTTGTGCTGGTTCAGATTTCGATGGAAGTGGAACTCTGTCGCAGCAAGTTATCATGGGATCCAGGCATCTGGGTTCTCTCTATTATTTCAGATTTTTCACACAAGCTGAAGCACAAGGAAGGAGAGTTGCAGCTCCAGCTTACTGCCACTGCCTCGCCAATGGTTACTTCTTCGACAAAGTTTGCGCCGACCAAGACAACTATCTCGATGTCTTCCATGACCAAGTGCACATCGGCAACGACTACTACCTTGGCGTCTCCCTTGAGCAAGTCGACGCCATCTGCTACATCAACATCGTCAAGGACTGCCTCGACTACAACACCCATCGTGACCTCGGTGAAGTCATGAAGCATCATGTGCCGTGGGATCCAGGCGGTTCGGCATGGCATCGGCTTGAGGTCAAGCCGAAATTTAAGGAGGGGGGAATGTTAGCGACCATTCCCTGCTATCGTCGTGGGCTGGACAGTGGGCCGACACTCATGGGCTTGGCCTGCTCCAGGACTGCAGGAGGCAACTGCTACAAGTACCACGAAGACATCAGCATGAGGGTTGGGCTTGGATTAGGACGGCTTCGGCCTCCTTGCTTCTGTCTCCGTTCCTCTTCTCTTCGTGTTCCTCTGCTTCTGTAATAGCTTGAACCTGAATTCCTCGCTTGTAGTCCAAATGGATGAGCAGTTGATCAATGTACTAGTGTGGTGCTAACACGTTAGCTGTGATTTGAGAACAGGGTTCGTGGATTGCATGAAGCTTTATAACGGAGGAGGAGGTGCAGGTGTAGTCGGAATACCCATCCTATCCTATTCGGTCCAACAGTACGTGTGTCCGACTCAGGATTAATAAGGCCATGTCCGTACTCGATCGGAACATGTGCTGTGCATGTCCGTATTCGATTGGAAGGTCAACGATTGCGCTTGGCTTTTCTGTTCCTTTGCTTCAATCGGGGAGATCGATCGACCGAAACAAGGTCGACGAGGTCGTGGGCGAGAAGAACAACGTCGACGAGATCGTGGGTGAGATGATCACGCTAGTGAGCTCCGACGGCGAGCCCTTTGAGATCACCCGCGAGGCAGCGGCGATGTCGCAGACCATCCATCACATGATCGAGGATGACTGCGTCGAGAACGACGTCCCTCTCCCCAACGTTGAGTACTGCAGCAAGCACGCCGTCGCTAGCACCACCTCCGACGAGCAGGAGGAACTCAAGAGTTTCGATGCCAAGTTCATACAAGTGGATCAGGCCACGCTGTTCGACATCATCATCGCGGCTAACTACCTGGATATCGAGGGGCTCTTGGACCTCTGCTGCCAGACGGTCGCCGACATGATGAAGGGTAAGTCGATTGAGGAGATTCGCGCCATGTTCAGCGACTTCACGCCGAAGGAGGAGGCGGAAATCCGGAGGAAGAACCAGTTGGGAGATTCAACGAACCCAGGCGGCACTGCGTTTCGGCGGGATCCGTCTGGGCCCGAACTATGCAGCCACCCCGACCGCTCCGTGCCGCCTCGCGGTATGTCTTCCTCCTCTAAGCACTCGTATCTCGCTGGTGAGCCGACCGCCGGCACATCCACGTCCATCGGTCGTCCGGACCCAGCGCTCGCCCAACAGCTCGTTGGCCAGCCTCTAACGATCATCAAGTGTGATGATTGCGGGCGGTTGGTGCAGCATCTATCATCGTCATTGATCGAACTTTTAGGAGCGGTCAAGAAAATTGTGTTTTTATTAAAGTGTGTAATTTTTCTTATGGTTTTCTTTGGATTAGTTCTCTTAGCGAGAAACATGTGAAGTATGTGACCAAGATGTCGTTTAATGAAGTAATTGAGTAGTGAAGTTTAACTCGCTGGCCAAAACGTAACTGAATTTATGTTGAATCTTAGGGGTTCGGATAGGAACTACTCCCTCCGTATCAAAATATAAGAAAAGTCTTATATTTTGATACGGAGGGAGTACGTACATTTGAACGGGTCAAATATAACGAGTAAGGTACAAATGGCCATATAGGTGTCTAACTTTTGAAAGATCAGCTGGAGATAGCCTACCGGGGACAAAAAAATTGAGGGTTTCCGCTAGAAATGCTCTTATGTATATAAATAACATGGCTTCACATTGTTACATTGCTTGTTGTGACAGAACTCTTTTTGCCATTAAAGATAAGCTTAACGTCTTGCAAAAATATAGCATGGCATGGGATTGTCTTACTGAAGTCAAGCTTCATGGCTTTTTTTTGTTGCACTCGTGCCTCGTATATTTTGAACTGAATGTTGCTGAACTCCACTGCTAACATTTTTTTCTCATACACTCTAGACTTCAAAAGATCGGCCATTATTGCAAAATTTCTTGGTCAACAATTATAGGATTCTTAACTTGCCATTGTTATATCCTCAAATGTGATGTCTTCTCATATCATCTTCCTCCTTGCTGTAGATTGATGCTTACATTATTTATTGTGCCGGAGAGATGTGATTTATAGATTGTTACAATGAAAATTCAGGCCTCGGAGTTGTCACCTAAACTCTACTTGCCACACTAAAGCATACACCTTGGCATAACCAATATAATCACTCGCATAAACTACCTCTTAGACAACTTAAATGTAACACATCAGTTCACTTCTAATATCTCACCCGTACATATATATTTCTTTATGCATGGATGCATGCATGACTAGAAATTAGAAAAAGAAGTTCATGTGTGCTAGAAAGTAGAAAGAAGTTAATTTGTATCCAGGAATATGTCCAGTTGACGCATGGGTGAACACTAGGCACTACCTCAATTTATAGACACAAGTGGCGTGGTGGTAATCATTCTCTCATTATGCAAAACTAATTCCCGTGCATGATACATATATTCTACATGCATGATGGTGCGGCAATGTTCATGCATATGCATGATTCATGAACATAACATGCATGGAGTTATTTAGAGACCGCATGAAACTACTCCCTCTGATTCACAATATTAGTTTAGGATTCTTACAAAAGAATAGTCATTTAATCCTTTAAATATGTTATTTTTAAGAAAATAATTATATACCTAGTAGTATATTGCATGAAAAATCTAGCAACATCAGTTCAGTATTGTTCTTGCTAGTAATTTTTCACTTCGTGTTTGACAAGCTAAATGTAACACATCAGGTCACTTCTTGTTTGTCATGCATGATGCATGCATCCTGGGCTAACTGAGAAGCATGATTTCACCTAGTCCCTCATTACTTTAATCATATTGAAAAAACAGAGACACGTGACACTGTCTCAGCATGTACAGGCTTGTACTTGCAAAATGAGTGTGTTTGTAAGATGCCTACGAACATTCCCTCAATTCCTACAAAGGATATCCGTTCATAAATCTCAACTCTGCCTACGTGTATCTGATTAATTTGCAAGTATAACAAAGATTGAAAAACAAATATGAGGCACGTCTCAGCAGGTTTTTGGGAAGACATTGACATAATTCTTTAGCTTCACATTCTTGTATATAGCTGTGGTGGCGTCACTCTTTGCCCCTTAAAATTAAGATTAACACGCCTTGCAACAATATGTCACGACATGGGACCGTATCGCTGCAGTCAAGCTTGATAGCCTCTTTTGTCGCTTTTGTGGCTCGTATATTTTTGAACCATATGTTGTTGAGTTGCACGGCTGAAGTTTGTTTCTCGCATGACTTAGGATTCGAAGGATCGCCATCGTGCGGTAGTTCTGGTCGACGATTATAGGATTCTTGACTCCCGTCATTGTTATATCCTCAAATATGATGTCGCTCACATATCCTTTTCCTCCTTGCCAAGTCTTGATGCGCACACCATTCAATGCCCTAGAAAAGTGTGTCTTATGGACTGTTACGCATTGTGCCAGAGAGGTGTGCTTAACCTATCACTCACATAAACTACCTTTTAGACAAGCTAAATGTAACACATCAGTTCACTTCTAATATCTCGCCCGTACATATATATTTCTTTATGCATGCATGACTAGAAATTAGAAAAGGAAGTTCATGTGTGCGAGAAACTAAAAAGAAGTTAATGAGTTGACGCATGGCTGAACACTAGGCACTACCTCAATTTATAGACATATGTGGAGTGCTGGCCATCATGCTCTTGTTATGCAGAACTAATGCCCATGCATGATACATATTCCTACATGCATGATGGTGCGCCAATGTTCAGCATAAGCATGATCATGCATGGAGTTTGGGTTTCTTACACAAAATAGTCATTTCATCCTTCTCATATGTTATTTTGAAGAAAATAATTATAAACCTGGAAGTACATTGCATGAAAATCTAGTAACATCAGTTCAGTATTGTTCTTGCTAGTAATTTGTTCAATGGCCAAACCTACACATATTTGACTGGCAGAAATGCGAAAGCTGCTTACATTACAATTCATGTGGAGCAGTTAGTACCATCATATATATGCATGATTGAGATACGACGGACGGAAATTACATCACTTACTTATACTCTCTCTGTCCCACAATATAAAATGTTTTAGCCATTTCCCAAATTCACATACATAAACATGTATCTAGACATATTTTAGTGTATATGTGCACTCTTTTTACTTTGAATCTAGCCAACATGTGTACCACCTAAAACATCTTATATTGTGAAACGGAGGGAGTAGAAAAGAAAGCAGCGAACACTACCAACTCCCTTCTGTTATTGGGGTACGAACGGCGCTCACCGGAGGGCGTTCTCACTCCTACCCCGGTGGAAGAACGCCCTCCGTCTCCATATTAATTCGCGGAGTGATCTTCGATCGTCGCCACACCATATCCAGATGCATGGTTGTATCCAGATGGATACACGACTGATGTGTTTATTTTCAAGAATGTTCGTGTGCTGCATTTGTTGTGTTTTTGTGTCCTGATGCATGCATGCATCATTCTTGTGGTTTTGTGCTGTCGACATTCATGTCAGATTTTACCCATATTGTTGTCATTTTTCAAAAATAATAAAATTGCTTCCAGGATGCTAATCCCTCCAGCTCCAGGACGACTCCTAGATCAAGTTACATGCTGTGGGACGGCGAGCAGCGCGTCGGTTGATTTCTCCCGAGAAGGTGCTAACTGCTCGAGTAGTAGTGGAATGACATGGTGCTGCTGGCCTCGATGCCGCAGGCGCCACCGGACAATTTTATTGCAACTTCATCCTCGAGGCTTTGTTTGATACAGAATTTGAAGTTCGCATGCCCAAACTTCTAATCTGAAACCATCGCTGAATGTTACCATTTTCTGTCAGCTTGTTGTTTATTGATTGATGCTTTCGTTTTAGGGCCTCACAAGGAAACATCAGGCCCGGGCCCCATAGGTGTGCAACCTGTGCGGGCGCACAGGGCCCAGAAATTTGGGGGGCCCAAAATTTTGTTTAGCCCGTATAGTTATAACGTATGTTAGTCAATCTGCTAACCGCCTGGGCTAATTTATCCTGTCCCATCTACTAGAGCGTGTCATCTCAATCCAAGTCCTGATGCTAGATGGTAGTAGATTGCGAGCAAGTCAATGCATCAATTAGGCGGGCCCTCCCAGCGTAGCTAGCTCGTAAATCTCAACTCCCGTAAAGAAAAAAGGAAACTCCCGATTTAGTAATTTTGTTGCTAATCCAATTGATTGATGAATGGATGATGCTATAATTTTTGTTCTATTCATCTTTTATATGTAGTGTTTTAATAATCAAAATTTGAGTCATCGTGGAAAAACAATAACCCAAAAGCCTAAGAGAATAGAAAAAAATACGATCTCAAATAGATATGATTGATAATATATCAAATTGCCATACAATCTCAAATAGGTGCGATTGATAATATATAAAATTGCCATACAATCTCAAATAGGTACGATAATATATCAAATTGCCATGTAACATATCATGACATATGATGACATATCATTAACATATCAAATAATTATATTTTTCCTTCAAAAATTATAATTATTTATTAGTTCAATTTTCTACTTATATAGGGCCCTCACTTAGGGTTTGCACAGGCCCCAGATTTTGCCGGCCCGCCCCTAGGAAACATGTACACAAGCGGGTTAATAAGATTATGTCAGGGATTAAACAAGTTGATTTCTTCCCTCGGTAGAAACGCTTTCATTTTTTGTTTTCATTTCTGGGACAGAGAACCTTCCATTTTTGCCTCCAAGTGATTTGAAGATTTGAAGATTGCTGAATCATAATTTCCTCCATTGAGATTAATAAAATTTCCTCCAAGTGATTTGAAGATTGCTGAATCATAATTCAACAATATGAAGTTCACAACAAACTTGAAGCTGCACCATTGAGATGGTGAAATTTGGGGCACAACTACAAACACAACTACACGAGGGACATTGTAAATTCCATTGCATTCCTTAATTATCACGGTTGCACAACGGGAAATCGAGACGTACGGAGCAAGACAGCCATCCATCACAGTTCGTGCGCGTTAGGAGTTAGGACTAGTTGAAGATCCTATTTTCCGGCTTGTTCATGGCCCAGCCTTGAATCTCGTCTCTAAGCTTGGTCTGAATCCACCGCGGTCCCAGGGCGAATCCACAGTAGAGCTTATGGAGGACCGTAGCGTTGGAGAGTAAGAACTTGACCAGCGTCCTCTCCACCTTGCCGCCGTGGTAATGCACCAGGTTGATCCCCCTGACCCGGTTCCTCAGGCAAGGGATGACCACCGCTGGGGCGCCGAGCATCTCGTGCTCGTTGTAACTGAGCTGATGCGCGTCGTAGATATCCCAGCTGCGGCGCTGCCACGGCTTGTCGACGACTGGGCCTGTGGTGAAGACCAGCGAGAGCACCTCCAGGCTCGGGGCGTGCTGGAGGATCCTGCTCACGGCGGCGGCCCCGTCTTCGTCGCGCGGGAGTTGCCCCACTAGCTCCAGGTGGAGAAGGCGCGTGAACGCCGGTAAGGTCGCCAGGGCGTCGTGGTCGACGCCGGAGCCCAGCCGGGCCGACTGCAGCTGCAGGTGCTTGGTGGACGCCAGCTGCTGCAGATACTCCCCAAGTTTCGTGAGCTCCTTCGCGGAGGAGACCTCCTCGCCACAAATGTCGACCTTGCACGACGCGAAACTCGAGGGGCCGCCTCGGGGAAGGGCAAGGAGAGGCGTGTTGGGCACCGCGCCACGGTACTTCAGGGAGTGGAGCGTGTCGTCGACGGTGACGGTGGCAAGGTTGTGGCAGCACCGGAGGGCCAGTCTACGGAGTTGGCGGTTGTCGAGGAGGTGGAGCGCGGTCACCGTGTTGCAGGCCTCGAGCGTGAGATCGGTGAGGCGCGGGCACGCGGCGATGAGCCTCTGCACGTCTCCCTCTTCGTCGGACACGCGGGTCAGCAGCAGCTCCTCGAGGGACGGCATGTTGATGGCGGCAGGCGGGGAGAGCCTGCAGGGACCGATGCAGAGCGACCGCAGCACAGCGCAAGAGAAGAGCCTCCCCGGGACGGTGTAGTCCGGCGGCAGAAGTTTCAGCCCCGACATCGGCGACGGCGAACGCGGCCACTCGTCATCGTCGGCCACGGAAACAATGTCGTCGTCCTCGCCTAACTGGGGGCTAGGGCTACGACGACGCGGCGGCGGCAATCGATTGCGGCGGAGAGGGGGGCTAGGGCTACGACGACGCGGCGGCGGCGATGGTCGATTGGGTCCGCGAGAGGGGGGCTACATGTTCTGAGACTGCTATCTAAATCCTCATCGTCAGAGTTGGACTCGGTGTCACTCGACGAGATCGACCTTCGCCGACGTCGGCGCCTCGCGCGGCGGCGATTGGCCTCTACCGAGTCGGGCAAAGAAGTGTTTCCCCTGATTCTACACGAGAGAGAGAGGGGAGTGTGTGCCAAATAAATGGTTTGACTCAATTTTTACTTAGTATTTCTCCCTCTAAATAGAGGCTGAGCAGGCTGGCTGCCTAAGTCAACTATCCGGTCACATCGCTGCGACGTGACCGGTCATACCCTGTCTATCTGACTCGTCACTGTTGACGACGTCATGACTAGGAAACACTGTAGGTGACGTCTAGCACGTCCTATCTACCTACATTGTACTGGTGCTGACGCACCACTTTAGGACACAGCTACAGGACAAAAGCCCTCGCACCCGAAGAACCTGGCGACTGCTTCGACTCGGGACATGCCCCGGAGTCGAACAGCTCCTCGACTTGGGACAGACCCCGAAGTCGGCACCCTCTAAGTTATCGACTCCCCCCAACAGTCGGGAAGTCGACTGGACACACAAGGCTATTTCCAACAATCACTCCCTAGGCTTGAGTTCCGGAGACACCTCCACCATGCCGATCCTTGTGCGCAGCTCCGCCAGGCGGACTCGTCCAAGTGGCTTGGTCAGCATGTCCGCGAGTTGGTGTTCGGTAGGCACGAACTCCAGCTCGACCTTCTTCGCCTCCACGCAGTCTCGAATGAAGTGGTACTTCAGGTCGATGTGCTTTGATCGCTCGTGGAAGCCGGATTCTTGGCGAGCGCGATAACCGACTTGTTATCGACCTTGAGCACCACGTGCTCAGCTTCGCCGTTGCTGAACTCGGACAGCAACCGAGCCAGCCAGATCCCGTGGCAAGCAGCTGTGGCAGCCGCCACATACTCCGATTCGCAGCTCGACAGAGCCACGACCTTCTGCTTTAGTGATTGCCAGGTCACTGGGCTGCTCCCGAGGAAGTGCAGCGTACCCGGCGTACTCTTATGCGAGTCGACGTCGCCCGCTAGGTCGCTGTCGCTGTAGCCGACCAGGCGAGGTGTACCTGCACTCCTCCCATACCAACATCCGAGTCGCGGGGACCCGGCGATATAGCGTAGGATGTGCTTCACGGCCGCAAGGTGCTCTAGAGTCGGAGCCTCCATGAACCGTGATACGAACCCGACTGCGAAGGTCAGGTCCGGCCTCGTGTGCACCAAGTACCGGAGGCTCCCGACTATGCTCCGATACTCGGTAGCATCTGTCGCGGGCGCGTGCTGCACTTGGACAGCTTGAAGCGCGGCTCCATGGGTGCGTGGACGGGGTTGCACCCGCCCATCCCCGCCTTCTCCAGCAGCTTCGAGGCATAGGCACCCTGTGAGATGTCGATCCCGCTGGGTCCTTGTCGGACCTCGATGCCGAGGTTGTAGCTCAGCAACCCGAGGTCGGACATCTGGAACAGGCTCCGCATCTCCAGCTTGAACTTGTCGATGTCGCTGGAGTCCGAGCCCGTGATCACCAAGTCATCGACGTAGACGCCGACGAGAAACCGACCCGGAGTCGCTCCTCGCGCGTACATGCCATGCTCCGACTCGCACCTTGCGAAGCCGAGCTTGACGAGGCATGCGTCGAGCTTGGTGTTCCATGCCCTTGGCACCTGCTTGAGGCCGTAGAGCGCCTTGTCGAGTCGAAGCACCAGGTGCTCCTTCCCCTTTGCAGCGAAGCCAGTTGGCTGCTGCATGTACACCTCTTCCTCCAACTCGCCGTTGAGGAAGGCTGACTTAACGTCCATGTGGTGGACGTCCCACCGCGCACTCGCCGCTATGGCTAGTAGTAGCCGGACGGACTCGAGTCGGGCCACGGGTGCGAAGACCTCGTCGTAGTCGACCCCGTGCCGCTGCACATAGCCCTTCATCACCAGGCGAGCCTTGTGCTTAAGGACTGCGCCGAGCGTGTCCTTCTTCACCTTGTACACCCACTTCAGGCCGATCGCGCGGTGACCTGGTGGTAAGGTGGCTAGCCGCCAAGTCGAGTTCGACTCGATCACCTCTAGCTCCTCCTGCATCGCCTGCCTCCAGCTGGCATGCGCCTTCGCCTCATCGAACGAGCCTGGCTCTTCGGAGGCGAGGAAGTGGAGCTCCTCGTCCGGTTCAAGGGCCGAACCTGCTTCAAGCATGTTGACGGGGATATACCTTTCGGGTACCCTACCAGGAGGGTACCTGGTGCACGTATCGACTAGGCCCGATTATCAAGAGCCTACATGAAGCCCATGAAGGAAGGCCCAAGAAGATGGAGTATCCTCCAAATTAGGCGAAGCCATAGTCGGTTTAGACTTTCCTTACTTGTAAATCTGAGTCGGTTGCGAACTCCGAGACCCATCATATTATATAAAGGCTGGGAGGGCCGCCGATCAAGACACGCAATACTCGATCCACCAAAACCCTAACGAGATCAACATCTTGCCGAGACTCCATTGTAGCTCGCATATACCCTCAGATCAATATAAGACAAGCAGGAAGTAGGGTGTTACTCTCCGGAGGCCTGAACCTAGGTAAAATCTCTGCTTTTGCTTGTCAGCCGACGAAACTACCACCTCTACCATGTTCTCTCCCCCATAATCTCAACCCTAGGTCCTTGACCATGGGATTTGATGAGTTAACCCCTCGTCAATTGGCGCCGTGTATGGGAAAGAATAGCGCTGGACTCACGGTTTCGCCGGTTCCATCGGAAAACGGCAACTCGCCGATCGCATCCACGAACGGCAACTCGCCGGCTGCATCGACATACGGTAACTCGCCGGCTGCATCGACATATGGCAACTCGCCGACTCTCTCAAAAAACGGCAGACTGCCAACTTCACTAACAAAAAGCGCATCGGCTCCTCTGATGCACTTCGATTCACACTCGCCAGAATTCCAAGAGACGTTCGCTAGTCTCGAGTCAGGTTTGGATTTAACTGTTGGAGCATTCAATTTTTTCGTAAACAAGTTTGGTACACAGGACTTGACAGATCCACGACAACTCGCGACTGCCGCACCCGAAGATCCATCGACTGCGTCTGTCGCATTGTCGATTCTCGAAGCCTGCTCATCCGCAACAACCATGTCGACTGGAGAGATCAACGAGTACGTGACAAAAGAACTCCAAGGTGAAGAAGCTGAATCAGCATACTGCAAAAACGATCTCGAGTTCGATCTTCCACTCGATGAGAACTTCGACTTCGGGATCTCCCTCGACGACTTCGACGAACCCGAAATTCATAACGACAGCAACGTCGACTCTGAGATCTGCGCCAACAACAACCTCGATTCTGAAGTCCACAACGGTTTTGCTGACACCGAGAAGAGCATAGGTGATAAACACATCGACAACGAGATCCGTCCAGATGGGCCAGTCGACGGGCATATCGACTCCGACATGAGCCTTGATGAAGACGTCGAGTCCATGACAGGAATCGACAGCACATACATGTACCCGCGGGTCATCCCCCATCAGGTTTACGTTGCCATCAACGGAGAATCATCCGCAGCCGCAGCCAGCCGCATGCCTACAGAATTCCCATACACGGTAACTATGCCGGATGGGGTCACAACTCTGACAATTACTGCTGAGATGGCAGCAAAAGCAGACAAAGTCATTAAGGAGTGCACAATGATGCCAGCAGACGCAACTCCAGAGGAGACGTTAATCTTCCAGTACTTCAACAGGCAGGAATCAATTCGACTGCAAAACATCAGAGCTACACTCGAGGAGCGCAAAAGGCAAGCCAGCATCTCAAGTGCACGAAGAAGACAGCTATCACTTAGCTCCACAGGGCGGGCGAGCCCAAGAGGCAGATCGAGGCTGGCACGCCTCCCGGAAGATGAGAGGGAGGCAATTACTCGCAACCTAGGCTTGTCATTCATGACACACGACGACGAAGGAATCCCAGTACCCAAAACAGCTACGGGTGCTCTTTTCTCTGTGGGTGCTTACCTCAAAGCAATGCAGCCTCCGGCGGACGATCCCAATCCAGCTCTGCATCGCCAACAGCTCAAATCACTGGCCCTAACAGCGAAGGCCATACATCCAGATGCAAATACTCCAGGAGGGAGTCGAGTTCGCAACATAGTCAGCTCGTGACAGGTAGCACATAATTGTAGTGGTCGCAGTCACCACTCGGAGGAAATAAGGAAAGGCACATGCCGACACAGGTCAAGCAGAAGCAGATCTCGAAGGTCTTCCAGTAGCGACTCATATTCCGACCGGGAGCCCGAGCCATGCGGAGCCTTGTGTTTCACTCGCCGCATCCGCGAGACACGGATGACCAAAGGGTTCAAGCTAACATCTGAACAATCCAAGTACACAGGTCGACAGGAACCTTCAGGATGGCTAGAAGACTACAGACTGGTCGTCTCATGCCAACGAGGCACGAATACTACGGCAATGCAATACATATGACTCATACTCGAAGGAACAGCCCGCGAATGGCTCAAGGCACTACCTCCATCGTCATACGACTCGTGGGATCACTTCCGCAGAGACTTCATCAAAAACTTCGAACCCCTGTGTAAACGACCGAAAACATTCGAAGAACTAAGAGCCTGCACTCAACGATCAGATGAAACGTTGAGATCATACATACGGCGATGGACACAACTCAGTTGGCACAATATCAGAAGATAGGGCCATGGACGCCTTCATCATGGGTCTCGCCAGGCGAGATTTCAAAGAATCACTTGGTCGAGAAAAGCCAACCTCCATGGCTAACCTCATAAAAATCGCGACTCAGTGGGCAGATGGAGAAGACTCGATGCGAGCATCTGATACGTCCCAAACATATCTATAATTTTTAATGTTCCATGCATGTTTTATGTCAATTGGCAGATGTTTTATCTACACTTTATATCATATTATGACATTTATTTGATTAACCTACTAATAGTTGCCAAAGTGCAAAATCTTCTTGTTTTCCTATTTGTTGTTTAGGAATTATCAAAATTGGGCAAAGGAAACCATGTTGGAGTCAAATTGGGACTTTTCTGAAATCTGTCTGAGAACTTTTTACGTAGATTGTCAGTTTGACCCTCGAAGATGGCGTCCAATGGAAATCAAATTAAAGAGAAAGTTGTCACAATTTTCCATACGAAGATTTTAAGCCCGAGATCAGCCAATCGGAGTTCGGACGCGGCCTGTAGACCCGTTTTGGTGGAACCCTAAAAGGGGTGACGGAAATCCGAGAGTCCATATAAAGAAGGAAACCCTAGGTCGTGAAAGCGACCAAAAAAGCCACGAATTTTCCTCCTCTTGGCAGCCGCCAAGGAGGGGGAGGAGCTCCTCCATTGCTGCACCATCACCAAGCAAGAAGAAGGGGGGCCAAGGGCCGTCGCCCCCGAGGGCCGCCGCCGCCGCTCGCCGCCGCCACGCCGTGGCTGCTGCGGGCCGCCGCCTCCACTCCGGGCTGCACCTCTTCATCAACATCTCCATCAAGTGTGCTCACCATGACCATGTGTGAGTAGTTTTCACCGAGGCTGAGGGCTCTACCGGTAGCTATGTGGTTCATCTCTCTCTCCCATGGTGTGATCTTTATGTGATCATGAGCTTTGTAATCTAGTTGGATCCATGGATGTTACTCTTCGTTATCTTATGAATTATGCTACTTGAGTGGTTTTATTAATGTAAACTCCGGAGTCACCTTTGTCCCATGGTGCGAAGTTGACAGTGTGCGTACCGTGTGTGACTCTTAGGCTAAAGATTGCATGAATACTTACAATGAGTTATTATTTGTGTTGGATGTCTCTATGAAATTGTGGTGTTTGTCTAGTACTATTTTGGGGCGCTCTTAGTGACATTGGGGTTCCCTAGATGTGGAATGCAATTTTAAGGTGTGCTTTTATAGCCCTACGCAGTGGATTGGTGTTCATTATCCAACAAGGGAATAGCTCAGAGTAGCATAGTGAAGAGAAAATATCTATGTATTTAATTATATTATTATTGTTGAGTGTCCACTAGTGAAAGTATGATCCCTAGGCCTTATTTCCAAGCATTGAAACACCGTTTGCTCTCATTTTGTCTCATGTTTGCTTGCTGCCATTTTTATTTCAGATTGCAACTACCACTTATAATCATCCATATTACTTGCATTTCACTATCTCTTCGCCGAACTAGTGCACCTATACATCTGACAAGTGTATTAGGTGTGTTGGGGACACAAGAGACTTCTTGTATCTTAATTGTTGGGTTGCTTGAGAGAGATATCTTTGACCTCTACCTCCCTGAGTTCGATAAACCTTGGGTGATTCACTTAAGGGAAACTTGCTGCTGTTCTACAAACCTCTGCACTTGGAGTCCCAACACCGTCTACAAGAATAGAAGTGTGTGTAGACATCAGCATCCCGCGCTTCTTCACCACGCGACAACCATGACAGTGGTAGCCGACGCCGCAGGGACACATACAGGGATGATCGGAGGCGCAAGCGTTCCAAACGTCATTATGACGACGACAGATCCGAGTTCGTGGCGGCTGGGTTCACACAACCCCGTGACGACCAAGATAGAAGCAATCGAAGGTCGGACGATCCCTCCGACTCCGCCACCGGTCGAGTCGCTGACTCTGCCACCGGTCGAGACAAGGGTGCCGCCACCGAGGTGCCCGACTCCGCTTGGCGAGTCGAAACAGGGAGATGTGGGGCAGACGCGATGGTGCAGGCCTCCATCATGAGGAGCGCGCCGTCGTCTTCCTCGTCTCCGCCACGGACGACATGTGCTTCCACATCCCCTCCACGCACGAGGTGTGCTTCCTCGCGCTTCTTCTTGCGGCAGTCCCACGCCCAGTGGCCGGCGACTCCGCAGTACCGGCACGTGTCTTTCGACGTACCGTGGTTCCCGGCTCCACGAGCCGAGCTGCCCCTACCGCGTCCGCGCGGCTTGCCACCGCCGCGACCGGCATGGCTAGAGAATCCACCTCCGTCTTGTAGGCGCTCTTAGTGACATTGGGGTTCCCTAGATGTGGAATGCAACTTTAAGGTGTGCTTTTATAGCCCTACGTAGTGGATTGATGTTCGTTATCCAACAAGGGAATAGCTCAGAGTAGCATAGTGAAGAGGAAACATTTATGTATTTAATTATATTATTATTGTTGAGAGTGTCCACTAGTGAAAGTATGATCCCTAGGCCTTATTTCCAAGCATTGAAACACCGTTTGCTCTCATTTTGTCTCATGTTTGCTTGCTGCCATTTTTATTTCAGATTGCAACTACCACTTATAATCATCCATATTACTTGCATTTCACTATCTCTTCGCCGAACTAGTGCACCTATACATCTGACAAGTGTATTAGGTGTGTTGGGGACACAAGAGACTTCTTGTATCTTAATTGCAGGGTTGCTTGAGAGGAATATCTTTGACCTCTATCTCACTGAGTTCGATAAACCTTGCGTGATTCACTTAAGGAAACTTGCTGCTGTTCTAGAAACCTCTGCACTTGGAGGCCCAACACTGTCTAAAAGAATAGAAGCGTGCGTAGACATCAAGCTATTTTCTGGCGCCGTTGCCGGGGAGGTAAGTGCTGGAAGGTATCTCCTTTAGATCCTGCAATTATATCTTTTTGTTTCTTGTTTTTATTTTACTAGTTAGGCTTAATGGAAAACAAAAAAAATTAGAGATCTTTATGAACTTTATATTGAATTAGGACATGATGTTTTTGAAGAGAAAATTAGAAAACACATGGAACTTTGTTTGCATAATAGTTGTAGCAATGGTATTAGCATGAATTCTTTGAACACTATTATTGCTAATGCTATAGAAAAGTCTAAGCTTGGGGAAGCTAGTTGTGATGAGTATGATATTTTTAGTCCCCCAAGTTTTGAGAAGAAAATTTTATTTGATGATACTTTGTCTCCAATATACGATGTTTACAATGATGAATATGATATTTTCAGTCCATCTACTATTGAGGATAAAAATCATTTTGATTATTCTATGCCTCCTATTTATGATGATTACATTGATGGATGTGTGATTTTTTACTCCCACTATTACTAATGAAACTGTTTATGTTTATGTGGAGAGTAATGATATTTTTATGCATATGGATCATGATAAGAATGTTTCATGTGATAGCTATATTGTTGAGTTTATCAATGATGCTACTGAAAGTTTTTATGAGAGAGGGAGACATGACTTCATATATCTCAAAAATATTAAGTCTCCTCTCTTTATGGTGAAAGTTTTGAAGTTGCACTTGCTTTGCCTTCCTATGCTAGTCACTTTGTGTTTTATTGATTTATTTTCTTACAAGATCCCAATACATAGGAAGTGGGTTAGATTTAAAAGTATTTCACATTTTTCTCTTGATGCTCTCTTTTGCATTTCAATTCTTGTTCCTATGTGAGCATCATCTATCTATATATCAAAGCAGACGTCCTCAGCCTCCCCTGATCGTGCCCACGGCGCCCGCTTTTCTGGACCGTCCGATCGGTGGAACAGACGGTCCAGATTAAACCACGCCGCCCGCACTGTACTAGCTACAGTTTTCCACTTCTACAGTGCGCGCACGCCTCCGCGCCGTCGATCGTCCATCGGACGGCCCCAGGCGTTACGCGTGATGCTATTCCAAAAAGACCCTTGCGTTTCCGTTAAAACATTCCGCAACCCACACTTTCCTGCAGAGAAGCACTGAAAAGCAATTTTCAAAAAATTCGAGGACCTTTCTGCAAAAAGGACGGACAATTCCCCTTCCCTCTCCTCTCCTCTCTTTAGCGCGCGGCAGCGACATCGCCGCGGCCGCCGACGCGCTCCGCCGCCGCCACGGTCCTCCCAGCACACATCTACGACATCCATGCGCTCCATCGTCGTCGCCTACGCCTCCTGGCCAAGCGTCGTCTGCCGGGACGCCGCGGCCGCGCGGTAATCTCCGCCGACGCGCCCGCTGCCCTCTGCCGCGTTTCGACGATGCCGCCGACGCCACGGCGACCTAAAGGCGACGGCGCCGCCACTCGCGTGCTCCCCGCGTCGAGACGCGACGGACGCGCCCGCTCCCGCATCTCAGCTCGCCGTCACGCGCCTCCGGCGAGCTCGCGGCCGCCGCGGCGCCTCCGGCCATCGGTGACGTCATGGCGACGTCCACGCGGGCCTGGGCTCCAGATGGGCCGCTAATTGGGCCGGCCTGGCTGCTGCGCAGCTGGGTCGGCCCTTTCTATTTTTTTTCCTTCTGTTTTTTTTCTTTTCCCTGTTTTTCTTTTTCCAAAAACTTTTGCAACTTTTGAAATATAACTTTCATAATTTTCAAATCTTCACTGCTTTAAAGTATGGACATTTCAAAATTTGCATTCAAAATGTAAATATTTCAAAAAAATTCAGACAAAAACAATGTATTTCCCCAAGCCATTACTTCCCTCTAAAATATTCGATTAATTTCTAAGTTTCAAAAAATATTTAAAAAATACACACGAATCCAATACTTTAAGTTTACTAATTACAACAATTCCACCCATACATACGAAATGCACAATAAAAAATATAATTCGACAATTCAGAAATTCTAGCTATTTTCTTAGATTATTTTTAACTTCACAGGTGCGACACATTTGTCGGGTTTTGAACAACTTTTCAATGTGGACATTTGAAAATTTAAATTTTCTACACCGTAGTACTCACAAATATAACGGCAACAAGACATGAACACAAAAATTGAAAAAAAATGTCAACTAATTATGGCATATCGTGGCATATCGTCAACTAATTATTTTTGAATTTGATAGAATTCAAGCGTCGCGATTAATTTGATAGAATCATAACATTTCACTCATTATATTTTCGTTGGATACCCCCTTCCTCCGATGTGGTAAGCCCCAGAAATGATTCGGTCACCCAAATGAGAACCCCGCAACCTAACAAATTATGATCAGTGATAAAAGAACCGAGAGTTGCATATTGTACAGTGTGAGGGGGGGAGGTTGCGTCAGGGGAGGGAGAGGTCTCATTCCTGTTCTCGCGACGCTTGAATTGCACCGTGCAAATTAGTATACTACATTTTAAAAAATTACATGCATTTTCCCGCGCTTTTTTGTAGACACGTGTCTTCGCATATCGAATTTGAAAATTTAAAATTTCCCAAATGCCAACCCAATTTCCCTAAACAATATACAGAAAATAATAAATGTCCTAAAATCAACACCTTCTAAACTACTAATCGAATAAAAAATTGAAAAATTGTTTCAGATTTCCTATAAACAAAAAGTGCAACCCATTTGTCGTCAAAAAACTAAATATTCCAAAATACTCAAGATTAGGATAAAATCAGCGTTAACCAGCAATGGATTTCGAGATTTCCAAATTAGATAAAATATGCATCCTATTTATGTCATAAAAATAAAAATGAACACTATCAAGATAGTGCAAAATTAGAGAAAATAAACGACAAATTCCAAGAGACTTCTACATTTTCCAATTAGTCCAAATTTAGATAACAAATTTAGTGAAATTTTCGACTAAATAAACGACAAATCCCACCAAATTACAGCATTCAAAAATACACCGGGCGTGGCGTGCGAACAACTTTCAAAATTTACCAACTTACAAAATTTGAAAAACTTATAAATATCACCTTCCTTTGAATTTCAATACATCTCAATTCGAACAACTTTTGAATGTAGGCATCTTCAGATTTAAATTCTTCACACTGCGGTATTTACAAAGATGACAAAAAAAACAACATAACGGCGCATCCCACTTGGCAATTTTTTTAAAGAAAAAACCAGAAGATGGAAAATTTTCCTTAAATAACCACCGGAAAAATCCACGAGCTTTCTTCACATTTCGACAAATTTCAAATCTACACACTTCAAAGACGTGGGCATTTTTTCAAATATCAACTCTACTGCCATAACATAGCAAACAAATTTTAATATTATGAAAATTCATCTGCATTTCAAATCTAACCGTCAAATTTGAATATTTCGAAAATTCATCTGCATTTCAAATATAACCGTTCTACTAACGTGAAAAAAATTAAAATCAAAAAACATATCAATTCAACAAATTTTTGAAATCTAAATTCAAAATTTTAGTTGCCTTACAATTATAACCATTTTACTAACGTGAAAAAATAATTAAAGTCTAAAAAACTTTCCAATTCGACAAATTTTCGCAACCTAAACAATTTTCAAACACAAACTCTCTTTCCATCCGAACGATTCTCAAATATACGCAATTTTTAAACGTCCACGATTTCAAATTTGAATTTTACCACACGGGTGCGGCGGTGCCGCCGCACCAAATTTACCTAGTTAAAACTATCATGGCTGTCCAGAAAACAGATTCCTAAGCTTCACTGCGAAAAATGTTAAAAATCACAGAAAAGGAATTTTGACCTGAAATTTTACGACAGCAATCTTCAGTTATTAATACACATTTCATTAGTTCAAAATTTTCTGATTTGAGCAACGTAAGTGCCTCTGAAAATTCACTCTTTACGGGCTGTCCAGTTTTTGACAGATTCTGTCTTTATTTTGCATTACTCTCATTACTTGTGTTTTGTGTAGTTCTATTGATCAAAGGGCAATGCACAACCATAGTAACAGTAGCTAATGTTTAGAATCAACTCATGATATGTCTTTGCTGTACCTATGAGGATTTAATTTATGGAGACACTAACCCCTCTAATCAAGTTTTATGTTGAGTTTTGTGTAAAGAGAATTTTTCAAGTGGAAGAGTTGAGGGTGATGAACAAAGATCAAGAGGGACAACCACTCAAGCTTGGGGATGTTACCCCTAGACTCACCCAACATATATCAAATAAGTACAAGAATTCAAGCTTGGGGATGCCAAGCCACCTCACTCCAACCATCTTGATAACAAGTAAGTAAGCCTAGCTACATGGCTATAAAGAAAGCGCTTTACGGGAGGCAACCCGGTTGTTTTTATTTGTGTCCTCTTGCTGTAACAAGAGACTTAGTTTTTAGTTTAGTTTCTGGAATTTTTAATAAAGTGCCAAGTTTTACCATTTTGGTTTGAAAAAGTTGCTTATAGCGTTCGGAGATTTTATTCCTGCACGAATCTGTGCACGGTATGATTTTTAATTCTATTCTGTAACTCCGAATGAGCTCATATTTGAACTGTAGTTGCAACTTTTCATCCTCTGTATGCATGAATTTTTTGGAATTTTCGACAAAGTTAAGTAGGGTAGAAAAATACGTTTTGCTGCTGCTGTTTTTCTGGACAGATTCTGTCCCATTTTGTTTGATGCATGCTTAGAACTTTTAACTTGAATCTTTTTGATCCAATTGAGTTTATGAGTAGGCATACAACATTATACACTTTCTGGACATTCATATGAATTTTTGTTAAGGATTATATGCAGCAAGAAATCTATTTGTTTATCACTACTAATGCACCCCACAGAAAAAAAAGGGAGAAACGGTGTTTTGAAGTTTTTTCACAGGGATTAGAGGAGATGCACCAAGAGCTATCCAAGGATGGTGAAGACCATAAGCTTGGGGATGTGAAGACAACCCCACTGGACCTACACACTCTCGGTTTGCACACGTCTAACTTCTGTTTTTCGATCGAAACACTTTATCGCATAAACTTGGAGCGTCTTTTTGTTTGTTTTGGTTTGATTTTTATTTTGTGAGACCACCACACTATCATTTATATATGAGAGAGCTACTGGAAATTTGGGTTGAATTATGTTGGATGCTATTATTAGATTGGGAAAAGGGATGTTGGAGTTGATTTTAAAAGATACATATAGTTGCATGATTCATGAGCTTGTTAATGAGTAATAATTTGCAAGTATTTTATCAAGAGCTATCTTTTATTCATGTTTTGATGCTGAATGTTATTTACTTTGTTTAACATGGATTGGTTAGTTCTATGGACACTCATGCATGCATTTAGATGGTCAACTTTCTCCCTCTTGCTAGCCCAAAAATTCCAACAAGCAAAAACTTGTTTCCAACACCTTCAACCAAAGTTTTTCCAGTGAGTCCACCATATCTACCTATTAGCTTTATGCTATTCCGAGTATGTTTATCATGATATTTGTGTTATCTATACCTCTGAATGAAAATGCTTATGTTGTTGATTGTTATGGGAAAAGTTGGTTATAGAGCTCTCTCGAACTTGATGCACACTTTACTTTCATTGCATAAATAAAACATGACCCATTGTGATTAAAATTATGATGTTGTGGGCTTGACAAATGTCTTTGGTTGAGAGTTAGCTCATATGTGCTGTCACATGGCAAGCTTTCAACATGCACTTCATTTCATTTAGTTGATATCATGTACTTTTGTTTATGGATGCTTACCATGGGTGAAATAAATGTGGAAATGAAGTGAGTTTAAATGAGTTTGTATAAATGGTTAGAGAGACGCCTGGGCCGCTAATCTAAGCCATGCATCATTCATGGTGGAAATTTACTTACATGCTATGGTGAACCTTCTGTGATACACCTTACAATAAAAAGCTATCTAATGGTAAATAAAAAGGGTGTTGAGATTGTTCATTGTGTTTGTTTGTCATTTTGATATGGGCTTGTTCCATATCCTGGGACAAGAGGTACCCCAGTTGACGCTCTTAATGATACTATTATTACTTACAATGATATTTAACTTGAACTTGCTTTGTTTCCCAAGATGAGTAACACATGGAGTAGGTACTTGTATTCAAGGGGCATGAGACTTTCAACCTGTACTTTGTCAAGCACACTACTCGTATTTGCTTTCACTTTAAACTTAATCATTCAAGATGCTATGATAGGGGTAATGAGAGCTTGACACCAAGGATTACCACATTACAATCATTAACTTAAGTAGAGAAGTTCAGAAGTTAGATGAAACTTATTCATGCTTTACCTCTACTCATATATATCTTTCCAAAGTGTCCACCTTTTATATTCAGATTTCATCAATACTCTATGGCCATTATAGGATGTTCTTTCTTTTCATTATGCATACATGTGGTCCATAGTACTTTCTTTTATGTTACACTTTGTGAATTATCATTGAACATCCTTGCATTGAATATTGATATCACTTCATAATCTATCTTGTACATTGCTACTCCTTTGAAGAATGAATCATTTGACTCTATGTAGCAATAACTTCATCACTTCATTCATAACATGTGCCTTACAATATTATATGATCAAGTTTATGATGGTAGCATGTCACTTCAAAAATTATTTTGTTTTATCGTTTACCTACTCGAGGACGAGTAGGAACTAAGCTTGGGGATGCTTGATACGTCTCAAACGTATCTATAATTTTTGATGTTCCATGCATGTTTTATGTCAATTGGCACATGTTTTATATACACTTTATATCATATTATGACATTTATTGGATTAACCTACTAATAGTTGCCAAAGTGCAAAATCTTCTTGTTTTCCTATTTGTTGTGTAGGAATTATCAAAATTGGGCAAAGGAAACCTTGTTGGAGTCAAATTGGGACTTTCCTGAAATCTGTCTGAGAACTTTTTACGGAGATTGTCAGTTTGACCCTCGAAGATGGCGTCCAATGGAAATCAAATTAAAGAAAAGTTGTCACAATTTTCCATACGAAGATTTTAAGCCCGAGATCAGCCCAATCGGAGTTCGGACGCGGCCTGTAGGCCCGTTTTGGTGGAACCCTAAAAGGGGTGACGGAAATCCGAGAGTCCATATAAAGAAGGAAACCCTAGGTCGTGAAAGCCACCAAAAAGCCACGAATTTTCCTCCTCTTGGCAGCCGCCAAGGAGGGGGAGGAGCTCCTCCATTGCTGCACCATCACCAAGGAAGAAGAAGGGGGGCCAAGGGCCGCCGCCGCCGCCGCCGCCCGCCGTGGCTGCTGCGGGCCGCCGCCTCCACTCCGGGCTGCACCTCTTCATCAACCTCTCCATCAAGTGTGCTCACCATGACCATGTGTGAGTAGTTTTCACCGAGGCTGAGGGCTCTACCGGTAGCTATGTGGTTCATCTCTCTCTCCCATGGTGTGATCTTTATGTGATCATGAGCTTTGTAATCTAGTTGGATCCATGGATGTTACTCTTCGTTATCTTATGAATTATGCTACTTGAGTGGTTTTATTAATGTAAACTCCGGAGTCACCTTTGTCCCATGGTGCGAAGTTGACAGTGTGCGTACCGTGTGTGACTCTTAGGCTAAAGATTACATGAATACTTATCATGAGTTATTATTTGTGTTGGATGTCTCTATGAAATTGTGGTGTTTGTCTAGTACTATTTTGGGCGCTCTTAGTGACATTGGGGTTCCCTAGATGTGGAATGCAACTTTAAGGTGTGCTTTTATAGCCCTACGCAGTGGATTGGTGTTCGTTATCCAACAAGGGAATAGCTCAGAGTAGCATAGTGAAGAGGAAATATCTATGTATTTAATTATATTATTATTGTTGAGTGTCCACTAGTGAAAGTATGATCCCTAGGCCTTATTTCCAAGCATTGAAACACCGTTTGCTCTCATTTTGTCTCATGTTTGCTTGCTGCCATTTTTATTTCAGATTGCAATTACCACTTATAATCATCCATATTACTTGCATTTCACTATCTCTTCGCCGAACTAGTGCACCTATACATCTGACAAGTGTATTAGGTGTGTTGGGGACACAAGAGACTTCTTGTATCTTAATTGCAGGGTTGCTTGAGAGGGATATCTTTGACCTCTACCTCCCTGAGTTCGATAAACCTTGGGTGATTCACTTAAGGGAAACTTGCTGCTGTTCTACAAACCTCTGCACTTGGAGTCCCAACACCGTCTACAAGAATAGAAGCGTGCGTAGACATCAGCATCCCGCGCTTCTTCACCACGCGACAACCATGATAGTGGTAGCCGAAGCCGCATGGACACATACAGGGATGATCGGAGGCGCAAGCATTCCAAACATCATTACGACGACGATAGATCTGAGTTCGTGGCGGCTGGGTTCACACAACCCCGTGACGACCAAGATAGAAGCAATCGAAGGTCGGACGATCCATCCGACTCCGCCACCGGTCGAGACAAGGGTGCCGCCACCGAGGTGCCCGACTCCGCTTGGCGAGTCGAAACAGGGAGATGTGGGGCAGACGCGATGGTGCATGCCTCCATCATGAGGAGCGCGATGTCGTCTTCCTCGTCTCCGCCACGGACGACATGTGCTTCCACATCCCCTCCACGCACGAGGTGTGCTTCCTGGCGCTTCTTCTTGCGGCAGTCCCACGCCCAGTGGCCGGCGACTCCGCAGTACCGGCGCGTGTCTTTCGACGTGCCGTGGTTCCCGGCTCCACGAGCCGAGCTGCCCCTACCGCGTCCGCGCGGCTTGCCGCCGCCGCGACCGGCATGGCTGGAGAATCCACCTCCGTCTTGAGCCGCGACCGCGAAGTAGTCGATGTTCTTGTTGTCGCCAAACTTGATGGCCTCGTACTGCTTCTTGAGCGCCGTCGCCTTCGCCTCCCGGACACGGGTGTCTCCGACCCGCATCGTCTTGATCGCCTCCCACTCCTCCTTGGCCGTCTTCTTTGACGCCAGTGTGGAGATCATCTCCGGCGGGACGGCGAGCAGCAGGTACTCCAGCGCTGCTCGGTCCGTCTCCCGCTCCTCCGTGCCATCGTGCACGGCGACCCAAACAAGGCGTGCCTCAAGCTTCACTTGCATGAGCAGCGCCCAGTTCGCGTAGTTTGACCGCGTGAGCAGCGGCCACAAACTCCCGGTCTTCCGCACAACCCGCTGGACTGCCAGCGTGCTAGCGGCCTCCTTCACCTCCGCCGGCATGAGCGCGTTGCCGTCACCCATCTCCGGTGAGATCACTCAAGAAGTCAGGCTCTGATACCAATTGTTGCCCCTGATTCTACACGAGAGAGAGGGGGGAGTGTGTGCCAAATAAATGGTTTGCCTCAATTTTCTACTTAGTATTTCTCCCTCTAAATAGGGGCTGAGTAGGTTGGCTACCTAAGTCAACTATCCGGTCACATCGCTGCGACGTGACCGGTCATACCCTGTCTATCTGACTCGTCACTGTTGACGACGTCATGACTAGGAAACACTGTAGGTGACGTCTAGCACGTCCTATCTACCTACACTGTACTGGTGCTGACGCACCACTTCAGGACATAGGCTTCAGGACAAAAGCCCTCGCACCCGAAGAACCTGGCGACTGCTTCGACTCAGGACAGGCCCGGAGTCAAACACCTCCTCGACTTGGGACATACCCCGAAGTCGGCACCCTCTAAGTTATCGACTCCCCCAACAGTCGGGAAGTCGACTGGACACACAAGCCTATTTCCAACAAGAAGTACCAGAGGTGGAAGAAGAGGAGGAGGTGGACAAGCTGCGCCTGCATTTCCGACCACGTCGCACGTGATCCTTTGGTCTGTTCAGCCCCGGCGCCGGCGCGGGCGGATCACGATGATACTACATATTCAAGCTGCCAACCATGGCGCGGGCGCGGAGGGCATAGTTGCGGTCGCAGAGGGGCACGCGGCGGAGGCGTAGGTTGAGATCGAGCCCCGCAGGTAGAGGAGCGGCGTGGTTGAGCGCATACGAGATCCATTGGTCCACCACGGAGGAGTCCTCGAGGCGGTAAGAGCACAGGGCGACACGGAGCGTGCGCAGAGGACGGCAGTGAGCAGCGCGGCGGTGACGGCCCTAGGGATGTCGTCCCGAAAGCTGCAGAGGTCGCCCTCGTCGTCGTACTCCGGGACGAGGCACTCCGGCTCAGCCAGCAGCGAGACGGCGTCGACGCCCGCGAAGGAGCCGCGCCACCGGCTGGACAGCACCGCTGCGCGCGCGGCCTCCTTGGTGGGGAGGAAGGAGAGGACGCGGCCCAGCACGCCGTCGCATAGCTCGCAGATGCGGTCCTCCCGGCGCCCACGTCCGGCTCCCATCGGTGCCATGACCGGTGGCGCTGCTGGCCGGAGATTCGTCGTGAAAAAGTTTGATTCGCAGCCGGACAGGCGACTTGCCCGACTGATCGAGGCTGCTATAAGCTTGGCTATGGTGAGAGACAGAAACCGATACGTACGGGTATTGCTGCAACCTGCAAGTCCGAATGCTTGTACGACTCGGACTCAACCTCTGGCAGAGCCTCCGTCGCCGTGGTGCCGCGGTCGCCGCCTCGAATTTGCGAACGAGGGAGTGAGAGCTGCTAGGAGCCCATGACTGTGATTATCATGGGGCGGCCCATTTCAGTATTTGGGCCCGGACCGTGCCGTGGTACCACACCGATGAAACGGGGGTCGCCCTATATCTCGCCTTTAGCGAGTCGAAACCTCCAACTCGCCCACACTGAGTCCTCGGTATGGGCAGATGGGCTGTTTTCTCCAAGTTTCGTGCACGTTCACGCCAGCATGAGTGGTCACGTTCACTCCACCAAAAAACAATTGCTCACGTTCACGTTCTATCCCTCTGAGTCTATGTGACTGCTACGCATGAGTGGTAACGTACATTCTATCGGTCACGTACAAGTATTGATTGCTTTTTCAAAAATTTCCTTTTCACAAATTTCTTTAATATATTTATTTTTTTCAGTTTGAAACCATTTTTAAAAATGGAACCATATTCTAAAAGAAACCATTTTTTCGGTTCGGAACCATTTTTAAAAAGAGAACCATATTCTAAAAGGAACCATTTTTTCGGTTCGGAACCATTTTCAAAAAGGAACCATTTTCGAAAATCGGAACCATTTTTAAAATCGAACCATTTTGAAAAATCGGAACCATTTTGAAAAATCGGAACCATTTTTTTAAAACCGGAACCAATTTTTTTGGTTCGGAACCATTTTCAAAAAGGAACCATTTTTTCGGTTTGGAACCATTTTAAAAAAGAACCATTTTTCAAAAATGGAATTATTCTAAAAAAGGAAACATTTTTTCGGTTTGGAATCATTTTAAAAAATGGAACCATATTCTAAAAGAAACTATTTTTTCGGTTCGGAACCATTTTTAAAAAGAGAACCATATTCTAAAAGGAACCATTTTTTCGGTTTGGAACCATTTTCAAAAAGGAACCATTTTCGAAAATCAGAACCATTTTTAAAATCGAACCATTTTGAACAATCGGAACCATTTTTTTAAAACTGGAACCAATTTTTTCGGTTCGGAACCATTTTTTTGGTTCAAAAATGGTTCCGATTTTGAAAATGATTCAAATTTAAAAAATGGTTCGAATTTTGAAAATGGCTCCTAATTGAAAAAGGTTCATTTTTAAAACTGGTTCCGATTTCGAAAATGGTTCTGATTTGGAAAATGGCTCCAAATTTGAAAATGGTTCCAAATTGAAAAAAGGCTCATTTTTAAAAATGGTTCCGAATTTGAAAATAGTTTAAATTTTGAAAATGGTTCCAATTTTAAAAATGGTTCCTATTTTGAAAATAGTTCCAAATTTTGAAAATGGTTCCAATTTTAAAGTTGGTTCTAATTTTTAAAATGGTTCCTATTTGCAAAAATGAACTTCTATGTTCATGTGTTCAAATATTTCTAAAAATAGAGAAAAAAAGGAGGAACCATTTTTAGAAAATCCGAACCATTTTTTAAATCCAAACCATTTCAAAAAATTGAAACCATTTTTAAAAGTAAATATTTTCCAAAATATGAAAAATTAAAAAATAGGTGAAAATAAAAAGATAAAAAAAAATAAAAAGGAAAAAACTGAAATAGAAAAACAGAAAATAAAAAAAGAAGAAGAAACGAAAACAGGAAACAATAGAAAAAGTAGATAAAATAAGCACTAACACCAAGCCGAGCATAGCCCAGTGGTTTTGTAGTCTATCCGCCTGTATGGACGTTTGGAGTTCGAATCCGGGTCGCCCTATATCTCGCCTTTAGCGAGTCGAAACCTCCAACTCGCCCGCACTGAGTCCTCGGTATGGGCCGGTGGGCTGTTTTCTCCAAGTTTCGTGCACGTTCACGCCAGCATAAGTGGTCACGTTCACTCCACCAAAAAACAATTGCTCACGTTCACGTTCTATCCCTCTGAGTCTGTGTGACTGCTACGCATGAGTGGTAACGTACATTCTATCGGTCACGTACAAGTATTGATTGCTTTTTCAAAATTTTCCTTTTCACAAATTTCTTTAGTATATTTATTTTTTCAGTTTGAAACCATTTTTAAAAATGGAACCATATTCTAAAAGGAACCATTTTTTCGGTTCGGAACCATTTTCAAAAAGGAACCATTTTCGAAAATCGGAACCATTTTTAAAATCGAACCATTTTTTATTCTAAAAAAGGAACCATTTTTTCGGTTTGGAACCATTTTTAAAAAAATGGAACCATATTCTAAAAGAAACCATTTTTTCGGTTCGGAACCATTTTTAAAAAGAGAACCAAATTCTAAAAGGAACCATTTTTCGGTTTGGAACCATTTTCAAAAAGGAACCATTTTCGAAAATCAGAACCATTTTTAAAATCGAACCATTTTGAAAAATCGGAACCATTTTTTAAAAACTGGAACCAATTTTTTCGGTTCGGAACCATTTTTAAAAAGGAACCATTTTTTCGGTTCGAAAATGGTTCCAAATTTGAAAATGGTTCCGATTTTGAAAATGATTCAAATTTAAAAAATGGTTCGGATTTTGAAAATGGCTCCTAATTGAAAAAGGTTCATTTTTAAAAATGGTTCCGATTTCGAAAATGGTTCCGATTTGGAAAATGGCTCCAAATTTGAAAATGGTTCCAAATTGAAAAAGGCTCATTTTTAAAAATGGTTCCGATTTTTAAAATGGTTCCGAATTTGAAAATAGTTCAGATTTTGAAAATGGTTCTAATTTTAAAAATGGTTCCTATTTTGAAAATAGTTCCAAATTTGAAAATGGTTTCAATTTTCAAAATGGTTCCTATTTGCAAAAATGAACTTCTATATTCATGTGTTCAAATATTTCTAGAAATAGAGAAAAAAAGGAGGAACCATTTTTAGAAAATCTGAACCATTTTTTAAATCCAAACCATTTTAAAAAATCAGAACCATTTTTTAAGTAAATATTTTCCAAAATATGAAAAATTAAAAAATAGGCGAAAATAAAAAAGAAAAAAGAAATAAAAAGGAAAAAACTGAAATAGAAAAAACGGAAAATAAAAAAAGAAGAAGAAACGAAAACAAGAAACAATAGAAAAAGTAGATAAAATAAGCACTAACACCAAGCCGAGCGTAGCCCAGTGGTTTCGTAGTCTATCCGCCTGTATGGACGTTTGGAGTTCAAATCCCACCATAGACGCTCCCGTTTTCTCATTTTTCTGTAATTGTGAGATTCTAATGGGCCGGCCCGCAAAAAAATCTTACGCGGGCGAGTCGTAAGTGCCGCTCGCAACAGGCGATATATAGGGTTTCCGGAAACGGGTAGGGACGAGGGAGTCATGGGCTCGCACCTTTCGAGGAAGGAGACGACATGGCGTGCAGGAGGCGGAGGCTTGCCGGCGTTCCAGAGGTCAGAGGCGGCGGCGTTCCGACTACTACGGTCGTAAATCTCAAACAGGGTTGCAGGTAACAAGGAAATAAATCCTTCTCAGCATCTCAGGTTGCAGATCGGAATTGCAACCTCTACTCGTGCAACTGGCTACAACGACAGCATCGCAATCGACCGTTCAACTTCAGACTTTCAGAGTTCAGATTGAGTAATAGTTCCTTCTCTCTTGGGTTGCCACGGCATTTGCTGGACTGTTCATAGTTTTCATGTTAGGTTTGCTTTTTTCCAGCCAATGCCAGAGCAAACAATCCATGGACCAGAGTCGGCCGAAGCTGTCAATCATGAAGATGACAGTACAGAAACAGATACGGATACAGATAGATCGCCCAGGGATCCATGGGAGCCTCCACATCCTCGTCCGGAGATCCCTTGCTGGACGAATTGACGTGCCCTGTTCAGTATGTGAAGAAGGTGACCGTGAAGTATCCAGTACTCTACATTATATTACTTATTGCAGTGGTCTTTTTACTGTTGTAGTTGATGGATCAAATCCGGGATTTCCTTGCTGAGGCCAGAGCCACCAATATAATTACCACCGACCATACTGCTGCGGTTCGTGTTGTACTGGTTCTTTTGTATGATGATTGACATATCTTTTGGCATCTAATTCATATTCTTCATAGTTTTTCCTGCAAAAAAAAAAATTACAGTTATCTCGTGGTATGTACCAACATTGTAAAAACTGTGTTTTTTCATCCCTGGATTATTATCTGGCCTTAGCTTTTATCCCTGAACTCTAAGACCACCCAAAGTTGTTCTCTCAACTATCAGCGCCGTGCAATTTTTATCCAAGTAAGTGGGTCTTGTCCAATCCAAAGCAGTTTTGAATGACGTGGCACATCGACCACCCGTCTGCCACAACATCAGTTTTCGACTCGAAGAAGAGCTCAACTCAGGGTGGTTTAAAGTTCAGCTCTGAAAACTACACTCTGGCAGTTGTGGAGGGATGAAACATACACATTTTTCCTAATTTCATTGTCATAAGATATACTTATAGATTTCTTTTGTTGTGATGCGCTTTGTTAGTTGGATAACTGAAATAATCGCTCTTCACCTTGTTACATGGATGGATCCAGGAAACACATATACTATTTTACCGTATAATCGATGGTTTGTCGGTCGCCCTCCAAAAGGATATTGTCAAATGCTTCCTCAACATCTTCCAAAAGTATATGGATGGCTTGGTTTCTGGTTTTGTGACCACCCCGCTGACCCTCGACTTAATTATTCAAGAGAATGCTATGCGTTGTGCTAAGTTTGTTTTGAAGGGGAAGTCGCCTAAGCTATGGGGGCAGCGCGCCAACCCCAGCTACATTACCAGTTTTGGGTACTTCTCCCTCCACAAAGCTGCCGAGTCATTCTCTCACGACATGGTTGAGTTACTGTTCCGCTACGGTGCATCGGCCAATCTTTGCACCTCGGGTAGTCAGGTGATAGAGTCATCGAGGGCCTCCTCCCAATCCATGTTGCCATCGAGAACACTTGCCATCATAAGTATCTAGAGGACAATATATTAGCTGACCAAAACTATAGGAAAGGGAATATCAAGTACATCTACAAGCTCATACATCTGCTCTGCCTACCTGAGATGGTTTTTGTTAAATCTCTCCTTGCATCAGTTACTTCTTTGGTCAATAATAGCAACAAAGAAGTTCAGCTTTTGCCAGATATGTAAATCCACTGCTCTTGCTCTAATAGTGCTTAAGAATAACTCGGCAGCTCGGTGGAGAGGGAAGTGCCCAGAGCTGGTAATGAAACTGGGGTTGGCGCGCTGCCCCCAGAGCATAGGCGACTTCCCCTCCAGAATAATTTGATGATCTGTCTTTTACTCGTTATATGCCTACTGTTTCACCTGAAATTAAAAATTATGCTGAGAATTATAATGATGGTTTTATTGAATTTGATGAACAATTTTATAAAGGATTTATGGCTGGTGATACTTCTAAAGGTCCTAAGGAATTGTTACAATTGATTGAAAAATAAGCTATGAAAAATAAAATGCCGAGTAAACATCTAACACTCAGCGCATAGTAACTCTTTGCAAGTGCTGCCAGAAAAGCACTCGACACATATCTGTTTTTGCCGAGTGATTGCTTTTGCCAATTGTTTTTTGCCGGCGCTCGCCTAGGCAAGCTTCAGCCGAATGCTCGATAAAATGCAATCGCACATGCATGGGCAGTTGGGCACTTGGCAACATGGCCGATTTCATCATTTCAAATGTTTTCGTTTTTTTTAAATAGCAATATTCACCCGACATGTATATGCAAAGTCACAAAATTTTAGAACCAAATTCGACACACAACTCAAGGAAAAAAAGTCCACGTATAATCACAGGAATACTATTCGGTTAGATTTGAGTTTTTTAGTTTGTACTATTTTCACATAGCAATACTCCAAGACAGATCGCGGTGAGCAGCCCTGCCTCGACCGTACTCACGAGTCACGAGCCGGATTCGGAGTCTGTCTCAGAATCGAACGTACGCACGTACAATACAGGGTGCTGATTGAAATTGAAATTTGAATAGCTGTCCGAATAGGTTGTCTACTCCGACTACTCCGAGCTACAAAAGTGCATGAATCCCCGAACCTTGTTTCTCATATCATCAACCGCAACAACGCACACCTGTATAGCTAGCGAGATACCACGAACCAGGCAGATCAAGGATCGTCTCGAGCATTGCTAGCTGTTCCTGGGGCGCGAGCTTGCACAACTCGACATGGCGGCCTCGCGTGCACTTGTGGTACTAGCAGCACTTCTCGTCGGCGTATTGCTGCTCCTCTTGCTGCCGGCCGTTGCTCACGCAGCCAGTACCGCCGGCGGTCACACCAACTTTTCTGTGCGCCGCCAGTTAAGACAGAAGGGCGGGCACAATCAAAGGACCGAGGCCAACGTTCATGGACAGGGAGCAGCCGGTGGCCACGGCCGTAAACTGGGAGAGACGAGCAAGCCTTCGCAAAACATCGGTGAGGTCGACGTGACGAGCTACGGGCTGTCGGCGACGGCAAGCAAGACGACACGCCGGCGTTTCAGAAAGCGTGGACCGCGGCTTGCTCCTCCTCTACGCCGGCCACCCTCCTGGTTCCAAAGGGAAGGACGTATCTCGTCAAGCACATCACGTTCTCAGTTAAATGCAACTCTAGAGTTACGTTCAAGGTCGAAGGAAAATTGGTAGCCCCCGCCCGATCTAGCTGGCCAGCGGAGGAACGTCCAAGGTGGATCGTGTTTGACAATGTTGACGGCCTAAGCGTGACCGGTGGCGGAACCATAGACGGAAACGGTGAGATGTGGTGGAAGAATTCTTGCCGAGTCGACAAGAACCAGAAGTGTACATTTGCTCCGATCGCGCTGTTGTTTAGCAAGTGCAATGAGCTCAAAGTGGAAAATATTAAGATGTTGAACAGCCAGCAGATCCACGTATCAATCCAAGCTTGCAAGGACGTACTTTTGAAGCGCATCACAATAACTGCGTCTAGCTACAGCCCAGAGAACGATGGAATCCACATTATTCGCACCAAGGACATTCAAGTGCTGGATTGCAATATCAAAACCGGAGACGACTGCATATCGATCAAGACAGGTACTGAGAACTTGTATGCTTCGCGAATAAGCTGTGGGCCCGGTCATGGAATAAGTGTGGGAAGTTTAGGTGACCACAACTCAGAGGCACGAGTTTCCAACATAACAGTCTATAAGGCACACTTCTCTGGCGCACTAAATGGTGTACGCATAAAGACGTGGCAGGGAGGAAAAGGATATGCAAGGGACGTCACGTTTGAAGATATAACGATGATGGGAGTTAAGAATCCAATAATAGTCGACCAGAACTACTGCACGGTATCTGATCCTTCAAATCCTAAGGCATGCGAGAAACAAACTTCAGCGGTGGAACTAAGCAACATCCAGTTCAAAAATATACGAGGCACAAGTGCGACAAAAGAGGCTATCAAGTTTGACTGCAGCGACACAGTCCCATGTCGTGACATATTGTTGCAAGACGTGAACCTTACTTTTAAGGGGCACAAGAGCGCCGCCACAACAAGTATATGCAAAAATGTGAAGCTAAAGAATTATGTCAATGTTTTCCCCAAGACCTGCTGAGGCAGTTCCACTTGTATCTTTTTTCAATCTTTGTTGCACTTGTAAATTTCTATTCAAACAATCTCTTGCCTAGGCAGAGTTGAGATTTATGTACGGTAATTTTATATCACTTGAATGTCATGACAAAATGTTTAATGGTAATTTTTTATCAATTTAATGGGTAAGAAACACAAGCTCTTATTCCTTTTTTCCACCCTCAATTTATCGGAAATGATTTAAAAATCATCTAATCTGGGGGGTTATGGTTTGTACAGTCTGCGCCCGCTATTAAGGATTCTTGCAGATCAAATGGAAATGACCTGTCTAGATCAAAGGACTTAACCAAGACTCTGTTTTCATTCGATTGTTCTCCATATAGCAATCCATACGCAGAATTTTACACCTGAGAAGAGTGATTCAAATTTGTCCAGCTAATCGACAACTTAATGACCATAACCTGCTTTAAACCTAAAGCGTGCCCTGCAATATGTATGTTTTGTGTCTTCGCGATGTTGATATCTTCACTATTTACATGTTAACCAGGCAGTTAAGAAACCCCGTGTTAACCACTGGTATGCAAGAGATCAGTTTTTTCCCGTAAGGAGATCAGTGTTAAGATATCAGTTTGATTGCATGCCTGCTAGCTCCCAGAAGAAGTTGAGCAACGAAAAATATCCTCAAATTCGTCTTGGCATGTTGGAGAGAAGTTATCCGAGAGTAGCGAGCAATCCGAAATTACTGAGTAATCATAAATCCAGAAGGCTATTTGGTACTGCTGCATTGACTACCCCGAAGATGTTGAAGCGCAGATAACGATCAACAAGGAAGGTACAATGGTTTACTAGTGGAATCTATTGAACATACTATCATGTAAATGTATGGAAATGGAAGGATTTCACTTAAAACACTAACTTTCATCTCAAAGATTCAAGTCATCAATTGTGATTTTGGGGATAGTCGTGTCATTAGGGTGGCAATGAGCTAAAATGATGTTGTTAGGGCTCCTAAATTTCAAAACCAGTGTGTTTCTATTTTCTTGAAAATACTGGAGAGATGCCTGCCTTCACATACCTGATACCTGTCAGGACTCAGATACCTCCCCGCCGGAACTCGCCGCACACTGCACTGCCCTGCAGCCTGTGTTCGAAGTGAGCGTTAACAAGCAACAATTAATGTGTCAGTGTAGATGCCATAGCATAAGTTTATGCTTCCGTGTACCTGGCTAGCTGATGATGTTCCTTTCCTAAAAGGAGAAAAAAATCGTATGTGTGTTCTTCCATTTACTTTCTTTAGCTTCTACCTCCAAGTCGCTTTCAGAGTTCAAGGTTTATATGCATGTATTGTTAGGCACGTGCATCCCCTCTCTAGCCATTTCTGCAGGGACTACAGAGAGTCAGAGACTACAATGTCAGCATCAATGTATAACAAGAGATGTACAAAGTAGATTATTGTGTTCTGGGAAAACAGATCCAAAAGATGCTCGAGTGCGCCTAGATCTACATAGAGAATATACAAAAGGAGCTCACGATGGATAAAATGGCATATATGTGATGCAAGGCTCGACCTATTTTGTTCGAAATTAGGATTTAAGTGTATCAAGTTTCAAAAGATTGGGGAATGGTAAAGTAATTAAATATTATATATGCAAGAAAGAAGGTGTAAATGTACGCATACGACCATATTGCCAATAGATTGGTCATTCTACTAAAAAAACAACTCGAGTCACATTTGTCCAACCATGTTTTTTGTTTTTTACACTACGAACATTTTATGCTATTCATACTGACATTTTGTAGGGTGTTGAGAGGTTCACCTGTTCAGAAGTTTTCGAATGGTACAGGTTTTACTGCACACCATGTGCAAGTAACCCTTTCAACGTAGCCCCATGCGATTTCACTTGGTCATTCAAGGACTACTAGTCCTTTCTTAGTCAACTTTACTCCCCAAGCTCCATCCTGGCCTCCCTTCTCATCATCATGCCCTTGCGCTTCCGATTCAGACATAGCCATTTCACCAAGATCCACAATAACTGCGATGTATGTTCCTCTTCCTCATCCACATGACAACATCATCGTTTTCAGAACTCGCTGCACTTTTGAACAAAAAAACGGAGAAAAGATTGTCATGTCAGGTAAATTGTCTTCAGTCATTGGCGGTGGCATGGAGGAGGTGCAGATCCAGCGGTGTGGACACACAATGCAATGGTGCCCGCATCACTTGTGTCCATGTGCACAACTTTAGTACATCGTATAAGTATAGCCAGTTACCTGAGTAAAGCCCTCGGCAGTCGGCAGATGTTTCTCCAGCACAAACTTACGACATGATATGTTCAGAATGAACTCCATCAAAAAGGATCTGACATAATTACAGAGACATAACTCATGCCAATAGCACAGCATATCTGAAGCAACTTTCAGGTCATATATAGCAATAACAATGATTAATCAGGTAGCATGAAACCATATGAAAATAAAACGAACATTGTACTGCAACAGACACATATTACCAACACCAAGAATGGATCAGGTAGCAAAAGTATATGAAAAAAGCGACAAGCAGTAACATAAAAAAGCAGAGCATGGCTAAGCAACAACAAGTGTAACACCTTTTCGTAAAAAAACAAGTGTAACACATTAAAAAAATAGCAGTTCAAGTTGAACACGTTTAACAAACATGATGCAGAACGATTTGACAACTGAAAAATAAAGCACAAAAGGAACACTCTACAGGGATCCTCTACAACTAAATATTGACTCTACATATATTTTGGAATTCTTCCACTTATCCGTGGCAAATGGACTTGGAAGATCCACAAGAAGGAGCCTCCACCACAACCAACAAACGCAAAATGATTTCTCATATGCTAAGCAACCACTACTTGGTTGACCATCCCCAAGGCCCACGATGCAGTTTCCCTGACTTCTTCGTCCAAGTCAAGGCACTCCCTAAAGAACTCAACATGGAAGTGGTGGCGCTTGAAAAGATCTTTTGATATCGGGCCAAGTGTGTCTACAAGATCACCAAGCACTGCAGCTGCAGCCTTTGTCGCCCTCTCATCCCTGAAAGCACACATATGCATATACTGGTAAGGAACATGAACAATGACCCATATAACTAAAAGGATGGCAACGGAAATGATGAGCACCTGCTCAGATCTGTGTAGACAGCTTCAGTGAACTGCAATAAGTGGGTTGCATAAGGTACCATTAGCTGAGCTTTTGGGCCCTTTAGACCCTGTAGTATGCCAGAGTAAGCCTCAAATATTCCCCGTCTGAGCTGATTACCATAATCGACCATATCCTCATCACTCTGATCCAAAACAACAAGGAGCTCAGCAGCGCCTTGAAGCATTGGCATGGCATATGGCAGGTATTTCTCAAAATTCTCGCCAATAGCAAGGGCAATATCTCCAAAGCATGAGAAAATGGGAGGTTTGACAGACCGGTTAAGCATTGAGTTTGATAGATCCTTCAGAAGAACGGTCATAATTCCATCACAAAATGGCAACACTTTATCTTCCAATGTACGGCAAAGATCACCCACCACCCCTACAAAAATTAAGCATACTTGGTATTCTTCATGATTCTGCAAGCCTTCTTCAAGGTACTTGAAAAACTCTGCCATGTATTTCACAAGACCAATGGCATCAGCAAGAACACCAATGGCAAGCATTGCTTCTTCATGTACAGTAGAACCGTGGCAAGCAAAACTCTGTGTCCATCTTAGTTATGCAGAGGCTAGGTGTAATACTTAAAACTGTTTAAGTAATAAAATCCCTTTATCAAAAAAATGTACAGTAGAACCGCGGCAAGCAAAGACACGGAGAAACAGAAACATCAACTGATCAGCCTTCTGGGCGATAATGGACTTCACATCTGAGTTGCTCAGTTTCGGGATGATGACCTGCAGTACACCACATAGCAAAGCCTGCAGGTCGTTCTGCTTCTCCTTGTCATCTGATGAAATTTTTGGACATCAAATGTCAAATTTAATCTTCTCATGACCTCCTGCAATAACTGACATAGGATGCTTGAAGTTTCACATATATTGCTGACTCTCACAATCTCATTCAATGCTTCATAAGCAGATGAACAAAGTCTAGAATGGGTCGTGTCAGCACGGTCTGAAGCAGAAAGGAGAGCCGCGATGATACTAGGAAGATAATGTGTAAGCACAGATGATATAGAATCTGCTGTATCTTCATAACCTTGGGCAAGAAAGTATATGGCTCCACAGACTTTCTCGGCCACATTTGGAACATCTTCACTACTCTCCAACAACACTGCATGATATGCGAAAGGTTTCCACTTGTTATAATTGGATTCACACTGGCTGGATAATGCAAAAGTTCAGACACTCTCCCAAGAGTCCATGCAGTGGTGTCCTTTACCTGGATGTTTGGATCTTTCATTGTATTGAGCAGGAAATCAAGTCCAGCATGTACCAGGGGAGCAAGTTTCGAAACAGAAGGACCATCAAGGATAGAACCAAATGCAAAAGTAGCTGCCTCGCGATAATGCCAATCTGGATTAATGATGTTAGACTCAACAAATGGTATCACAAGGGGGACAATCGCATCACCAGCAGCTCTAGCGATGAGTTCGAGGCATGTTCCACTGCTCATGGAAAGGTTCCACACATCATCATCTTGCTCTTGATCTTTCCTCTTGCTTCAACAGAGTTTCTAGCAGCATTGGAACAAGTGAAGGGAGGGCCTTTTCTATAAAGCGGAAATTTACATTGGAGTTGGCATCGTAAGAACCCTCATATTCTTCTTGGAGTTGAATCTCTTCATCATGCACAAACTGTGCTCCAGAACTCAATAGATTGAAGCGCAACTAATTCCTCGTCTCCTTCGACAGCGTTAGCTGTTAGGATGAATATGGTTTGCCTATAAGGTTCCAAGTGTGTATAATATGCAGATGCAATTGCAGCAAGGCACCCAAAAGCTGCCTGCCTGATCTTCAGTTCTTTAGATACGGCAGTATCACAAATCACCTTCACTATATAGTTCCTCTCCATATAATTTGCAAAGTTTCTCTCCGCAAAATCGATAGCGTCATATAGAGCTTTAACTACTGCAAGACGGACTTCAGCACTTAGTTCTGCCTGGTTCATTCCCTGGACCACAGAAGTCAGAACAGCATTGACTTGATCCTGCTCCAAGTGCTCAGGAGAAATCTCTTCACAGACATACCCAAACGCCTCTAGAGTTGTTTGCTTCAGTGGTGCTGATGCACCGTGCTGCGTCATGTTGCCCAATAACCTGGAAATGAGGTCTTGCCATTCATGGCGGGGAATCTCAATGGATTCAACCTTTGCAATGACTTGTGATGAGGCCTGCCTTGCATCAGCGTCAAAGATCCTAGTGTTAGCAGCAATGATCCCTTAATCTTCGATTGATCGACGGATCCAGGCTGACCCATTGGTGAACCAGCATCTCCTTCTTTGAAGAATCGTTTGCGTCCAACGAATTCTTAAGGATAATGGCAGCAAGTCTTCTGGACTCTGGTGGGCTTCCGTCATTCGAGAGTTCCACTGATAAGGAGAACAGAAAGTTGGGAAGATTCTGCTCCTGGAACAGCTTAAGGTTGGCTTCTGCTACAGACCGGATGTTACCATCCGTAGATTGCGCAGCTAGGAGAATATGAGTGATATCCATGGCTGTCTCAACTGTCCTGCCAAACATAGAACCAACAGGTTTTGTCAATCTCAGGCAAAGCAATTACATTTTTTTTTTATAACTGGGTTTGTGTATTAATCAGGAAACATCAATGTTCATACAGTCACGCAGTACCAAGTCAGACGCGCAGTCTGGAACTTGGTATTGCAACACCCCATTACACAACACCCTGTTTGCAAATTTTGCTTCTGAACCAGATGCATGACTGGAAGCTTGATCACAGAGAGCATGACTAAGTAGAAGTTATAGCAAATCATTTACTAGAACAATTATTAGGACAATCAGTGAGTTATAATTGTGAAGCTAAAGATACTGCTTAATCATGTGCTCATGAACTAAAACAGTAGTTAAATGAAGTCATCAGTAGCTAAAGACACTGCTTAATCATGTGCTCATGAACTAAAACAGTAGTTAAATGAAGTCATCAGTACCACGTTCAAGCTGATATGCTTATGATTACACTTCTGTTGTGCTGGAGCATGTATGTTACTTCAATCAAACAATACTCAGCAACACTTTTTCTCCTTAATGTGATTCAGATCTTGCAGAAAATGATGCAGAAATCAGAAATAGGACCAACAGTATAAGTGGCAAGCCGGCAGACACACCATAACCTTGAACTGCTCCATGAGACGGAACCGTTGCTAACGGTAATTATTACGACTGGTATAAGCTGTACAAAAATGAAATTAATTCTGCACATCCCAGAATACGGGTGTTTGGCTCACTAGAAGATTGGCCACATCAAAACTGGTGGATGAATACAAATTTGGAACATCCCATTGTTCACGAAAACAGAAAACAGGTGACAGCCAAAAATCTACATACGAATCATCTACTAGACACGTACATGCGAAAAACCTACTACTTTTGATGCTGCAAACAAATGAAAAAATAATCTGTTTGCTAAAACAAATCAAACTCTAAATAGTTATCAGAGCCTTTCTGGGAAGCACCAGTAGGTGCAGCAGCAACCTCAGATGTCGACACGGGCTGCTTCAAAGGCCTCACGATACCAACTGGTCTTGGAACATCTGGAGGGCTCGCACAGCGTATCAACGCCTAATGGACACCCTCAAAAAATGGATGTTGTTTTATCTCTGTGGCGCCACGCTTACAACCCAAGCGTTGTTGGGGCTCCTTAACAAGTAGCCCCCTTATTAAATCCCTTGCTGAGAAGCTCACAACTAGGTATTCAGGGAAACGCAATGACTGACCGATGACATTGAATAGTGTTGCTCGGTTTCCTGAACCTTTGAAAGGTGTTTCCCCAAATAGAAGCTCATATAAGAATATACCAAAGGTCCACCAGTCAACAGCACTGCCATGGCTCTCACCTTTGATAATTTCAGGAGCCAAGTACTCATGTGTGCCGACAAATGACATTGAGCGTGCATCACTAGGTTCTGCCATAAGCTCGGACCATGGTCTGACCTGGTTGACAACTTCAGGCTTTGGTTTTCGTTCTTTCTTTGACTTGGAGAAAAATCGAGGGCCGAAGCATGTCGTGGGGGCTGCACAAGATGGATGTATCATGCAGGATGGCTCTGCGCAAGCTGGTTGTACACAGTAACCCTGGCTGTTCTTACGAAGTACTTCTGTTTCAGGATTAGATGACCTGATCAGAGTCGGGCTGACTGCACAACGAAGGGAGAGGTCGAAGTCGGAGAGCATGATGTGTCCATCTTCAGGAGCAAGGATGTTTTCAGGCTTGAGATCACGATATATGATACCGACATGTGCAAGTACTCCATTGCAAGGAGGATCTCTGCTACGTAAAACCTGCAATTCAAAGGAAATGCAATATCAGATTAGTTTGCCATAGTTTTTAATTACTAAGAAAAAATAGTTAAATTCAGGATGTACTCGTTTCTTATCAAAACAACTATAACAAGGATATATATGTCGCTATATGTTATATTTTCTTCATCTAATTTGATGCATATTTAGGAAGTAACTTGTAGCGAATTAAATGAATTTCATAAAGGCAAATTAAGTGTGCAATTGTTGCTTTCTTTTTTCACAATTTACACAAGATTATGCAAAATTGTTCTTCAATTAGCTAATTTACAGACTAAATTCTGCCATACTTCCTTTCGAAAATATATGTGAGCACATAACTGGAAAAACATATTGTTTACAATACTAACGAAATGCTGAATCCTAGAAGACCAGATGATAGTAAGGCATGTAACTAGGTTAAAATATAGATGAGACATACTTAACAGCTTGTTCTGGAAAATACTTGCCACGCTGCTTCTGTCGAAGAGTATGCAAGTCACCCCCGGGGCAGAACTCCATAACAAGGCACGAGAACTTATATCCGTTTCAAAATGTGTGTACAGCGTCGGAAGAAAAGGATGATCCAGGGACTGCAAGATTTCCTTCTCGGTCTGTGCTCGAAGCAACTTCTTGCGGCCCGTAAGCGATGCCTTGTCCATGACCTTCATCGCATAGTAGCTCTTGGTCCCACTCAGCTCCGAAAGGTACACGCTGCCGATGTCCCCACAGCCTAGCTTCCTCAGCAGCTTAAAATGCTCAGGCCAAGGATCCCATTCCTGGTCCTGACCGTGTGGATCGCCTCCCACCGTGAATCGTTCGCCTTGTGAGGCTTGCTGGTGCTGCTGAAGCTGCTGCACGCGCTCTCCTCACTGACGTTGCTGCCCGTGCTCAGCCTGCACCTGCTGCTAACACCGCCTCTTTCCCCGGTCTCGCATCTCCCCATCAGCCTGGCACTTGATCCGCTTGGCGAGTCTGATATTTTTACATTTCCATTTTCCACCTTGTCCTTCCCATCACTTGCAGCGACCTTGGTAGATGCGACATCGACGGGCCCGTGCAGCTTGCGGGGCGGTTTCTGGTCCTTGGACTCTGTTTCTCTGTCCGGACTGCTCGAAACAGCTGTCTCCGGCAACTTCCTCGGCGAGGCTGTACCGGGTTTACTCGGACTGGTGGTATCGACGGCAGAATCATTGTGAGAACACTGATTCCCTTGTTCTACGTTGGAGATTGCTGGGGCGGTCTGGGGCATCGCCTGCAATGCTACTGATCAACCACAGATTTGAGCTTGGACGGATGGACCACTGAAGGTGTAGCACAGCCTTGCATTCCAAATCTGCCAAAAATAACAAATAAAAGAAGTAAATCGTATGAACATAAAATGTGAAGATGCAAAAAAGAAAATGCTGCCAGGAATTGTATTGCATGACCACAGCAACTCAATGAGCAAGAGACCCTGAATCCCCAGCAAAGTCAAGGAACGACCTCAGATCCATGACAGAGAAGCGAGACCTAGTTTCACAATTGGACTCGATAAAGTTGATTATCCTATACATGGCGTTCACAGACGAAACCAGTGAACCCTGTCCAACCACCCACTAACTGTACTCATGATGGACACTAGTTAAGACGGATGTGGCGCTCCCCACTTTGCAGTAAACAACATTTGCTAGGGATCGGAAAAGATGTCGTGTCCTATCAAAGGCACCATCTTTCTTTCTTTCTTTCATCAAAACTAGCTCTCTGGATATTCAGGATTAACATGACTTGTTTACCTCTTTCTTCTGAACAATTATTGCCCAAAAGCAGAGAGCACTTGTTTGGGCTAAGGAGTTGGCCAGTGGCTCTTTCATATCTATGTAGGATAGATTTTATCAATGAGGCTTGTTGTTCTTCAGCTTGGAAGAAGAGGAGGCTGTCATCTGTGAAAAGAAGATGTGAAGTCCCCGGGCTTTGGCGGCAAATTTTCAGCTCATGGAGTCTATTCTCTTTTATCTCATTCTGAATTAGCTTCGTCAGGCCATCAACAACTAGAAGAAAGAGGTAGGGGATAAGTGGCACCCATCAACACTTAGCAGAAGATGATAATTTAAGCACACACAAACCCCAATTCCTCCACCTATCTGCGCAATTGAATATTTCATAAGCTACTGTACAGTCCACAGCCACAATCTTTGTATTTCAACGAAATTTAGGACATCTGTACCAGCCAAGAAATTCACAGGCTCCGGTTTGACCAGGATTATTCTTACTCTGCAAGTGATGTCGTCATGATTAAGCTACCTGACAACATTAGACCAAAAATCCAAATTCCTCATCGACTGAAAATGGCTGACACTCGATTTCTTCTACTTGAGAGATTGAACAACCAACAGATATGGAAGAGGGCTTGGAGAACCAACCAGTAAGCTACGAAGCACCGATACTTCAAAAATCTTTGTATCGCAGTATAAAACTTGTGCGATACTCCGATACGTCAATACTCCTCCGATACTCGTATCGCCGCGTGTCCCCTTTTTCCGAATTAAAAAAGGAAAATAAACCTGATACTCCTCCGATACTCTTCCGATACGTCTAGCGACACGGGAGAGCCCGAACGAGCCCGCCGCGTGGAGTTGCCTCCACCTGGACTCGCGCCCCCCGCCGGCCGGATTCGCGCCCCGCCGGCCAGAATCGCACCGCCGCCAACCGGAATCGCGCCGCCGCCACCCGAATTGCGCCGCCTCCGCCTGGATTCGCCCTTCACCGCCACCTAGAGTCGCATCCGCTGCCTCTCGTCGCCAGCAGCAAGGTACGGCTACCGCCCTTCTTGTTCCGTTGCCGCCTGTTGCTGCTGGCCTGCTGCTTGCTTGTGTGCTAAGTGATGCCTGCTTGCTTGCATGCTGAACTGCTGACTGCTGAGTTGCTGCTGGCTTGCTGCCTTCCGAGCTGCTGCCTACTGATTTGTTGGCCAGGGACAGGGAGCGACTGCAGATTTGCCTGCTAATTTGCTTGCTGATTTGCTAGACAGGGAGTGAGTGACTGCTGATTTTATTATTTTTACACATATACTCGACGTATCGCCGTATTGCTGTTTTTAGAAATCGCCGTATTCTGTATCGCCGTCTCCGTATCGCCGTATCCGTATCGCCGTATCGGTGCTTCGTAGCCAGTAAGCGGTGGGGGCTTTACAGTGTCAGTGTGCCTCGAGTCTCCTCGGCAGCTCGCGCACTGGCTCCTTGCCGCGAGCCGCCAGCCCGGTGTCCCTCAGGTTGGCCTCCATCCTTGTCCCCTGCCTCACCATCACCGACTACGGCCGGGGGCTCCGCCGCGTATCTCCGGGTTTGGGAGGCGTAGTCTAGGGTTTGGGGATTTACTCGGTTATTTTTTTTCATTTTTTTTGAAATGGCACATGTTTGATTGCACTTTGCCAAAAATGACAACTTGTGGCCTGTGTTATTAACAAACCCATGTGAGGTAACATAATGTTTTATTTTGGTAAAATGCAGAAATTCATTTTTGCCTCCCGGATGCATATGCTCCCTCTAGTCAAAAACACATTCGAAAATGTTGAAATTTTTCAATACATCTCCACATGCTATGTGTGCATGTGAATTTCATGAAAACCCGACAGCATTTTTGACTTGTGTAAAAAGACAAAACGATGTCTCATGAAAAGCTTTATTTTTTACATTGAATTTCGTCTTTTTATATGGGACGTAATTATATCGTTTTTCATTAATCACCTTTGTGAAAAATATAGGATGTGAAGATTTACGCGTGAACATTTTTTTCTTTTTACTTTTCAGAATACATTTAAAATTTTGATGTTGGCTGGTAAGAAACTTGCAAACCTTAACAATCCAAAATTCAGGTAAAATTATGTGATGAATCTCACCAAACAAGCGGCCTAACAAGCAATAATTTGGTAAACCCTAACATTCAACCTCAGGATTCATTGATTGTCCCATACCTTCCTAGTGCACACCGCCTTCATCTGGCTCTCGACTTTTCTATCTCACGCTCTCTCCTAACCCGACCGATTGTTTGCCCGTTCCCCTGACTTCTCTTCGTTTGGTCCCAGAGTAGGCAAGCACTATTATGCTTTTTACTGTAGCGCTTGGGACCACAGCACAATAGCAATGGCTGTCAATCAAGGTCCAGTAGCCACGACCAACTTGATTAGTCGAACTCCTTTGTGCCCCCGGAAGCTGACATTGCTTCGTGTGTACTCCCACCGTTCCAATTTAATTGACTTGCTATCCATCAAATGTGGATGTATCTGGATATGTATAGATACATCCACATTTGGTGGATAGCAAGTCAATTAAATTGGAACGGTGGGAGTACCTCCACCCCCTCGCCCTCGTGTGTGATATACTTATATCCCTTGCATCGCTAGCTATTTAATCCTCTTGTAGCTCATATTCTCCCCTGCCATGGCAGTTCACGAGATTTTTTGTCCTGTCGGGGCAACGAACAACAAAACTAAATTATTCGGGTTTAGTCGATACATGGACAGTAACAATTTTGGTTGTCAACTTTTGAAACTTGTATTACTACAAAACCGAATAAGGCCAAACCGATTTGACCGTCATACGAAAGCCCCTCCTTAATCACAGTGCACTTTCTTGAGTTGATACAGGTGTTCTCTAAAATCACTTACTGTTTTTCTCTCTCTGCTCGGACATTTCCCCTTTCTCACCCCTTTTTTCTCTTAAATAAAGAATACTTTAGTAACATCGCCCGTGGCAACACAAATCTGGATGACAAGCAAGGAATGAAACAATGGGTGAGGGGATTAGTGAGATGTATGTTTTGGCTATTAAAGGAGTATCCAATCGGTGCCTTAGGCGAATTCTTTTCTTCCATAAATAAATACTCTGGTTTGTTAAATTTCTTGTCCTGGCATTGCATTTCTGCATACCAAATTCTTACCTCTTGAGCTCGAAACACGATCAATCCATAGATTTTGTGTCCAGTATAGTTATTTGCTGGAATCCATATATATAAAAACAACCAGAATTCAGAACCGACGACTTTGTGACGGGATCTGAGTGTAAACACGCGCGTGAGCGTAGCAGGATAGCACGGCGAGGTGTGGGGTGGGGGCGATCGTAGCCAACGCCCGCGGACCCGTACGGAGTGAACCGGATTTGATAGCGGCCGATACGTCCGCCGCGGCGGCTGAATAGGAGAGAGAAAACCAAACCCGTCGACGACGCACGCAGCGCGGCCCGACCTTCAGAAAAAGGAACGCCACCACGTCGATACAAAACGAGGCGAGCGAGGGGCGAAGAAGAAGAGAGAAGAGACGAGGAAAGTGTCGGGGTGTGTGCTCTGGCTCCCTCGCGCCATTCCCCGGCCCGCCGGATCTCGCCGCCCCTCCCCCGTGCTGAGGGCGGCGCCCCTCTACCGCCCCCCCGATCGGCGTCCCCCGCCCCATGGTCCCGGCGCCGGCGTGGGGCACTCGGAGCGCGTGAGCGACCACGGGGCGTGTGGATAGACTCGTGGCGGCCATGGCGGACCTCGCTTCCACCTGCAAGGTAGGCGCCGAACAACCGCCCCGTCCCGCCAATTCGTACCCCGATCTCCCCTGATTTCGCGACGAATTCGGCGCGTTCTGTTGAATTCGAGCTCGTGCGCGCTCCTACTCAATCGCTTAACGACTGACTGTTGCTGCTGCGGTTGCGGGTGCTACCGATGGATATGGAATTGCCGGTTTATTCACGGCCTTGTTTTGGGGTCTAGGAGGTTGCGGATTGATTGGTGTGAGTAGCTTCTAGTGGCGGATGGACATTCTCGCTGTCCGGGTGCTGTTAAATATGGGGGTTGAAGCTGAAGAGCAGTGCTGATGGTCGCTGCTGCGGCATGACAATTGGTTCCTTCTACTGTGATGATTCGGCTGTATACATCTCGATGTTACGACATGCATGCTCTGTGTCTAATAATCAACCTTCTAGTTGTGGATTCTGTGGGACTCCTTAGCCCGTGCTTCCACCGGTGTTTGTGGAGGTTCTCCTTTGCTCGACTCAGTGGTTTGTTACAGCGTGGAGAATCCTATTGGAGTTTCCAAGAGTGTTAGTCATAATGTTAGTTTATCTGCATTGTGGACTGATGAGGAAATGGCTTGCTAGTTCGGATACACGTATGCTTAATTCCACACACAAGTATCTCTATTATGTACTGAAGTGTTCCAGGATTGGTAGTTTAGTTTTTAGTCGGTATGCATGGCAATTCTTAAGTATTTTTTGTCGTTTAGGAGGCCGCGTATTAATTGGTGTGAGTAGCATCGTTGTGCATGGCCGTTCTCGCTGTCTGGGTATTGTCAATGGCGGGGGTTTAAGTTGAAGGTCGGTGCGGATGCTAGCTATGCCATAACAGTTGGTTGTCATATTAATTTCTTTCCTGTAATTATCCAGCTGTGTGCATCCTTGATATGAAACTCTTGACGTCGTGTTGTTGCCGTGCCCGGGTGTCTAAAAGGAAACTTCTGTTGGTTGATTCGGGACTGTGGAACTCCTTAGCCTGCACTTCCGCTTGTGTTTGTATATGTTCTCATTTTCTCGAATCTTGGTTTGGTCCAGTGTGGGGAATCATATTGGAGTTCTGAGGAGTGTTTTGTGTCATCATTGTCATAAAGTTAGCTGCTCTGCATTGTGGAGAAAATGACTTGCTAGTTTGGATCCATGTATTTCTTTGCAATTACTAAAGTAGGATTTGTTGTACCGTGCTTAGCTCCACACACAAGTATCTATCTGTTAAGTGCTTGCATGTCCCAGGAGGTAGTTTGGTTTTATTGTTTAGTTCATATATGTATGTTGTGCCAAATGAATTGCTTCTGCCACTTTAGGGTTGATCTTTTCCATTGTTCTTCACAGGATAAACTGGCATACTTTCGAATAAAGGAACTCAAAGATATTTTACATCAGCTCGGCCTACCAAAGCAAGGAAAGAAGCAGGTTGGCAAATATTGTTCTCTTATTTTATCATGCACTTTGTTTCACCTTCTCTGTGTAGTACATTTGGAACAATATGCACCTTCTCTGTGTTGTACATTTTGAACGATATGCACCTTCTCTGTGTAGTACATTTTGAACGATATGGTGACCACATGGTAGGTAACTTACGTTGGCAGTAACACTGGGTTCATAACTTCATGTACATATTTTGGTGATTCCAAGGGGCACTCGTAAGGATGTCTTCCTGGGCAAACCAATGATATTGCACATTCAAAAAGTCTATCCGAGAACACAAAGATGCACATGCTAAAATACTCTACGCAGGCAAATTTGTGCAACATATATGTCCATTTGTGTTCTTGAAAAACAAACTATTTTGATGCACATATAGTTGCTATATCACCCTTCATCTATTATCTTTTGTGTAGCATGCAGATGTGCATCAGATTCATGAACGCCTTAGAATTATAACTTAAAAAGAATAGTTGGTTCAAAAAATTTAAACCTCCCACGAGCACATAATCCATATTCTACAGAATGTCCTTTTAACAATGTTATCAGTCTTTTGTTTTCGTTACCTAATACAGTTTGCTAATCTGGTCACAGGATCTTATCGATAGGGTATTGGCACTGTTATCAGATGAGCAAGGTATGCATGTCTGTTGGTTGTGTTTCCCTTGTCCATATTCTGATTGATTGCATTTTACACTTAAACAAGATAGCCTTACATATTAAATTATGTTGAAACCAAAGATTTTGTTTCATGCACTGCTGTTCCATCGTAACCCGGGATTGATGCTTTCTTTGTTCCCCATTTATTATTTGATTAAACCATTATCTTTTTCTATTGGTAGATTCTAGATTGGCTGCTTAGTAATTTGATTTCCTTCTTTTTTGTCTTGATGGTATTTCCATCTTCATCTTGAATGTGCAATGATTTTCTACTTTCCTAAACTACGTATTTACACTTTGTTCTATTATCCTGTTGCAGGTCAAAGGCATGGATGGGGAAGGAAAACTTCTTTTACAAAGGAGGCAGTTGCAAAAATTGTCGATGATATATACAGGTTAAATTTCATTGTTTTATCAAATTATCTCTGTAGCATAGTAGGCCAGATACTTGGGATGTTTTTTTGTCTCCCCTTTTTGAGGTCCATGTGCTTTCATTAGCAGGAAAATGCAAATCCAATCTGCTCCCGATCTAGCCACAAGGGGCCACAGTGGATCAGATTTCAACCCTTTCAGGCCTAAAGAGGAAGTCAACGACTCCCTCCAGCCAACGACTAAGGTCCGCTGCATTTGCGGTAGTACCTTGCTAAATGACAATATGATCAAGGTATTATAGTAGTTTTCCCCCTCTCTTTTTTCCACTCTTTTCCATTGAAAAGACCACCGCAGTGTTTTATAGATTTGTTAACTTTTGTCAGTTTGTTACGGTGCCATTCCTTTTTGGGAATTTTATCCAGTGTTATGTTTTTTTTTCAGTGTGAGGATGACCGATGTCATGTGTGGCAACATATGACCTGTGTGCTTGTCCCAGATAAGCCCACTGAGGGTGTTAGCCCTGAAGTTCCACCCCATTTCTACTGTGAATTGTGCCGACTGAGTCGGGCAGACCCGTATGTCTTGCTCCTGCTTGCTCTTTATGGTTTTGAGCTCAGTTTTATCTGATAGCATGCTTATTGTGCAGTGCATATATTTTTACAATCATTATGTCTGTCACTAGAACTTTAAAAACTTAATAATTCCAGTTGTAATTTTGAAAGTGATTATCATGCTTCAGAGTGTACCTTCCATACAGTTTGCTTAATTTAATTCAATAGCCTGTTATGGTAAATCAACCTGATCAATTTCTTCTTTCGTGTCTCCTCAACAAGTAGGTATAGGTTAGTGTTATGAGATAAATGCTGTTAATTTGCCATTTCATTTTCCTAGAGAATGGATTATTTTGGGAATGTAGTTGATCATGCGTCAAGACTTATACACGTACTCATTTATCATCTAAACTGCTATGCATATTCTGTAATTGTTCAAGTTGTCTGAGTTCCACATTGTGCTTACTGCTTACTAAACACCAACTTATTGTTGCTGGACCTGGACGCACTGTCAGGTTTATTTCATGCTGGTACAAACATGAACTAATGTCAAACTAGGTTTTTGTATAATTGGAGTTACTTTGCTGGTACATCTCCGTGTAGTTTTATACAAGTACATATATGTGATTTCACTAGAATTTTCAGAATCTCGAGTTAATTGCACCCTTAAGGAGTAGCGAACTTTGTAAATGTAATTAGGGCCTCTGAAATCTGAAACTCTAAATAGCATTGTAGTGTGTAGCATGCACTGTTTATATAGAAAGCATCATTTAAGCTGAAGCGCTTTTATGATATGTTGTTTCTTAGGTTGATTAACTCGGATTGGGAACATTAATTTTAGTTATCATTTGCTGAAGTTGCAGCCTTCTAAATCTGCAGGTTTTGGGTCACTAGGAAATCCATTACCCCTCTGAAATTCATGTCATCTGGTGTTGCAAATGATGGGTGAGTATAAGATGACAACTTGGTATTAGTAATGCTTCAACTGATAATCATTGTGTATTATATTATTCACAATGATTCTCTTCCCTCTTTCTGGAAGAAAACATGGGAGAGCACATTGGATGCTCACTATACTTGATATGAATTTTAGGAGGGAATGCACGGTAGATTTCTTTGTTTTTCTGCTCATGTTAGTCTATGTTCGGCTCTTAATATAGACGGTAATTATTTCTTCCAATTGGTAACTGCTGTGATCTAACACAATGATTTAGATAAGGGGGTTACTCCAGTTACTGACCTTTTGTTAGTCATTCCTCTTGAAGTCTGTTATTAAACTCAAACATGCTCTCTGTTTTTGTTTGATAATTTTGAAATGACAACTCATCAATGCAAAGGCTTATCAGTAAATTTCCGCGGCATGTTAGTTAAATCATTGTATATTACCCAAGGTAATATATATAGGTGTACCTTTATTATAATTATAAGGTGATCCGTAGATGTATAGTGACGTACTTAGCACATTTAATGGATAAAATATGATCTTAAAAGACTTGCTTTGCATTTTCTGGTTTCATAATTTTTTTGTTACTACGGATGTGTGAACTTCGTATTAAATCCTCACATAGTCACTTATTTGTAGAACAAGTGTACTTCAAACCGTGGAGAAAAGCTTCCAGCTTTCTCGAGCAGATAGGGAAACAGTTCAGAGATCAGAATATGATCTACAGGTATGCTCTCCTGAAAATTTAGTTTTCCATGCTTGAATTCTTAGTGAATTCGTCTTCACTAGTCTGGGTGTTAATTTACAACAGGGTAAGCACCTTGGTAGAGGAACGGATAGTGATGACTTGATGTAGAATGTCTCTAATTGAATGTGGGCACAGATCGGGGAGGAATACATAATAGCCAGTCATGGAAATACCACAGGACTTTAAGGATTTTGCTTAATGCATGTTTTGCTTGATTAAAAAATGTAAATGCTAGCATCTGAATGCTTGACATAGATTGAACCCTAATAAATAATTTATACAAGAATCATACTCACCACCAACAAGGATCCACACTGGAGAGCTTTGTAAAATTTTCTGGATTCACCTTCTTCCTTTGCTACATATACATATATACATTAGCATACATGAGCCACTGGGTTAGACTAGTACGCAAATTCTTCCCAAACACAAACTAACAAAATGAATATAATTTCTAACAAGCAAATAGTGCCCATGGACAGTACACTCGAAACTACAGTACCCTTGTCTGAGGACTCGCTTTAATTTACCATGACCCGGAACTGCTATGCCTTTACACACATGAATTCTGAATGAAGTCTTCCTATTTTAAAGGTAATTCTAAGTTTCAACCCCATGAGTACTATGGAAGAAATATGGCTTTCTGTCTAAGGTTGTAAGGCATCTAAAATATATCAGTATCATCGAATTTACACTTGCATCAATAGCAAATGCACTATCTCTTGTATCGGCCGCTGAAAGAAAACCTATGGAAAAGGGGATATCCATATTTTATTATGTTCACTAGCCAACTGTTCATTTTTGCATTTATTGAGATTTTCAATTTTACCATATACAAATGCTTGTCTTGTACGTGCAGACTACTAATCTCAGTTAGTTTGCAGATGTACTCTGAGACTGGATTATGTATGTTCTGTTGTACTGTTTTATTAACCCGAGAATGTGTTTTGGACAGATTTGGTGCATTCTTATGAATGACAAAGTTCAGTTCAGGATGCAGTGGCCCCAGTATGCAGAACTGGAAGTGAATGGTACTGCTGGCAATTTTTATATTATAACTAGGTTTATGTCGAATATCTGAATTTTACATTAGCTTCAATTCCTTATATTCTGTACACTTCTCTAACATCTGTGCTACATCTGAGCTGCTGTAGCCTTGTAAGTTGTCTTTTACTGATAGTTTCGGATCTAAGGGATTATCAGTGTGAAAGTTAGTGTCTTTTCTCTATTCAGGTATTCCTGTACGAGTAGTGACCAGACCTGGTTCTCAGTTACTAGGAATAAATGGACGGGATGATGGGCCACTGGTGAGTTCATTCTTATTCTCTCCCATTGGTAGAAGCAAGATGCTGTTAAAAACCTTGATTTTGTCTTTTGGGATGGGCCATCCCTCGTATGACTCCCCGTTTACAATCTTATCCTTGCTTTTTGTAAAAGGTTTAACCGTAAGGTGCTACGGTTGGACCCAACAATCATAATGCTGAAGGTGCTACATTTGGACCCAATGAGCACTGTATGCTAGAGCCACTCACATTAAGCTTCCAACATGGGACTAAACCCGCCATCACATCTCCACTTCCACTGTATGCTAGTCAGGCTGCATGATTCAACCCCCTCTGGAGTAACCTCTGTGCCGTCGATACACTTTTGTACTCAACTTCTGAATAAAAGGGTTAAACCTGGAGCCCTGCAGGTTCTTTGTTCAGATCCAGCAAGCATTTTATGGTAGCACGGTCAACACAGCTTCGCTTGTGCAGTCTAACACGAGCAGGGTTGGGTGTTATTTTACAAGGAGCTGGGTTGACGGCCATATTTTCCGTGGACCATATTAGTTTAGGTTATATTCTGTCATGTTTCACTAATCACTATGAGTAGGCTTGTACACTTTTGACGCTCCTTGAACATCCATGATACCGTAGCTTTTGGTCAGAAGTGCTAATAGTTTGATCCAGCATAATAGAAAGTACTATAACTGATTTACATACAGATACTAGGAAATTGTTACTGTGAAATGAACAACTCTTAATGCAGAATGAGCTATGCAATGACTATAATATTATGTCCCACACAAGAATTTAACTGCATTCACTCTGACAGCACTGCAAGGCATGGCTTATGTTGCATTAGTCACTGTCAGATTTCATGAATAAACCAGTGGAATTGGGTAGTCTAGGTACAAAACTGGCAGTAAAGCTCATCCAGTTTCATCTTGGGACTATTCGAGTATACATTTTCGACAGATAGAGATTGGATACATAGTTAAGGTGCATAAAGAGTCATTCTACATCCATTCTTTAGACAACAGTTCTGATTTCCACACTATTACTTCTATTCTGAGTCCCAATTTCTTCTTTGCATGATTTGAACTTGCCATCCTCATTTTCTTGTTCATTTGCAGATAACCACGTGCAGTAGAGAAGGCACTAATAAAATTTGCTTACGGAGGGTTGATACTCGGACATTTTGCTTCGGAGTGCGAGTTGCTAGGAGGAGGACTGTTCCTCAGGTTTTGGCTCATCATTTCAATCAATATTGTAAAGTTTAAATGCTTTGTAGAACGTGCTGTTTCCATATTCACTTATCTCTTAGTTGCCTTTGTTGATTTGACTAGACTATAACCTCCTTTTAAAGATAAACTTTACTCAGTACTATCGCAAAGATGTACAGTTGAATAATACTATCACATGTGAGGCAGACAATTGAGCCATCGGGCCACATGTCAGTGACATATCGATAGTCTTTTCAAACTTGAGTTATCTTTGCGATGGACTGTCCATTGATAACCGAGAATGACATAAATAATTTGAAATTGGAAGTTCTGAACCACATTTTTTTTTTCCGCTTGACTTCTTTACTTTCTGAAATCTTCTAATAGATTATTCTCTGACCATTACTTTTTGTAACCACTGTCTCCATTTCCTTTTGGTTTTTAAACATTAAGATGCACTGACCTACCTCATTTCAAATTATAAGCCATAATTTCTACAACCTCCGATCCATAATAAGTGTCACAGTTTTGAACTAACCCCAGTTCAAGACTGCGACACTTATTTTGGAGTGGAGGGAGTATTTAGTATCATTAACACAAGGGTTTGACTAAGCCTGCTCATCGACGGTTTTGCCGTGTTCGGAAGTTTTTGGAACCACCAAAATGTCAGGCGGTTACTTAGGTTGGTTTAGATGGTTTACACTCGATTTCGATGCCCGGGTGAGCCGCTCCTCCATTATATATGTGCAGAAGATTCCTCCCTCTATCCTTTACTCCGATGCACGTTCAACGTAAGTCACCTCCTCTCCATCACTGATTTGCTGTCGTCCCCCGCCACCACCGGTGAGGAGCTCCGGTGGACATCTTCTACCTCCAGCGTAGTTCTACTAGAGCTGCCACCGCGGAATTTGCAGACGTCGTAGTTGAGCAGGTGCGACCTAGACACTGGATCACATCATCGTGAGGCTCTGCTCCTGGAGCACTCCATGGCGATTTCAGACTGCATGGACACGCACTGCATTGACGTCCGCAGCCACGCCCCGCGCTGTGTAGCCGCAAGTCCGTCATGATGTTGAGCGTGTGGTTCAGGATCGGCTAGCTCTCCATACTTTGGACTTTGCCACGCCTGCGTTGCACCACGTCTCCGGTCAGGATCAACAACAACTTCGTGCAGCTCTTGGCCATGGCACCAGCGGTAGAACAGTCGAGAAGAGACGGGCTCTACGGTTTCAACCGAGCCTTACCCAACAATATGACTCTACTAACTTACCACACACATGTACCTATGTGAATCTTGCACTAAAACATGTCTAGATACATATGTGTGTGGTAAGTTGATAGAGAGTCTTATATTTTGATACGGAGGGAGTATAACCCATGTATTAATTGATTAACTGCTGATCAAAGCATTGTCTCAACTAAACTAAACACGCCTTTACAATTTTAAAATGGAGAGAGTACTAATGGATCTTGTTAATTATATATTCTTGATTATTTGTTTTATATAGCCCATCTAGATAGTTTAGAATCTAGATCGAACTATGGAATGTTTGACAGCATGGATTCCAGGACATCAGTTGTTGATGTCCTGGAATCCATGCCGCCAAACATTCCAGAGTTTGATGTCCTGGAATGTTGGTAGAATAGCGATGATAAATGTCTGAATGAATGTTGATGTCCTGGAATCCATGCCATCAAACATTCCATAGTTTGATGTCCTGGAATGTTGGTAGAGTAGCGACGATAAATGTTTTAGCATCTTGAACTGCTCACCACTTTTAGTTTGAATGAGTTGTTGCATTAACTTTCTGTTTGAGATTAGTTGATATGCATATTTCTTGACATATTACTGCATTTCTTGGTTGAAAGGGAACATATATCAGTAGTATGTTATTCTTGTACATAATGTAGGAAATGGAATAGCTAAATGCTTTCAGTCTGTCGTTTGGGTTGTTTCGTGCCTGTACAACCACAAGTTACATAGCTTGCCAATGCTGGTTTTGTTGCTTCCATTAACACTATCATTGGTATCCAGGTTTTAAATTTGGTCCCAAAGGAAGCTGAAGGTGAGTCTTTTGAGGGTGCTCTTACTCGTGTTCGGCGCTGTCTTGGAGGTGGAGATACTGCAGACAATGCTGATAGTGACAGTGACTTGGAAGTGGTTGCTGAATCCGTTACAGTCAACCTTCGTTGCCCTGTGAGTGTTCTTGCGTGCAACTGTTATTATGATTTGTTGGCCGACTCAGCATATATCTTCAGTGTTATATGCTTGCATCGTGGTTAGTAATTACATTATGTCAGTTTGCTAATATTTCTTGCTCAGTTAGCTGAGTAGTGTTAGGACATGTATATTAGATACTAATGCTGCATCTTTCAGATGCAAAAAGAATTGACCATAATGTGTATTTTTTTGTACAATATGGTTGTGGCTACTGTTAGCTCAGGGTGATTATGGTTTGTACCCAGATCACCCTACTAGTTGTTTGGCCATGTGCCAAATGTCCGTCCTTGTTTGAATTATTACAATTTTTTGGCATGCCTATGTGTCCATGTTCACCTTCAGTGTTTTTTTTGCCAATCTTGGACAACCAGTTTTTCTGTTGTATGCAAGATTTGAAACGAACTTTATGTATTTTCAGAATAGTGGATCCAGAATGAAGACTGCTGGAAGGTTCAAGCCTTGTATTCACATGGGTTGTTTTGATCTTGACACTTTTGTGGAACTGAATCAGCGGTCCCGCAAGGTTAGATTTTGCGCCTATTAGTGCACATCAACACATTGTGTATGTGCATCCAGGAATGTGGAGTGTTTTTGTTATTTTCTTTTTGTTGTGATTACTATGTAGAATATTCTTCTTCCGTATATAGTTATTTTCTGCAAGGTGGAAGCCCACATTTTGACATCAAAATGGTTTGGTATGTCTTGTAATCTCTCTGATTGCTCTGTTCTTACTTCCGTGCAGTGGCAATGCCCAATATGTTTAAAGAACTACTCTATTGAGAACTTGAGGATTGATCCTTACTTCAATCGGATTACTTCTCTGGTAGGCCTTCATTGTACCTTCACATCTATTTTGTGTTGGATCTTATTACTTGCGTTGATATTTTTCTTTGTGATGCAGTTGCGCGATTGTAGCGAAGATGTGAATGAGATTGATATAAAGCCGGATGGATCTTGGCGTGTAAAGGGTGATGTATCTACTAGAGAATTATCTCTGTGGCATATGCCTGATGGCACCCTTTGTGAAGATGTGAAACCTGGTGTTGAGAACTTCAATGAACTCAAAATAGAAGGTACTTCTGATGGGCATAATAGTTTAAAAATCGGAATGAAGAGAAAAAATGGAATTTGGGAAGTTAGTAACAAAGTAGACGACAAGAAGCCTTCTGTGGTAGGAAACCACACCCAGAATGTTATTACTTTCAGAGCTCCTAACACTTTTCCTGTGAGCAATAGTCCAACTGGGAGTTACAGAGACGGGGAGGATACAAGTGTGAACCAAGAGGGCAGTATGCCTATCGATTTATCATTGAACAATGGTCATGAGTTCGACAGTTTTCCTCTCAATTTTGGCCACACATATAATACAGAGGATACATCACAACAACAGCATAATGTTGGAGATGTCATTGTTCTTAGTGATTCTGATGAAGAGAACGATAACATCGTGTGTCCACCAACTGTCTATGACAATACTACTGGACATGACAGTGGTTTTCCTTTTGCAACCAATGGTGCTGGATTTACTGGAAGATACCAGGAAGATGCTGGTGTTGGTACTAGCAGCCTTGGTTTATTAAACAACAATGCCGATGATTTTGAGATGAATAATTGGCAAATGCATTCTTATCCTCAGCCGGAGCAAGGCTTCCAGTTTTTTGGGAATGATAGCGATGCTGCCCATACTTCTGTTGGTTTGCATAGTTCCTTCAGCATTCCACCAAATGACTATTCCCTTGGTTGTAATGTTGGCTCAGAGGAGGCTTCTGTAGCTCATGATCTTCCAGTTTGCCGTAATAGTGGTGAACTGCATGGAAGCTTGGTTGATAACCCATTGGCTTTCGGTGGTGACGATCCTTCTTTGCAACTTTTTCTTCCAAGTCAACCTTCTTCTGTTCCCCTTCATGAAGAACCGAGTGAGCGTTTGAATGCATCAAATGGGCTTCAGTCTGATGATTGGATCTCTCTTACACTTGCGGCTGGTGGAGGTGGTAATGAAAAGTCTGCACCTGCTAATGGTTTAAATTTGCAGCAACAAATTCAGTCAAATGAGGGAGAAGTAGAACCATTACTTGATGCTGGTAAGTCTACCTTCCATGTACTTGAATTCCTTCAGCTTGTGCACCATTTTAGAAGCTCCAGAGTGCAGAGCATAGAGACTTGTAAAGCTGCAAATAATAAACTGCTCAGTGGTTACTTTGAAGCTAATCTTGCACGTAACACACCTGAGCAACAATTTGGTCCTCTTGTCTCACTTTTCTGTTTGTCCTTGGATTTCTATGAGGAGATAGACCAAATGTTCTTTCCATATATATTTTATTTTGCGAAAAAAGTCGACCCGTATTATTTGTTGCTCTATATTCCCATCTGTATCATCATGTATTCTTCAACATACCATAATTGCAACATTTTAGTTGGTTCGTGGCATTTTCATAATTATTTTCCCTGATTATGCAGCTTCTGTGCCCCGAACACAAACAACGACAGACATAACACGGCCAATTTAAATACAAGAAGGATTGAAAAAATATTTTCTCATCCTCGCCAGCCTCGGTCTCGGTCTGTCAGGCCTAGACTTTGTTTATCAATAGATACTGATTCAGAGTAGCTTGGAAATCTAAATGGGATAGCTGACTTTGCATCGGCAACCCTTCCAGACATCCTATTTTTTACTGAGGGTTATGAGGTTATTCTGGTTGATGTAAAGAGAAACACAAGCATAGAAGCTTTGTTGCCTCACCTGGTCTACAACTTCCAAGTGTTTCACAAGGGATCTGCATAGAGGACTCTGATGGTGAGCTTAACCAATCAACCATCTCTTTCTGTAGTGTACAACTTTTTAGACAAGCAGTCCTTGTAGTTTTTTCTATGTGATAGAAGTTACAATAAAAATCAATAAATAGAAGAAAAATCTGCTGCCAATTTTTTTCATTAGTGTAACATGAAGTGGATGATATTCTTCCAAAGATCTTTTATGCTTGCGTTTGCTTCTAAACTTTGATACGCTAACCTGTTAGGTTATTTCTTGATTTTTGAAGTTTAGCTGGTAGCTTGGTTGGCACACACGAAAGAAGGCACTGTCAATGTTTTCTAATTTTGGATTGTCCTACCAAAACCGTGTAGTTTCTGACAGCAGCTTGGTTGCCACCTAAGTGTTATGATTATTATGGGAAGTAATTCAGATTTCATATATTTAGTAACTATCAGATCTTTGTCATCTGAGCTGTATGATTTGAGCATTGCATATAAGAAGGCGGCCGTAGGGCAAAATAGCACAGAGATGCCATGGAGTTTTTCTATTAAATTATTTAAATGATTTTATCTATTTATCTGTTCACAAAATTTTATTACTGGTGACATGTATTTCTTTGTCTGCTAGGTTGGTATAGAAATTTTCTAACTGGGAATCAAGTTAATGTGGCTACCGGAGCAGTTTGTACATTCTTTTTTGACTTTCTTTACTGGAGAGATGGAATAGGGAGGAGGCCGTCCTGGATGCAAGACTATACATGTGGATGTTTGTGTGTACCATCATTGTATTTAGGGTTTGGGGCACTAACTTAGATGTTTATTGCCATGCTGTTCGATGGAGAATAAATTATCCCTGGAGTGGCTGTCAATAAGCAGAGCCCTCCAGTTTTACTCGTCTGTTGATTAATTTGTGCTCTGCAAAGCATGGCAAGCGATTGGTGTTGTATTTTTCGGAGTTCCCCATGTCTGCGTAACCTCAGTAACCTGGAGTTTTGGTAAGCACAGGCTTCTGCGGGTTAACAGTCTTACGCCAACATGACAGGTGATGTTTCAACTTCGCCTCTACCGGTAAGCATGACCTGCCTATTAAGTTTTGTCATTTGAGTACCGGCATCGTGATATGGTTCTCTAGAGCAGGCCTTTCCATTTTCCAGTTTGATTTTATATAAGTTGTAGACCTGCCTTGTGTTCAGCCGAAGAGTTCTGATATTTTGGTTTCCTGTGACCTGGTTCAATTGTATGCTCAAGTATCAACTGTCAACTTTCAGCACTTGTAACTTGGTTATGTATAAACAGTGCATGGGCCAGGAGCAACACCATTTTTTGTATTTTCTCCTTGTCCTGTGCTGTATGGAGACGGAAACGGGTGTATGCATTTGGGCTCCTTTGATTTGGAGGAAACATGGAGGAAATGTATAGGGTTAGGAAAATTTCCAGAGTTGCTACTGTTCACCCGTTTGATTTGGAGGAATGGTGTAAGGGAAGAGTAGAGGGAAATTTCCTTCGTAGGTCACTTTCAAGGCAAAATGTACAGGAAGTGAAAATTCAGGGAGAAAAATCCTATGCGACCTGGTCGTTCCATCCGGAACGGTGGACCAACCTCTGCGCTTGCCACGTAGCAAAACCAATCTCAAAGCTCCTGGCCACTTATTCCCCAATTCCTATAATCAAATCCCTAATCCCACGAGCTCTCCTACACGACGGCGTAGCTCGTTGACGACGCCGACGTGGCGCTCCAGCTAGCAAGGAACAACCTCCACCACGCCTAGCGGCGCAGCTCCTTCCGACGGCGTCGCTCACGGCCCCATGGACGCTCCAGGTAGCCACGGCCGGCTGCCCTTCACTGCGCCCGGCGGCGCAGCTCCCTCGCCGTAGCTCCCGTGGCGCCACCGGCGCTCCAGCTAGCCCGACCTCTCTCCTCCACGCCTTCGTTCGCGGCGGCGCTGACAGTCCGCCTCAAGTATGCCCCAGCCAGCCGTGGTGTTGCCTGGGCTGCCTCTGTTTCTATGTTCGACAAGCGCCACTGTTAGATGGTGTTTCAGTTAGCAATACGAGTGCCAGGAAATTAATTCATGTATGTGATGAGAAATGAGATGCTTCCGATTGTATGAATGATTGGATGTACATGTTTGCAGCAACATTCTTTCACTTGTGACATTTGGCAAATATATTATGAGACAAAATGCAAAAGATTTGACAATAGCAACAAATAGTAATTTAGCTGACATGCCAAGCTAACTAGCATTAAGGCATCAACATGACACATCACAGTTGAAATCCGGATGTACTGGAACCTTCGCCGAAATCCAATTGACGAGCAGTTGGTGTTGTGCCATCTCCATGAACCTAAAACAGCAATCTTGTAAACTCTCCATGAATAGGTGGAAGAAAAGCTGGCTGATATTCTTCAAAAGGCACAGTTGTGTATGAATTTCTATTATCAACACAGTCAACTTGTAAAGCTTCAGCCGAGGGTGGAACAAGTACTGATTCATTGGCCGCCACACCCGCTCCATTGCCGTTCGCAGGGATGCCGTCGTCTTCGAGGTCGATCGCCATCTAGCCAGATCGTCGCAAGACGGCAGGAAGACCGATCGGCAATCGCAGGTAGACGAACCGTCCAGGCAGAAGCTCGTGGGATTAGGGATTTGATTATTAGAAATTGGGGAATAAGTGGCCAGGAGCTTTGAGATTCGTTTTGCTACGTGGCAAAGGTAGAGGTTGGTCCACCGTTCCGGACGGAGCGACCAGGTAGCATAGGATTTTTCTCCAAAATTCAGTCGGAGCTCATTTTTAGAATCATGTGCACAAGGAACGAGATAGGTTTACACACCTGCCACCCTTTGCTATTTCTATCCCCTTCCTATTCCCTTAACTTTCCTTTCCTTTAAATCAAAGAGGCCCTAATCGCTCCAGTTATGTTGCGATGATAAAAGGAGCGGTGCAGGGTCAGTACGTACTTCCACTAGTACCAAGTTAACTGATAACTGATCTACAACTACAGCGGCCGCACTGAATAAAAAATTCCCTTTAGAAACTGCAGGACATCTGTTACTCCAACACCTGAAAGGATCGGCAAACCAAAAGTTGTACGAAATACCTATACGTTACTAGCGATCAGAAAGGTCACAAAGTTTTTTTTTTAGCAGGTTCAAAAAAAAAAGGATTTTTTAGGAAGTGGCTTCGTGTCATTCTTCATGGTTCTCTCTGAATTGGTGCTGGAGCCTACGGGCGTTGATGTTTTGTGAAGCCTTGATAATGAAAAAAGTGTTAGGAATAATTAATATCACATTAATTAGGAGTTAATCCCCTTTCTTTCCCTCATTGTAATCCCATGTTCTAGGAACCGTCGGTAGTTGTTTCCTGGGCACCGCCACTGGGAACCGACGCCACATCCCCTCCACATGTATATAAGGAAATTCCAACCATCAATAAAGCATCAGTTCGATTCATTTGTTCATTCTCTCGTTTCCTCTCGATAGTTTCTAACACGTTATCAGCACGCTCACGCTGAGCAATTCGATCGATTCGATTCAAGACAGAAGAGAAGGAGAAGAACAAGCAGCGGCCGGTGGCCCCAGCACGTACCGTCTACAGATGACGGTGGACCACCGGCGACTCCTCTGCACAGAAGGTGAGCCAAATCACTGCGTCGCACGGCGCGCACCCCCGGTGGTGGCCATGCCCGTGGCGTCACGCGGCTTGCATCCTTGCGGTGCGCCGGCACCCGCGACCGCGGCCTCCCGACGTGGTGGTGCTCCTAGCGGCGCGCTTGGTCTTCACGACCAGCGGCCGGGCGACGCGTCCCTCTCCCGGAAACGGCCGACGGGACCTCCCCTCACCGGCGTGGCTGCCAGCCCGAGGCGGCGGCCCAACAACGGCGCAGACGCGCAGTGCTGCTCCCCGCGGTGGCCGGTTGCAGGCGACCACGACCACCAGCGCGGTGGCGGCGTCGCTCGGCTAGCATCCTTCCGGTTCGCCGGCGTCCGCGTCCGTGGCTCTGCCCAGCGGCTTCCCGGCCGCCGGAAGGCAAGAAGGGCGGAGGCCCTACACCGGCGCGCTGCGCCGCTGCTCCCGCAACGCCCCTGACCGCGGATTCCCGGCAGCGGCTTTGCCCTCCCGGCGGCGACAATCACGGGAATAAATCCCGATGCGTAACCGCACGAGAGAAGGTCAATGGACCTTATCCCTTCGCCTTTTTGCACCCAGGTCCATGCACTTGCGAAAATTAGCAAACCAGGCTGAAGCAGTGGTCCAGGCCTAATTTAGCCAAACAGCCTTTCTATTCTGGGATTTTCGCGAACTGGTCTACCTGACAGTACTATTGATTTGGTGCTGCAATTGTCAGCATTCGTTTTCAATACTGTTTCTGTTTAATACTATATGTATTCCAGAATGAGATGTGATGTAATATATTTCCACGTATTTCTACGTGTTTGAGATTAATTGCATCCACCATTTGCAATTGAAATTTCGATTTCTTGCAAATGAATAATCAATTTAACTTAATTGAGCCATATTGGCTTAGTATGAGTGGGATTAATACGTCTATTTGCAATTGAGATTTTAATCTCTTCCAAATAAATAATCAATTCATCTTAATTGAACCATATTGGCTTAATACTAGCGAGAATTGATTTGAAAATTCCAAGTGAATGTATATTTTTTCTGTCGAGAACGATGTATTCCAGAATTCATCAACGATGTAATAAATTTCCACGTTCGTCACGTGTCGAGATTAATTACGTCTATTTGCGATTGAGAGTTTAATTTCTTGCAAATATAAATTCAGTACTTCTATAGAATTGGTTTCTCTGTCGAGTACAATGTATTCCGGAATCTTTCTAAGATGTGTATATTTCCATGTTTGACACATGTCAAGATTAACACGTCTATTTGCAATTGAGATTTTCAATTTCTTGCAAATATAGATGCAAAATTCAAAGTGACTTCTTCGAATTGATGTTTTGGGATCATGATGTAGTGTGTAGATTTATCTACACCTACTATTTAAGCCTACATTTTGTCATTTTTGACATTATGATTGCCAATGTGCTCTCCCATGCATTTTAATTAAATTGTGACATAAGACATTCGAAGCGTGAGTATCTTATACTCCGCTAATGCTGCTAGATCTACTCCAAATTCATTTGGAGATTATCTACAACGTGTCATACTTAACAATTTGAGGTTCACACACTAACGAGTTCAAGGCCACTTCTTAAAACTTCATTTATTTTGCATAGTTCATTATGACATAACCATGATGGATTTTAATTTACCAAATGTAAATTAATATTCTCTGGTTTACCATATAGATAAACGATGGCTCAGTTTGATGCACTCGCTCTCAACGACCACAACTATCCTATATGAGTCATGGACATCAAGATCGCCCTTGTGTGCCGTGGGTTAGTGGTGCAGTCCAGGCTCCAGATGTTCCACTCCCGGTTGTAGTCACGTCACTGACAAATGAGCAAAAATATGTTACTTTATACATCATAAGGCAGCACGTTCATTCAGATCTCAAGTCTGGTACTTGGAGGAAGAATTCCACCGTACGTTTTAGGCCCTCAAAACAAGGTATGAACAGCAGAAGGCAGTTGTCATGCCTGATGCATTCCATGATTGGACACATCTCTGACTCTAGGACTTCAAGTCTGTCGGGGGAGTACAATCATGAGGTTCATAAGATCTGTTCCAAACTGCGCTTTTGCGGGAAGGATCCTACTGATGTGAAGAAGATAGAGAAAACTTTGTCTACTATGCTCCCATCTGACAGGATCCTCCAGCAGCAGTACAATGCTCGCAACTACCAAGTCTATTTCGATCTTATTCATATTTTACTTCATACTGAAAGCATGATGAGCTACTCGCTAAGAATGGCTCTCTGCGCCCGGTTGGTTCTCAACCTCTACCTGAAGTTCATATGAATGTCGTGAACGGACGAAAGTTTGATGGTGGCTTCAAAGGCAAGCCCTCGAACTTCAATGTAAGCGAAAGCGTAACCGGAACAGGAAGCCCAGAAACTCAGACCGTGGGAAAGGCATTGCAAAGCCCAAGTTTGACAAAACTAAGCTTTGCGACAAGTGTGGATGCTACACGCACCCTACTGACAAGTGCAACCCCAAAGCATCTGGCCATTCTCTACCAGCAATCCCATGGACGCAACGCACCTCGAGGGAAAAGGTTTGAAGCCAACTTCAACCTTCATCCAGATGGCACCGATGGAGCTGGTAGTTCGCGAGACGTTCCTTCTGGACCTCACAACACCGTAACTCTCCAGCCGTCAGAGGACCCTACAGAACGGAGGACATGATGGTTGAGTACGCCTCAACCTACATGTTTGGAGACTTCGTCTAGTCCCACTATCTCCTTGGTGGTCGTTTTATTAATGTCCATTTTGTTGTCGTAGTAGAACATATATATTTATCAGCACTCTGATATAAATAAGATTTATACATTCTATATATCTGATAAAGATTTCCATATTGGAACTTCTTCAATTCTATATATAGATTTCTACGAGTGCCAATCCGATGGATGTGGAACAAGTATATGAAAATGTACCCGCTCTATTGTCTGGATTGTACTACACGTACATCCAACTCGTAGCACATGTTGCATATAATGCAATTCCATCGGTCATGTTTTGCATGAGCTAAACTTTCCTAGTCATGAGATTTGTTTGCACATATTGTGCCAATGGATCACTTCAGTCCCTTGAACACATTCAAGGTGATATTTGTGGTCCCAACCAACCATTGTTTGGACTAAAATCGAATTAAATCAATTCGAATGGACAAATATTGTTGCAGAATTCTCTTCACATGCCTCCACTATTAGTGCATGGCTCCGAGGATCGAAGTTCAGCACAATGTCCTATGTGTCCATACACAATTGTTTTTGGCCGTCTCTGATCAAAAGGATTTTTCTCATTGCACGACCCATGTTAATGAATTGCAATTTACCAACTTCACGTTGGAGTCACGCAGTTTTACACGCTGCTACTGACTAACTGCATATAGCAGTACTTCCCCTCTGCAATTGATACGTGGAAATCCTCCGAGCATTTCCCATCTGCGTAAGTTCGGAAGCGCTTCACGCGTACCGATCTCACCACCGCAGCGTACATCATGGGCCCACATATGAGGGATCTATGTGGGGTACAGATATCCGTCGATAACCAGTACCTTGAACCCCTCATAAGGGATGTATTCATAGCCCAGTACGCTGATTGCTTATATTTAAGGAGGATTATTTCCAGGCATTAGGGGAGATTTCAAGTACCACATCGAATGCCAGGAAATCAATTGGGACTTCACGTTCCTCCTCATCCACGTACTCAAGAATCTGGACTCTACGTTCGATTCACAAATTTGCATCACATGCAAATAACCTGCCAATTCATTTACTGATCTCAAAGGTGTTACAAAATCCTAATCCGGTTAGAAATGCGCCCGAAAGAGTGGAGGTACCAATAAAAACCACTCAACTCCCTTTTATAAAAAGAGGGGAGTAGTACGGCCTCTAACCAGGATCCAGCTTTTCGCAAAGCAACAAAGGAAATCGAGGATAAATCCTCTAAATCAGTAAATGCAAGTCAACCTTGCGTTGATGAACACCTAATGGGTAGTATACACCCAGTGGAAGGGAAACCTCCACAACCCCAGCTCCAGCTTGCACACACTGGCTGGGACATCGGAACACCCAGACTCACGCGTATTGGGAAATCACGAAGAGTCATCATGGGTGCATGATATTTGCTCCAACTATATCGATTCTGGAGAATCATATAACCAAAGCCTACAACTGTCGACAAACATCTCTTGTATGATTGCAAACAACCTTCACAATGATTCAGATCCAAAGACCATGGCCATGGCAGAGTGTGAACACACTTGCTAGGACTGAACTCATCAAAGGATGCAATCCAAGCAGATATAGCCTCGCTCTTCCAAATGAATTCCCTATGGGATTATTCAATGTGTTTTCTTCCGGAAACGGAATGAGAAATACAAGGTGGTGAGAAAGCAAGGCTTGTAGCATAAGGTCGGGTTTCCGCAGAGATCCGAGACCTACTCTCCAGACATGAGTGAAATCTCGTTCCGATACATAACATTGGCAGTACAAAATCATCTATCTGTGCAGTTGATAGGTGTAGTGACAACATATCCATGTGGATCACTAGATTCGACATGTATGGTTCCCGATGGAATCTCTGTCCAATCGAAACACAAATGCAACATGTATTGTGTAAAAATCAATAAGTCACTCCAAGTCTTGTTGTTGTCGGTATATTTTGGTACAACCGACGTAGTGAGTTCCTTATACACAAGGATTACTCCTACCATGATGATTACCCATGCGTGTATGTCATAGATAAGGATAACTCCTAAATGACAAACACGTGATCATCTAAAGACGGATTTGAGATGAAGAATTGGATAAACCCAAATAGTGCTTGGGACTACAACTCGAGCACCTTCACTCAAGTATTATGGTACACTAAGATGCCTATATCCAGAAAATTGGAGAAACTTGATATAGACAAGTCATGTCCATCTCCTAGGGATTGTTCGATCTCTAGACGTAGAGAAAGATCCATGGAAGATGGAGAAGAGATGTTGGCACATAATGTTCCATATCTCAATGCCATTGGACCTACCAACATAATTGGTTAGGGGATCAAGAATATCTTTCGATATCTCCAAGGCACCAAATATCTTGACATATTGTATCAATTTCGGAGAAATCTGAACTCCAATTTAGACACTGGTATTGGCTACTTACATGATCCTACAATGTGTACATACATGGTAATCTGTCACTCCATTGATGTCTTCAAATAGACTCTGGTGACTATACTACCACGATCATTCTAAGATGCAATGCTTCATGTTAACACATGTGGCTTCACGGAATGACAAACCGCATACATTAGTCATGTGGAATTGGTTCTATCGAATCACCTACCATTATCTATGAAGATAATGCGCTTGTGTTGCACAGATGCAAACAGGATACATAAAGAGCAATATCACTAAGCATATTGCCCCCAAGTTGTTTTCCCCATCAACTCTGGAAGAGTGGGGAAATCAACATCTTGCAAGTCAAATCATGTGATAATCTCGCTGATCTTTTCACGAAGTCTCTCAACTTCAACATTCCAGAAATACATTCATGGATTGGTATGTGACGGCTTCGGGATTTGCAAGAGTCAGGGGAGTATCTTCCTGAACTATTCATGTTCAAAGCATCATATTACACTCTTTTTCCCTTTATGAGTTTACTTTTCAGGTTCTCATTAAGGTTTTTAATGAGGTAATATCAACATAAGATTATATGTCATACTTTCTGTTTTCCCCACCGGGGTTTTTAGAAAGTATACACGACATATTTATTGCCCTCTAAATTCTATGGATACACTTCATATCGAGTTAACAGAGGCAATAATCATTATATGTTGGATCATTTTCTCCTTATTTTTCCCACAGGGTTTGAAGGAGTTTTACCAGCATATATTACACTACTCCTCGCATTTTTCCCACAGGGTTTTTGGAGGAGATTTAATCGAAGATGATGGATCCTTATGGAGTCAAGCGATGATTAGGGGGAGTGTTAGGAATAATTAATATCACATTAATTAGGAGTTAATCCCCTTTCTTTCCCTCATTGTAATCCCATGTTCTGGGAACCTTCGGTAGTTGTTTCCTGGGGCACCGCCTCGGGGAACCGACGCCACATCCCCTCCACATGTATATAAGGAAATTCCAACCATCAATAAAGCATCCGTTCAATTCATTTGTTCATTCTCTCTCGTTTCCTCTCGATAGTTTCTAACAAAAAGATCCTTGCATGTCTACCTCCATCCATGTTGAACAACAGTTGTAGATCTCGAGATGAGTAGATGACAGCCATCACTTGCCTCTTGTGCTGCTGATACAATAGGACGATACTGATTACTCTACTGATCAACTATCTAAAGAAAATCAACACTTGGGCAGGCATGTACTATGTTCCCTCCTTTGCACTCGCTGAACCAGCAGGTCAACTTGTGCACCCTCCGTGCACGACGCATGGTCGGTCCGCTGCATTATGAAGTACTCCTACTAGAAGATTCCCCCGTCATGTTATCCAAGTCAAACCTCTTAGTTATCTCTCTGATTTTGTACTTATGCTTTTCACTGCTGCAGTGTAGTTTGTTTAGAGAGCGTGTAGCTACGGTCACTATCTGGAGCAGAAGCGTCACAGTCACCATCTTTCACCTTATCTACGAGCTGTAGCTATCATCAAAACGAGATGGCTGCTGCAGCAAACAGGGCCATTTCCTCCGCACAAACAACGTCTTTTTGCTGCTCAAACATGGACTCGCTTGCTAGTAACCTCTCGGTAGACGGTAGTGCTAGTGTTGTTGCAGTACGCGAGTTGATGTAACCTGAGTTATTCTCATTCATGGCACTGTCAAATCATACAAGTTCTATTGCTATGTGTTTTCGTATAGTAATACTTGCTTCGTACAGGTACTGTATCGGACTACTGGTACACTGTACTGTGCTCTTTGCTGGCTACACAGATGGTTGAATTAACAGAGCAATCATGGTTACACTAATGATAGTATAGTAGACAAGTACATACAGTACTACTAGTGGCGCTAGAAGAGGATTTACAGCGTGATTGAAAACATTTCTTACAAGCATCTTTGCCAGAGGCAAGGCAAGGAGATTGCATCTACCCACCGTTCTAAAACTGATTAACAATTAACAGCGACAGCTCTTACTTGCAGTATACGGGAAACAGACTGGGTCCCCACTACGCAGTGTCAGTGACCGGCCAAGGCCACCGGAGCGGCGGACACCGGCGGCGGGTGCCTCCGGCGGCCGCTACCTCCGTGGGCCCAGAAGCACCCCGAGGACGCTGCGTCGGCGCCGATCCCGGACGCCATCTTCGCCGCAGCAGTCGTTGCCGGCTCGGACTTGCACCGCGGTAGCACCAGTGGCCGCGCCGACGAACACCTCAACTCCTCTGCCTCTTCATCCTCGTCGTACTCGTCCTCTTCCTCCTCTTGCTCTGCAGCACGCACCTCTTCTTGTTGTTGCTCCTGCGCGGCGCTCGTAACCATCTCTTGCCACTCCACCCTTTCCACCGCCACCTTCCGTGGAGAGGAAGACGGGCAAGCTGGTGGCGTCGCCTCCCTTTCCACCGCCATCATCTCCGGCTTGCGCGGGGAGGGAGACGCCCGAGCTGACGCCGTCGAGGCGATCTCCACCGCGAAATCGGCCGTCTCCTGGACCGGCGACGGCGCGGAGGCCGCGGCGGCGGCGAACCGGGCGGTGAGCGGGGAACAGCGGTTCTGCGGCGCCGAGCGGCAGCGCATGAGGAGGAGCGCGTTCTTGGGCGGCGTCGCGGTCGCCGAAGACACGAGCTCCGCCTCCTCTTCGTCCTCCTGCTTATTGTCAGCGTTGATGCCCTGCTCCTCCTCCGCCTCGTCTGGCTCCACAGAGCAGAAGACGCCCACCCCCACACCCATCTCCTCCTCCTCCTCTTCGGCGCGCTCGCTCCTCGGATCCGGCGCCTTCGGCGCGGCGGCGACGGCCACGTCCCTGCTGCTGAACACCCACGGCGACCGGCGGGTCCGCTCCGCCACGGGCGACGGCGCCTTGTGCTTTCGCCCGCTCCGGTCGAAGCCGAACAGCCCGCCGCAGAGGAACGCCTTTCTGAGGCACCGGCAGTACCCCCTGGCCTTCTCTTGCGCGGAGGCCCTGGCCGGCGCCGGTGCCGTCCCATTCTTTCCCTTCTTGCCCTTGCCCTTGCGCATCCGCACCTGCCCAATGCACGTCACCTTGGGGGAGGACGGCTCCCCGTCCGCCGGCGCGCGGCTGCTCCTTCCGCGGGACACGAACATGGGCGACGTGGCCGGCGCGCGCCGCGACCGCGCCCCGCGCCGGCTTTTGCTGAGCAGAAGCCGCGCCAGGCCCGGCGGCGCCGGCAGCTGCTGCTGCTTCTCCGCCCTCCCAGGGCTCGCCGCCGGCTGCTTCATCCCGCCAGGCGCACGGATCAGAGCTAGTGTGGGGAAGGCTGGCGAGCGAGAGTGTGTCGCTCTCGCGGTCTCGCCTGGGAAGCGGTGGGGCTTATAGATGAGCGGTGGCGCGGCTGCTTAGTCAAGAAGCCACCACTTGCGATTAGTGTGTGCTTCTCACTGATGAATGAACCCTGCCTGCTCAGTGAGGCCAGCGTGTCTCTCTTAGGATTCTCTGATGGATGTGTGCCTTATGCGGCAAGATTCACTCCTGCAATTGTCTACGCTAATTCCTGCAAATTTATCTTATTCTCTTGGTAGTAAACCTATAGTTTTTCGGAAAGTCATTTTGCCACCCGATTTCCGCTGCTCTCTGTTTAAAAAAAATTAAAAACCATATTTATAAGTTTTAGAAAAATTTAAATAAAATCCTGCAAGTTGCTATTGACGTATCCCAGTGATTTAAAATACGTTATTCAGAACTACACAAAAATGACCAAATATTGTTTATTTTAGTTATTTGAAAGTGTGTACATTTAGATCGCACATTTGTCTTTTTGTGTAGCTCATATAAAGTGTTTTAAATCAAGAATTTGCACATTTGTGGGATACATCATTGGCAACATGTATGATTTTTTTTTCAGATTTTTAAATAACTTATAAATATGATATTTTCTAAATAAAAAGATCACCGGAGCCGGAGCTAGAAAACTCTACTTTCTCTCTTCAAAACGGGAAAAATAACAAAGCCTCAATTTGAGATAACCATAATTCATTTTTAGTACTCAAAGTGAAACTAAAACTAGTACTGCTAACATTTATCAGTGTTTTTAAAACCGCTACATGTCCTATAATCTGAGACGTGGACATTTATTACAGTTTCGTGGGCTTGTCCCCCAGGTGGGTCCCACGCTCGATCTTTCAGCTCTGACCTCTCCTCCTCCTCTGATTCATCATCGATCGTGGGAAGGAAGAGGAAGAGTGGTGTAGTGGTGAAGGTGACGGGTGAGGAGGGACGGTTGGATGTGATTTGTGCACTGATTCTTTTGCCCCTCTCCTTTGCCTTGCTGCCGTCCTTTGCTTTCTTTGATTTCATCGCGGCCTGACAACAAAGCTCCTCTCATTTCACATCCATCCGTCAAGTTCATTCATCCATTCATCCATCTCTGGTGTCTCGGGCTTGCTGCTGCTCGAAATCAAATGCTGCTTGCACCACCACACAGACACATTCTTGTAATGTTAGAACTATTTTAGGATTAAAAAAAATTATATGCATAATTTCAGTTTCTAGGAAACTTCTGAGTTGTAATGTTAGAACTATTTTCTATGGTTCACTCTTTCCTCAACCAAAGGTCAGACATTTGAAATGAAATCCTATGGATTAAGGGACTCCCATTTGCTTCTAGTGTTTCTTGTCAAATATACTAGTTTGAGGAAAGCATGCCTTGCGAATTAGAACCCTTTTTTCATTCTTAAGAGTTTGGAAATACAAATCATTTGGAAATTGGAATGGTGTAATTATGCATAAATCATAGGAATAGACAACTCGATCACGTGATAGCTGGGAGTAACTCATGCCCCCTCAAGTCTTATGAAATAATACCTCGGTCCTTAATATAAAACGTTTTGGCAGTTCAAATTAAACTGCACATTTTATATTAAGAAACAAAAGTAGTACATAGTTGCAACTAGCTAACACTATATACAAACTCTTACCCAACAAGTAGAATGGTAGATAGCATGCATTTGTTGGCACAACACCAACACAACGGTTAGAAAACTATACCATTAGAAAAAAATGTCTTTGTTGCATCCAAAGCTTTCAGCGACATGATTGCCAGAGGAAGGTGGGATCTCAGTTTTAGAGATCCCTTCAAGCCATTAAACATGAGATTCAGCTCAGGTTAACCAATTCATAGGCGATGGAGGAGGCACCCTATTTTGACTAGTGTAACAGCCCAAAGTTTGAGAACCTAAAAACCCGAGTAAAATTTTCGCTTTTGTGTTCCATTGCATCATGGCATTCATACTAAATTGCTAAATATCATGCTAATTGGTTTGGCAACATTGCAAAACAAAATGCCAAACTTGCTCTAACAAACTTCAAAACAATGAAGGCACTCAAACTTGCAAAATAAAAATACTTTGACCTCTCATATTTGTCAAGGAAGTTCCAAGAGTTCAAAATACTATTTTGGACTTGCTCTAAAATTCCTAAAGGATTATAATTTGGGGAATTTAGAAAAATGCCTTAATCGAACCCTATGAACAAATGTTGTCCAAACTATTTTATCTTGCAACCCCAATTTTTGTGGTGCTTCTACATGATGTTGGGAGGCTACAAGAATTTTCTCATATTTTTCTAAAATATATAAGTGCCTCAATTAAATCCCTAAAGCCACAGGTTTTAAAATTTAATCAGAGAAGGACTTGTTTGTGATGGAAAAGAAACTGCCAGGGGGCTTTTTGTAAAATCACCTTCTTCTTCCTGTAGCGACCGAGGAGCTCGAGCTCCCGCCCGCACCCGCTCGCCGTGCCGCGCAACGACGCACCGCTCCGGGGCCCCCTCTCTCTGCCTCCAACTGCAGGACGCAGAGCAACACGAGGCACCCCTGCTCCACTCGCTCGTTGACCCCTCTCTCTCTGTTTTCCTCTCCCCACGAGCTCACCACCGAGCCGCCATGGCCGAGCTCGCCATCGGTGACTGAGAGCACGCAGAGCAGATCGAACACCGCAGGGAGCTCCGCTGCATCGTCCTGTCCCTCCTCGTCCAAGGAATCGAGAAGAGGAGCCCGGGATCGCCACCGCATTGCCGTCTTCTTCCTCTCCAGCCGCCGGACATCGATCAAGATTCCGGCCATTTCCGTCCACCTCCGACCTCGCCGTCTCCTCCTACTCACTCAGGGTGAGCTGGCGAACATGCCCGTGCCCTCCTTTCGTTCGATTGTAGTCCGTAGCTTGAGTTCGTAGAACCTCTCCGTCGAACTGGAAAATCCGGTGCAATTCCCGGAATTTTCCGGATTTTATTCCGGATTAAGGAAATGGCTACTGGACTCACCCGTTTTCACCCGGTATACGCCCGGAATTGGCCCGGAAATAATTCCAAATTTCTCCCGGTGCCAAACCCGGAATTATCCGGACCTGAAACCGGATTTCTCCCGGTACCAGACCCGGAATTTTCCGGATTTCATTCCGGATACTCTGATTAAACCCTTTTCAACAATAATACAACTACTTTCAATTCCTTTTTAATTTGATTGCACTAATTGTTTAATCACCAAAACCCTGCATCTCTCACATGCTCATGACATCTCATATGCAAGTTCACCATAGGGTTTCAACTACCTTAATTAACAAGTAAAGAGGCTACTTTACCTGACTCCACGGTGTACTCGAGATGTGTCCTTTTCGCATTCGAACTCCGTTTAAGTTGAATAGCTTGAATCATCCTTATCTCGAGGTTTAACCTGTCATGCCATCATGTGTGTGTGCATTGCATTTGCTAAATCTTGTGTGGTGATTGATTGTTGTTCCGTTGTTATGCTTCGATAGATCAAGCAACCGGGGTTACGCCGCAATACCCCGACGATCCGTACTACCAGCACGTTGAGCAAGGCAAGCGTAATCCCCCTCTGAGCATGCCTTATCCTATTTTTCCGCAAATATTTTCTCCACTATAATATTGCATGCGGTTCCAAATGTCAATTTTATTAGATTAGAGTATCCTATAGTTGCATTAAGTTTCCGATGCCAATACCTGTTTCCCCCTATTATCCATAGGTTTGTATTGTTGGCCTGAACTACTTAACTATGCAATGTTGATTCTTAGCCATGCTTAGTTAAATGTTATTCGTCCGATGGATATGTCATGATGGAAACAGATGTGGAAATGTCAGGATGATGGTGGAGAAATGTGGAAACTGAAAGTTAATAACATGATTAAAGGCGGGGATGAGAGGCCACTGTGGTTGTGGTGCTTTGTCTCGTTCTCGTCGCCTAGGTGCGAGTTCTTTACCTCTTGAACCAAGACTGAGCGTGCAACCATGCGTGAGGCCTATGCAATTGCAGGAACCCTCATAGACTAAATAACTCGGGCGGGACTAGCCAGGGTCCTCTAGTTTGATCTTCCATTTGCGCGTGCGTGATGATGGTGGTATGAACTGGGATGAGGATGGTGGTGTTTAGGAAAATGAGTGGCCACGGGGCAGGGTGCTGGAGGCACCGAACCTGCTCCGTCCTCACTGATGATCCTGGGTTAGTCTCAAACAAGGAGAAGTCGACACCGCTCCCACCCAGCCGACTTTCCAAGGAAGTGAGCTAATGTACAGGTAATGGGCCGGACGGTACGCGTGGCAAACATTGTACACCCCTACAGGGTTAAATCTTTTCGAAAAGCCGTGTCCGCGGTTATGGACGAACTTGGGAAGTGAAGGTAAGACCATAGAATAACATGAACATAATGACTAAAAACTGAGTACTAAAGGTACTACTCAAGAATGTAAGGTGAGCTTCCTCGAGGGTGATTCGGGGAGGTGCCTTTGTAGAACAGGTTCAGTGGTAAATGGTGGTGGATGATGAGAAGGTGATCAAAGAAAAGAGTTACTTCTTACCTCTTTTACAAATATTCTGATTAGTCGATGCCATGGAGTTGTGTTTTATAAATAAAATCAGCTTTATGCAAAACAGCACTAAATCTTTGAAAGCCTCATCGAGCTAAAGCTCTATATTTAATCTTGCGAGTTCGTCGAACTCAACGTCGTTTGTTTTGTTTCAGAGGAGAGCTTCACCGACCTCGAAGGTGGGTTCTTTGTGGACGTCGACGAGTAGTCTGGGGTTCCCAGGTGGCAGCTTGGGACATCCCGGAACAGCTGGCGCTTGAATGTTTATCTGTAGGCCTCTTAGGCCATAATTTGGTTCTTGTTGTTTAGAACAACTTAATTCGCTTCCGCATGTTGTACTGTTGGGTCTGTGACCTCTGGTTGTAATTTGCTATCTTTCTCTATTATAAGAGTTGAACTATAATGATTTGAGTCGTAGAGTCTGTGATGTGCCAGTTGTTCCACAAGTCTTGATCTCTCTATTATGCATTGATAGTTGTGCCTGTGTTAAGTCATCAATCGGGGCGTTGCGCTGCCGATGATCCATTCCGAGCAACGCCTGCCAAAGGTTTTGGCCGGGGATTGGTAAACCCGTAACCTCCGGTTGTATCACTTAACCGGTGACACACAACATCCGTGTATAGCAGTCGGGTCGGGGCGCTACAACTAGACTCATGGCTTGGCGTGTGGCCCCTACAGTATGAGTTCCCTGAACTCTTTGCCATCTGCTCAGACCCGATGGCCCAAACATGGGTGTTGGGAGCATGGGTTCCGACGCACGTTGGCCCGACGGAAACCAATAAGTGGGAGTTGTTGTTGGCAAGCCTATCACAGTCACTTTCGGACTCTCTGGATACTGTCTCATGGTCGTTTTCGCCTTCAGGTTGTTTAACCGTTGGATCCGCGTACCGGGCACTATTTAGAGGGTTTGTTATTTCTTGGACCTCTCATATGTGGAAGGCTATAATGTCGCGGAAGATCAAACATTTTACGTGGCAGTTAATGAGGGATCGCCTTCCCTCGGGCGTGGAGGTTGCTAAGCGGCATGGCCCAGGTAATGGTCCCTGAATCTAGGATCCACATCCCCTTCTCTTGCTTCGTAGCTCGCTTCTTATGGAGCTTTGTGGCTGAGGCGCTTGGGCCTGAGTGGCAGGCCCGAGACCTTGGCGAGTTCTTGAAAGTGCAGGCAAACTGTATCGGTAGGAGGAGGCTCCTCTTGTGGTTGGTGTTTGCTGGGATGACCTGAACCCTATTGACTATACATAATAAGATGGTTATCGAGCGTGTCTTTTTGAGACGTGCCTCTGACTCTTAAATTCTTGGCATTCTTACAATAGTGGTATACGCTAGACAACGGGACAGTGAGTGGCTAGACGGCATGATGGAGGACCTTCTGATGGTGGCACAACTTTCTACATCGTCTAGCTGTTGACTTGTACTCCATGCGGAGTTGTATCACAACCTTTCCTTTCTTTTTGGCCATGTTTGTGTTTTTCCCTCAGCGGACCCCTTTTGTTTTCGAACTTGCTACTTGAACCTTTTATAACCGTGGGTGTGGTTGTTTTATTTATAAATTGAGGCGTAAACCACATGACTGTCATTTTCTCTCTCTCTCTCTCTTCAAATGCATGAACCAAGTCATGCTTCTTTGGGGGTTCACATAGCAAATCAATTCCCTCGATTTGACGGAGGCATGAAGAAAGGAATTGCACGAGCGGTGAATCAGCCATGGCAGCTTTAGTTGCATCCATCCATTCACATCTTTCTCTCTTTCTCCATTGTTAATTACTGTAGGCAAGTCTCTGCTAACCTTTTGGTTATGCAGAACCAGACGTGTCTATGCGTGCGTGCGTGCGTGCGGGTCTGCCGAGGCCAGAGATGCCACTGATTGTTTAATGATGCGCTGTCAGGGTAAGTATGCAAGGTGCCTGCGCCTTGCGTGAGCTCAGAGCTCTTGCAATGAGGAGCCCTTCTGGCTCTGGGAGATCTGACGATGTACTATGTGTGTATATGTGCGCATGTGGATCCCGATCTGATATTGGAGTATTATTTTCCCTTGCGTTGAATGATGCGCAAGTTGGCAAGTCCATACCTTCCTCGGCAAGTTATATATTGAGGAAGAGAGCTCGGAGAATCTTCTTTTGAATTTGGCGATTTAGAATGTTTTCGGAAGATGGAGGTGTAGGAGAGGTAAAGAGACTAATGTATTCTGGAGCATATTTGGCCCGCCGACATGTTTGTTCAAAGTGACAGGTTACCCGCCCAAAAAAAAAAGATTCCCAGGATAGAATATCTGATATGGATAGAATAGAGGAATTAGATAAAAATGATATGCATAGAATAGAGGAATTAGATAAAAAAGATTTGAAGAAAAAAAAGGGGAGTTTTGACATGGTTCCCGACTTCATGATGAAATCTAACCCACGATTTCGTCGCTTTTAATTTCGACGCTTCTCATATCGACAACTAGTAATTGTTTTATTGACAAGAGAAAGGGTAATTCGAATCGCCAAAACAGCTCCTGGGAGCATATGCTCGGGTGACAAAAATGGTACTCCCTACGTTTCCAAAAAATCTAAGACTTTTTAGTCTTTTTTATTTTGTCCTGGTTTGTATGTATGCAGACATGTTTTAATATGTTGATTCACTCATTTCGAAACGAATCAGGACAAACCCATAAAGACTGGAAAATTTTATATTGAACGGAGGGAGTACGTTTCTGCTGTAAGAGAACTTCCCACATTTTTTTGCAAATGTACTTGTCTAATGTGCACATAGAATTTTTTCTGTGGAACCTCCTCGGCGAGGTTGTCCTCAATCCCGTTACCAGCGACACTATCACCTGGACCCTCACGAGTAATGGTATCTATTCTGCTATCTCGGCCTACAAAGCCCAGTTTTTGGATCCTCTTCCCCCCTTCATGAATATTGTCTGGAAGACTTGCCCCCCCCCTCCCCGAAGTGCAGTTTCTTCGTCTGGCTTGCCATCCAAAATAGGCTCTAGACCTCTGATCGTCTTGCCGTCAGAGGGTTCCCCATCAACCGAACGGTCGGTTCTACAGATGCCAACCTGAAACGACAAGTCACATTATGTTTGAGTGTCGATACTCCAAGTGAATATGGGCTGAGACGGCTGTGTGGCTAAAGTGCCCAATCCTGTTGACGAGCCTTGGCTCTGGTAGGCCGGCAGTCTGTGACTATTGGAAGGCCCTAACTGACACGACATCCTCCTCTCGTGAGGAACTTAAAATTGTGATTACTCTCGTCACTTGGGAAATCTGGAAGGAAAGAGATGTGAGGTATTAGACAACAAATTCTCGAGGCGAACCCTTCTTTTCCAGCGTAAGTCATTAATTGGGTCCCGCTCAGAAGCAAAGAAGATGGTGGAAGGCTAATTTGTTTTGTGGTCACGTTTGTGTTTGTTGCCTTTTTCTTATTGCTAGGTCTATGACTGTTTGCTCCTTCTATATCAATATAAAAGGAAAATCTTTTCCCTTTTTTTCAAAATAAATACTTTGAATTCTGAACTACACAAAAATAAAAAATGTAGGGATCTAAGTCTAGTGAACCGTGGATAGTTTCAAAACTACAAAATTCATCAGATTTTATCATTTTTGTGTAGCCTAAAATTTAAATAATTTCACGATTTAAAGAATATGTCATTGACTACATCTAGATCTTTTTTTTTGGATTTTTTTAAACCTATACGTATGATTTCCTGATTTTTAAAGTAAAAGATCACTGGAGCCCGGGTGCCAAAAATCTATTTAGGGCTTTTTTCAAACAGTATTTTTTCCAAGGCACATGATATGTCTTTTCGCCATGAAGTTTTGCATGAGGCAAAAGATATGGACATGTAAATGTGGAAAAAACGACATTTGAATTTTAGTATTTTTAACGGTTTTACTATTCACCTAGGGATTAGAATTTATTGTTGCATGGAGTTTGATGCATACATACATACATACATACATACATACATATATACATACATACACACACGCGGTGCTAAAGTTTTAAGGACAAGATATGATTGTCTACACGTAAGCAGAAGGGGTACAAATTTCAATTTGTGATGGTCACCATGGGCGGGCCACGAATTCCAGATGATCCAAAAACATTATCGTACTGGTCAGTAAAACCAGTAGAACTAGCACCGAAATGTTATCGGGCAACTAAATGCAGATGCATGCATGCAGATGCACGCTTCGAGATTTAATAATTCTGCACGTGCATGGGCCAAGGGCCAGTACGTTCTGCTGGGCTACTAGCGAGACAATGTCACGAGCCGTCTCTGACATGCAATACGGCACCACCACGACCAACCTTTATTTCTGCAACCTTTTCCTTGTGTTGCATTGGTTTGGATCTTTGATAGACTAGGGAGATCATGGTGATAATGTTCTTTCACCCGTTTCTCAGCTTTCCTCCCATGAGAGCCCTACCTAGTAGAGTCACCACACTGTGGTGTTCCTTTGCATAATTGCACGGCAAATTGGCAATGCACTTGAATGCGTTCCCTCTATTTTTTGGGTGTGATATAAATTGAACTCACAAAACGTTTTATACTCTCTCCGTTTTTTAATATAAGATGTTTTAACCTTTTTCCACATGCACAAGTATCCACATGTATCTTGACATGTTTTACTTTCCATGTGAGCTCATTTTAGCGTGAATCCTAGTCAACATGTACAACACCTAAAATATCTTATATTTAAAAACGGAGGGAGTATTTAGGAACAAAGGGAGTAGGTAGTTAGAGGTTGTGGCATCACTAGCTTAGCTGGGCAATTACATAACAGCCACCAAAGAGCCTTGCCGTAGAGGATGAGGATGACAAAAACTCTACTAGGGCAATCAGGCCTATGAGATTCAGTAGTATACATGTTGTATATCCAAAGTAAACCACGCACATGTATACGCTGCAATGGTACAATCACTGATCGTGGACTGTAGAGGGTGGTGGGACAGGTCAAAATAGATGTGTGGGCCTTTGTTGTGTTGGACAAGACTAAAGCAAGCAACACGCCAACATGCATTATCCAAAAAAATAGCCTCTGATTTTCTGACAACAGCCTCAAATAAAATAGTTATCAAAAATTCATTTGAGGCCAAAAGTTTGACTGCTATTCTTAACTATAAATTCTTAAAAAATTAACTGACAAAACCGCAATCAGTTTACTACAACCCAAATAAAGTTAGCCAACATTCCTCTACATCACTGAATCCGTTCTCACAATATTTTATGTCTTCCAAATCAATACATGCACCCAAGGCTCGATAGGCGCGCGCAGTAGGATGGTTTCTATGAAGTGTGAACCATTGCCCAATAAAATCAGGACATGAAATCGTCTGATTATCGAAGTCAGCTGCGCATCATCGGATCCTGATATCCTTTTCTGGTAGAACTAGTTCTTGTCCTGAAGATGTCACTATCTGAGAATACGAGCACACATGTTAATAAGAGCAAGAATGATAATACGACTAACAACCAGTTTTATATATGCCAAGCTCAATAACAATTTTTTTTAGAGAAGCTCAATAACACTTAGGTATATCTTCATGTGAGATATCAATATGTGGCCAACTTATTCCCTCATAAAGAGTGTAGAGCTCGTGCTAGAGCTAGCAATAAATGTTTAGCCCGTTCTCTTCTTCACATTTCTCTTATTCAACTAAGGAAAATTCTTCTCGCAGAAAAAAGACCTAAGCAAAAAAAATCTGATGTGACATCTTTACGGCTTACCAACGTCATCGTATTGTACTTGCTCTAAAAGCTCTAGTCATTTTCTGACGGTCTGTCTAAACTTTAAATTGGTATGAAAGTCATGAGTTATTTCACAATAATACCTTTTCCAAAAATAAAAATTTATTGACTCAATCATCGCATCAAGAACATCAAATAGTTACAGTTTTTTTTTTGTCTTAGCAAGAATACATGAACATTAATTGGTATATGTTTCCCTGGAAATTTATTTGTAATTTGATTCAATAATACTCCCATGTTATGTGAAAAATCGAGATGTGGACAGTAAAATGTCAATTGTCAGTGTGTCTACTAGCCCATATAGCATATTGGGCCAAGGCATTCAGAGCTCGGGCTACATGTAGCCCTTAATTTTGTTTTTTAAAATGGTATTTCTAAGTTCAAGAAAATTATGGAAAAAAATATTTACAATAGGAAAATAGAAATTTGCAAAGTCTCAATCCGAAATACATTATATTCCAGGCCTACACAAAAAATACGGAATTTTAGATCAGGGTCTATGAACAGTACATCTCCAAATCTTGTCAGATTTTTTCTTTTTATGTAGCGTAAAATACAATGTATTCCAATTGAAAATTCACACACTTGAATTATACATCATTAGCATACATTTTTCCGATTTTTTGGAACTTCGAAGTACGATTTTTGAAAGTTCAAAATTAGGGGCTACATGTAGCCCGGGAACCAAAATCAAGCTCTCATAGGGCCATGGCAATAGATCCATTTTATGCATTTTTGTTCCTTTTTTCTGCTAGTTGTTACAACTATTGATGCATATCTGGAGGCAATCGAGTCCACTGTGGTTGCCAGGTGCAAATTATGGCGTTTAATTGTGTAATCTATCAATTAGAGCTCTTTTCAATGAATTAGCACTAGATTCACTGGTTTTTGCAACCAAAAAACATTGAGTCACTGGTCCATGCAACGATGACCTCAAGAGTTACTGACTTTATCTTTTAGGAGAATATTTTATCCCGTTAAGAAAGAACTAACTATTCAATGTAAAGTGCTTAATTAGCTAGGTGCTTACAGAAAAAAACCAATTTTTACGTGAGTACAATATAAGAGAGGCACATAGTTAAACATTTGTCTAGCATAAACGAGTACTAGTGCTTAGTCAAAAACCGATAATTTTTCTAAACACCTGTATAAACACCTTGCCATTAGAGTCTAGATTTTTCTCACCACGACGTGGAATGAGTGGAGTTTTTCCGGAACAGATGCTGCAGGCCTCAGGTTACAATCGTCAGGCCCGAAATAGCGTAGATAAAGGCAGGATCGAGCGATGATGCATGAGGAACCATATTGTTTTTTACTGTACTTACCAGTGGGCAGCCTATTCCTCAAGTGCAAAGCAATTAAAAAGCCACGAGGGAGGTGAAACTGGAACCTTTGCGACTACTGTTACTGAACTTGTTTTCTTAGGGAAACTCCTGTTATACTGAAATATTGCAATCCGCGACGCGAATGGATATTTTTTTGTTTTGAGGGAACGCAAATGGATAACTGGAGATGCGGTTGGATGTGGAGGCAGTCGGCCTACACATACCGGCCCATATATAGCCTTCTGAGGGCTCATCCGTGTAGCAGTGTTGGATCAGAAGCCCGCATGACAAGAACCAGCATATCACTAATTCAGCCTCTCATTTTGTTTGTTTTTTTCTTATCCGGATATATATATTTGCCGATGCCTACGTGTATATGTGTCATCGAATTTACACTTTAGTGTGTGCAGATAGACACGAGCATATTGTTCTGCAACAATAAAAAACATATTGTCATTTAGTGGTGTTGTAAATAAGTATAAGCACAAGCAAATAGAGCTCCCGACCCCCGCGTCGCCCTCCATGGGCGCCTTGGGGGAACCCTAAGCCGCCGCCGTCGCCGGAGGGGCGCCGGCAAAGCCACACGCCCACGAGGAAGGTGGAGGCGGGGCGTTTTTTTCCTTTTCGCGTGGCTCTCCCGCGACGGTGACGACGGTTGGCGAGCGACGGCGGACGGCGTCAGGGTGCGGCGGCGCGGGCAGGCCGTGCGCCGGCTTGGCGGAGGCGCCGGGGCTCGGCGCGGCGATGCGGTGCTGCCGGGCCCGATCTGGGCCGCAGACGGGCCGGGCGGGCCACGGACCGGCAGTGCGGCGCGACATGAGGTTCGTCGACCATGAATGGATCGCTTTCGGGCAATGCGAAGGTCGATCTGGTTGCTACGCCGGGGCGGCGGCCCCGGAACAGGGTGGTTTGGGTGGCAACCTGGATGAAGACTGCGCGGGTAGAGGGTTCGTCGACCATGACTGGATCGCTTTCGGACAATGCGAAGGTCGATCTGGTTGCTACGCCGGGGCGGCGGCCCCGGAGCGGGTGGTGTGTGTTGTGGCGTTTGGTCGAATTGTGTCGTGTGGGCGGCGGGTCGCTTCGGCTGTGTGATTCTTTTGTACAGTTTGTATGGTTTTTGGACCCGATTTTCCTTATAAACTGGATCAATTTTATTCTATCTATTCGAGCGGTGGATATCGACCACCTTGAGCTAAAAAAAAGTATAAGCAAGAAAGTTCCTAGATACTCGCTCCGCTTTTTAATATAAGATATTTTAGCTAGCTCACATGTTAGGAGGTGCAAACTATACGTATTAAAACATGTCCACATACATCTAGATACATGTGAATAAGGATAAAATCTAAAACATTAAAACATGTCCACATACATCTAGATACAAATGAATATGGACAAAAGATAAAACATCTTATATTTATAAACAGAGTGAGTAGAGTACCGATCACATTTTACAAACAACAAAAGAGTACAAGAAACTCAAGCAGCATAATTACTTAACTTGCCATAATAGGCAATGGTTGTAGACAAAACATGTACAACCTTCTTTGGAAGGTTATGAACTGTAGGTGAAAAAGAAACGCTTAACCATGTAACACGTACAAACTTTTTTTTTTTGGTGTGCTTGCAGCTATGCATCTACTCCCTCCGTTCGAAAAAGGATGTCACAAAAATGAACTATAGATAGACCTTTTTTGTGACATCCTTTTCCGAACGGAGGGAGTAACATGTAAGAGTAAGCTATATCCATTTGATTTTCCTATTACGTCCAAGTGACCACGTCATCACACATTTATCTTATCAAACCATATCCTCAAGTGAACTTTACGCCACTTTTCTTGGCTATAAAATCCCCTTACATCTCACAACACTTCCATCAACCAAGCTTCTCCAATCTGTTCCAACAAGTATGACAACTACTAGTTTCCCATCACTTTTATTTTACTTTTGCGCTTTCCTCTTGTTTCATGGATCCATAGCTCAACTATTTAGCCAGAGCTATAATCCTTGGCAAAGCTCTCGACAGGCAGGAGTCAGTGGATGCAAATTTAATAGGCTACAAGCATTTGAACCACTTCGTCAAGTGAGTATTTTGAGGAGCAGAATGAACAATTCCGTTGCGCTGGTTTATCTGTCATCCGCCGTGTTATCGAGCCTCAAGGCCTCTTGTTACCTCGATACCACAACACTCCCGCCTTAGTCTACATTCTCCAAGGTTGGTGTATCAGTGGCGGCGCTAGGAATGGAAGGCTGGGTATTCATCCAATATTTTTTTGTTGCTCTAAACGCACTATATTTTTTTAGATAAAGGGCTTTTATTACTTAAAAGGTTTAAGCATTACACCCGGCCTATGCATAGTTAAGATGCACACAGCCAACAGTTCACCAGTACTCAATTCGGTAACCAAAAACTGAAAAGGCGAATTACATATCAAAATGAGAAATTGTAGATCCGCCTAAGATGCTGGTAGGTCTATCCGGAGTCTATGTTGCCACCCATGCCGGGAGAATAACTCCCTGGCCGCAGGCTCCAGTCTCGACGCCACCTCCAAAAATAAATCTCGGTGCTCCACATGCTGCAAGGACGACCATGCTCGAAGCGTCGCTGTGCACCGGTAAATAACCTGCATAAGAGAAGCATTTTTATCATTAAACACCTTGTCATTTCTACATAGCCATAGCGACCAAATAAAAGCAATCGCGCCCACCCTACTGAAGAGTTTAAACCTAGGATCCACTCCATTTAACCAGTTGCCAAAAATGTTAGCAACAATACTTGGTGGATGTAAGGTAGAACCTATCTGAATGGCTGACCATATAGACCTGGCGAACTCGCACTGAAAGAATAAGTGTGTAATGGTCTCGTCGTGTTGACAGAAAACACACTTTTTACTTCCGTGCCAATTGCGTTTGGCAAGGTTATCTTTGGTAAGAATTACTCCTCGACGAAGATACCACGCAAACACTTTAGTTTTTAGCGGTATCTTCATCTTCCAAAATTTGTTATTATTCGTACTATCGACTGGAAATTCGGGTAGAATTAGTGCTCTATACATATAATCAACCGAGAATTTACCATTCTTCGTAAGATTCCATTGAAATTTATCTGGACCTTCCGACAGTTGGATTGAATCCAATCGAATGAGCAAAGCATTCCAGGATGCATGTCTTGTTCCAAGTAAACTTCTTCTGAACGAAACCTCAGGTGGGTAAGTACCCAACACCTTCGCGATCGTGTCACTCTTGTTTCGTACAATAGAATATAGAGCCGGATATTGTTCTTTGAGGGTAGATTGGCCTAGCCATATATCCTTCCAGAAACGAATTTCTGATCCATCCCTAATTGAGAAAGATCTATGTGGAAAAAGAACTTCTTTGTAGCCATGAGGCCTGCCCAGAAGTGTGAATCGCCAGGTTTCCAAATAACCTGAGAAACAGCTTGATCTCCAACATATTTTCTTCTAAAGAGGGTTTGCCAAACTCCATCTTCAGAAAGAAGTTTAGATAGCCATTTACCTAGCAAGGTGATGGCGTGAATCACACGCTCGTTAGGAGACTCCAAGAGGAAGGTATGATGCAGTTCAGCAGCAAGTTTTCCCTCAGAAAGAAACCAAGGTTATCGAACCAGTAGGAGCAGCAACTCTTCAGAAGGTTGTTGGTGGCTCGCGCGGCGCAACACGATCACCAACGTGGAATCTGCACACAACACAATCAAACTACTTTGCCCCAACGAAACAGTGAGGTTGTCAATCTCACCGGCTTGCTGAAAACAAAGGATTAAACTTATGGTGTGGAAAATGAGTACTAAATTGCAGAGAATGAAAAATGAACAGTTTGCAGTTTGTGGTTGTTTAATCAGTGTAAAAGAATGGACCGGGGTCCACAGTTCACTAGTGGTGTCTCTCCATAAAAGATAATTAACATGTTGGGTGAACAAATTACAACTGGGCAATTGACAAATAGTGAGCGCATGACAATGCATATACATGACATGATGACTACTATGATATTTAATTGGGCATTACGACAAGATACATAGACCGTTATCCAACAGCATCTATGACTAATAATCCACCGCCGGGTTGTCATCCGAGTCCCCCGTTGGTATTAAGTTGCAAGCAACGGATAATCACATTAAGTAAAGCGCGTAATGTAAACAAACACATATGCCCGTGGACATAGCATCGTTAGGTTACCCCTAGTGGCAACAGCACATCCACAACCTTAGAACTTTCTGTCACTGTCCTAGATTAAATGGAGGCATGAACCCACTATCTAGCATAAATACTCTCTCTTAAAGTTACAAGCATCTACTTGGCCAAAGCATCTACGAGTAACGGAAAGCATGCAAGATCTTAAATAACATATAAGATAGATTGATAATCAATTTGACATAGTATTCAATATTCATCGGATCCCAGGAAACACAACATGTAGCATTACAATAATATGATCTTGATCATGTAGGGCAGCTCACAAGATCTAAACATGATGGCACAAATTGGAGAGACAACCATCTAGCTACTGCTATGGATCCGTAGTACAAGGATGAACTACTCACGCATCACTCCGGAGGCAGGCATGGCGATGTAGAAGCCTCCGGTGACGATTCCCCTCTCCGGCAGGGTGCCGGGAAGAGGTTCTGGACCCTCCCGAGCTAGGGTTGACGGCGGCGGCGTCTCTGGAACTTTTCATGGATATTTGCTCAGCCACTTAGGGTTTTCGCGTCGGGGGGAATAAGTAGGCGAAAGGGCGGCGGCTAGAGACCCCCGAGGGGCCCACACCACCCTAGGGCGCGGTAGAGGTGGGGCCGCGCCCTAGGTGCATGTGGCCACCTCCTGGCTCTCCTCTGTTGCTCCTTTGATCCGTTAGGTGAGTTCTGGTAAAATAGGGACCCCCGTGAAGTTTCGTCCAATTCCGAGAATATTTTCAGACTAGCTTTTCTGGAATACAAAAACAGCAGAAAAAAGGAACTGGCACTTCGGCATCTTGTTAATAGGTTAGTCCCAAAAAATGTATAAAAGTGATATAAAGTAGATGCAAAACATGTAGCAATTGGTATAAAACAAGCATGGAACATCAAAAATTATAGATACGTTTGAGACGTATCAGCATCCCCAAGCTTAGTTCCTACTCGTCCTCGAGTAGTTAAACGATAAAAACAAAATAATTTTTGAGGTGACATGCTACCATCATAATCTTTATCATATAATATTGCAAGGCACATGTAAATGAATGAAGTGATCCAAGTCAATGGTCTATAATTTGCTATCAAATAGATAATGAGTAAACAATGAATCACACAAGCTAAACGTTTTCATGAATAGTACTTTCGAGACAAGCATCAAACAGTTTTGCATAAGTGTTAACTCATAAAGCAATAATTTCTAATAAAAGGTGTTCAATCAACACAAAGGAAGAATTAAGTTTCAGCACTTGCTTCAACTTTCAACATATTTATCTCATGGATATTGTCAACACAAGGTAGTATAACAAGTCCAATACGTTGCATATAACGCATGTTGTAACAAAGTTGACACTAGTGTTTGCTTGTGGAAAACAGAAAGAATAGGAAAACTGACTCAACATAAAAGTAAAAGAAAGGCCCTTCGCAGAGGGAAGTAGGGATTAAGTCATGTGGTAGAGATTTTAGGTTTTTGAAAGCATATAGAGATTGCATAAAATATTTGATACTCCTCCCAACCTTGCTAACACAAGCCATGGCTAACCGAATCCTCGGGTGCCTTCCATCAATCACATACCATGGAGGATAATAACCACACTAATAGAATAAAGAATAACCACACTAATTCCTCATGAGCTAACTTCCTAGGGATAGAAGCTTCATGTTTTAATAAAGAATAACAACACTAATTCCTCATGAGCTAGTAAATATTGACACAAAAAGGGAATAATAACATTTTGAATAATTTAAAGGTAGCACATGAAAAATTTACTTGGAGTGGCAAGGAAATACCACATATAGGTAGTTATGGTGGACACAAATGGCATGGATTTTGGCTCAAGGATTTGGATGCACGAGAAGCATTCCCTCTCAGTACAGAGTTTAGGCTAGCAAGGTTATGTAAGCAAACAAGAATATCAACCCGTACACCAAGTTTTATATGACAAACATATTGCAAACGTTATAAGACTTCATACCGTCTTCCTTGTTAACCAAACCCTGTTATTAGAAAATATCTAGACCTTAGAGATACCACCGATGCAAACCAAATTTTCAACAAGCTTTACGGTAGTTCTTCACTAATAGGCTTAACTCATGTGATGCACAATTTAATCATGATCTACTTGTTAACTCAAAACAATTGACAAGCATCAAGTTATCCAAATTAGTGATCTACAAGATTAAGCAAGTTTTTCCTTATACCAATTACCACATGCAACATTTTCTGAACCAACCAAACACCAATCAATTTATTTAATCAACTCTCCAAACAAATATAAGTGAAGCAAGAGAGTACTTTCTACAAAAGAAAGCTAATAGCTCTGACAAGAGATACATGAAAACAAGAGCTAAAAGCTGAACAGCGCTAGATATGAATACTCAACAAATATAAGTGAAGAATAGGAGTATTCTCATGAAAAAGCGGAGCGTGTCTCTCTCCCAATCAAGAATGCTAGGGTCCAGTCAAGCTTTATTGAAAATAAAAGTGCAATACTGAAAATAAAAGCACACAGACGCTCCAAGAAAAGCACATATGATGTGAAAGAATTAAAATATAGTTTCACTAGAGATGACCTGATAATTTTGACGATGAAGAAGGGGATGCCTTGGGCATCCCCAAGCTTAGACGCTTGAGTCTTCTTGAAATATGCTGGGGAGATCCATGGGAGCCTCCCCAAGCTTAAGCTCTTCACTCTTCTTGATCCTATTATATCATCCTTCTCTCTTGACCCTTGAAAACTTCCGTCACACCAAACTCAAAGTAGATCTCATTAGAGGGTTAGTGCATAATCAAAAACTCACATGTTCTATATAGACGCAATATGATTTGTTACTTTAAACATTAGCTACAGCCACTGATGTTATGTGAAGCTCTTCCACAAAAAAGAATTTCACTCAACACTAGTAAAAGAGAGAATGCAAAATAAAAAGGCATAATCTGTCTAAAACAGAACAGTCCGCAAAGACGAATTTTTTCAAGGCACTTACGACGCTCAGATCGAAAACTTAACTAATGAAAGATTCAGACATTCATAAAGATTACGCACAAAATTTTCAGATTTAATTAACAATCTGGTGATTTTAGGAATTTCGTACAGTGAACAGCAAAAATCTGTTTCTGCGCAGCAATCAAAATTAAGCATCGTCTTAACATTAGAGGCTACTCTTGGCACAACAATGCGAGAAAATAAAGATACAAAGGAGTTGCTACAGAAGTAAACATCCTCCTTGACTCAATAAAAAAAAAATTGCAGAAATAAAAATAATGGGTTGCCTCCCATAAGCGCTTTTCTTTAACGCCTTTTAGCTAGGCACAAAGCATGCATCAAGTATTACCAAGTGAAGAAGCATCAACATTGTAATTTGTTCGAACAATAGAATCATAAGGTGGCTTAATCTTCTTCCTAGGAAAGTGTTCCATACCTTTCTTGAGAGGAAATTGATATTTTATATTCCCTTCTTTCATATCAATAATAGCACCTACAGTTCTAAGAAAAGGTCTTCCCAGCACAATAGGGCATGATGGATTGCATTCAATATCCAAGACAATAAAATCAACGGGGACATAATTGTTGTTAACCATGATAAGAACATCATCAATTCTTCCCAAAGGTTTTTTAATGTAGAATCAGCAAGGTGAACATCCAAGTAACAATTTTCCAAAGGTGCTAAATCAAGCATATCATAAATCTTTTAGGCATAACAGAAATACTAGCACCAAGGTCACACAAAGCATTGCAATCAAAGTCATTCAATTTCATTTTAATGATGGGCTCCCAACCATCTTCTAACTTCCTAGGGATAGAAGCTTCATGTTTTAATTTCTCTTCCCTAACTTGCATGAGAGCATTAGTAATATGTTTAGTAAAAGCCATGTTTATAGCACTAGCATTAGGACTTCTAGCTAGCTTTTGCAAGAACTTAATTACTTCAGAAATATTGCAACCATCAAAATCAAAGTCATTATTATCAAAAGTAATGGAGTTATTATCTTCCTTATTGCTAGAAATTTCAGCATCTTTATCAAGGACAGTTTCAGAGTTATCAGGCAATTTAGGACATTTTGCAATAGAAGTGGAAACATTACCAACACCAATTATCTTGCCATTAATGGTAGGAGGTTTGCTAACACTTGAGTTTGAAGCATTTTCAGAAGTAGTAATAGTATAAACTCTAGCAATATTATTCTTTCTAGCAATTTCATCCTCTCTTTCCCATCTAGCATGCAATTCAGCTAACATCCTCACATTGTTATCAATTTTAACTTGTATAGCATTGAGAGTTTTGCTCTCTTTAACATCATGAGGCAGTTCTTTAGTTTCAACAAGTCAACATCAAGAGCAAGACTATCAACTTTAGAGGCAAGCACATCAATTTTCCCAAATTTCTCCTCAACAGTTTTATTGAAAGCAGTTTGTGTACTAATAAAGTCCTTAAGCATAACTTCAAGATCGAGGGTACACTCTTATTATTGTTATAGGAGTTACTATAGGAATTTCCATAACCATTGCCACTATTAGAAGGATAGGGCCTATAATTGCTATTACCAAAATTATTCCTATAAGCATTGTTGTTGAAGTTATTATTTTTAATGAAGTTCACATCAACATGCTCTTCTTGAGCAACCAAAGAAGCTAAAGGAACATTATTTGGATCAACATGTGTTTGACCATTTGCAAGTTGCTAGCGCTAAGTTGACGAGGGAATATCTCCCCGGCAACAGCACCAGAAACAATGTTTGTACGTCACACGTCAGTTGGGAACCCCAAGAGGAAGGTATGATGAGTGCAGCAGCAAGTTTTCCCTCAGTATGAAACCAAGGTTTTATCGAACCAGTTGGAAAACGAGGTTGCTTCGAAGGTGTTGGTGAAGGAGTGTAGTGCGGCGTAACACCAGGGATTCCGGTGCCAACGTGGAACCTGCACAACACAATCAAATTACTTTGCCCCAACTTAACAGTGAGGTTGTCAATCTCACCGGCTTGCTGAAAACAAAGGGTTAAACGTATCGTATGGAAGATGATGTTTGTTTGCATAAAACAGTAGAGAACAATGATTGCAGTAGATTGTATTTCAGATGTAAAAGAATGGACCGGGGTCCACAGTTCACTAGTGGTGTCTCTCCAATAAGATAACTAACATGCTGGGTAAACAAATTACAGCTGGGCAATTGACAATTGATAAGTGCATATAGCATGCAGGTGTGAGTTGTGGTGTCTACTATGAGATTCATTTGGGCATTACGACAAAGTACATAGACCGCTATCCAGCATGCATCTATGCCTAAATAGTCCACCTTCCGGTTAACATCCGTACCCCTTCCAGTATTAAGTTGCAAGCAACAGACAATTGCATTAAGTAATGTGCGTAATGTAAACAATACATTCATCCTTGAATAAAGCATTGCTGTTTTACCCCTAGTGGCATCAACACATCTACAACCTTAGAACTTGTTATCACTATCCCAGGTTAAATTGAGGTTGAACCCAACTATCATGCATAAATACCCCCTCTTGGAGTCACAAGTATTCACTTGGCCAAGGCTTCAACAAGTAACGGAGAGCATGCAAGATCACAAATGACATAGACATGATAATATAATATTCAGCTCCACATAGGTATCAATATAAGTCAGATCCCAGCAAACACAACATGTAGCATTACAATAAGATGATCTTGATCATGATAGGCAGCTCACAAGATCTAAACATGATGGCACAAGTGGAGAAGACAACCATCTAGCTACTGCTATGGACCCATAGTCCAAGGATGAACTACTCATGCATCACTCCGGAGGCGGGCATGGCGATGTAGAGCCCTCCGGTGATGATTCCCCTCTCCGGCAGGGTGCCGGGAAGAGCTTCAGAACCCCCCTGAGTTAGGGTTGACGACGGCGGCGGCAGCGAATATGTTCTGGATGAAAGGCTCGGTGCCTTAGGGTTTTCACGTCTCGGGGAATAAATAGACGAAGGGGCGATGTCGGCGGACCCCCGAGGGGCTCAAACCACCAGGCGGCGCGGTGGGGCCCACTGCCGCGCCGGCCTATGGTTTGGCCACCTCGTGGCGAGTCTTCGTCTCTCCTTCGGACTCCGTGTACGTGTTGGAAAAATAGGGACTTGACCTTTTGTTTCGTGCAATTCCGAAAATATTTCCAGAAGTAACTTTCTGAAACCAAAAACAGCAGAAAACAGGGAACTGGCACTGTGGCATCTTGTTAATAGGTTAGTCACAGAAAATGCATAAAAGTGATATGAAGTGTATATAAAACATGTAGCAAATGGTATAATATAAGCATGGAACAGCAGAAATTATGGATACGTTGGAGACGTATCACAAGTATAGACATAATAGTATCAATTTTGGCACTCAAGGAAGAGGTATCCTCAACAGAATTTACCTTCTTACCTGTTGGAGCTCTCTCGGTGTGCCACTCAGAATAATTAATCATCATATCATCTAGAAGCTTTGTTGCAGCACCCAAAGTGATGGACATAAAGGTACCTCCAGCGGCCGAATCGAATAAATTCCTCGAAGAAAAATTCAATCCTGCATAGAAGGTTTGGATGATCATCCAAGTAGTCGGTCCATGAGTGGGACAATTTTTAACCAATGATTTCATTCTCTCCCATGCTTGAGCAACATGTTCATTATCAAATTGCTTAAAATTCATTATGCTACTTCTCAAAGAAATAATCTTAGCAGGAGGATAATATTTTCCAATAAAAGCACCTTTGCATTTAGTCCATGAATCAATACTATTTCTAGGCAAAGATAGCAACCATTCTTTAGCACGTCCTCTCAAGGAGAAAGGAAAAAGTTTCAGTTTAATAATATCACCATCTACTTCCTTGAGCTTTTGCATTTCACAAAGTTCAACAAAGTTATTAAGGTGAACAGCATCATCATCAGTTCTAACACCAGAAAATTGCTCTTTCATAACAAGATTTAAAAGTGCAGGTTTAATTTCATAAAATTCTGCTGAAGCAGCAGGTGGAGCAATAGGTGTGCATATGAAATCATTGTTATTCGTGCTAGTGAAATCACACAACTTAGTGTTCTCAGGAGTACTCATTTTAGCAGAATTAAAAACAGGACAAAAAATAACTTGAAAGTAAACTAAATGCAAGTAACTATTTTTTTTTATGTTTTTGATAATTGAAAGCAATAAACTAAGCAAGACAAAATCAAAGTAAAGAGATTGGAAGCGTGAAACTCCCCTTGCAGAAGACTGTTGTCTCCCCGGCAACAGCGCCAGAAAATATGCTTGATGGCGTGAATCACACGCTCGTTGGGAGACCCCAAGAGGAAGGTATGATGTAGTTCAGCAGCAAGTTTTCCCTCAGAAAGAAACCAAGGTTATCGAACCAGTAGGAGCAGCAACTCTTCAGAAGGTTGTTGGTGGCTCGCGCGGCGCAACACGATCACCAACGTGGAATCTGCACACAACACAATCAAACTACTTTGCCCCAACGAAACAGTGAGGTTGTCAATCTCACCGGCTTGCTGAAAACAAAGGATTAAACGTATGGTGTGGAAAATGAGTATTAAATTGCAGAGAATGAAAAAGGAACAGTTTGCAGTTTGTGGTTGTTTAATCAGTGTAAAAGAATGGATCGGGGTCCACAGTTCACTAGTGGTGTCTCTCCATAAAAGATAACTAACATGTTGGGTGAACAAATTACAGCTGGGCAATTGACAAATAGTGAGCGCATGACAATGCATATACATGACATGATGACTACTATGACATTTAATTGGGCATTACGACAAGATACATAGACCGTTATCCAACAGCATCTATGACTAATAATCCACCGCCGGGTTGTCATCCGAGTCCCCCGTTGGTATTAAGTTGCAAGCAACGGATAATCGCATTAAGTAAAGCGCGTAATGTAAACAAACGCATATGCCCGTGGACATAGCATCGTTAGGTTACCCCTAGTGGCAACAACACATCCACAATCTTAGAACTTTCTGTCACTGTCCCAGATTAAATGGAGGCATGAACCCACTATCTAGCATAAATACTCTCTCTTGGAGTTACAAGCATCTACTTGGCCAAAGCATCTACGAGTAACGGAAAGCATGCAAGATCTTAAATAACATATAAGATAGATTGATAATCAACTTGACATAGTATTCAATATTCATCGGATCCCAGGAAACACAACATGTAGCATTACAATAATATGATCTTGATCATGTAGGGCAGCACATAAGATCTAAACATGATGGCACAAATTGGAGAGACAACCATCTAGCTACTGCTATGGACCCGTAGTCCAAGGATGAACTACTCACGCATCACTCCGGAGGCAGGCATGGCGATGTAGAAGCCTCCGGTGACGATTCCCCTCTCCGGCAGGGTGCCGGGAAGAGGTTCTGGACCCTCCCGAGCTAGGGTTGACAGCGGCGGCGTCTCTGGAACTTTTCGTGGATATTTGCTCAGGCACTTAGGGTTTTCGCGTCAGGGGGAATAAGTAGGCGAAATGGCGGTGGCTAGAGACCCCCGAGGGGCCCACACCACCCTAGGGCGCGGCAGAGGTGGGGCCCGCGCCCTAGGTGCGTGTGGCCACCTCCTGGCTCTCCTCTGTTGCTCCTTTGGTCCGTCAGGTGAGTTCTGGTAAAATAGGGACCCCCGTGAAGTTTCGTCCAATTCCGAGAATATTTCCAGACTAGCTTTTCTGGAATACAAAAACAGCAGAAAATAGGAACTGGCACTTCGACATCTTGTTAATAGGTTAGTCCCAAAAAATGTATAAAAGTGATATAAAGTAGATGCAAAACATGTAGCAATTGTTATAAAACAAGCATGGAACATCAAAAATTATAGATACGTTTGAGACGTATCAGCATCCCCAAGCTTACTTCCTACTCCTCCTCGAGTAGGTAAACGATAAAAACAAAATAATTTTTGAGGTGACATGCTACCATCATAATCTTTATCATATAATATTGCAAGACACATGTAAATAAATGAAGTGATCCAAGTCAATGGTCTATAATTTGCTACCAAATAGATAATGAGTAAACAATGAATCACACAAGCTAAACGTTTTCATGAATAGTACTTTCAAGACAAGCATCAAACAGTTTTGCTACAATACCATGTTCGTTAGTACCAAGTTTATGAGAACCAATCTTCCACCCAGAGAGTTTGCTTTTCCAGCTATTTAAACGTAATTGAAGCCTTTCCTCCACCTTTTTCCTTTCAGCATTTGTAAGTCTCCGATAATGAATCGGAATACCCAAATAGTTGATAGGAAATTGTCCTTGCTCACGGCCAAAAAGCTCAGCATACAAGGCGGCATTCTCTTGGGCCTCACCAAAGCAAAACAATTCACTTTTATGGAAATTTATCTTAAGACCCGAAAGTTGCTCGAAAGCTGACAAAATCAACTTTAAGTTACGAGCTTTTTCGATATTATGCTCCATAAAAAGAATTGTATCGTCAGCATATTGAAGAATCGATAATCCATCATCGACAAGATGTGAAATTACCCCTTCAATTTGACCCTCAGCTTTAGCGCGTTCGATCAAGATAGCCAGCATATCCGCCACTATATTAAATAGTATTGGCGATAGCGGGTCACCCTGTCGGAGGCCTTTTTTGTTTGAAAGTATTTGCCAGTGTCATCATTGACCTTAATGGCTACACTTCCTCCGGAAACAAAGCTATTAACTGACGCGCGCCACTCAGAAGAAAAACATTTCATCCTGAGGGTCTGCTGGATGAAAGACCACTTAACTTTATCATAAGCTTTCTCAAAATCAATTTTAAGAATTACCCCATTCAACTTTTTCCTATGTAGTTCGTGGACTGTTTCATGTAGGACCGCGACTCCATCGAGGATGTTGCGACCCTGCATAAAAGCCATCTGAGACGGACGAACCACATGATCTGCCACAGTGTTCAGTCGAATCGTAGCCACTTTGGTGAATATTTTAAAACTAACGTTAAGGAGGCATATCGGTTTAAACTGTTGGATCCTTTCTGCCTCGTTAACCTTAGGTAACAAAATTATCTCACCAAAATTGAGACGAAACAACTCTAATTGTCCATTGTGAAGACAGGTGAACAATTGAAGCAAATCGGCCTTGATAACATCCCAAAAGTTCTGGAGAGAATTCCTTTCTTGGCCCTCTCTTAAATTTGGATGCCTTTCTTGGCCCTGTATAAGTTTCGTGTCCCTTTTTGACCCAAAAAATTTAGATGACTTCCTTATTTGGCCCTCTAGTTCATTTTGGACACTAACGGTGTTAAGTAGCTGTTAAGATGACTCTTTTGCCCCTGCTGCTGAAAAACTAATCTCAGATTTGAAAAAATCAAAATTTTGACAGAACCTCCCCTATAACCGGATGCCATATCCGTACACACAGTTCAGCATATATATAGAATATATAACACAGCATGTAGAAGTTCCAAAAGTATCCAAATATACAAATATCAACACTAGTGGACATATACACCACGCACATGGTCACATGCATGCTGCCAAGTTCACAAAAGAGATATGTACATGCTGCCAAGTTCACAAAATATTTGCATACAGACTAAGCATTTGAGAATCACAAGCTGAGCCTCCTTTTGCTTCTTGTGCTCATTGCAGGGCTAGAAGGGTTAAATTTCTTGCTTCTTGTGTCCATTGCTGGGCTGTCAAATGGCACCATAGGAAGTTTCATAACATCCTCTTTCTTTTTCTGCTTGGCCCTCTTTGATCCTCCAGATTCACAATTGGCTTTTTTCCCCTTATTGCTACTTGTGTCCTCCAAGTTTTTCCTATGTTGAGAAGAAAGCAAGTATAAGAATAGAAACAAGTTTTAATTTAACTTAGAATTTCAGAACTAGTTGTAATTATCTTTTTGATGCTCCAGCAGTAGATTTTACATCTTTTCCCTTTTTCTTTGTTGTAGTTTCCAAGCTAAGGCTATTGTGATAATAAGATACTTAGAATTAAAACGCAGAAATCATGTAATCATTAGAACAAGTGTACAAATGCTAACCTCGGTGGGAAACACATCCTTGCTGGTGCTCCATCATTGCACGGCACAATGGATGATTCAGTTGTCGAGGTGGTCTTTTTCTTCCTCTTTGGTGGTTCTCTAAATCAGAGAAAAGTAGTTAACATCTATAGCTGTTTATGAGAATAAAAAATGCAAGAACATAAGATAAATGTTGATCCTTCTTACCTCACAGCCATCATTGCAGCAATGTCATCCGGGTTGCCCTTCTTACAATTGTGCCAATGATGCCCATAGTCCTTGCAAATAGGGCACATATGTTTGCCTGCTTTTCTTTTCTTTTCTCCACAGCCTTTGTACCTCTCAGTTTTAGGCCTACCGGCTGTAGCTTTTAGTAATGGTGGATGCATGAAGAATCCATGGTCAGATTTAGGCCACTGAGTCTTGTCAGGCATAGCAGGGATTAGTTGGGCATAAGCTGCTCTAAATGTGTCAACGGAGTAATACAAGTCGACATAGTTCTTTATGTGTGCATCGCTTAGAGATGTGATGAAGGCAAGAGCATGTTTGCATGGAAGGCCAGAAACTTGCCATTGTCTACAAGAACATGTCCTCTCTTGCAAGTTGACAACAAACCTAAAACCACTGCCTCCCAATGCAGTCACTTCAGCCACTTCTTCCGAGCTTTCTACCACCTCCAAGTTCAATTCTCTTGTCATTGCATTTAGCCTCTTCATTATGTGGGGCCGAACCAATGCATCTAACTTCTTTGCTACTTTTCTCCTTCGGTTCCACATTATCATAATAAGTTGTCTAGCCTTATCCATGAAATCATCTAAGTTCAAGGATTTGTAGTGCTTAATCCAATTATTAAAGCACTCAGCCAAGTTGTTTGTTACATAGTCCACCTTGCAAAAGATAGAAAATTGACTCCTAGACCAAAACCTATTGTGCCACTTCCTTATATATGCGGTTGCGGCTGGCTTTACTTCCTCCATGGCAACCCAATGTTTGTCAAATACATATGAGTTCCATGAGTATGCAGCAGCCCAAAGGTGGTCATCAAACACCTTCCCAGTAAACTTCTTCTTGAAGTTGCTCACCAAGTGAAACATACATTCTCGATGTTCTACCTCTGGGAACACTTCCTTTACCCCAGTCATCACTGCCTGACCTGCATTTGTGCATATTGCCAAACCTAATGGTGATCCTATGGCCTGTTTAAGCAACTGCATGAACTAGATCCAGTTCTCATTAGTTTCGGAGTCAAAAACTCCAAAACAGACCGGATACATCCAATTATGGCCATCAACAGCGGTAGTAGTAGCTAGTTGCCCCTTAAACCTGCCTGTCAAGAAGGTGCTGTCCACTGCCAAGTATGGTCTGCACCCAACACGGAACCCCTCTATGCAAGGTTTAAAAGCAACAAAAATTCTTCTGAACCTGATTTTACCACTTATAGTATGATGACCAATCTGCACTATGCTACCGGGGCAACAACTTTCAACTTGTGCCTTAAACCTATACAGATTATTGAAGCTACTATCCCAATCACCATATAGTTGTTGCAAAGCAAGCAGCTTACCCATATAGACTCTTTTGTAGTGAATTTTGATCTTGTAGTGTTCTTTAAGCTTCGTTTGCAATTCATCTGCTCCGAGAGTAGCATCTTCTATGAGCCAATCCTTCACCTTCTCACATATCCAATGCTTAGTTGCATTCTTCACGTTCTTTTGTCTTTTTGTACTTGAACAATCATTATCAAAAGAATTTCTTTTCACCTACAAAATCAGAATATAAATAATTAGCTACAAGATTAGAATACAAGTAATTAGGTACAAAATCAAAAGATAAGTTTGAAACTTACCACTGCACTAACCAAATCATCCGTTGTAGAAACATGTATTCTCCATGGACAATCATCTTCATCTTTTCTTTTACAATAGGCTGTGAACCTATGTGGTGCACTCTTCTTTGTGTTAAACTCAAAATCACGTTTGACTGCATGTTGACGAATGGCCAACTTAAACTCAGCCATATTAGGATATCTTGATCCTACGGTCATTGGAGGGTCTTCTCTATCGTACTCAACATTTGGTGCATGGTTTGCCTCATGTACCTCCTCATCCTCCTCTACTTCGGCATCATTCTCATCCACATTCCCATCCTCATCCTCGCTCTCATCCACATTCCCATCCTCATCCTTGTCCTTCTCTTTATCAGAAAAAAGAACCAGATTTAAAGGTATAGGTTCTTTATCTGAATACATGTTCTCTTCATCAATACCAACATGCTCATTCTCGGGTATTGGGTTCCGAAGGTAACTATCATCATCTTGTGATGCTTTGTTGTTCGGTTGGACATGCACATCAGTATAATACTCAGTGATTGGTTTATATGGTTTAGAGGGATCACAATATTGAACGAACATTTGAACAGATTTTGTCTCCGAGTGTTTGTCAAACATTGTCATCAATTCTTGATCAGTTGTTATTTCTGGGAATGTGTTTAGAACCTCATCATAGTACCGAAGATGTGCAACTTCCAGATATCTTGTTGAGTACTCATCTATGATTGATGCAACCAAATCTTTATAGTTTGTCAAGTCTGAGTCAATAATCTTTTCTAGCTATTGAATTCTTTTCTAGCTGTTTTGGGGTTGGCAAGCAAACTTATGATCAATTTATAACTTGAATTGGGATCCATCCTGTATATGAGATATGCATTCATTAGCACTACTACTAACAATCAGACAAGCATCACAAATTCCATGGGAGCAACAACACAATGCTTACCCTTCTGGCCATGCCGACGATGCCGCACAACCAGAGCAACCAGAGCATGTACTCGCGCGGTGGCTGAACCCAGCAGTCGTCGATTCGACATTCGCGCCCAAAGCCGCAGTCCCGCCTGCCTCAGAGCTCGCAGATGGATGCACGGCCGCCGCAGCTTCTTCCTCCGCTGTAGTACATCCAAAGTATGAGCAATAGGAAACTAACAATAATCAGGCCAGAATACCTAGTTAAAGACTGCATCAGTATGGAGACATATATAATACAAGTTCAAAAATCACACCACTCTGGTTTAGACATTTACGTTTCTCCAACCTATGCAAACATCCATCTAACCTATGCAAACATCCATCTAACCTATGCCTTCAAGGTTCAGTTAAGCAAACATCCATCTAACCTAGGTTTTCAGTGGCGACTATCATAAATCCTAATCGCGCCTACAATCGAATCCGCGCCCAGTTCATCCGCCCAACAGAGACTAGGACGAACGGATCACTAGCCAAAGTAGGGAATTACGGCACCGAATCGAAGAATGGGAGGGGATGGTTGGACTACCTCGCGCGATTCCGCAAAATCCAGCGAGGCCGCCGCCTCCGCCGCGGGCGCCGCCTTCTGGCCCGACCTGCAGTGCCCCGCCTCCACCACGGGCGCCACCTCCACTGCGGATGCTGCCTCCGCCGCCCTCGCTCCGCTAGGGTTAGGCGCCGCCGTCGCTAGGTTTCTGGTCGGGGTCGGGTTTGGGTCAGGAGGAGAGCGAGGGGGTAGGGGTCGGGTTTGGGTCCGAGCGTTGCGTGCTCTTTTTTTTCTTCTTATTTTGCTTTTCCTTTCCAGTGATCTGCAAGGGCATATGAGTCAACACCAGAAAAATTTAACGGAGGAGCTGACGGATGCAACGGCAGACAAAATAAGGATGTCATCTAAATTTTTTGGTAAAAAAGGGACACGAAACTTGTAAAGGGCCAAGAAAGGTATCCAAATTTAAGAGAGGGCCAAGAACGGAATTCTCTCAAAGTTCTGATAGAACTCGGCCGGGAAACCATCAGGTCCAGGAGCTGTAATATGTTTCATTTGGAAAACCGCCTTTCTAACTTCCTCCTCTGAATAGGGTTTAGTAAGTAGGCTATTTTCCTCATCTGAAACTGGGGTATATCCTCTGTTCGGGACTCATTATCGGATTTATTACGGATGTGCATTTTGATATGAAAATTGCCATCCGTAACATCCAACACTTCCATGGTGTCGGTCCTGACGCCTAGTAGAATGCCGCCGGAGCGTCCATGAGGGGGCCGCGAGTACCACTCAAACTCTATACTGCCCGAAAGTCGGTTCAAAAGAGATTGTGAGAATTCACGTCTACCAGTCTCAGAAATAGCTAAGAAATCCAAATTATGGTCCCGAATACAACCAGCGAAGTGCAAGTGTTTAGCCAAGTCACCAAGACCTCTGCTATTTGCAAACATGCCATTCATCGGGAAACCATGGGGGATTTGGATAACTTGGTCCTTTTTCGGGATTTGTTAGCTGTAGATTTAGATTTCCGACCGGATGCTTTGAGACCGTCGTCATCCAAACCACCATCCAACACTTCACCAATTAGATGAGAATGAAGCTGACCATCTGATGTGGCAATCACTTCATCCTCATCATCATAGGTGGCTGACAACCCAGTCGAGACTTTAGGTATAAGCGTGAGACGGTCAAATTCCATATATCTCAAGACATTAGTTGAAACATGAACTTGAGATTGAGTATTACCGAGCTTAAAACCTACACTACACAGTTTAGAATGAATTGATTGCGGCGAAAAAGAAAGAAAAGACTTCGAATTCAAATCCATACCAGAATAGTCCAAGTTACACGCCGCCTTACGACGCATGGCCTTCGTCATGGAATCCTCATCTGTGACGGAAGCTCCATCCGCATCCACCCCGAACCTATCGCTGCGACGGGCCGGAGGAGTGAATGGCGTGACGGTGCCTCCGTCCGCACGCTATGAACCAAACAGTACAATCATCTCTCGTATATGAAGGAAGTTGCACAAGAATGCAACTCTGCATGTCTGTAAGACTCGGCGAGTGAATTCTCCTGGACACGAAATTGCTCCCCTTTTCCCGGGTCCAAATTCATGTCTTCCTCGCTAATTAACACACCCATCTCAATCTCAAACTACCGAGGAAGAAACACGGAAAAACAAAAGATGCCATCTCGATCGATCGATCTCTAACTCTAACTCAACTCATGGCAGCAGCAGCAACAGTTAGATAGGCCGGTACCTTGTGCGCTGCTGCGCTGGGCCGAAGAGGACATAAGAGGAGGGGCGCGGCGGGCGGGGGGCGGGCGCCGCGGGGGTGAAAAGCGGGGCGGTCCGGCGGGCCGTCTCCTGCTCCGGGTTCGCCCGTCCGTGACTGCATCGGCCGGCGGCGGGCGGCGGCGCTTCTCCTTCTCTGCGTCACTGGCTCACTGCGTCTCCAGGCAGTCGAGGGAAGAGGAAAAATGGAGAGGGGCAGAGGACGTATGCGTATGTGCAACTGCGCGACGTGCGCGTGCGTGGTGAGCGACAGAGCGAGCGAAACTGGGCTGAGATTGCATTTCCTTCCGTGCTGGGCTGGGCCAAATATGTACATATTTGTTTTCGCGTCAGAATCTTGCGTATTCATGTGAAGACAGGGGAATACCCCTGGCGCCGCCACTGTGGTGTATGCATTCAGAGTAGTTGCATTGGAGTATATACTTAGGAGTTTATATGTAAAAAAAGGGTGCAAGAATATCCATGCATAATAGCGATTAAAATCTCTCTTGTAGGTAGTGGTTTTACATGGTTGACATTCCCTGGATGCCCAGAGACCTTCCAACAACAGTTCGGACAATTTGATCAAGCACAATTTTCTCAGGATCAGAGCCAAAGCCAAAAGTTCAGAGATGAGCATCAAAAAGTTCATCACATTAGACAAGGAGATGTTGTTGTGCTGCCGGCCGGTGTCGTACATTGGTTCTACAATCATGGTCAAGCTCCAATCGTAGCACTCTTTGTTTTTGACGTAAACAACAATGCTAATCAACTTGAACCTAGACAAAAGGTAACTACGGATATCTAAAGATATGTCTAAGATTGTTAAGTGTTTAGCTAGTCTAGTAGGTTTAGTATGGTTCAAGAAGTGATTTGTGTATGATATCTTTTCTCTAGAAAAATTGTAGGAATTTTTGCTGGCCGGTGGTAGTAGGACACTCCAACAATACGTGAGTCAGAACATATTCCGTGGATTCAATTTCCAGTTGCTTGGTGAGGCCCTTGGTATAAGTGAACATATCACAAAGACTTTCAAATCAAAATGATCAAAGAGGCGAGATAATCAGTGTGAATCGGTCCCTTCAATTTCTTCAACCAATTGTGATACAACAACAAGAGCAGGAGTCCTATCCGCAGATTCAGTTCCAGGAAGACCAACAAAGGGAAGTGCAATCTCAGGTAGGTGAGTCTCAAATAGGACAATCTCAGATTTCGCAATCTGAGGTAGGGCAACCAACTTCTGGCTGCTGGAATGGTTTGGAGGAGAACTTTTGTGATCAGAAGCCAACTCTGAACATCGAAGTCCCCATTCGTGCCGATACATACAACCCACGCGCTGGTTGGATAACACGTCTCAACAGCCAAAAATTCCCCGTTCTTAACACCGTGCAAATGAGTGCTACGAGAGTAGACCTTTATCAGGTACTTATGATGTTACATTTTGACACATTCTTATCGGTATATCTTTTAAGATTTAAAAACTTGTCTACTATTATGTTTACTAGTGGAATTTGGTGCGGCGGCACGCCGCACCCGCTGTATTTAAAAATGTAGTAATTTGTTAGGATTTGTCAGCTATTTTGTCAAAAAATTATTAAATTGGAGTTGTCGAAATCCGTCGGAATTTGTCGTCAATTAAATTTTATCGAAATTTTCGAACATATATTTTTTTTGCCGTCACGACGCGTATGTTGTGTTCGAAAATGTCGTAGTCCGTTTGAATTTGTTGTTTTTTCCTAAATTTTCACTAATTTTGAAATGTGAAATTTGTAGTTAGAAGAAGAAGTACCGTTTTGTAAAAAATGTAAATTTGGAAATGGGCACATTCAACAATTGTTCGGATGTGAAAATTGTTGAAATTTGAAAGTAGTTTGCGTTTGAAAATTGTTTAGTTTTTGGGAAAACATACAAATTGGGAAGTTATTCTGATTTGTTTTCTTTTCACGCTTGTGAAATGGGCAGCTTTGGAAGATACTTTTTAAAATTTTGAAATATTCAATCTTTTGTTGGATTTAAAGAATGCTTTGCGTTTGGAAAATTGTTCGGACTTTAGAATTTGTTTGAATTGGGAAGCTATTCAGATTTGAATTGTTTTCACGTTGGTAGAATGGTTAGATGTAAAAATATATTCAAAGTTGTAAAATATTCTAATTTGAATTTCGGTCATATGACATAAGTAGTCATCATGTTAATCTTATTAATTTGTCACCAAGGGCGACACGCCGCACCATTTACGAAAATTCATCTGATGAAGATCAATTTTTTGTGTGCAGTTGGAAAACACGGAAGGAAAATTCCATCTAAAATTGATCTTAGTGGAATAAGTGTTGTTAAACAGTTGTCGCTATGAAATCGTTGTTAACTCGTCTTTCTAAGTTTCAATTTCGCACGGGTAGGGAGTAATAGTTTTTTAAGTTAAAGTAGCAAAACAAAAATTACATGGGTAAAAAGAAAATAGGGTGGAAAAATTGTTATTTCAATAAGCTTCATAATTAATTTTAAAAGGTTATATTAGCGTTTCTAAGTTTTTTTAAGTTGTGTAAGCATGGTAGCAAACGTATTAGTTGCAAAGATTACATTTTTGTGCAAATGTTGGTATATTATTCGTATTTTTCCTAATCACGTATTAGAAGTTATGCATTTTGTAATTTGCAGGTTTTTCTTTTCCTGTTATTATTCTAGCACTGACAGAGGGGACCCACATGTCTGGAAATTAATATTAGTAATTTTTGAAAGCATTTGTGAAAAAGAAAAAACGCTGACATGCGGGGCCCATGCGTCAGTGGCACGGGGAGCTAGGGCGGCTCTGCCGAATTCCGGCGAGGTGTCCGGCGAGCTCGCTCTGCTCGCTGTAGGACACGCGCTGAGCCGGAGTAGCGCGATTCGAGGGGACGGCGTTGCGGGGAAGCCGTAGCGGCGGAGCGCGGGACCAAATGGTCGCCGGCTCGCCGGCGGTGACCAAAAGACGGCGGCACCGGACGGAGAACAGGGGCACGGCGAAGGAGAGCACGGGGGAGGTCAAGAAGAAGCCCATCCGGACCGGCGTCACGCTAGGAGGTCGATGGAGAGGTCGGCGAGGCGAGGCCGGAGCGGAGCGAATCGAGCTGTAGGGCGCGACGGCCAGAGCTGGGGAAGGAAAACACGGCGGCGGCGATTCCGGCCGTTCCGGCACCCAATCTTCGGCGAGAAGGGAGAGGCAAGGACGGCGGAGCTTCATGCGTGCTTGAATTTGTCGGAGAAGCAGCGGTGCGGCGGGGGCGCGCGTCGGCGGCGGCGCGGGGATTCCGGCGTCGCGGGAGAAGTGAGAGGGAGGGGGGGGGGGAGCTCTGGACGGTTTTGCACAAAGAACCTTCGGGTTTGTCGTAATTTCATGTAGGTCCTTCTCCTCGTAGAACTGTAGACTGCGGGTTTGGTTTGTGGGTTTGTGAGGGGCTTTTTGGCAAAAGCGTCACGGAGGTGTTATGTGGATCGTCCGATCAGAAAGCGGCGGTGTGGATCAATGTACTGTAGAACACTGTTCAATTTCTACAGTAGCTACAGTAGACGGAGCGCGGAGAGGCCGCGGATTCGGCCGTCTTTGATATAGTTAGTAATTTACCAACTCATTTTAATTAATTGCGGAATGCCATTCTATCACCATTCTGGAACATTAATGCTCACAGTGTGATGTACATCATCCAAGGCCAGGCACGAGTTCAGGTGGTGAACAATCATGGTCAAAATGTATTCGATGACATTCTCGCCCGGGGCAACTATTAATCATACCACAAAACTATGTTGTTCTAAAGAAGGCCCAACGCGATGGATGCCAGTACATTTCATTCAAGACCAATGCAAACTCCATGGTTAGTCACATCGCAGGAAAGAATTCAATCCTCAGTGCCCTTCCTGTTGATGTCATCGCCAATGCGTATCGCATCTCCAAGCAGGAAGCCCAAAACCTCAAATACAACAGAGGAGAGGAGTTTGGTGCCTTCACTCCTAAATTTTCTCAAAGTGGCTTCAAGAGAGCTCAAATTGGATTGGAGTAATGGGTGGATAAGCTAGTATAGTAAAATAAAGACATCAAGAAAAGTGTGTAGCACTTTGAGGGTTCCCTATATGTTCATCCTAACAATATATGAATAAATAAAGTTTATGATGTTTGGTATGTGTATCCGTCATGGAAAAGAAAACTTTCAAAAAATTAAGGCACTAAAATTTCTTAATTTTTGTCAAAATGAAAGTTTATTTAGTTATAATATCTAGTTATGAAGAAGTGAGCCCATCTCACTTGGTTAGGGAAGTGGATGTACACCCCAGCCACCCAGGTTCAAATCCCCACGGACGCATATTTGGTTTCTTATTATTTCAAAACAAAAACCGATGTAGGGGCTTCCCCTACCGCATTCGTTTAAAAAGATCTAGTTATTCACTTACTAGGTTGGCGATTGGATTACTTTCTTGTGTTATGATCGATCATTGATAGAGTTCACAATTCATACATTTTTTCGGATGTATCATACTATCATCCATCAACCACAGTCTAATTGGCTTGTCCCGAAGCTCTAGGAACCAATACTCTCAGTCGTTGGGAAATTCTTCATCACACAGACATGATCAAAGTTGTGGTAGTGGCATTTTTCATAGTCATTTTGTTTGTAAATATGCATGTGCATGATACCAAGAAGAGTAATTTGTCCATTTCCTGACATACCTTGAGAATTTGTCACCCTGTGTTGGTTTAAGTACATTCGGTTTCGATGATATGGAGCTGCAGGTATTTGCATCTCAAATATGACCCTGTATGTGTTAATTTTTACTAATGCACATGTTTACTGTGTCATTGAACTTTTGGAATGAATGAATGGTTTCTTTGCCAGAGCTTCCTACTGCAACTAGGTTCTATTCAGAGGCAACACCGTGACTAGAGCTTGATGTGTCCTTTTTTGCTTTTGTCTATTAATCAAGAAAGATGATCCCAGCTGTTCATTAACCCGACTGCTCATAAGAGTCGTGCATGGTATCTCTTACTCGGCAGTGTGGCTCCGGTCGTTATTTGCACCACTGTGCTCGTCCACATGGTCCAAATGAACCCACGAAATCTGATTTGAGGAAAAATGGAAAATTACTCAGCTGATGATTAGACACTCCCTATAACAAAACAAAAAAGTGATGCTTAATCATGGTATTTAAGCATAAATCAAGTCAAAAGGGCAATTCACATTAAATTAACAATTCCACAACATTTAGGGGCTTTTAGAACATTTTTATACGTTAAAACAAATATGGATGCCAGGAACACTCTTATCAAAGGAGACACATCTATTGGGAGCGCAAGTCCTCGTCTCATAATTTTGAGTCACCATATGGCCTCGCAACTGATGGTCCAACAGTTGATGACTCAAAGTCAGTCCACGCTACGTTTGAGAATCAAACTTTTTTTTAGAAATGGGGTGAAGCCCCAGCCTCTGCATCGAGTGATGCATACGGCTCGTTATTATCAGATTATTCAAGTATCAAGTATCAAGAGCTTACATCTCAACGATCACATAAGGTTGAGACATGTATCAACCAGCGAAAAAATGACAACATACTCTCAACTACTTGATTGCGTGGATCACACGTTCGTTGGGAGACCACAAGAGTAAGGTATGAAGCAGTGTAGCAGCAGTTTCGCTCAGTATGAAACAAGGTTTAATCGACCAGTAGGAGTAAGAAATCACTTATGAACGCTGTTGGTGGCGGAATATGGCACGGCGCAACACCAGGGAATCCGGCGCCGACGTGGAATTGCACACAACACAATCAAACTACTTTGCCCCAACGAAACAGTGAGGTTGTCAATCTCACCGGCTTGCTGAAAACAAAGGATTAAACGTATGGTGTGGAAAACAGTAGTAAATTGCAGAGAATGAAAAGGAACAATGTTTGCAGTTGGTTGTATTATCAGTGTAAAAGAATGGACCGGGGTCCACAGTTCACTAGTGGTGTCTCTCCATAAAAGATAACTAACATGCTGGGTGAACAAATTACAGCTGGGCAATTGACAAAATATTGAGCGCATGACAATGCATATATATGACATGATGATTACTATGATATTCATGTGGGCATTACGACAAAATACATAGACCGTTATCCAACAGCGTCTATGACTAATAATCCACCGCCAGGTTGTCATACCGAGTTCCCCGTTGGTATTAAGTTGCAAGCAACGGATAATTGCATTAAGTAATGTGCGTAATGTAAACAAATGCATTAGACCTAACGGCGCACCCTTAAGCTAAGCATCGGTTATTTTATCCCTAGTGGCAACAGCACATCCACAATCTTAGAAGTTATTGTCACTCTCCCAGATTACCGGAGGCATGAACCCACTATCTAGCATAAATACTCACTCTTGGAGTTACAAGCATCTACTTGGCCAAAGCATCTACTAGTAACGGAAAGCATGCAAGATCATAAATAACATATAAGATAGATTGATAATCAACTTGACATAGTATTCAATATTCATCGGATCCCAGCAAACACAACATGTAGCATTACAATAAGATGATCTTGATCATGATAGGCAGCTCACAAGATCTAAACATGATAGCATAAAGTGGAGAGACAACCATCTAGCTACTGCCATGGACCCGTAGTCCAAGGATGAACTACTCACGCATCACTCCGGAGGCAGGCATGGTGATGTAGAGCCCTCCGGTGATGATTCCCCTCTCCGGCAGGGTGCCGGGAAGAGCTTCTGAACCCTCCCGAGCTAGGGTTGACGGCGGCGGCGTCTCTGGAACTTTTCGTGGATAATGGCTCGGGTATTTAGGGTTTTCGCGTCGGGAGGAATAAATAGGCGAAAGGGCGGCGGCTGCGAGCCACGTGGGCCCCACACCACCCCACGGCGCGGCAGGGGGGCCCGCGCGGCCCCATGGTGTGGGTGCCACGTGGCTCCCCTCCGTCTCTCCTTGGACTCCGTGTTCGTGTTGGAAAAATAGGAGGTTCTGTCCAAGTTTCGTCCAATTCCGAGAATATTTCCAGACTAGCTTTTCTGGAATACAAAAACAGCAGAAAACAGGAACTGGCACTGTGGCATCTTGTTAATAGGTTAGTCCCAGAAAATGCATAAAAATGCTATGAAGTGTATATAAAACATGTAACAATTGGTATAATATCAACATGGAACATCAGAAATTATAGATACGTTTGAGACGTATCAAGCATCCCCAAGCTTAGTTCTACTCGTCCTCGAGTAGGTAAAACGATAAAAACAAAATAATTTCTGAGGTGACATGCTACAATCATAATCTTGATCAAATAGTATTGTAAAGCACATGTTATGAATGAAGTGATCCAGGTCAATGGTCTATAGTTTGCTAGCAAGTAGATAATGAGCAAACAACTGAATCATATAAGCAAAAACTTTTCATGAATAGTACTTTCGAGACAAGCATCAAAGAGTTTTGCATAAGAGTTAACTCATAAAGCAATAGATTCTAAGTAAAAGGTATTTAACCAACACAAAGGAAGATTTAAGCTTCAGCAATTGCTTTCAACTTTCAACATATATATCTCATGGATATTTGTCAACACAAAGCAATATAATAAGTGCAATATACAAGCATATAAAAATTGTTGCACCAAAGTTGACACTAGTGTTTGCTTCTAAGATAGAAAGAAGTAGGAAAACTGACTCAACATAAAAGTAAAAGAAAGGCCCTTCGCAGAGGGAAGCAGGGATTAAATCATGTGCTAGAGCTTTTTAAGTTTTTGAAATCATATAGAGAGTAAAAATAAGTTTTGAGAGGTGTTTGTTAATTGTCAACGAATCAGAAAATGGAAAGTACAATATGACCCCTGCCAACCAGACTTTTAAGAGCGGCTCCCATGAAGGACGTTATTTCTACCAGCAAGGCAGATCATCCCTCTTTCTCTTTTGTTTACACATGCAGATATTTCACTGTTTGTCATTGCTTGACTGATAAATCAGGGCAAAAATGTGAAGAGAATTAAGCGGTTAAAGTTGTAATTAATTGGGACTGGGCACCCCATTTGCCAGCTCTTTTTGCAAAATTAATGGATAAGCGGATGTATATGCCGCTAGTCCGGTGGTAAAGTCTGTTTGACAGTTGACATAAAGACATCCACCCCGTCCTCATGAGCTTGGTAAACATTGACACAAAATAGGAGTAATAAAGTTTGAATAGTTTAAAGGTAGCACATGAAAAATTTACTTGGAATGGCAAGGAAATACCACATATAGGTAGTTATGGTGGACACAGATGGCATGGATTTTGGCTCAAGGTTTTGGATGCACGAGAAGCATTCCCTCTCAGTACAGAGTTTAGGCTAGCAAGGTTATTTGAAGCAAACACAGGATATCAACCGACACAGCAAGACTTATATGAAAACATATTGCAAGCATTATAAGACTCTACACTGTCTTCCTTGTTAACCAAACCCTTTTACTAGAAAATATCTAGACCTTAGAGATACCAATCATGCAAACCAAATTTCAACGAGCTTTACGGTAGTTCTTCATTAATAGGTTTTAACTACATGATACAAAAGCTTAAACATGAACTACTTGATAACTCAAAACAATTGACAAGTATCAAATTATCCAATACAGTGATCTACAAGAATATGTAAGCTTTTTCCATTATACCATCTACCACATGCAACATTTTCTGTTCCAACCAAACACCAATCAATTTATTTCAACATAAACTCTCCAAACAATTATAAGTGAAGCAAGAGAGTACTTTCTTTAAAAGAACTAACAGCTCTGAATAAGAGATGCATGCAAAACAGGAGCTAAAAGCATAGCAATAGCTAGATAAGAATACTCAACAAGTATAAGTGAAGAATAGGAGTATTCATATGAAAAAGCGGAGCGTGTCTCTCTCCCAATCAAGAATGCTGGGGTCCAATCAAGTTGACCATAAGAAAAATAAAATACTGAAAATAAAAGCACACAGACGCTCCAAGTAAAGCACATATGATGTGAAAGAATTAAAATATAGTTTCACTAGAGATGACCTGATAAGTTGCTGATGAAGAAGGGGATGCCTTGGGCATCCCCAAGCTTAGACGCTTGAGTCTTCTTGAAATATGCTGGGGTGATCCATGGGAGCATCCCCAAGCTTAAGCTCTTCACTCTTCTTGATCACATTATATCATCCTTCTCTCTTGACCCTTGAAAACTTCCGCCACACCAAACTCAAGTAATTCTCATTAGAGGGTTAGTGCACAATCAAAAACTCACATGTTCTATAAGGACACAAACATGACCGTTACTTTTAACATTAACTACTGCCACTGATGTTATGTGAAGCTCTTCACCCTAAAAAAGAATTCCACTCAACACTAGTAAAAGAGAGAATGCGAAAAATAAAAGACAGAATCTGTCTAAACAGAACAGTCCGCAAAGACGAATTTTTTCGAGGCACTTACGTTGCTCAGATCGAAAAACTTTAAACTAACGAAAGATGCGTACATATCTGAGGATCACGCACAAAAATTTGCAGATTTAAATAATTTTTCTGTGATTTTACAGAATTAAAACGGTGAACAGCAGAAATCTGTTCCTGCGCAGAAATCCAAATCTAGCATCATCTTCCTATTAGAGGCAATACTTGGCACAACAATGCGATAAAATAAAGATACAAAGGAATTGTTACAGAAGTAAACAACTCCTTGACTCAAAAAGAAAAGAAAAATTGCAGAAATAAAATAATGGGTTGTCTCCCATAAGCGCTTTTCTTTAACGCCTTTCAGCTAGGCGCAGAAAGTAAGAATCAAGTGTTTCCAAAGACATTAAAATCTCCCAACCTTTCGGGGGGTCATCTTTTTTGATCGGGAAGAAGAACCTCCGATTGATAGGAGCATTAAATTTCATAAACCCATACTTTGCATTGATAAAACCCCCATTACTCTTTAAAAAGGATCTCCCTAAAACAATATGGTTGGGAGATTTTGCAAGGATCATGAAATTCACAGGGATGGTCTTATTTTGAACAGTGACCATAATATCATTAATAATCCCTATGCTTCTTGTGATTGTTCCATCAGCATGAAAATGAAAAACAGGGTAATCAACCATATTATCAAATTTTAATAGATCATAAACCATTTTAGGCATGATGGACATTGTTGAACCAAGGTCACAGTAGGCACGAAACTTTTCATTACCAATATTAATCTCAATGAATGGTTCCCAATCATTTTTAGCTCAACTAAAGGTTGTTCTTTAAGATTATGGCTCAGAGTTAAATTATCAATTGACTTTTCTATTTTATCCAGCTTAGTGAATATCCCAGTTTCGTCCACCATTGGTATCTAGAGCATGTTGGTAGAGCAAACCACTATAATGCGTTAGGATGCTACCGAAATCTCTTTCTCTCATGTTGTGGCTGTAATAGGCATGTTGAAACTGTATTACATGTTATAGTATCTTCAGTGGCTCGTCTCACGTTCCAGGGGCAGTGTTATGGGACACTGCATTTTGGGTCACAGGTTTATAAATGTCAAAAAATTCTATTTTTTTTTGGATATACACCAGGACATTTAGTATTAGCACAAAAACTTTCACGGAGAAAATATTTTTTATGTCCTGTGTAAAAAGACAAAAAATGTCTTGTACAAAGTCATTTTGGAACGCCCGGATTTGTCTTTTTTACAGAACCCCCAAAAAATGTATTTTCTTCGCGAAACTTTTTGTGCTAAGATAAATGTCTTGATATATACGAAATTTTATTTTAAAGTTTTTGACATTTTAAAAATTATTTTTTGAGCAGCGGGTGCATCTGCACCCATGACTCGGATTTCCACAGAGTTATGTATATCTCAGCTACGTTCAAATGATGTGGCAAAAACCTGGACAGTGATAGGGATGTATGACACTCAATCGCGTATAGAAATCGGGGAATTGGGGGCATGCTCCTGTAATCGAAATTAAAGTGTTCTAGCCTATAAGCTTCAACGTGACACTGTTAAGAGAAATAAGGCATCATCGTAAGCATAGTCAAGGACTCGCCACACATAGATTGTAGTAGAAACAAAGTGTGACACCGTTAGTACAAATGGAGCCCAAAATGGTTGAGGCCACCCATGCACGACAATCGATATGTCTTGCATGTTTGGAGCGCTTCACAGTAATCTAGGTTACACTACACGGTTCTTAAAAGAACACTTCAATGTATACTGATCTGGAGAGCCAAATTCGGTATGCGTATGCAATACTTCTCTTTCGTAGCTCGACTGGCTCCAGAAGTTTATGGACTGTACGGGCAACAGGCGTGGCTTCCCCAAGAGGCTAAGACGTAGCCAAGAATAGAGGGGTGATGTTGCTCTTATTCACGATACCACTCATTCCCAGACCAAGTTGCATATATACTAGCGAGATTGATGCAAACAATTACTAGTACTAGACGGCAAGCTAAACTAGCTGCTCCAATTTTGGGCAAAAGAGCTAGCAACATCTATTCACTATATTATAGTCTAATGTAAGGGCCAGTTAAGTGGCCTTGGTGTAGCCAGCAAAGTAGTAGTACTCTCACACACATCATATTCAGATAAGTATTTCTGAAATCAGTAACTTATTCAAGTGAAGGTACTGGTTTGAGCCGATTTACCTGCAACCGGTCTTCTCTGGACATGGGCCGTAAAGATGTCCATTGGGCAAGGTAAAGTTATGCCCAACTCAAGCACATGAATTTTGCATGCTTCTTTGCAGGCTAGTGATGACAAATGATCAACAGGTCTGGCAAGTCCTCTGTGCACGCAAATAAATCCGGAAAGTAAGAATTGCAAATGCATCCTGACAGGAAAACGCTAGGTCTGTGCCATCATTTAGAAATGGATTAAATCATTTCTATATACAACACTTATAGTAGACATACACCTTGCTAGCTAGACAGCTAGAGACCATATAGCTTGTCGGTATAGCGGTGATCTGAAAGTGTAACAGGCCCGATAAGGACATACTCCAACTCAATGTATCTGAACCAGCACATACAGTTATGAGAGAGTACAAGCGGGAGAGGAGAGACGCATCGTAACAGAAATCCAAAGGATCATGTGCATGGCGTACAAGATAAGAACGAGGTGCTTGTAGTCCCTCTAGCCCGGTTCAATAAACTTGCCAGTGTTTAGTAGCCGACAGCTCCAACACTTATCACCCATAGCTAGTAAGGTGCCGACGCATCTCCAGACTTCGTGTTGCGCTCATTCCTGATACCACCCATTCCTAAACTAAGTTGTATATATGCTGGCTGAGACTGGGAAAATCATGCAAACAACTACCGGCTCCAGTTGGCAAGTTAAGCTAGCGACTCAAATATTGGGCACAAGAGCTAGCAACACCTCGAAATACCATATGTTTTTTTTTTTTTTTGAAGCTCGACTGTAGGGCAACCGCCCCACAGCATTTTCCATTTTCCAAAGCAGTACATAAGTTACAAAGAACTAAAAGAAGCTACTAACTATATACAAACTCTGAGGCAATCGTACCAACCATGCTAGGAAACTCTGAAAGCCACTGTCCACTGAACTTGCAAACGTACTGCCTACAAAACAACCAAACGTGCTGCCTACAAAAAGTACAACCACTAAGGCAGAGCTTCTAACCAAGCCAAAAAACTCTCAGCATATTTCGATCTGATCCTGTACCTAAGCAAGGACATATCATGGATGAAGCCACCCTTCCATCTCCCAAAAGTAGGTCTTTCATTTCTGAAAATAGCTCCATTACGCTGCAGCCAAATATGTCGACATGCCACTATCAGAACTTCCATGAAGAATACATGGCCAAAACTTTTCCTTGCTCTATTTATGATTGTTTGTAGATCATCCGCAGCTGGCCACTCAATCTGTAGGTAATTCCAAACACGCTGACTAAAGTTGCAAGTGAAGAATAAATGTTGCCTATCCTCGTAAACTCTCAAAGGACAAAGAGCACAGCAGTAATCTTCTGTCACATTCCAATGCCTGCGCTTAAGTAGATCTTTCGTATTTAGTCTATCTCGCAACAGCAGCCAAGCAAATACTTTGTAGTTCATGGTGCAGCTCGAACTCCATACCGAACTGTATGCCTGTGGCACAACCAAATGAGCATGAATGTGATCATAGAACTTTTTAGCTGTATATCTTCCTCCCCAGCAATACGACCACACATCCTTACCATGGTTTCGCTGTATATCTTCGGTGGATTATCAGCCAACAAAATCTGAAGCTCTCCCATTTCAGCAAAAGCATGACTAGACAAAGGTAGAGCAAACAGAGAGGAGATCTCATCAGCTGCAGCATAAACAGAAGCCGCCGAACTTTCTTCATTAAGTGCAAAAGAGCATAGCCTAGGAAACCTAGCCTTCATGGTAGTAATCCTTCCATTTAGTTTCCAATTATCTAACCAGAACATGAAAGTATCTCCAGAGCCCTGTTGCACAAAAGAGACCCCTCTAAAATTATCAACTAGCTTCATTATATCCCTCCACCAAAAAGAACCTCTCAAATTATCTGCATGGGGAACCTTGTTGTCATAGTAAGCATTCCAGATTAGGTCAACCCAGGGAGTATTCACTCGATTATAAAACTTGTCCAGGAACTTAATTAGCAAGGCCGCATTTTTCTTTTGGAAATCCACGACACCTAGACCACCCTTCTTCTTCGGATTGCAAATTAAATCCCAAGCAGCCAAGGACTGTTTAGGCATCTCCAGGTTATCTCTCCACAGGCATTGCCGCAGAATACGATCTAGCTGCTTGGTCAGTCCGGGTGGCAAATTCAAGGTACAAAGAAAATGCAGCGGCATCGAGGCTAAAGCAGAGTTTATCAACTGCAAACGAGATCCTTGGTTCAGGAAACTGGAACTGGCTGCTAACCTCCTCTCCAAATTACAAACCAGTGGCATTAACTCAGTAATAGTGGGTCTAGTAATCCCCAAGGGCAACCCTAGATAGGTAAACGGCAAGGCTCCAACCTGCAGCCGAATGCATCAGCCAACTGTTTCATATGATCAGCAGCCACATTAATGGGCACCATGGAAGATTTACTATAATTAATTCTGAGACCAGTGGAGAGTGTAAACTTTTGGAGAGCATCTTTTAAAACTTCTAGCTGGGCAACATCCGCTTGCATGATCAACAAAGTGTCATCCGCATACTGAATAATAGGAAAATCTTTATCATTGGTCTCAATGGGTAAATTGATATTACCTTGCCTCAAAAGGACATTTACCACAGCTTGCAGCAACTCAGAGCCAAGAACATATAGTAAAGGAGAAAGGGGTCTCCCTGCCTTACACCCCTCTTACAAACAAATTGCTTCCCTGGGACACCATTAAGCAAAATAGCAGATGAACCAGTAGACAGCAAAGCTAAAACCATGTCTAACCACTTCTGATTAAACCCCTTATGCTTTAGAACCTGAATAATAGCCTCATGCTCAATTGTGTCAAATGCTTTGGCAAAGTCAAGCTTTAGAATGATGATAGGCTTTTTGGAAACATGGCATTGATATAAATACTCAAAAGACCAGGCCATGCAATCCTGGATGGTTCTTCCTCGAATGAAACCATACTGATTCTTGTGTACACACTTCAAGATTACATTTTGCAACCTATTTGCCAACATCTTTGTAATAAATTTAAGACATACATTAGTTAGCGAGATAGGCCGAAAATCATTAACCTCCACAGGCACTGCCACTTTGGGGATCAAAGTAATATAGGACCCATTAATATTCTCCAACTTAAGCGTACCCTCATGGAAATTTTTTGCCATCTTATAAAAATCAGACTGAATAATCTGCCAGCATTTTTTCAGAAATAGACCGTTAAAACCATCCGGCCCAGGGGCCCTGTCCGGAGGCATGGCAGCCACCACTTCATCCATTTCTTTTTTATCAAACGGCCCGTCAGCATGTCCAGCCCATCAACGGTATCAATAATACTAGGCAGGTCAAATTGCATTTTAATCTCGTTGGACTGACCCATACGGTCCTTGTAACACGTCCACAACATTGCTGCCATTTCATGATGGTCAGAAACCTCCCTGCCATCACTTGATTTCAGCATAGAAATAGTGTTTCTTCGATACCTCTCCGTAGCCATGGCATGAAAAAACTTTGTGTTTTCCTCCCCTTGCTTAATCCAACGAATTGTGCATCGTTTCCTCCAGTAGTTACACTCAGCCGAGAGCAAATCATTGAGATGAAGTTTAACAACCTTCCTGAAGTTGAATTCAGCTCGAAAGAGGGGTCTATGTTCTTCAAGGGAATCAAGGACAAACATGACCTTATTACACTGCTCCACCAAGGCTTTAATTCTAGACAAACTCACTTTCCACCTTTTGATATCAAATCTGAGACTTTTTAATTTGTCAGCTAAAATAGCAGAGGGATGAGACTTGTTGGACACTTTAGCCCAAGAAGCAGAGACACAATCTTTGAAGCCAGGCATATCTACCCAATAATTCTCAAAGCGAAAGATTTTGGCCTTTGGAATATTTGTATCAATATTTACCACACATGGTACATGATCTGAACCAATTTTCGCTAGAGGGAACACAAGAGAGTTAGGGTAATCTGAGATCCAGTTGGCACTCGTAAAGAACCAATCAAGCTGCTGTAAAAGAGGGGATTGTTGCATATTAGACCAGGTATAGGCCCGTCCTTTTAAAGGGAGTTCAAGCAGACCAAGATGCCCAATTATCTCATTAAAGATAAACATATCATTTTGATTCCCGCCCGGTTTATTTCTATTCTCATGTGACCGAATAAAGTTAAAATCCCCTAACAATAGCCAATTAGCAGTGGATGGGATACTCATATTATATAACCATGACACAAAGGTATCCCGATCCACACCTTGACAGGGCCCATAAACCGACACCATTGTCCAGCTAGAATTGTTATGCACAGATGTGAACTGAATAGAAACAGAGAAACGCTGCACCTCAATCAGCTGACCAAAAAATACCGAAGAATTCCAAAGAACGATAATACCTCCCGACGCCCCCACAGACGGAGAGAAAGCAAAGCAGTCAAATCTCTTCGGGCAAAATTTACGAATAAATTTCCAGTCAAAAGTTTCACATTTCGTCTCTTGCAAACAGATAATTGCGCATTCACTTTCATCAATTTTCGCTCTAACTTCAAGCTGCCGATCTTCTGCATTTAAACCACGTACATTCCAACATAGAACCTTCCACTTTCTCAAATTAGACTGACTCATTTATCACAGTTCAAAGGTTCAGACGCTGGATCAGCTTCAAGCTGGCCCTCAGTAAGCTTGCTTGGAGCAATTCCAAGCTCTCTTCCCACCCTTTGCATGACACTAATTGGAGTCGGTGGATAGACATGTTGGTGCTGGTACTCATCATCGTGCTGGCTCTGTTCTTCGTGATGTTGAACAACCAGAAGCTTGGCCCTCGGCCTTTTTTTCGGACGAACAGTTTCAGAAACCGGGGATTTGGGTTTGAATCCATCATTTTTCAAGGAGCTGCGAGTGAAATGACGGACAGGAGGGTCTACAACTGTCTTATTTCCCCGGTGCCCTTTCCCTTTGCCAACTAGGATGGACGAAATTGGAGAAGCAGCAAAAGCTGGAGGAAGTAGGTCAGACGTTTCAGTAACAGAAGTGTCAGGTTTATCAAAACAGAGAGCCCGAGCAACTTGCCGAGGTCTAGCAGGAGACACAAAGTTTCTTTCAACAGCAGTGTCATCATCTTCAATGTAACTGATCTGGAATCCCGGCTTCTCATCAAATGCAATAGACCATGAGCGCTTGGAAAATTCAAAAGGAGCAAGTGGCTGCAGCGTTATTGACAGTGGAACCCTATGAGTCCAGAGTTCAGGCATCATAGATGAAAACAAGCGTGCTCACTGCATCTCTGGCGGTAACTCTGGTCCAAACACAGGTAAAACAACACCAACCTGAATAAAATCATCGACAACCAGGGCTGCTGCACATAAGGAACAATGGCCAAGTTCTTCTCTTGGATCTCTACAAACACCTCTTCATGAACTGAAGAAGTTGATTGATTCGAATGGTCCAAGACCATCAAAACCTGAACCTGATCATCTTGTAATTGCCCTGCATTGCCCTCTACCTCTGTCATAACACCTTGTTGCTGCACATGATTATGGTTGATAAAACGCACGAACACATTGTTCAGAAGCTGATAAGAACCATGTTGAACTATAGAAAGCCTAGCACTAGCACTCGTAAGCTGATATAATCCAACCCCGAACAAGGTAGGCTGATATTCCACTACATGTCTGTTCAGAGGACCGACCAAGAAGTCGTGAACCCGATCCCTCCAGAAATCTTCTTGGCCCGGTGGTGGCACCGGTTCCACAATGGCAATGCAGAAGGCCTCATGCTGAGGTCGCGGTCCCCCATCGATGATTGTCGCCCAATCTGCAGCAGGTACAGTAGGGGAGAGGTGGGTCTGCGGTGAAACAGAGGGCAGCTGGATCGAGACAGAGTCCCTTTTAGGAACCCAACGCTTAGATTTTCTAGCCAAAAAAACATGGCATGCTTTCTGTTTATGGCCGTAATGAAAACACTCTCGACATCGAAGACTGTTAGTACAATCAGTTCTGTTATGACCCATGGACAGACATCTAGAACACTCCCAGAAACGGAAAGCTATGTCGTCCACAACCTCCAGAAGCCCATCGAGCCCATCGTCAATACACAGACTGACAGTTGGAGCTAGATCAAATTCAGAGTCTGAAATCAAAGGTTCTTTACTCTGGACTACAGAATCGACCTTTTCCTCAACCACTACATGCTCTTGATAACCCTTGCTAACTTTCTGTTGACTCTGATCCATAGAGGAACCAGATGTGCTAGGCTCATCAGCTTTTGCAGGTTGGCAGGAGTATCCAGCACACGCTCCATATGAGAGCACCGATGCAAAAGACAAAGAACGCTTAACTTTGTTGACAGGTTGCCGTTGCAAAATAGAACGAGATGGCTTGTGCTTCAGAGCTTGAAGTGCAATGTCAGTTCTCCTCTTACTCGGGCTAACCAAAACCCATTCACTGTTACATTCCTTTTGCCAAAGAGAGAATTCATTCTTCCAATTAGGACCCGCATTGCCCCAAGTATGGAAATAGCATTTGAACTGCGGGCAGGAGTAAGAACGTAAAGCATGCACGAAGAAACCCACTGACCTAGAGGAAACTGAAAACCTGAACACACGGTCACGAAGAAGATGAACATTCAGATCATCACAAAGACCACCAATGCAGGACTCTAGGGCCAGACTGACAGAATTAGAATCCAGTTTGAACTTAGCTCTGCCAAAAGAAACAACTAGAAGGAAATGGTTTGATTTGCCCAGGGGATGAACCGTTGAACCAAATGTACGTTTAACATCTGAACTGAACCTTAAGCCGCTTGAAAAATCCAATCCCAGAGACAGAGAATCATGCACTGCCGAACTCAGTGTCAGTGCCGCCGGATCAACATTGTTTTCAGGAAAAGAAACAGATTCCGACGGAGATAGCACACCTGCACCGACCCTTGCCGAATAACAGGGGAACAAAATCTCAGATCCAGGGCTAACCCTCTCACCATATTCTAGACGCCGGCCAGCAATCGTCGTTCCTTTGGCGTTAACGAGAGCGATCCACTCCTTGGACGCCCATAACTTGAGCGCACCATCATATGACTTCTGGCGCCCGCGATCTTGGTCCTTTTCGGTGGAGTAGGTAGCCTTCCACCTCCATGAAGGTGGGATCGTCATGGAAGGGGTGGGGGATGTAGAGAGGGGTGGGCGCCGGCGCCAGGGCGACGTCGGCGGTGGGGAACGGGCCTAAGCCCTCACCACGCAAGCAGCAGCTCCGGAATCAAGGGCGCCGGCCGCCGGTGGTCAGCGCCGCCGGTGGAGCTTCCATAGCTGGGTGAGCGAGTTGTATCAGATTTTGGAACATAAAGGCTTCCCGAAAGAATGGGTAGACATGGTAATGAAAAAATAATACAAAAATATGTTTTAGACATTATGCACATTCATATGTAAACATATGTATTTAGACATATTTTAATGTAAATGTCATTCTTTTTAGTCCGAATTTAAACAACATGTGTAAGACCTTAAACGGAACAAAGGGAGTGGATAATTTATATACAAAACGATGCAAGTGCCAATTAAGTGATCTTGATGTAGCCAGGTAAGCAGTAGTACTCTGACACAATGCATGAATAGCTCTCGCATCACAAATTCATTTAAGTCATTGCACTGATTTGATTTTGAGCTGATTTACCTGCAGCTATATATTCTTCTCGGTGGCCACAAACTTGCCCATTTGGCGAGGTAACGTCATCTCCAGCTCGAGCACTTGAATTTTCCTGAATTGATGGCACACATTTTGCCCGCTGCTTGCTAGCAGTCCAGTAATAGTAGATGATCAACCGGCCAGGTCAGTCATTTGGTTCCGGAACAGGCAAATCAATCCAGAGAGTAAAAATTACTGCTTTGTGCCTTCATATTGAAACGGAGCCACACGACAAACCCAAAAAATATCGTGCGTGTTCTTTGCCAAGTGTCCTCCGTTCGTGGTACTCAGCAAACGTCGCTCTCCGTCACGGCTCTATCGGCCCGGCTGACAGGGGCACTTGGCCTCGTCGCTTGCCGAGTATTCCCGTTTGCCGAGCGTTTTTTGGATTGTTTGCCGTCCACCAGCTGTTTTCCGAGTGCACTATAGGCCGACACTCGGCAATAGCGTCTTTGCCGAGTGTTTTCTGGAGCCACACGGTATATAGGCCCATTGTCGAGTGGCCCTTATTTTGGCCCTCGGCAAATAGACAGTACCATCTTGTTTTTTTTTCCCAGTAGTGTGCCGAAATCTCCTTTTCTCATGCTAAAACTGTATGACATGTTGTAGTATCTTCAATGGCTCGTCTATTGTCATGTTCTAGCTGGGGTAGTATTATGTATATCTAATATCTCAACTACGTTCAAATGTTGTGGCAAAAACCTGGTCGGAGATTGGGATGTATGACACTGAGGGCCTCTTTGGTTCAAAGGAATTTCCAAGGAATTTCATAGGATTTCAATCCATAGGAATTTTTCATATCGAGTCCATTTGGTTTAAAGGAAGAATCCTCCAAAAAAATTATGGAATGCTTTCCAACACTAAAATCCCATAGGAATTCTAGCAAGCAGCTGGACCTCATGGAAAAATACTATGAGTATATGACAACTATGACTTGTACCCAACTCTATAAAAAAATCCGGTGTTTTTCCTGTTTTACAACCAAACAGCTAGTGTGACTGGTTGCGCGTTTTCATTTCCCATAGAATTCTAATTGTTATGACATTTTATTCTTGCGTTTTTCCTATTCCCGTGATTTTCAATTCATGTGAACTAAAGATGCCCTAATCGGGTATCAAAATTGGGGGGGACTAGGGGCATGGTCCTGTTTTAAAGTATTCTGGCCATTAAGCTTTAACGTGACGAGAACCACCAGCGATCTGGCATCTGCTATATGCCTATATGGGGTTCTTGTGCTCCATTGCGTTGCAAGCTAGCTGCCTGGTTATTCATCAGAAACAGAATATGGACAGCTGATCGCCTCGCCCGGAAAGGTTTGCCGCATAATGAAAAATGCTCCTTTTGTAACACAAATGAAGAGGACGCCCAGCACCTGTTCATGGGCTGCGCTATAAGCAACATTATATGGAGCAAAGTGCTAACCTGGGCCAATCTTCAAACGCTAATACCCACTACTAGCACCTCCCTTCAGAACTGGTGGCAAGAGACAAGGAAAAGAATTGCAGGAAAGAAGCAGAAAAAGTTTGACTCAATTGTTATGTTAACATCTTGGTCGCTCTGGAAGGAAAGGAACAACCGCGTCTTTTCGATCAGATTAGAAAGGAGGCAGAACAATGGAATCTTGCGAGCAAAGGCCGCCTTTTCTTATCTGTAATTTGATCTGTTTGTTGTCCCCTCTTGTTTTTCTTTAGTTAGTTAGTTTTTAACTTTTCAGGTCGCTAGGTCGCTTAGAAGGTCGCCCTTCCTATCTCTGCTGGTTCCATACCAGCACGTCTGTAAACTTTGGCTCATCGAGCCTTTCTTTTCTTCTGTAATAATATACATGCAGCCCTCCTGCATGGTTCTAAAAAAATAATGCATCATCCTAATGATAGTCAAGGACTCGTCACACGAAAATTGTAGTAGAAACTAAGCGTGCTACAGTAGTACAAATGGAGCACCAAATGGTTGAGACCACCCATCTGCGATAGGACTTGCATGTTCGAATCACTTCATCGTCAATTAGGTTTCACGGTTATTAAAAAAGTTCAAATAGCACGGATCTGAAGATTCAAATTCGGTATGTGTGTGCAATACTTCTCTTCCATAGCTTGACTAGCTCCAGAAGTGTATGAACTGCACCCCCGAGAGGCTAAGATGCAGCAAAAAGCAGAGGGGTCGTGTTGCTCTTATTCACGATACCACCCATTCCCAAACCAAGCTGCTTATATACTAGCGAGATTGATGCAAACAACTACTAGTACTAGACGATAAGCTAAACTAGCTACTCAACTTCTGGGCACAAGAGCTAGCAATATCTATTCGCTATTTTATAGACCAATGCAAGGGCCATTTAAGTGGTCTTGGTGTAGCCAGCAAAGTACTAGAACTCTCACACACGATCACATTCACAGAAGTATCTCTGAAATTAGTAACTCATTCAAGTGTAGGTATTGGTTTGAGCCGATTTACCTGCAACTGGTATTCTCTGGACATCGGCCGTAAAGATGTACATCAGGCAAGGTAAAGTTATTCCTTAAAATTGGTCAAAGAGAGCTTTTTCGCTAAAGGCTGCTTTAAAATTGGTAATGGAGAGACCACGAGGTTCTGGGAGGACACTTGGTTGGGTAAGTCTCCGTTAAAAGATCAATATACACTTCTTTATAACATTGTGCAACACAAGGATGTTTCGGTTCATCATGTGTTACAGAATGCGCCCCTATGAATTTGAGTTTTAGGAGGACACTTACCGGGAATAAATGGGACATGTGGTCTCATTTAGTCCATAGGCTAATGGATATTACTTAGAATGATGTTCCTGATTATTTTCATTGGAATCCCACCCAGAATGGGACTTTTACTGTTAAATCAATGTACGAAGACCTAATGAATGGTCATACGAGGTTCCTACGATCCTACTTATGGAAGCTAAAAATTCCGCTTAAAATTAAAATATTTATGTGGTTCCTTGATAGGAGGGTCTTGCTAACGAAGGATAACCTTTAAAACGAAACTGGCATGGTAATACTAGGTGCGCCTTTTGTGGGGGCACCGAAACTATTGAGCACCTGTTTCTTGCTTGCCCGTTTGTAAAACTAGTTTGGCGTGTTGTTTTTTGTACTTACAATATTCCTCCACCCACCAGTGTTTCTAATATGTTTGGAAATTGGTTAAATGGGGTGGACAAAAAGACCAAAGATAGGATTCGTATAGGCATGTCCGCTATTTGTTGGTCTATTTGGAATTGTCGAAATGATATTGTATTTAACAGGAAGGACAATTTTCATGTATTACAGGTTATTCACAGGACGGTACACTGGATACAGTTATGGGCTTTCCTGCTGGCTTCGGACCAGCGGGACCTTATGGTGGCTGGGTGCACGAGGCTGCTGCGCGTGGCACAGGATTTTTTCTCCCGACATACGTGGCAACATATTAGTCGGCTTTCGTAGTTCTACTTAAGTTTTGTCATTGTCGGTTGAGGCCTGTCTCGATCTTTCAGTTTTTCTGAGATGTAAGCACAAATAAGATACTTTTAAAACTCTGTAATAATCGGCTGTGTGCATCACTCGATGCAGAAGCTGGGATTAATAAAATTCACTTTTCTAAAAAAAAAGGTAAAGTTATGCCCAACTCAAGCACATGAATTTCGCATGCTTCTTTGCAGGCTAGTGATGACAAATGATCAACAGGTCTGGCAAGTCCTCTGTACATGCAAATTAATCCAGAGAGTAAAAATTGCAAATCATTTAGAAATGGATTAAATCATTTCTATATTCAACACTTAGACATACACCTTGCTAGCTAGACAACTAGAGACCATATAGGTTCTCGGTATAGAGATAATCTAAAAGGGTAACATCAGATGCCCCGATAAGGATATACTCCAACTCAATGCATCTGAACCAGCAACATGGTTTTTTTTTGTCTGAATCTCCAAGTCGATGCATCTGAACCATTATTTTCAACCGGGATAATCCCCTTTCCATTGTGTTGTTTTCCTTTAATTTTTGTCCGTTGTTACAAACTGCTTCTGTAATGGGTCAGGAAGATAGCGTACAAAATGAGTAGAACATGTTGTTCTGAAGTTACTAGCGGACATGCAAACCCAGGCGCCAGGAAAAAACCCGTCCCCGTGTCGCTGCCCCAGGCGACACCGGGGCGACCCCGTCGCGCCGCGCCCGAGCTCCCTCGCCGGACTCCTCCTGCCGCCGGTACCGCCGGCCCCTGCGCCGCGGTGCCCCCCCCCCCCCCCCCCCCCCCCGGTGCCAAAGGTGCCGTGGGGGGAAGCTCCTGTTCCTCGAGGCGCTGGTGGCCGGCCGGTCCGTCTGGGGCGACGGTCGGCGGCTGGCCGGCGCGGGCCGCCGGGGCGGCGGCCCCGACTCTCGGTCGCTGCGGTGGGTGCTGGTGTGCTGCGGGCGGAGCTGTGCTGGGCGCGGGCGTGGATCTGGCGGCCCCAGATTCGTTCTGGTCGCGGATGGTGCGCCAGGGATCAAGGACGGCGGCGCCGCGACGGTGGGTTGGTCCGGGGCGGCGGCCCCGGGCTGATGAGGGTGACGGCGGCATGGCGTTGGCAGTGGAGCTCCTCTTCTCGGCGTGTGGTGCTGCGCAGGGGTCCTCTGCTGGCGCTTGGTGGTTGGCGGTTTTGGAGGGTGACTCAAAGCATGCACATCTCCATGATCTTGATGCTGGTTGCTCTTGATCTGCAAGCTTTTCTGCGGGATGTGAGATTAGCCGGGAGAAATCCTATCCCGACCATGTGTCGGTGCCGGCGACAACGGCGCTTTGGCTTCGTTTTCCTTCTTGAAGGTGTCGTCGGAGTGCTCCTCTTCATCTCTCCGCGTGATCGGCTTGGACTCTCCGGGTGAAAGCCTAAACTCCGGGTTCGGAGTGGGCGACGGTGGCTATCTTTGCCTCTTCCCTCTTGAGGGCGTCGTCTTGGAGAGTTGTTTTGTGGATGGGTTCGTGTCACCCCTCTAGCGTCAGGGTTGGTGGACGTCGGGGCAGCGGCCTCGGAAGGTTGTGGTGCGTCGAGGCGGCGGCCTCAGAAAGTTTTGTGAGCGTGGCCTTATGGTGCAAGGTGACGTCTCTCATGGCTTGGGTGGCTTATCTCGAGCTGTGAGGGCAGCGAGGTTGTCGGCTCGGTCGATGCGCCCAGGAGGGGCGATCTTCAGTATGTCGAGGCAGCGGCCTCGGACTTGGTGTGGCGGCCGTGGTCTGCGGGTAGTTGTCCTGTGCAGTTTGGGTTGCGGGCAACTAGGTCGTGCGGCGTTGCAGCTCGAGTGCGAGCGGTGGCATGTCGGGGCGGCGGCCCCGGAAGGTGGTTCAGGTGGTTTGCGCAGGGCGTGAGGGACAGATGGATGTCGGGGCGGCGGCTCCGAGAGTTCTGCAACATCGAGGGTGCTCCAACTTTGTGTCGTGTGGGCGGCAAGGTTGCTCCGAGGTGTTCGCGTTGAGGCTTCTGTGGCGGCGATGATGATGTTGAGCGATGTCGGAGACGTGGTTGTGGCTGCGGTAGTCGGCTCTTCTCCGGCGTGTCCTTGGGGTTGCCTCGGCGTGTTTTGTTGCTGAGAAGTCGAAGCTGCTGTGGTGGGTTCCCGGTGGTGTACGATGACTGGCGGCAGATGTTCCTTTCGGCGAGTTTCCACGGCGCCAGCCTGTCATGTTTTCTCTTCTTAGCTCTTCATCGGACTCGGAGCTGCGCTGTCTTGTCGCAGGGGCTGAGTGGCATGGATCTTCATATGGCTCCACACGGCCACGACAGTGCGGGTTGGCTCGGCGACTGCCTGCGGCGAAGTCGGAGTCGCATGCTCGGAGTTTTCGGGTTGGCGGTGGCCCCCCAGGGGAGATGTGATGACGATGACGCCTTCGTGCGGTCTCGACGAGGCCCTCTCTTGAGCGGCGTGTGGGGTTTTCTTTTTTGGTTCCGCTCAGCGGTTGTGTTGGTTTTCGCCGGGTTTGGCCGGCGAGTGGTGCGTTGTCTTGTACGGTTTTTGGCCGGTTTTCCTTATAAACTGTCCAACTCTTTTGGCTTAATCAATAGATTGTCTAAGTTTCGAAAAAAAGTTACTAGCGGACTAGACTGCTCGTGCAAAATGTCATATGGATGTTTGGGGCCAATTAGCTTCACACTCAATTAGCAGACAAAGTTCCTTCAAAAATAGTCTTTTGATGGATGCAGGTAAATCCGGAAGCATTGTGTTTGCTCATTCACGATACCACCCATTCCCAAACGAAGTTGCATGTTTCCATAACTGATGATCATGGTGGAGGTTCCTTCAAGGTGCTCGAGGTCATCGAGTGCAATCTCCTCCAGAAGAAGGCGGGAGCGAGCTTGCACGAAGGAGGGGAACATGACCAGCATAGGGAGTACAGTAGCCAGCATGTGAAATCTACGCTTGAGCTCACGGATCATCTGGAGATTGAGAATTTTGTGGGAGACTGGTCCGTCGATGTCGGCAAGGTCGTTGGATAGCGCCTTGACACTCCGGCAATAGGCTCCGATCATCATGTCCCCTAGCACGCCTGCGCGGAATCCGCGGTGATGTGGATGGGTTGCCTGGGCTGGTTGTCGAGGAAGAAGGTGAGGAGATGCTGCCACTGCCATAGCGTTTAGGCGGTGTTGTCGGGCGAACTCAGGATGCCAAAATAGCTCGTCGCAGATGGTGGTGTAGAACCACAACACGATGGTGAGGTCCTCATGGCGCCACTCGACATCCTCGACATGCGGATCAAACTCCTGGTCGAAGTGGTGGGTGCAGTTGTACCTTGAGAGGAGGATATAGACGAAGTGGCGTCAGTGACTGCAGCCGAGGTATCACTCATGATGAAGCCTCAGGAACTTGCTCTCATAGCAAGATAGATAGATTGCACAAGGGGGAGGTGTCTTGTATTCATATTAGGGCACATACAGTTACATGAGAGAGTACAAGGGGGAGGGGAGAGACGCATCGTAACAGATATCCAAAGGATCGTCGTGCTTGGCATGCAGGATAAGCACGAGGCGTAGTCATCGTGCACTGGACGCGGGCACGACCTTGAAGCCCATCTAACCCGGTTCAATACACTTAATAGTGTCGAGTTGACTCCTCAAACACTTCTCAGCGGGAGCTGGTAAGGTGCTGACGCATCCTCAGGTTTTGTATTGCGCTCATTCCTGATACCACCCATTCCCAGACCAAGTTACATATATGCTGGATGAGAATGATGCAAACAACTACCAGCTCTAGAGGGCAAGTTAAGCTAGCGACTCAAATATTGGGCATAAGAAGTAGCAACACCCCCAATACTTCATATTTATACAGAGACGGATGCAAGTGCCACTTAAGTGATCTTGATGTAGCCAGCCAAGCAGTAGTACTCTGACACAATGCATGAATATAGCTCTGGCATCACAAATTCATTCAAGTCATTGTACTGATTTGATTTTGAGTTGATTTACCTGCAGCTAGTCTTATCTAGACAGTGGCTATAAACTTGCCCATTTGGCTGACGTAAGGTCATCTCCAGCTCGAGCACTTGAATATTCCTGCATTGCTTCGACACATTTTATCTGCTTCTTCCTAATAGTCCAGTAATGGTATATGATCAACTGGTCAGATCAGTCTTCCGGTTCCGGTACAAGCAAATTAATCCTGAGACTGAAAACGACGGCTTTGTGCTTTCATTCGAACAGAACATCTGGCTTTTCTGTACGATATGATCGATCATCCAACTCGATGCATCTGACTTCTCTTTCATCTGAATCTCCAAACTCAACGGATCTGAACCAATTAGCACGACCTGCACTGGTTCTACCTTTAGATACCATGAATGCATGGGCGCACTTCGCGTCCTTAATTAGTTGCTGCACGCACCCAGAATAATTAATGAATCTGTTTATACACAACAAATGCAAGGAGTCATGTCAATGCATTTAGATACAGAAAGGGTGAGCAAATGGCTTATAGCAGCCCAACTTAATGGTAGAGGATAGGTATTATTTTCTCCAGTAGTTCATCGCAGAAAGTATATACAAGAGGGTAGAAGAGGACATGAGATTTTAATGTGGAAAATCGTTTCAAATAGGAAGAGAAAAAATCCGGGCGTAAGTCAGCAAATTTTCATTATGATCGCATGAGGTCACAAATGCCGGAGATTTACAACTTTCGATTTATTTCAACTGACAGCTTATAGGAGGTATATATGGGGGTGGAACCCTAAGTCCGACTTGGCAACGATCCGCTCCGCTCTGCTCATCAAAAGTTAGTCTTTATCTTTATATGAATTCGGATCACATCAAAATAACGCACCATCTTGAGACAAACTTCCACTTAAAGCATGAAACGAACCATCACCCTGAAACAAGGAAAATATCTACGGCGCCAACAACCACTAAAGGCCATATAGCACTAAGATCTGTAGCTTACCTTGTACAACAACATCATGCGCATAATGGTATTTGACATCAATGTGTTTTGTTATCTCATAGAACATCTGATTCTTAGTGATGTACGTATATGGCACTTTGACTGTCACAAAACATATTAATGCAAATATCATCTTCGCAAAGCTCAACAGATAAACATTTCAACCAAAACAGTTTTTAACTGCTTCAGCAATAGCCATATATTCAGCCTCTGTGGTGGATTGGATAACAACTGGCTGAAGTGTTGCCTTCCAACTAACAGTGCAATCACCAATGGTGCACACATAACTTGTGAGGGACCTCCTCTTATCCAAATCAACAGTAAAATCTGAATCCACATAGCCAACGAGTCCCTCATAGGTTCTGCCAAACTTCAAGCAAGCATTTGACGAGCCATAGAGTTTCCTAAAAATGCATTGAAACTTTTTAATGTTCTTTATCAGGATTAGTCATGTATCTACTCACCAAACTCAGAGCATATGATAAATTAGAACGAGAGCCGACCATAGTATACATCAAGGAACTAACAACACTAGAATATGGAACTCGAGACATGTACTCCAAATCATCATCCGTAATAGGACATTGAGAAGCTGATAATTTAAAATGAGGAGTAATAGAAGTAATAATAGACTTTGCATCATGCATGTTAAAACGATGAACAACTTTTTTAATTTAATATAATGCTGACTAAGAAATAAGAAATCATAATTTTATCACGGGTTGTGGCTCGGAAAACCCCCTCTCCTCTCGTCCCCGTGCGGCGCCGCCGCGCCCACACCGGGGCGCCCCATCTCCTCTCCCCTCGAGCCCACCCTCGCCCCCCTCTCTTCTACCGCCGTCGGCGTCGTCGCCAGGGCTAATCCTGTGCGGCACGGCGGCGCCGGCGTATCCTCAAGCGACGGAGGGATCCAGATCGGCGGCGGCCTGATCTAGATCTTGCCGGCGGTGGGGACGGACAAACGGCGGTGGGATCTTCTCTCCATGGCGGTTGTGCGGTGGAGGCGGGCGGGAGGCGGCGCGGCCGTCCTCTGCTCGTCCTGGCCGGCGGTGCTTCATGGAGGAGGTCTTGGTTTTTGTTCCACACCACGAGGTCGCCCGGGGTGGCTGCCCTGGGCCTGGCGGTGGTGGTCTTGTCCTTCGCCGGACGTGGCCGGCCGGGTTCGCGGCTGGATCGGCGGATCCATTCCGTTATCTAGTCCTGGCGCGTGGTGCGTGTGACGGCTCGCCGGCGAGGTGCCGTGGAGTCCGACGCGAGCGCATAGGCGATGATGGAGGGCGGCGGTATTCCACCGCGGAGGAGCCCCTGCTGCTGCGGCCAAAACTCCAAGCCCGTCCATGGCCCATCTGGGTCCCTGCGGGCCTGAGGCGACGGCTATGGCGACAGGCGGCGCCGGGATGTCTGGTGTCGCCGGTGCTTGACACCATGGCGGTGTCGGCGGCCGGTCCGGCGGTGGCGAGCTGGTTCCACACCGGCCAGTCTCGTCGGCTCGGTTTGAATAAAGGTGGCAGTCCTGGATCTTTCTAACACCAAGACGAAGATTTACTTGATGCAGCTCCTCATTGATTTGGCTGGATTGTCGAGTTCCAGAAAGCTCCGCTGGCGAACTCCATTAGGCAAATCAAGCCTGGAGATTGACGGATCGGGTGGGATTCGGTCGCGCGCAGCCATGTTTTTTTCTGACCGTTTGGTTTCAGAGGTAGCGTTGCGAAGCTCTGCAGTCTGTTGCCATCATGGATTTATCGGTTGTTCTATGATGAAGTCAGAGTGCGGAGAATGGCATGGAAGCCGAGATTTGAGAACTTGCAATGGTGGTTCCAGTCCTGGTGGGATGAGGGATTGGCTAGGTGATTCGTAACTTGGAACAGCAGCAATGGCAAGAGGGGGCGACAGCAGAGGAGAAGTTCAGAGTCTAAACTTTCTGGGTGAAAACCCAAGGTCTGGCCTTAATTGGTTGTGCCCGGCAATTGCCTTGGTGAAGGCATTGTTTTTGCGAGTGTGGACTGTCTTCGGGGTGAAAATCTATGATCTATGATCAGGGCGACGACGGCGCTTGAGCACTGTTCCCTTCTTGGAGACGTCGCTTTTGGAGTAGTTGGACTTCTCGTACTGTTTTGGTGGGGTTAGGTCTGCTGCAACAAGGAATAGATAACTGTAGCGGAACTTTTTTTTTGTAATTCTTCTTTTTATTCTGAGCTGTGTGCATCCGTGGGGCCGCTAGGGCACGCGTTGTTGCAGAGTCTGGGTGTAATTGGTATCATCGCGATATTAATATATGCTCTTTATCTAAAAAAAATCACGAGTTGTTGATTGGGCAACAACTGACTAAAGTTAGATTTTATCTTTATATGGATTTGGATCACATAAAATGACAGATCTGTTTGGAGGTGGATCCGGTTAGAGGGACTTGTGACTTGCATGGATGTTTTGGCAAGCCGTTGTCATGTGTCTATGGTTGTGTGTTGTAAGTCGAAGTCGTCTGTATGGTTTCCTCTTATAAACTGGACCAACATTTTATATGTTTAATAAACTTAGCAGTGATCCTGCTAAAATAATACCAAGATAGATTACGCAAATCCTCCGGGTCTTGTATTCATATCGTGGCACATGCAGTTACATGAGAGTACAAGAGAGTACAAGGGGAGGGGAGTGACGCATCGTAACAGAAATCCAAAGGATCGCCGTCCACGGCGTACATGACAAGAACGAGGTGCTTGTATAGTCCTTCTAACCCTGTTCGATAAACATGCCAGGGTTAGTCGACTGCTCCAACACTTCTCACCTGTAGATGGTAATTAAGGCGCTGACGCATCTCTAGCCTTCGTGTTGCGCTCATTCCTGATGCCACCCATTCCCAAACCAAGTTGTATATATTCTGGCTGAGACTGATGCAAATTACTACCAGCTCTAGAGGGAATGTTAAACGAGCGACTCAAATATTGGGCACAAGATCATATTTATACAGACCGATGCAAGGGGAAACTTTTTTTTTGTTCTGGAGCTCCTGTGATCTCGGTCTTTTAAAAAAAATTAAAAAAGTAATTTTAAGTTTTTAAAAAATCTGAAACAAATCAAGCATGTTCTCAATGATAGACTCTATAAACGTGCAAAATCTCATTGCAACGGTTTGAGCCACACCAAAATAACAGAAGTTGAAAATTTGAAACTACGTATTGTTTACTATATTAAGATATGTACATTTGTCATTTTTGTGTACCTCAAAAGATAAAGTATTTTGCATTGAGATCTTGCAGGTTTGTAGAATATATCATTTAGAACATGCATGATTTTTGTTCATATTTTTCTGAAAATTTTGAATATATTTTTAATTTTTTGAAAAAAGCGAGATCACTGCAACTCGGGAGCACCAAATTTCCACTCCGATGCAAGTGGCTAGTTAAGTGATCTTGATGTGGCCAGCCAATCAGTAGCACATGAATAGCTCTGGCATCACGAATTCATTAAAGTCATTGTACTGATTTGATTTTGAGCTGATTTACCTACAGCTAGTCTTCTCTGGACAGTGGACGTAAACTTGCCCATTTGGCTGAGGTAAGGTCATCTCCAGTACGAGCACTTGAATTTTCCTAAATTGATGCGACACATTTTGCCTGCTTCTTTGCTAGCTGCAGTCCAGTAATGGTAGATGATCAACTGGTCAGGTCAGTCTTCCAGTTCCGATACAAGCAAATTAATATTAAAAGTTAAAAATGACGGCTTTATGCCTTATTTTCTTGATAAAGGGAATATATTAATTCCAAGATGATACAAATGTACAACAGAAAACACCTAGCTAGCTAGCTAGACAACTAAAGAACATCAGGCTTCTATGTACGGTGGATCCTCCAACTCAAAGCATCTGAATCAACAAGATATCTTTCATCTCAATCTTCAAACTCAATGCATCTGAACCCAACTAGCACGACATGCAATGGTTTTTCTTCTAGATAGCATGAATGCAAGGGCTGCGCATACTTAGTTGCTGCAGACAACCGGAACAATATGACTCTTTACACACAACAAATGCAAGGACCCACAAGTCAATACATTTAGATAAAAGAAAGGGTGAACAAATGGCCTATAGCGGCCCAATACTATAAGGAAGAATCAACCAAAAATAAGAAACATTGAAAACTGTACAACGGATTAGGACTGTTAATGGTAGATGATATACTCTAATTGGTATTATTATTTCTCCAATAGTTTGTCACAGAAAGTACACACACGTTCGGCGAATTGCACAATCCATAAAGATAACCGTGACATCAAAGAAATACAACAGACCTTCTAAAGTATACTCCCAACAAATTCTACATTCCTCTTCACAAGGAGACAATTGCACATAACACCAATGTTTGATGTCATTGTTGCACAGAACACAGAATCAAAATTTCTTTTACAGCAAACCCAAGTTTTTTTGTCTAATAAGTTGCAGCAAGCCCAAATAACCCATTTACAGCATTAATACTCGTGAATCAATTTCATCTCATCGGTGCACCTGTCCCTGCACCTATATTTGGCCATATCTCGGGCCGGGTGGGCCGGTGACCCAAGCCGACAATTTTCTACGTTTGCCTGTCCCGAGCACGGCCCGAGGCAAAGCCTGAAAGCCCGAAGCCTGGCCCAACGGCCCGACATAAGTAACATAATATTCTATCCAGGAAACAACATCAGGAAATCTGTGCTATAAACAGCAAAACACATAATTAGACAACACCATAACTAAACAGTGGCAGAACCACACTGTTTTGACACGTTGCTGGCCGTTTTTTCCTGCTGGGCCACTTGGGATGTGATGTTTTTTTAGACAAAACTGTATCGGGCCGGGCCTATTTTCAGGCTGCTTTTGCAAGCCTGAGCCCAACCCGATTGGCTGTTCCGGCTGCTTTTTCAGGCCCGGTGGCAAAGCCTGGCCCGACCCGGAAATTTTAGGTCGGGCTGGGTCAATCGGACTTGGCTTCCCATGGACAGGTATACATGCACCTTCCCATGTGATAGGGGAAACCCTTGATCTGATTTGTTGGACCAGGTGGAGGCGGGGGCCATGACGTCATTCTCTTCTTGATGATGTCGTTTAAGCTATTAGGGGAGAGGCCGATGTGACAATGGGTGATGATTGACAGCGATGTGATGCCCTATCGGTGTTGTCTGCTGCTCCAGAACGTCGGCTTCTGAGTCGCAAATTGTACGACAAGGTGGATGCAATATACTCCCTCCGTTCCAAAATAGTTGATTTCCATTTGTACAAAAGTGGATGTATCTATACACGTAACATGTCTAGATACATCCACTTTTGTACAAATTGAAGTCATCTATTTTAGAACGGAGGGAGTAGTAGACACCTTCCTTAACCCAGTCTGATCCCGCCTTCTACTCGCTGACTCTAGGCACATGAGTGGAGGTGCGTTGGTCCTAGTGGCCCGAGAGCCTTTTTCATGCTACAATGGTGTCTTACTTGGATCATGACGCGGCTGTGTCCCAACTCCTCCCCATTAGTTGTAGGACTGTTGTCGGGTCCTTTGTAAATGGCTAAAGGGTGCGTTGTAAGGCGCTTGGCGCGGTTTTTAGTCCGTAGAGTTGTACTTGTAACCTTATAGGGTTGTACCGACTATCTTCGCTTTTTTTTTTCTTTGAGTATCATACGTCTTCCAGGGTGTATGCTTAAACAAATGATCTAGGGTAAACTTAAGCACAAAAAGGAGTTGGAAGTGTATTATCCTCTTACAAGTAGCCTAAACCCGTAGAGCACCACCACATTTTGTTAATCTCGGATTTTTATTTAGAACATCGAAGCCGCCTCGCCAGCTGGATCGAAGAGCATGGTATGGCGTGGAAGTGTGTCAGAGTGGACAGTTTGCATAGACCCCAAGGCCGGCGGACGGTGGTTGCTCCTGCGTTGCACAAACTGTGGTCTGATGGCCTTCGATGACGGCACAGATTCGCTGGTGTTTCGCTGGTTCACGATACCACCCATCCCTAAACCGAGTTGCATATGTAATTGCCAAATTGAGGGAAACAACTACTAGTACTAGAGGCCGAGCTAAGCTAGCTACTCTAGTGTTGGGCACAAGAGTTCGCCAACATCCATTCGTTACTTTATAGACCGATGCAAGGGCCAGTTAAGTGTCCTTGATGTAGCCAGCCAAGTAGTACTCTTACATCTCAGGAGTAGCTCCGTTGCGCTGGAGTTAGTAGTTCATTCAAGTCATGGTGATCTTAGCTGATTCGCTTACAACTAGTTTTCTCTGGACAACGGCCGTAAAGCCCATTAAGCAAGCTAAGGTCGTCCCCAACTCAAGCACATGATCTTTGCTAGCTGGCTAGTGATGTCAGGTGATCAACATTATTCATACTTGCAAATTAATCCTATGAGTATAAACTACAGGTCTGTGCCTTCTCAGATCACTCTAAGAGCTTCTCTAGCAGTGACCGTAAACTGCGCAACTGAAAACGCGGTTTACAGTTCGTGTTTTGGGTGTTTTAAGGGCTGAAAACCGTCCGGATAGAAGAGAAACGGAAAATACGAATTGTAAAATCTCTTTCCTCGTGTCGTGGCTGTAATTGGCATGATGAAACTGTATGTTCAAGTTGTAGTCTCTTAAGTGGATCGTTCTTTGCCATGTTCCGGGGCAGTATTATGTATATCTCAGTTGAAGTTCAAATATCGTGGCAAAAAACTAGTTACGATGTATGACACCGAATCAGGTAATGAAATTTGGGGAATTGGGGGTCGTGCTCCCGTTGTAAAAAAATAAATTCCGAAAAGACCAACCAATTTATTGATCATCAACAACGGTATAAAGAATTCCAAAAGTAATAAAAAATACAAATAGCTATTCGGACCACCTAGCTAAGACTGCAAACACTGAAGCGAGCCAAAAACGCGTCGCCGTCCTCACCCCTCCTTCACCGGAGCCGGGTAAAGCTTATCGTAGTATAGTTTGTTGTAATAAACTGACGGGAAGTCGTCGTGCTAAGGCCCTGAGTGACCAGCGCACCAGAGAAGTAACCATCGCCAATGATGACAACCGTAAATCGGAATAGTCAGACCTGCAACAATATGGACAAATACGAAAATGGGCTGGATCCCAGAAGATCCGACAGACACACACTTTCACGCGCCCTCCGCTGCCGCTAAACACACCATCAGAGCGAGAATAGGACGGGAAGGACTTTATTCTGACTTCAACATGTAGCCATCGCCTCACCATATCGAAAAACATACTAAAAAAAACTTAAACAAAGGACGGGAACCTTCCCGCCGGTATGCCCTAAGGCCACCTGAGACGGAGCGGACCGGTGGTGTCGCCGACGAAAGGGATGGAACCATAGATGGGTTTTTCCGATCGCACACTGGCCCCCTTCTCTCCTGCCTTACCATTTCGACACGCTTCTCCAGGCGGCGTGAAACTAACAGAAGGTATTAAATTGTTCTGGCCAGCTATTAGGCTTTAACGTGACATGATTAAGAGCCATCACACATCATCGTAATTAAAGTCAATGACTACAAAATATCACCCATGCACGATATGGCTTGTATGTTAGAAGAGCTTCACCGCCAATTAAAGTAACACGGTTCTTGCAAAAGAACACTTCAGTGCAAACAGGGCGGAGGCAGAAATAATGTATAGGGTGGCCCAAGTGAGAAATATGACTATAAAGGGCGCCTTAATGAAAAAAATGAATAGCCTTTAGCATAAATAGGCAGGGACCTATGCAAATCTTAGGGGGGCAGGACCCCTGCTGGTCCCCCTCTCTCCGCCACTGAGTGCAATATGTTGGACATTACTACCATTTGGAGAGCCAACTTCTTTGTATGTGCAATACTAATTTGCGGTGACTTTGTATCCGCGTCAATTAAAAGTAACACTGATTTTTTTTTTTAAATGGGGTTTTCCACTGTCTCTGCATCAAAATGATGCACACATCGTTTTATTGCATAGTTGTAGCGTTTAAAAGTTTAACACGGATTTGCTGACTTTGTATCCCGATCCACATGTGAAGAACCCAAAGTTAGCCAAAATCATCCAGGGCAAAGTCAGCCAATCTGAATCGGTCCAGCGTGTGATCTCTTTTCTAGCCTTGCTATCTCAAAAATGTATGGACAGTACGACATATAGGCGTGACTTCCTAAAACGATGCAGGAAAAGTCGGAAGAGTTGTGTTGCTCCTATTCACGATACCACTCATTCCCAAACCAAGCTGCATATATACTAGAGGGATTGATGCAAACAAATATTAGTACTAACGGCAAGCTAAGCTAGTTGCTCCAATTTTGGGCACAAGAGCAAGCAAGGCCTATTCGTTATTTTTATAGACCAATGCAAGGGCCAGTTAAGTGGTATTGGTGCAGCCAGCAGAGTAATAGTACTCCCACAGAACACAGAAGTAGCTCCGAAATTATAGTAACAATCAGTACTCACTGTCTCACTGATATTATTTATTTCCGCATTTTTTTATCTGTTACGAGGACACAGAAGTTGTATCAAGCGGAAGTATATTGCCCTGAACCTCGAAGGCCCAGCAGATAAGCCTACTGGACTTTGGGCCAGCTCCGGAGGCCGGGAATACACCTCCCTCTCTCCCTCTCTAATTTCGATTCGCAAGACCAAGATTTGCTCCCAGATTTCTCTCCCTCCCCAAATCAAATCCCCTTCCTCCGATCTCTCGCTCGCGAGCTCCGTCGATGGCGACGGCGGGGCGGCAGTGGGTCGACACGAAGAAGCTGATGGAGGGCCTCGCCCGGCGGCAGGTGACCTTCTCGAAGCGCCGCCGGACGGTCTTCGCCGCGGCCAGCGAACTCTCCGCGTCCGATGGCGTCGACACGGCCGCCGTCGTCTTCTCCGAGGCCGGCAATGTCTTTGCCTTCGTCATCCCCTCCGTCGACGCCGTACTCCGCCGCCTCGTTTACAGCGAGCAGCCGCTCCCCGGCGACGAACCTGTTGATCTCGCCGTCCTGGCGGCGAAGCGGCAGAAGGTGAGGGACGCCGAGGCGCCGGATGCGGTGGAGAAGGAGCGGATGGAGGCCATCGCGGCCAAGGTGAAGCAGGCCGTGCCGGAGTCGGGGAACTCGCGGTGGTGGGAGGCCGACGCGGGGGCGCTCGGGGAGGCGGAGCTGCTCGAGTTCGAGAGCGCGCTCCGGAAGCTCCGGGACGCCGTCCGCCGCCGCGTCAACAAGAAGGCCGCTCCGCCCGACGCCGTCCGCCGCCTCGTCAACAAGAAGGCCGCTCCGCCCGCCACCGTCGCGCCTGCCTGAACCAACCCTAGTGCTCGGCTTCTCTTGATTCTTTCTTTGTTCTTGGTTCCAGATAGGTCCGAGATCGACTGGTTCTTGATTTCCATGGCCGATCTTGAAACTCACAAAAGCTTTTCTTGTTTTCTTTGAAAAACTAGCCCCCTGTAGGCTGTAGAACGTAGGAGGAGAACCGAATTTGTGCCAAACAGAGGCACCAGCAGACGTGTATAGCTTTGTAAACCTCAGTCGATTCAAGAAACAAATATTACAAGTAGCTGTTTGATCAAAGAAAATGCCAAGCGACAGAATTAGTAATGCATGATCATATTTGCTTGTTTGTTTAGCATTCAAATTTGTTTTTTTTGTTCTTCTCATGTTGATGTTGTTTCGGACTTTTCGTCCGCCTGCCTGAACTTGATAACAGTTGATCAGCCCTGGTGCAGACAGTGGTTCTTGATTCTTGATAGTAATTCTTGTAGGATATATCAACTGATCTTTATTTCGTCGCCGATCTTGAAAAAATGCAGGGCAAGCTAAGCTAGGCAGCTAGCTACTGCAATATTGGGCAGAATAGCTAGCAAACTTACATTTGTTACATAATATATCTACACATACCGTCAGACCGATGCAAGTGCAGTTAAGTGTTTGCCAGCCTTCTTTTGGGTGGTGCAAAGGATATTAACAGTGTTCAGTGCTTGGTGGCCTGTGACAATGTTTGCAAAAACCTCTTTGTTTTGGAGGTCTGGGGAATAAAAATCTGCGTCTGCAAGGAATTGCTTTACTCACCCACTGGGAATGGCTCTGGAGAACTGTCCCTAGCAGAGCTAGGCAAGAGCTCCCCATGCTTGCCTCTGCTGTTTTTGATAGCCTTGTTCACATCAGGGTAGGGGAATTGGTGACAAAATTCTGTCCTGGAAAGATTGTTGGATCAATGGAGTCAAGCCTGAAGATGTGGCGCTGAAGCTGTATGCTTTGGTCAGTACTAGGTGCAAAAATTCAAGAACGGTGGCCGCTGCGCTGCATAACATTGCCTGGATGCTTGATCTCCAGGGTGAGATGCTGACGGAGGAGGCAGTTCAATTCATCAAACTTTGGGTCGAGATTCAGAAAGTCCCATGATCCCAGTCTGAAGATCACTTCTCTTGGCCCTATACAGTGCGAGTTCAGTATACAAACTTCTTTGTCAAGGGTTCTCTAGGATTTGAGCTAGCTTATCTAATTTAGAAGTGCAGAGGCCCTCTAAAACGAAAGATTTTTAGTTGGCTGGCCCTGCAATACAGAATCTGGACATCTGATCGACGGATTGTCACGTGCTTCAGGACACCTCCTCGCCTTGTTTTGTTTGCGTGCAGGAAGAAGACACAGCATATCATCTCCTAGTCCAATGCCCCTATGCTCGTCAACTCTGGTTCATCGGCTTCCAGAAACTGTACTTTGAGGCGAATATACCTGCTACTACAGATACCCTTCAGGAATGGTTGTCTGAAGAACGTTGACAGTTTGACAATGGAAAAAAAGGGAGAAGATTTGGCGCGCTTCATCATCTTGACCTTCTGGTCCCTTTGGAAACATGGCAATGCCTGGGTGTTCAACAATCCTAGACTTCAATTGCCGGTTGATTATCCCGCTGACCGGGTTGTAGAGGAGTTCAAACTCTGGGAAAAATGGTTGGAGTAGGAGTTCACTCACTGTAGGAGAGAGTAACCTAGCTGCCTAGTACCAGTGGTGTTTCTCTGCGAAGTCGTTCGCAACTTTGACATAATCTTGTAGCTGTAATTTTCCGCCTTCCGTAAAGTTACACATACTCTCGAAATTTTTTTGTTTGCAGCCAGCAATACTCAAGCACATGAATCTGCCTCTATGAATTTGATTCGTCTGGATATAAGATTTAATCTTCTATGTAACTTGTTTTAAAGGACGAGGCAAGATTTCCCCATTTCTCATGGCATTTCTTGTCTCCCAGATGAGCTAGAAGGTTATATTGCATCTTTATCTTGTGTTTCATCTTCCTACGAGGACCCTTCTTATGTCAACCATAGTATTTATCGTTTATGTTTGCACCAGCATGAGAGCCTCACCAAAGTAAACTAGGGTTTCCGTGGATCTCGTCCAGGTTCTCTCGTTCGAGGACGCTACGGCTGCATGTCTCCAATTTTGCGGAAAAAGGTGATAGAATTGTGGGTGTGATATTTGTCACGCAATGGGGGGTTACGCCCTATAGAAAAGAGACGTGAGGAGGGATTATGACCTATGTTATTTATGCTTTCTCAAATCGAAGAAACTATGAAACTTTCTCTTCGTATTGGTTCGAAGCATGCAACAATTGGAATTGTCGTCCACGCAGCACTAAAATCTCTGTCCTGTATAATTAACAAATATTAAGGATTTAAGGTGACATCTAAACGCGCCGGGCGAATCAAGTGAGTGCCACGTCGTGTCGTCGTGAGTGCTTGTTAAGCAACAAGCGATGCAAATTGAAAATTAGCCAGTTAATGATACCAATCATGTTCTGTGTGTCTCGCAAGGCGCCAAGAAGATGGAGTATATTGGTACTCAACACCACATTATCTTAAAAAATATACCTAACACAACATGTCAACATAGTACACTGTTGGCTTTCTTGTTGTCGTTTTTCTGCTGCAGATAAGAATATGTGTATATACCACCTCGTCAGGTTTCCTGCTGGATTACTCCAAAGACCTGCCGGTATGATGCTCTAGATTTCTGACGGCTTACCTAGGGCCCTTTTGTTTGGGCTGGCTGTGGCTGGCTGTGGGTGCTGTGCAGAAAAGCTGCTGTCCAGGAGAAGCTGCTTTTCTGAGTGGGGGTCTTTGGCAAACCAGCTGGCTGTCTGACTGTAGATTGTGGAATTGTCTGAAACACCCTTTACATTCATAAAAGGTTGTACTGTTGCTGCTCAGTGTAATAAATAACATATGTATCTAAATTTCAAATCGAACTTCATATACATACAATTACGGTTACACTCGAATATATATTTATCCAATATATATTTTCCACTATATTATACCGCCTCCATTTCAAAATACTAGACATGGATTTTGGAGTGGATTATTTTCTATATTACAAATTAATAACAACCTTCTCCATTGCAAATTAATAACAAGCTATAACACAAAAAACTACACAATTACTATATGAAATTATTTTCCAATCTAATCGATGTAGCGAGCAAGCATCACCAAGTATGTACAACCAATACGTATGCGCAGTTGCTACGGCCAGCCGCAAGTGTCCACCAAATAATCATGCACTAACAGCTAGCATATCCATCTAGCACCAAAACTAGATCAAGAATCACACAGATGGCAGGCCGGATTTGTCCAGATCAATAATCATGCACTCCTGTACAGATCGAATCACGGGGTCGGCCGGCCGGGATGGAACAAGCCAGGCCGGGATGGAACAAGGCAGGCCGGACTTGTCCTCCCCTTGCTGAACCAGATGCGGGCAGGGCCGGGAGGATGGCGCGCGAATCCGGCTGCCTGGTCTCCAGCGGTTGAAGGGAAGCTGGAGGTGGCGGGGACGAGCTCCGGCGGCGCGGGTGTGGGTTGGTGAGGATGGCGCATGGTCGACGACGGCGTGGTGTGGCGGCGCGGGGTGATGAGGACGGCGGCCACCTGGTCGAGGACGGCGTCCAGTCGAGCTGGGTCGAGGACGGCGCGGCGAGCTGGGTCGCGGATGGCGCGAGGAGCTGGGTCGAGGACGGCGATACGAGCTGGTCCAGGACGGCGCGGCGAGCTGGGTTGAGGACGGCGCGGAACGGCGGTGCGGCGGGGGAAGCGCGGTGGTGCGGCGGGAGGGAGGGCGGCGGGGGAGACGACCAGGCCGGCGAGGGGCGGCGGGGCGGCGGGTGCTGTGGCGGCGCAGGGGTGGGGTGAACCCTACCTATCCTGGCTATGGTGGCTAGCTCGGGTGGGTGGCAACGAAAAGAAAAGGGATAAGAAGATGCTCTCGTTCGCACGGTTCGCTCGCACGGTTCGTTCGGTGGCATTTCTCTCGTAATTACCAGCAACGACATGACCTTTTATCGTTGTCCCTTCGGTTCACTCGTGGAGAAGCTCGGGAAGCACCTCAAACGGTGCTTTTTTCCGTATGAAGCAAATCGGCTGGCTTCGGCAGAAGCACGACGCGCCGCGATGCCCTTTGGCTCGCTTCGGCTGCTTATTTTCGTGGAAAGCCACCAAAAGCTGAAACAAAAGGGCCCTAGCTCGTTCATGACTTGTTGCCAAACACAAGATGCTGAACTTGAGTAGGCTTGCTGAACTTCCTGTCAAACAGCTCATTGTTTCTGAACTTCTGCCTAGCAAACAAGTAAACGGAAAAATAAGTGCACATTCACCGATTGTACAGCATGTGAATGTCAATTCCAGTTTAGCTAGCTCGTCGCCAGCGGTAATTAAGATTTCATCTTGGGACGACAAACTTAATTGCAGTCTCTCTTGATCTCGTTCCTCGATCAAAGCAAAGAACACTATACTTAAAAGGATCGGAGTACAGTTTACTACAGTCGAGGGCCGATATATATGCCGGGATTACAGTGTACTCCTACGCGCTGTTCCTGGTTCGCTATATGCCTTTTTTTTCTCTGAAACTGATGCAGCACAGCGGCAGTATATACTGTGTACTCCTACGCGCTGGTTTTGGCGGAATGCGTAGGCAGTGATGGTGTGGTAAAGTTGTAAATAACGTGTGGCTTGGTAGTCAGAGCCAATCGGATCTTTAACATATCCAAAGGTTGTCTCGCCAGAGTAGATTAATTCAGTCGCCGGAATATTGTATTGTATTGTATTGTATTGTATTGTATGCTATCCCAATGATTTCGAGTGGAGTTCACGCAAACATGCCGTACCCGTGCGCCGCGGATCTCACCCACTTAAAATTCCCAAATATATCCAGTCTGTAGGGTGGACAGACTACTGGAGTTCATCCGCCACACGACATTATCTGATCTCTATTGATTCAAAATCGTTTGATAGTTATGAGAGGAGATATATGCACGGTTAGTCACTGAACTTGGCCGAGATGAGCACTTTGGTCACTAAACTTGCAAAATGTTCCCCGCGGGTCACTCAACTTGGCAGAGATGAGCAAACTGGTCACAAACCATTGACTGAGCAGTTGACCATTGACTCTGACTATTTTTTTTTGCAAAAACACCCCTGTAGAATCACAAAATCACATCATTTTTTTTGCAAAAACACCCCTATAGAGAGATATTAATGTGATTTTGTGATTCTACGGGGGTGTTTTTGCAAAAAAAAATGGTCAGAGTCAATGGTCAACTGCTCAGTCAATGGTTTGTGACCAGTTTGCTCATCTCTGCCAAGTTGAGTGACCCGCGGGCAACATTTTGCAAGTTTAGTGACTAAAGTGCTCATCTCGGCCAAGTTCAGTGACTAACCGTGCATATATCTCTTATGAGAGCATGTCCACGGGCACACCAAAGCACCCTAAACGTTTATTGGAGCGTTGGACACAAAAACTGCCACACCTATATCCAAGTGTCTGGCCCGACCCAATTTCTTTCGGCACCTCTCGAGCAGGCGATAAAACTTGGGGGTTCTCTTGGGTTGTTGGACAGTGGCTGGACGCGCTCCTAAGTCGGGCTGACACACATGTTATCCACTCTTGCACGCAGTGAGATGGACAGGGGAATTAGTGAGAGAATTTTATGTGGTTTTCATCCCTGTGTATTATATTTTATTTATTTACTTGGCCATAGAAAATCCGGTGAGTGGATCAAGTGGCCTGGCATGCTCAAGATCCACTCACCGAATCCTTTTTGGTTAGGCGCACGTCTAGGGTTGAAAACGAAACGAAAACGGACGAAAACATGCTTTATCGGTTTCGTTTCCGATTATCTCGCCGGAATCGAAAACGAAATCGGAAAACGAATATGGAAGCGGAAATCCCAAAAGTGAATATGGTACGGAAAATGGACGAATACGATACGAAAGCAACCACATATCGGAACATAATAGTGGTATAATCCATTGGTCTACCCAAAAGACACACATAATAAATAAGAAGCTAACAAGACAAGTAATTGTGCACAACCTCGACCCAGTTGAATATAAAGTGAGACACACATAGTTTAACCTTCAACAAGCACAAACGCTCACAAAAATAGTTTCACGGGGCACTAAGACACTCATTATGCTTTAAAAAAATGTTTTTACAAAAAAATTATCCTACAACAGTAATAAAGCACCACATATGCTTTAGCAATGCATCAATTCATTTCCATGTCGTCTTCATCAAAGTCCTTCTCCCCTGATATTTAATGGTTACATCTTGTATGTAGGCACTATGCATGCTGAAATCCGTATCCCGTTTTCCGGAAATTCCGTTTGATTTCTGTTTCCTTTGAAATATGCTATATCGTTTCCTTTGTTGTTTTTATTTTAGAATATTTCTTTTCCATTTTGTTTCCGTAAAATTTTGTTTTTATTTTCATTTTCTTGCTCTTTGTTTACTTTTTCAAAGGAAACGGTCGAAAAGTATCCTTACCATTTTCAACCCTACACATCAGCACACCATGCCTTGTGTTAGTCTTATATAGCCATAGAAGATATCCTGAGTGGATCAAGTGGCCTTACTATGTGATCTAGATATTCCGCTACAATATAAAATTCATAGAAAATCCCATAACGCGGCACTTGTTCCGCCTTTTTTAGTGTGACAGCGACTTGAAATTGGCCATACAAGTGTTCGGCACCCAAAGCTGACAGAATTTAGTTGGTGTCACCATTTAAAGTGATATCCTCTTCTTATCCGCTCGGCTACAGTAGTCTGAGGCGGAAAGAGGGCGACCCGCAGTTTTCCTGCTTCTCGCCGGCGAGGCCGCCACTCCCCTCTGCCTCCGGTCGCCGGTTCGGCACCGTGAGGTGGGGGGAGCTCCGGGCTTGCTCGTGCGTGTAGATAGGTAGGTGTTAGGTTATCTAGGTGTGTGTTCCTCGGCGGCATCGAGACGGCGGCGATGGCGTCGGCGTGTGGGTTCTGGTCCTTCCCCTCCGTTCCCCGTTCCGGCCGTCGTGCCGGGGAGGTCGTGAAGGTTCTGCGTCGGGTCTTCTCTTCCTGTCTCGCTTCTCCGGCCGACCGTGGAGGTGAGGGAAGAAGGAGGTGGTTGGGGACGACCCGTTTTTGGTGGTGGTGTTGCAGGTGGCTTTCTTCTCCGATGGTTCTGCTCCGGCCGGCCGTGGTGGCGAGGGGAGCGGCTGTTTGGAGGTGGGTGATGCTGGTGGTGGTCCTGGACGGCGCGGAGGCGGCTGGGTGCTGGGTGGAATCGGGAGGTTGGTGCTCTGACCGTGATCGTTCATCGAGTTCAGATTTCGTCGCTGCGCGGCGGATGGATCCTGCGGTCTTCTACATCTGGTGGTGGTGCCTTCTTCCTGGTAGCTGGTGGTACGGCGGCTCCGGCGTCTTCTAGGAGTTTGGGGTGCGGCGGCGGTGGTTCCGGTTGTGCTTGTTCTGGTAGCTTGAGGTGGCCTCTGCTTTTCGGGGTCCTTTTGTAATTTTTGGTTTCTTCTGGACCTTTTTGTAAAGTGTTGTGCTACCTTAATATATTAATATATGAGCCGGATCATTTCCTAAAAAAAAAAAGAATTTAGTTGGTGTCGGACAAATTTACGGATGCCGGTGGAGATGCTCTCCGGGAAAAGTGTTTCCTTTTGTCTTTCAACCTGTCCTGACGGTCTAAGTTTTCTTTTGGCCCTGAAAAACCTTTTCTGCACATGATTCCTTACACCAAACTTGGAGTATGTGCTTTCAGAAGGAAAAAGGGCTAAGGTGACTGACACATGGATAATGCTCTGTTCGTTCACGTTGCCGGTCCAGGTCATCGTCGGCGTCGATGCCCATTCGCGCACACGCAGCAGACACATACGTGGCCGCCTGCACGCCCGTGACACACCAAGTTGCCGAGCCATGGCGCGACGCGCGAGCCCGGGGGAGCGTTTCCTATCTATCCTACCGTTGTTGCCTCATGGGCAGCGCCGCCGTTCGCACCTTGGCACGGCAGTCGGCGGCGACTTGGTCGCACTCGCCGTCACCACCGAAAGGCTGAAACGCGCGGCGCACGGGCCGAAAAGCGGGCAGAGATCTCTCCTCGTCGTCACTCCGTCAGTGCTCTGCTCTCCTCACACTCACTCACTCACTCTGCCACCCCTCCTCGTCGTCGTCCTCCGAGAAAATTGCAGCAAACACCACGCTTTGGTGCATTTGTTGCAGAGAACACAGAATCAAACTAGTTGTTGCAGCAAACACCACCTTTTGGTTTAAATGTTGCATCTGGCCCAAATGGATGAATTAGTGGCTCTAATACGTACTCCCTCCATTCCGATTTACTCTACGTTTTAGAAAAAATCAGACAAAATAGTAGAGCATTTATTAGTAGTATTAAACCTTCATGTATCACAGGAAACCACGGGGCAGCTCTTTACCCGAAGCAACATTAAATAACATGCATCTGTTACAGTACAAAAAAAATAAGGACATGCATGCGCGTGAATAAGCGTGATTGGGGACGAGAGGTCATGGGGAGGGGCCGGATGCGCGGAGGGGTGTGGAGGGGTGTGCGCGTGATTTACTAATCCTCTCCGTCATTAATTAGTAAGGTGGGTCCTACTCAAAATGTAGACTAATTCGGAACTAATATTAGGTCCAGAATGTAGAGTAAATCGGAATGGAGGGAGTATCTGACTAGTGGGCCTGCTGTTTTATACCGTATACCAAAAATTATACGACAAAATTTATACGTCAATTTTTTAACATTACAAATTAAAATAATGGGCAGCATAACTATACAAAATATATATATTATACATGTCAAAATGGGCAGCATAATGGTACCAAAATTATAGAGAGCATCAACTACTTTCATTATAACAGCATGTGCATCTTCTTCCGTGAGCTGCCAATCCATGTTGGCAGACTGAAAATCCATAAAGAACTCCAATCTACGAAATTAATTAACAAGTTACAAACTGCCACAACTTCAATTTTTAACAAATAACGCACATCACATAATTACGAAATTTACTGCACTTATATGTCGATCAGAACCCAAAAATTATGGGAGGAAGGGTGGGGGGCGGGAGGACGACCTAGGGTTCTTCAACCCAAGCTGAACCCTAGCAAACAATGTCTAATTGACACAAAAAAATTGTGAACTGGAGAGTAATTACCCATTGAACGAGATGCCGTCGGATTCCTTCATCTCCGTCGCCGGCGAGCAGCCACCGCCGTCGACTCCTTCCTCTCGTCGGGTGGGTGTCGCGCTCTGAACATGGGTGGCGAAGTGAGCAGGCAAGGCTCCAAATCCACACCCTTCGCCGTCGGCGGTCCACCGCCGCCACCTCCGTCGCCGGCGCCGGCGCCGCCGGGTCTCATCTCCCGCTCGAGCTCCCGCCTGTTGAGGTCCCGTCCGCTGCTTTCTATTTTCTTCCTTTTTTTCTTCTGGTTCGCTTTGTTCCTCTAGCTAGTCTCTGCGTTTAGTACGTATCCTATACGGTATAAAACAGCAAGCCCACTAGTCAGATACGTATTAGAGCCACTAATTCATCCATTTGGGTCAGATGCAACGTTTAAACCAAAAGGTGATGTTTGCTGCAACAACTAGTTTGATTCTGTGTTCTCTGCAACAAATGCAACAAAGCGTGGTGTTTGCTGCAATTTTCTCTCGTCCTCCCTACCGTTGCTCGCGCGCACGTGTCGCCGCCTTCCCCACCTGTCCCCACTCCCACCTCACCAACTCTCCAGTCTCGCCTCACTCCCCACCTCCAGCTAGCTACCAAGCTCATCCCTTTCCTCCCCCAATCCCCCATGTCCTTGTAATGTCTCCTCCTCCCCCCCACGCCACCTCCAATGCCGACGCCCGCAATGGCTACGCTCACAACTTTTCCTCCCCTCCTCCTCATCTCCATCATCTCCCTCTTCCTGGCTGACACCGCCACCACGCCGACGCGCTGCGCTTCGACTACGCGACGCTCACCCTGGCGACCCTCAAGCTCCTGGGCGACGCGCACCTCAACAACAACACCATCCGCCTCACCGCGACCTGCCCGTGCCCACCTCGGCCGCCGGCCGCGCGCTCTACGCCGCGCCCGTCCGCCTCCTCGCCGGCTTCTCCACCCACTTCGCCTTCCACGTCGCCACCCTCAACAAGGGCTCCGTCGGCGGCGGGCTCGCCTTCGTCGTCGCCCCCGACGCCGTCTCCCTCGGCGACGCGGGGGCCTACATCGGCCTCTCCCCCTCCGCCGGCGACTTCGCCGTCGAGTTCGACACCCTCATGGACGTCCAGTTCGGGGACGTCAACGGGAACCATGTGGGTCGATCTTGGGAGCATGGTGTCGGCAGCGGTGGCCGATCTTGATCTGGCTGGCGTCGAGCTCACCAGCGGGAGGACGGTATACGCGTGGATCGAGTACTCGCCGGAGAAGGTCATGGAGGTGTTCGTGTCATACTCGGCCAAGCGGCCCGTGACGCCGGTCCTGTCCACGCCGGTCGATCTGGATGGGTTTGTCAAGGAGACGGCGTTCGTCGGGTTCTCCGCATCCACGCAGGGCAGCACGGAGATCCACGCCATCGAGTGGTGGAGCTTCTCCACCCCGTCTCCCCCTTCCCCGCCGCCGTCAACTTCTCCGAATCCTCCTCCGCCTGTTGTTCCACCTCCGGCGAGCGGCATCAACCCGACGCTTCCCTCTACACCGATATTACCTGGATTCACGGTTTCCGCACCGCCGTCTAGCTCCGTCACGGCCGCGAGCGCACCGGCCAATTCAGCTTCTCGGAAGAATGCCGCGACGCCGCACCCTCACAAACAAGCGGCCGTAGCGGGCGCCGCGACGGCAGGGCGTTCGTGGCGGCGTCGTTCGCGGGGTTCGCGCTGTGGGCGCTCGCGCGCCGCGCAAAGGCCAGCAAGCGGGACGCTTCGGCGTTGGCCACGAAGCGGGACAGCCTCGCGTCGGCGGCGGCCATGGCGCGCTCGCCGCGGGAGTTCACCTACAAGGAGCTCAGCGCGGCGACGCGTGGCTTCGACCCGTCCCGCGTCATCGGCAACGGCGCGTTCGGCGTGGTGTACAAGGGCATCGTCCCCGACACGGGCGCCATGGTGGCAGTGAAGCGCTGCACCAACGCCAACGCCGACGGCGCGCAGGCGCGGTCCGAGTTCCTCTCCGAGCTCTCCATCATCGCCGGCCTCCGGCACCGCAACCTGCTCCGGCTCCAGGGCTGGTGCTACGAGAAGGGCGAGATCCTGCTTGTCTACGACTACATGCGCAACGGCAGCCTGGACAGGACCCTCTTCGACGCGTCCTCCCCTTCCCTGCCGTGGCACCACCGCCGCGAGATCCTCTCCGGCGTCGCCTCCGCGCTCGCCTACCTCCACCACGAGTGCGACCGGCGCGTCATCCACCGCGACGTCAAGTCCAGCAACGTCATGCTCGACGAGGCCTACCGCGCGCGCCTTGGCGACTTTGGCCTCGCGAGGCAGGCCGAGCACGGCGTGTCGCCGGACGCCACCGCCGCGGCGGGCACCATGGGGTACCTGGCACCGGAGTACATGCTCACCGGCCGCGCCACCGATGCCACCGACGTGTTCAGCTTCGGCGCGCTGGTGCTCGAGGTGGCGTGCGGGCGCCGGCCCATCGGCACGGAAGGCCGGTGCAACAACCTGGTGGAATGGGTGTGGAGCCTGCACGGTGAAGGCCGCGTGCTGGACGCCGTGGACGCGCGGCTCGGCGGCGAGTACGACGAGGGTGAGATGAGGAGGGTGCTGCTGGTCGGGCTCGCGTGCTCCAGCCCGGAGCCACAGCCCAGGCCAGGAATGCGCCGCGTGGTTCAGATACTGAGCGGCGAGTCCGACCCGCCGTTCGTGCCGGCGACGCGGCCGTCCATGAGCTTCAGCGCCAACCACCAGCTCCTGCTCAGCCTCCAGGACAGCGTGTCCGACTACAACGCGCTGGGGCTGAACCTCTCCGATGAGTCCTCGTCGGACTCGATGAGCTCGTCGTCGCTGACCAGCACGCTCCGCAAAGGCGGCCACGACATCGGGTTCAGCAGTACCGGCGGCGACGCCCGGTGACTGATTGATCGATTGTTCTGTCTGTCGTCCAGTCGCCTGAATTCCCCACCTGAATGCGAACAAGATTGGTTCATGTATATGTATTTACTAGTTGAATTTGGCGTGCCGTGCCCTTTTTTTTTTTTGCAGTATATATATTTTTTGTGAACCAAAATGTTAGCTAAATTGGTATGTTGGAACATGTTTTTATTCTGTCATGAATAGGTAGCATTTTTTTTGTGCATTTCGGATATATTGTATATAATATTCAAATATTCAGTGGATCGAAATGGTCAAACATGTTTGCATTTTGACGTCAATATTTAAGCGAAATCAGGAAAATCCATTTGAATTTGATTCTACATTTGCGGAAAGTTCGTTCGTATGGTGTCGAAATATTGGCCAAAATGAAATGTTGTAATATTTTTGTTATTTGCTATGAGTATATTGTTTTTTTTTTGAGCATTTGCGTTATATTTTTGTGGACCATCGGAATATTAAGCAATTGGAAATGTCTGAAAATGTTGGTATGTGAACTTAAATAGTTCAATTTTTTTTTGTGAGCATGTTGGTACATCTAAAATCGAAATGGTTGGAAAATGTTTCTATTTTTTTATCAGCAGTTAGTTGTTTTTCTGAGCATTTGCGTTATATTTTGTGGAACATCGGAATATTAAGCAATTAGAAATGTCTGAAAATGCTGGTATGTTGACTTAAATAGTTCACATTTATTTTTTTGTGAGCATGTTAGTACATCTAAAATTGAAATGGTTGGAAAATGTTTCTATTTTTTTATCAGTAGTTAGTTGAAGTCCATATGTGGGAAACGCACATTTATTCAATTGAATTTGATATAATTAGAGGGAGTGCATATTACTTCCAAATATTTACCAAATTGAAATGTTTAATTTGAGATTACAGCTAGAGGAAGTGCATTATGTGAGCATTTAATATATGTAACTCCACGTAATTAGAGGAAGGGAGTTTTTTTGTGTTAGTGTTCATATATTTGCCATATTTGTGAATAATTGGGGAAGAAACTTTGTTTTTGGAAATGTACATGTTCAAAAGTTGTTTATATCTAAACGTTTTGATTTTTGGAAGAAGAAGTTTACCTCTACAATTTTTGTTTCTAATCTGCTTAAATAGGGTAGGCCCACATGTCGGAAGTTTAACAGTCCCTTAAATTGTTTCTGAAAAAAAAATTCTGATATATCTTAGAGTATGTCCAATCTTTAAGCAAGTTGGAAGGTTTGAAAATGTTTATGTCTGTTTGTCAATTTGTAATTTAAGTCCATAATGAGTGCGAAAGATCATTTGTCGAACTGAATTTCATAATTAGGGAGTTTGTTTTGTGAAATTCAACTCCATCTATTTGTCCATATAATTGGAGCAAGTGTTTTTCTTTTCGTATTTTCAAATTTTGGCCGAATTAAATTGTTTTCGTGCATGTAGTGTAGATTTTTGTTGCGTCGGCACGGCGCGCCTTTACTGAATTTTTGGGCATATGTTAGTTTGTATTTTTTTCATAAATTTGTAAAATGACTCCATAGTTAGAGAATATGTATTTTGTTGTAGTTCGAAATGCCAAAATCCATTGAAATTTGATCTGTAGAGTATCTCCAAGTACGCAGCGATTTAAATTGTTTGATTTTTTTATTTTGCCATAAATTTTCATTTTAACTCCGTAGTTAGAGAATGCATGGTATGAGTATTTATTAAATTGAAATACATGTAATATGAAGAAGTGCATTTGGATGCTTTTTCCAATATTAAGTAATTTGGAATATTGGAAGTTGTTTGTATTCTGGCAAAAAATAGTTGCCATTTAATTTTGTGAGAATGTTGATATATTTTAGAGTGCGTCAAATTCTTAAGCAAATTGGAATGTGCAAAAAAAAAACTATGTAATTTGAGGAAGTGCATTTGGATGTTTTCCAAATATTAAGCAACTTGAAATGTCTGAATATGTTCGTATGTTGACTCAAATAGTTCACTTTTTTTTTGTTGTGAGCATGTTGGTAACTTTCAAATAGAAATGTTTGGAAAATGTTTCTATTTTTTTTGTCAATAGTCATTTGAAGTTGATCTGTGGGGATACACATTTATTCAATTGAAGTCGATCTGTGGGGATACACATTTATTCAATTGAATTTCATAATTAGAGAAGTTTTTTAAATTGGAGTACATATAAATAAAAGGGGTGCATATTATTTGTAAGTAGTTACCAATTTGAAATGTTTAATTTGAGTTCACAATTAGAGGAAATGCATTGTGTGAGCATTTAATATGTTTAACTCCATGTAATTAGAGGAAGTGCAATTAGATTTTATCCGAATATTCGCCAGTTGAAAATATTAAAACATGTTTGTTTTTCTCCATACATTTTTAGCATTTGTTTATCTGAGCATGTTGATATATTCTAGAGTAGTAAGCACTTTTTTATGGGGATCTTGATGTATTTTAGGGTAGTTCGAATAGTCAGCTAATTGATTTGGTGGAATGTGTATTTTGTTGCAATAAGTATTTGATTGAACTACATAAGTAGAGGAAATGCATTGTGTGAGTATATATTAATTTTAACTTCACATAATAAGAGGAATTGTATGTAGTTTGTCTTTGATAGTTTACCAATTTGAAATGTTCAAATATGTTTGCATTCTGCTACAAAAAGTTGGTTTTTTTTTATCATTCTGAAATGTTGTCGACATTTTGTTTGTGATGGGTAGATATAAAGAGTTTGATTTTGTAAAACTTGTCATTTCTTTGAATTTGTTTACATAAGATGGTCTGTATTATTTGGAATTCTGAAGGTTTGAAATATTTCGGAGAAGGTTCCAAAGTATATGTAATGAGTATTTTTTTTGTTTTTTTATAATTTGTTAGAAATTGGTATGAATTGAGTAATTTGAAAGGGAACTTTGAAATTTATACTTTTTGAATGATGCGAAGGTGTCCACATTGAAATGTACTGAAATTTAGAAAATGTTTGCACCTTGACCAATTACACCTTTCCTAATTTAAAATTTGTTTAAATTTCTTTGAGAACATCGTGGTATGGAAAATTCAAGTTTGGGAATATGTGCGTCAAAAATTGTTTAGTTTTGTATATAATGAAATTTGGGAGAAATTTGCACTTTAATTTTAATTAAATTTCGGTCTTTAAGATACTGTTGTGTGGAAAATTCAAATTTGGAATTTTTTGTGTCAAAATTTGTTTAGTTTGATATATATATATATATATATATATATATATTGAAATTTGGGAGAACTCTGCATTTTTAAATTTAATTAAATTTCAGGTTTAGAAAGAAGCAGGAAAAAAAATTAAAAAACAGAGGGGTAAAAAAAAAGAAGAAAGGGCCGAGCTGGCAGCAGCCAGCCCGGCCCAACAGCGGCCCAGCTGGCCGGCCCAGACCAGCTGCGGCGTCACGCTGGCGTCAGCGGCGGCTGGGTTCTGCCGCGGCGGGGCGGAGCTCGCCGGCGTCGCCGCGCCCTGGGACACGCGCGTGGACGCGCTGGACGCGCGCGAGCACGGGCGATCCATAGCGGCGGCGCCGCCCCTTTTAGATCGCCGGAACGACACCGGCGGCCAGCGGTACGGCGGCGTCGATCCCGGTGCGGCCGCGGTGTCCTGGCAGCCGATCCGCGACGAGGAGATGGAGGCGGCGACGGCGGATCGGCCCAAGCGCTTTGGTACGTTCGGGGAGCGGCGGAGCAGTGGCGCATCACGGCGGCGTCGACGGCGGCCTCCGCGCCGCTCGCGAGAGAGAGGAAGAGGATTTCTGTGGTTGTTTTTACAAAAAAGTCCATGTATTTCTAAGAAATCGCGAACAGGTCCCTTACAGCGTTAAAAGTTGAACTGCGGGTTGATTTCTCGTTTAGGAGGGGCCTTTTTGCAAAACCGTCACGGACGTCTGCTGCGGACCGTCGGATCGCCGAGCGACGGCCGGGATCGAGTACTGTAGAACACTGTTCATTTCTACAGTGTCTAGTGTAGCTGCTACAGTAGAGGAGCGCGGAGAGGCCGCCGTTCGGCACAGCTTTTTATATACTATGATGATGATGATGATGAGTACATAGATTAGCATTGGGCTCTAACTGAAGTCCTAGTAACTTAATTCTTCTCTGTGATACTAATTCAGATTTCAGATGGTTCATTTCGATTCAGTTTCTTTTCTTTTCTGTTCTGTCCTTTTTGGATAGATAGATCTTGTCGATGAACAAAGGTAGCAAGAATTGATTGTAGCACACTGATGAGATCTTGGTGGACTGGTGGATATACCCTTTTTGACACCCACGGCAAGGGAAAAGAGAGATTCTGATACTAGATTAAGAGGAATGGCTTGTTTGGTGTGCAATTCCATGCTTGGGCGATCGGGCAAAGCCGAACTGGCCGGTTGGCGCATGGCAAGAAAAGCATCAACCTATCTATAAATCTACCTAGAGGAAATTGGGAAATCTGTTTTAGGCATTTAGCTCATAGGTGTAGATGTAGATGCACTCACTATTCAAAACCTGTATTTTAAAATGTCAAAAAATTCCAAACAACAAATTGGGTGTATATCTGGACATTCTATGTTCGCGCACAAATATTCGTGAAAAATGACATTTTTTGTGCCTTATGTAAAAAAGAAAAAAATTCAATGTTTCAAAATGACTTTTCACGAGACATTTTTTGTTTTTTTATATAGTCCACAATTTCTTTTTCATGAAACTTTGTGTGCTGACAAAGAGTGTTCAGAGATACACCCGAAATATTTATTTGGATTTTTTTAACATTGGAAAATGCATTTGAAATATTTTTTCGTAATTTATGCATCTAGATCTACGAGTCAAAACATCGTGCCCGGGGAAATTGCACTTTTCACCACCTCTTGCTCCTTGTGTTGTAGAAAACACTGCTTTGACGATTGTTTTGCGGTTTTCACCCTTTGGTGGTCTAATATTTGCAAGTTCCACTACTTGGTCATTTAATAAACTACTTAGCCCCATTGAAAGGAAAACCAACAGTTAGGCCCCGCATCTCAATGTTGCAATTAATGTACAAAAAATTAAATGACTTAAAAGTTCATAAGACCTTAATTATGAGAGCTAAGCCTTGATGCTTCAAAAGATATCTAAACATGTAAATCTTTGAAACCATAAAAATGATTATTCATAAAAAAAAATTATGTGTTATTGTGTGGAACCACTAGAATGTAATGAAAAAATCATAGTAAGCACGAATGATGGCTCAAAAATTATTTTATATAGTTAACAAGTCAAATATTCATGACACACTAAAGAAATAAAATATGAACTCATTGGCATGTGAATCTTTGTACATTTAATCAAATTCTTATGATATGTTTATTGCGTCACGGGTATTTATTTTAAAATAAGCATAAAATGTTTTAAAGTAAAAAATGATGGTTAGAATGAATAAATTTACTTTTTATGAATTTTCAAGTTCGTTATATTTGTATACATTAACTGAAGCATTGACATGTGGGAGCCCAGTTGTCATTATTGGTGTCAACATGGCTAAATAAATAAATGATTAGATGGCATAGTGGTGGAAACTGCAACAGATTAGATTACCATATGGTGAAAACCGCGAAAAATCCACCAAACCAGTGGTATGTGTAACACATGGAGCAAAAGGTAATGAGAAGTGAATTTTTCCTCACATATATCCGCTGTTCAAGATATCTTATGATATTCTGATAAATCGGTCGATTATCGCTTCTACCAACAAGATAAATAGGCTGATATGCTGATAAACCGTCCGATTTACCTCTTTTTTAGATCGACCGATAAGTTCTCGATAAACTATATCCCCAACATTACATCTATCTACCAGTACTAATAGTCTAGTGCATCTAGAAAAAAAGTAGTAATAGTCTAGTGAGGAGTGGTCTTCTCCTCTCTTCTAGTGGTAGTACGTGATGCTGCTTTATACATTGGCGTGGAAGCCATCGATAATCCGGGAGTATTCATGTCACCAACCGAAAGCCATCCGTCCATGATTCTAACACCATTCCTCTACTCGGCCAGCACTAATCCTACTAAAGGAGAAAGCCGGTCAGTGTGCATGAGCGCCAGCTGATATTGCCACGAGCTTGGAATGGTCAACCCCATCATGCATTTGATATAATAGATCGTTGCCTACGTGGATGTCGCCCTCACGTCGGGCCCACAGCCTGCATGCGCTTCCTGTGGGCCCGTCCGGTGACCAACCTTATTATTAGCCGTTTAGCTTTATGTGATCAAGCTTATATGTCTAGCACGCCCGCCGTCCATGTCGGTCGCAACGGATGCGCCGTCCACCTCCATGAAGTTTTTGTTGTTTCTCCGGGGAGATAGGCGGCGGGTCCTTGTGCTCGATTTGGAAGCTTTCATCGTATCCAAAAATACGCCGGCAGCTCATGACCAAGCGTCTGGTCGCTCTTCAACGCCTTCGGGCAAGGAGCTCTTCTGCTCCATGGGTACGAGCTCCGGGCGGCTGCTTTCTCCCTCGTCTCCGGCGATGGAGGGTGCTCGTGCTGGAGTTCTTCGTGGTTGAAGACGGCGTGCTGCAGCGGTTCTTCGCTTTGTTTTCTCCTTGTTTTGTTCCTTGCTTGTATCCGGCGTTGTACTGGTTTCCCCTACATATGAATACAAGTATGAAAATTCAAAACAAAAAAAAGCGTCTGGTCGCCATCTTCTTCTTCCTCCGGCTCGCATTGCATTTCGAATTGAGCAACTGGGAGAAAGAACTGGGACCTGCCACCTGGAATGTGCAGCGGAGCAAGAAGAACTCGGGCTGGCCGTCGCTTTCGTGCCTGTGCTGCTGGACGGACGGTGTGGAGTCGCTGTCTGCGTAATTCCGTGGGGATGAATGGAACGGGAGTTAGTGATGGGTAGTGGACTCTGTGGAACTTTTTTTCCTTTTTCTTGATGAAAGGCTCCTGTTCTACTCGTGCAGTCGTGCTATAGTGGGAAAGGTGTTGCCTTTCCCTCTCACAAATTTGCCAAAAGAGAAGGGTGATCAATGTCCATATCTGTGGTACTGGTTTCGTCTCTATGATGTGGAGTAGTAGATATCAGTATATCACTGCATCAGAGATCTTGACGTTACTATGGAAGACTTTACCCTACTTTTTGTTGAAGCGAAACTTTACCCTACTAAGCTTTATCTCCGGCGCACATAGTAGCTCTTTAATTGCAAAACCTTTCCTGACTTTAGACAAAGACGCCCATAAAACCCTCCATTTTTAGGTCGTGTATAAATCTGCCTTGGTAGAGGTCGTGTCGTGTGTGCAGCGGTTCTGAAATCTGAATGTTTAAGGGTAAAGTCTAGCTTCGAAATTCAGAAGATTGCATTCCCATCGCTTTTATGTGAACCAAAGACTCCATCCGGCAGGTAGGTCCATGGACCATGGATGTCAGATTACCGTTAGACCCCCACACCGCACGTTCACCTTGCTGACAAGTGACAACCCTCGTCAGCTAGCTGCCATGCCAAGACAGGTCACAGGAGGCGCACGCCGCAACTTCACAAACTGGCCTCCTTTATTAAGGACGTCGGCAAGCCCCGGCGAGAATTTCCGGTGGATTTATGAAGTGGTTGTTCGGCCATATGACACCCGATTGATTCAGCTAGGAGCCTAGGATCACTCTCCGATCGACTTATTCATTTGTCCTCTGATGATTACTGTTTACAAGTTTAGTACTGGTGTACTGAGATGTTTCATGACTCATGAGAGAGTGAGCCTAGGATCACTCTCCGATCGACTTATTCATTTGTCCTCTGATGATTACTGTTTACAAGTTTAGTACTGGTGTACTGAGATGTTTCATGACTCATGAGAGAGTGAGCCTAGGATCACTCTCCGATCGACTTATTCATTTGTCCTCTGATGATTACTGTTTACAAGTTTAGTACTGGTGTACTGAGATGTTTCATGACTCATGAGAGAGTGATTCTGGCGGCTGCAGGTTGCAAGCCAGGACCCCAACGTGCCTGTCCTGCATCGGCAGCCCAAAAAGGACGGCAGCGAGTGCCTACAGTCTCCCACAATCACAACACACCCAAAATGGTACAATCATTTATATATCAGCCAACACAAAGATCCCATGACGCAGTTTTCTCTACTGAAGAAATTTCTGTGATACTGGTTTTGCTTAGGGCTCCAAATCGGTGTCCGGCCCAATTGGGGGTGCCGGACATGTGTGCGCTCGAATGGTGGGTGTAGCCCACAGCGGCGCACCCCAAAGGCCCATCCTGAAACGGCCCTAATTTTGAGCATTAGATCAAACACCTTGCGGGCACACGCACCGCCGTCGATTCACTTTCGCGTCACTTCGGAACACGGCAAAGTATCATTCTTAATCCGTGTGGAGGGAATCGCTCGTTGTGATTGGCTATCATTGATTGCCCCGGATGGACTATGGTTTTCTTCCGTAAGAAAACAGCACCGTGATTGGTAGTTTCTTGAAATTCCATCCTGTAAAATCATCCTTAGTTACTTTCCGGGATTCTCAATTATTATGCTACCCCAAAAATCCATCCCGTGCTCAGTTTCCTTAGTTGGCGCATCTATAGGTTGCCCAGATCATAATAAGCAAGAATGATTAGATCGGTTGGGCTAGGGATTTCGTTCTTTTTTCCAGACTGCTAATAGAGGAATGCAATCCATGTGAAAAGGAGTTGCCTATGATTTCGCTGTGCGTTTCTCAGATAAGAGATTGGAATGGTCACCTCGGATGGCAATGGATTTCCCCAAATTCTGTTTGCGTGAAACCGCTACAATTTCTTGTTCTGCATGAGAGGAAAAGCCCGCTCTGATTGGCTAGGAATGGTTGCACGGATCTGCGAAAATCACGAGATATTCCCTCCTATTTTCTAGCCCGTTAATTAGGCCAGCTTCGTAGGATTTCAAAAAACAAATGCCATGTGAATCATCCAGTAATTGCGTGTTAACCATCTCTCCAGGGATGGGCACACTTTTTTTCCAGTAATTGAGTGTTAACCATCTCTCCCTACCATTTCTCTAAATACTGATGATCTCAAGCCGAGCTTTCTCTAAACCCTGATGATCTCAAGCCGAGACGTTTGTGCAGCAGCTACGGTGTGCACAGTGCTTTACACTTTGACATGCATTTGGACCATGACAAAATGGATTATGTTCAACTTGAATACCAACTGAAGGACTAAGTCCCCGCCTACAACAAACCCTCAAATCATCCCTCACAACACACTGTAACAACAACAAAGAGATGCTAGTCTGAGTGCATCAAGCAAACAAGAAGCCTAATATAATAGATAGAAACCAAAATATTTCGAATTTTATTACTTGCCTCATTGTTTACATCACAACACTGATATACACAATCTCTCTAGCAAGCACATTCTACTTCAAAGCTAAACCTGACAGATACCCAGAGTGCATATCCTACTCATATCAACTGCTCCCATACTTCTTCTTTTTTTGAGGAAAGGATCCGATCATATATTCAGAGTGGCCAGTACAAATTACAAGAAGGTCCTACAAAGAAAAGAAAATACAGAAGGACCCCAAAATTTGCACAAAACACCCCGAGCACCCTGGAAGAAACGCCATCAGATCCTTCGTCGGCTCCCAAGAACCTAGCCGGCGCCACCGTCGCCGTACCTCCTTCCGCCGGAGATGGAGCACTGCCACAAGAAGTAGAGGGCCGCAAGAGTCGTCCGCCGCCACGCGACGAAGCCTAGACTCACTGAACGAGCTCGGCCACAGTGCGCACATCCCAGCTCCACCGAACCTCCAGCCGACGGAGCACCACCCAGGCCAACCACCGCAGCCACCTCATCACCTCCCGACGCAGCTCTCCTCGCCACCACGGCCAGCCAGAGGTCGAACGTCGAAGAAGAGGACCACCCACACCACCTGCAACAAAAAGGAGACGGCACCCACCCCGAGCTCCTCCCCTCGCCTCCACGGCCGGCCAGAGGAGCACGGACACTGGCTACGCCATCGATGGTCGTCGCATGATCTGCACTGAGGGGCGCAGTCTCAAGATGGTCCCCGGACACCGCCTCCACCCGGTCAACCTCCTCCTCCCCCTCGCCTCCGAGGCCGGCCAGGAAGAAGAAACTCACCAGATGGTCTTGGACCGACGACCAGCACCGCTTCTGAATAACGCCCGCCCCAATCTTCTCCCCTTCGTCCTCCCACCTTGGGAGCATCTCCAGGAAGAAGGCCAGGGACCGCGTGGCGCCGAGCGTGAGCACCACCGCGTACGAGCTGCCCCACCACACCGCTGCAGAGAGGAGACCACCGCCACGCTCCCTCCCCTCGCGACCACCGCCGGCCAGAGGGGGCTTGCGCGCCTCTTCTCCATGCAGCGAGAGGCAAGACGAAGCCGATTTATTGGAGGAGACGTCGCCGACCACGCTCGCTGTCCTCTCCCACCGGAGGAGCACTAACAGGAGGCAGACGAACCCTATTCCGCCACGGATCTGGCTTCTCCGATCCTTAGCGCCGCCGCCACTACCGGGCATCGAGCCCAAACACGGCATCCAGCCGCCAACTACCCTAAAACTACGCTGTACAAGCCGCGCCGGCCACCTCCTCCCACGCCGAACGACATCACCGCCGGCGAGGCGAGGGCCCCGACGCGGAAGACCGTGAGCGACTCTCAAGGAGGGGAGAGGAGAGAGGCGCTCGGGAGGGGAGAGGGGAGAGAGGAGGTGTAGGATGTACAACTGCTCCCATACTCCCTGTAGGTGTGTGCCTGTGGCATCAAAATGAGACGAGCATCGCTCGAAACCTTCAGCACCAACATCTCACAGGGTACCTGAAACGGATTTAGATATGTACATTATTAAATACACAATATTATCTGGTAAACAGCAAACAAACAAGGAAAACAGAGGTGTCCTGGATATCACCCTAGAGTAACCTCGCAATATTAAGCGAACTACCCAACTTAATAACTCAACACACAAGTTGTCGCACATCAAAGGTTAGGCCGTACCAGTGAAGTAAGTCTGCATGTTCAGTTGAATGGTCACAATGCTTTCACACATGCCAAAAGAACCACACACAAGGCGCGGGAGACAAGGTACTTGAATCCGACAGCTGGCCAGGCCTACAACCACACACAAGGCGCAGGAGGCCGCTGCCAGGACAGCAGCAGCACCACCAAAGCCAGAATGGCCAGGTCAAGCCAGAACCGGCAGCCATGGCTCCCTACTGGTCAGCTCCAATTCTCTCTTGCTGTCCTACAAGGGATGAACAAACATAACCATTGATTAATATAACACGGCCTCATATGCATCGAGTGAGATGGACATGAGACCCACGTAAGTTGCCATGGGGGTAATCCAACATATGTGATCGGAGATCCCGTGAATTAGGACCTGAGAAACCAATCCTGCGGTCAACCGAGGAGAGTATCCTTACTAACCCACTCTGTTGGAGATGCAATATTCTCGTAATATGTAAGGCAGGTTGATTTTTCTTCTTAATGTGTTCCAAAGCTTGTGTAAGCAAGATGCTATCCTACAGAGCATTCTTTGGAGGAACGCACCTATGTCAGCCCGACTACTGGTCATAGTCTATGAGATTGGGTAATCTCTAGGAAGCTCATGAGAAGGTCAGGAGTATGACAAATAAGCTCCACCTGTGGAATTTAGCCTTCGACAGCAACGTAACATCTGACAATAGGCGAAACTTTTGCACGCTAAACTGACAATTCAAGGCATAGTCCATTAATTGTTCAGTTGTGAAGAAATCTAATCCTGTTGCTCTAGGTGAAAGTTCAACTTAATAGTCTCCACTGAAAATTCTGATATATCAAAACATTGTTTGGAACGGTTGACAAACTTATGTGGCTCGAGGTCTGGTGGGGGATTGTTGAATTATAGATGGGCTTTGGCCCATATAAGACAATAATCCCTGGTTAATCTCTAAGGCCCATTTAGGTGCATGGCAAGTGGTGGGAAGTTTAGTACCATACTGCTACAGTAGTAAGCATGACCCCCTTTATAAGGGCTGCTCTACCACATGCCATTGGGAGCTTGGGAAGAGGAGCTGTACACGCGCGCTCCTCCTCCTCCGCCGCCCGCCTCGCCTCGCCTCGTCACGACGCGACGCGCGCGCGCGCCACGGGTTTCGGGAATGAGCCGAGCCGAGACTTATTTTTGTGGTGAAGAATGGTTAATTAATTGTGGATTAATTAACGAGTCGCTAACGGAAGTGCCACTGTGCGAGAAGTTGGACCGTGGGCTGTTCACGGACTCGGTCATGGGCCTGAGCCTAGGCCCATCTACCAAACGACCTATATAAGGAGGCGCTGGCCAGTGGGGTGAACCCTAACTCACTCACTCCCTCTTGCATAACCCTAGCCGTCATCTATTGTTCCTCGTTTTGTGCTGCTTCCGGCGATCCCATCCTGACGACCGCGTGCACGATTGGTCGGGAAAGCAGGTGCCTCCGTAATCCTGTCGTTCGAGATCCTTCCCGGGAGAACGGCAATAAGGTCTTTAGGGAGCGTCTCGGCGCGACTGCTCCCGATCCGCCCTGTCTTGGTCCTCCTCTGCATCCACTACTTCCCCTGCATCAAAACCATGGTCGCTGCCGCCGCCGTGTTGGCCTGGCTAACTGGAGGGTATGATTCGTTCATCCCATGTTTGCTCGTTCATGTGCTATCCGTATATGTTGCGTTCATAGATGTTTCGGTTCTATGTACTGTACGTGCTCACATGCTTAGGTATCGGTATGAGTCGCATACTGTGATTGCGATGATTACTGTTTACTCGTGGATTAGATTTTTTAGACGGAAGGCTCGAAATGAGCCCGGCTTTGAATTAACGAAGCCATCAACCGGCTAGGAGTTACAACTTACAGGTGTTACAACAGCACGCTGGGGTTACCAGCTACAAGTACAAGCACAAAGTACAACCAACAATGAACAATGACCGGAGATACAAGAGACGAGATCCGGCAGATCAGAAGAGGTAGGCCACACCGCGACGCCCTCAAGAGGGAAGACGACGCTCACTAGCATCGCCGTCACGGCCAGAGGACTAACCCTGCACAGCTTTCGCTGGTTTCCTTTGTACCCCCTGAAAGCCGTCAACCGTCACGAGGACGCGAAGACGACACAAGTGCGGAGACCCCTCGACCACCTAACCCGAGAAACCACGGTGGCACGGCCCCAACCAGGTACACCGGCGACACACAAGACAGATCCGGCGGGCATTAGCACGCGTGACACCCCAAGTCCATCCCTTCACTACCAAGCCTAGATCTGGCCACCGACCCGACGGCGCCAGATCCAGCTGAACGCCACACTGGCGGCCAAGCCTCTAGCCGACGACCATCCCTATCGCAGTTCACGTCGGGGGGCGCTGCGCCACCACCACGAAGCCTCCAGTCCTTGGCGCACGGCACAGTCAAACCCCTCAGATCCACCCTTGGATCTGGCGGTGCCCCCACACCTGAGTAGGGGCAGGGTTGCTGGCGCACATGAGCGCATAGGAGGAGAACACCACGAGGGAGCACCTCACCCACGCGAAGGAGACGAGGCAGGATCGGCCATGGCAGAGAAAATGGGACAGAGCCCGGCTTCGCGTGCTCGGGAAGCTCGTGGATTAGATTAATCGATAAGGTGCTAATATTTCCAACAGGTATGTGCATCCGGCTTAGCTACTTCCTCACGTACGAGGCGTGACCTAGACTTGAATTGCGGGCCTGTTTTTACCTTGGAGGAGCAATCCATCGAGAGCAGGCAAGAACCCACTTATACTTATTGATCCAATCCCCGCAGTTCGCAATCACCTATATATAGGTACTCCCTCCGACCCGAATTAATGGGCGGAGTGGCTTTTTTGCAAAACAAACCCTGCACTTTTTCACCTGAAATCACAGGTCCTCCCACCAGCCTCTCCGATCCCCTTTCTCTCTCCTCCCGCCCGCTCGCCGCCGACGCTCCACCGGCGCTTCCCCTCCGCTCCCGTCGTCGCCCCAGCCGACCCGCCGTCCCCGCAGCGTCCACAAATTTCGTCCAGATCCGCCCCTGCTCTCGGCGAAATGGAGCTCCCAACCAATCCCCGCAGCGCGCCGCCGCCGCCGCCGCTGCCAACTTCCCACCATGGCGACCACCACCCACGCCCCCTCACTCTCCTTCCTCATCTCCCACCCCCACTCCTCCGTCGTCCCCCAGCTCCGCCTCCGCCCCTCCCCCCACCACCGCTTCCGCTGCGCCACCGACGCGCCCGCCCCCGCCCCGGCCAAGCACCGGCGCCCCTCAGACGAGAACATCCGCGAGGAGGCGGCGCGCCACCGCGCCCCGACCAACGACTTCTCTGCCTGGTACGAGCCCTTCCCGCCGGGCCCCGAATCCCCCCACGACGAGCGCTACTCCCTGGACGAGATCGTGTACCGCTCCAGCTCGGGGGGCTCCTCGACGTGCGCCACGACATGGCCGCCCTCGCCCGCTTCCCGGGCTCCTACTGGCGGGACCTCTTCGACTCCCGCGTCGGCCGCACCACCTGGACCTACGGCTCCGGCGTCTGGTCCAAGAAGGAGTTCGTGCTCCCGGGCATCCACCCCGACCACATCGTCTCCCTCTTCGAGGGCAACTCCAACCTCTTCTGGGCCGAGCGCCTCGGCCGCGACCACCTCGCCGGCATCAGCGTGGGCGGCGCGCGCGTGCCCGGCGTGGCCAACTCCGACCTGCGCCTGTCCGTGACCCGTGTAGCTGCGCGGGGTTTTTTTTGTAAAAAATAGTTAACACACCCTCCGCCCATTAATTCGGGTTGGAGGGAGTACTATATATGCATGGTGCTTAATTACCAAACAAATGCCAATTGTGTGTCAGACAGTCGTCAGTCAATCAGCGACGCAGCGGGTTGACTTGAATGGACCAGGTCACCATCACCACGTGCGTAAATTTGGCAGCAGGCAATAAACCAAGGCCATTGGTAGGTGCTAGCTAGTTGCAAGATCGCATTTCAGTCCAAATTGGCTGCGGCTGCACGAACCTGGAAACAGGCAGGCACCCATGGTTATTGCCTTCTCCTGCAGTTTTTGATTTCCCATTTGAATTTGCACCAAACTTTCCAAGTTGCAAGCGTGTCGTGTACATATAGAGGACTCTCCATAACACGTATCATCTCACTCACCATTCATTCACAAATTAAGACAAGATGCGTGCCTCATCACTCGTCGCCACCGTGGTCGTCCTGGTGTTCCTCGCCGCAGCGGCGGCTGCGGCAGCACGGACGAAGAACGAGTGCCCCTCCGGCGACAAGGCGGCGTTGCTGGCTATCAAATCCGCCTTCGGCAACGCCTCCTACTTCAACTCATGGACGCCCGACACCCCGTGCTGCGAGTGGGCCAACGTCTCCTGTGACAGCTCCGCCTCCCCGTACTCCGCACGCCGCGTCGTCGCCGTGTCCTTGGTGGACGATGCCAGCCTCGCCGGCCCATTGCCCGGCGCCGCCATCGCCCGGCTCACCGCGCTGCAGCAGCTCGTGCTGAACAACGTGCCCGGCGTGAACGGCACCATCCCGCACGACCTCACCCGCCTCAACGCCACCCTCGGCTTGCTCGACATTATCTCCACGGGCATCTCCGGCCCGGTGCCGTCGTTCCTGTCCGAGATCACGGCGCTCGGCTACCTCAGCCTCTCCTCCAACGAGCTCACGGGCCCAATCCCGGCGTCGCTCGGGGACATGCCCAACCTCTACTTCCTCGACCTCAGCTACAACCGCCTCACGGGCACAATACCACCTCTACTCCTCAGGAAGGCCTCCGACGCATACCTCTACCTCTCCCACAACAAGCTCACCGGCGGCGTCCCGGCCGAGTTCGCCGCCGTGAATTTCTGGACCATCGACCTGTCGTATAACGGTTTCAAGGGCGATGCCTCGTTCCTGTTGGGCGCCAACAAGCCGCTGCTGAACATGGACCTGTCGCACAATGCCTTTAGCTTTAACCTCTCCGCCGTGCAGCTGCCCGAGGACCTCAACAGTTTGGAGCTGAGCCACAACGACATCTACGGCGACATCCCGGAAATGGTGGTCGACCTGATGCTGAATTATTTAAACGTCAGCTACAATCGCCTCAGCGGCGTAGTGCCCGCCGGTGGCAACATGGCCTGGTTTGATCAGTCGTGCTTCCAGCACAACAAGGGGCTGTGTGGAAGTCCACTTCCACCCTGCAAGCAGTGATCGATCGTCTCGACTCTCAACTCTCAACCAGCCCGTCCGGCTGTAATCTGATGGATGGATAATTACAACTTTTATTATAATTAAGAAATAAAAGCATCCCTACTGTTTACTGCATGTTTTCATCAGTTGGATTAGCCTGCTGCTTGTTATGCTAAGTAAGGGTCCGTCCAATAACAGCTGGAAATTTCTGTTGCCTGATCAACAGCACTACAGTCTACAGCAGACGTACAGGTCCACAATTCTCAGCCCATTAGGGCTCATTTGGTCGCAGGGGGAGAAACACCCAGGGAAAATAATCCCGGCCGGGAATCTGAAGAACCAAGTGTAAAACTCCGGGATTCTATTCCGACCTCCGGATTAGGGGAAAATACACCCCGGGAAAAGGCCGGGATCCCCCTGGGATTTCTGTTACCAAATGAGCCCTTAGGGCTCGTTTGGCAGCAAGGAATCCCGGGCGGATCCGCGTCCTTTCCCTGGGCGGAGAAAACGCGGGCCGAATTGACCCGGGGCAGCCCACCTGGGCCATTTGGTTGTCGGCGGGGGAGGGAGCCCGACCCTTTCCCCGTGTTTTCCCTGGGCGAGAATTCCACGACTCCACAGGTCGGGGAGGAAATCCTCGGCTCGCTCTCTCTCTCTCTCTCTCTCTCGTGGGAGAGAGGCGGCGGTGATGGCGACGGTTGTCCTCCGGCGACCGGAGCAAGGCCCGTCCCGAGCGCTTCACCCCAAGGTTCCTCCCCTCTCCACCTTGAAGATCTACTCCGCCTCCATTCTTCTTCCTCCGAGCTCTGCTCCGCCTTGAATCTTTTCTGCCTTCCGGCGACGGCGACAACGGTGGTCCGGAGACCAATTTTATCCCTTCACCTCTTTATCGTTTTGACTTTTCCCTTTTATTCCCTCCCTTCCCATCATTGACGAGCTGGTTGCTCCAGATCACAGCCTGCTCCAGATCAAGCTCGTTGCTTCAGATTGACAAGCTTGCTGTAGATCAAGAAACGAGCAGTGAGTCTCTTGGTGATTCTACTTCGGCTACTTGCCATCCCCAACTACCAAGATCTGTAGCGGCCGCGGGAAGACCCCTTCTGGACAGCAGGTTATATCTCGTTTCTGCTATCTGAATTACACACCATGGATTGAGATACACACCATGGATTCAGATACACGCCTATCTGCTGTGGTACGGTGATTTATTTTGCTGGAACAACTCTGAGGATTGTGGCCTTTTATGGGAACAACTCTTGGGAGGATTGTGCAAATTTGTTTGAATCAACTAGCAAGATTTGTAGCGGCAGTGGGAAGACTCTAGTTATCTCGTCCCCTGGCCGGCGCCAGCGCTCCACTTCAAACTGCTCGCCAAATCAAGTCAGTACCCACACAGAGTTTCCCCAATCATTGTAGACTCATGTTCTAAGTTTCCCTGTTGATTGTTTCTGTCCTGATTCAGTTATAGATTATTTCGTATGCCACAGTTGCATCTCTGAATTCAGAAGTATATATGCTGTTAGTTATGCTAAATGCAGAATTAAAAAGGACATAGCAGTTCGTAAGCCGGTTCAATCTTACCCCAGCCTGCCATTGTGACCTCTTTTGCTTCTCTTAATCCCTGCATGATGTTACAGTCTTAATCTTGTCACGTAGAATTAGCCTAGCTAGATGTTTGCTTTCCTGAATTCAGTTAGGCACGAGCCGCAGTCTGTGTGCGCTGTATTAGACCGAACCTGAGGTCCAGCTCCTTTGTGTTATCTAGGTCCGGCTGAAGTAATTCTCTGTGTTGAACACATTAGTTTTCTCTTCAATACTTGTTTCAAAATTGGCACAATTAAGCTAATAAAATTGGTGGTCTGTTGTGGCACTGCGAACAGCCTAGGTACTTCATGATACTATCTGTGTACATTCTTTTGGCTTATACCATGAAGTTTAATTTAATTTCTGTTATTATATTCTTATGTTTCAATTGGAGTTTAACTCAATTTCTGTGATTATCATCGTGCTTGTCTTTGCAATGCGATGGATTGTCATCGTGGAAGTAGCAACAGTTTCATGTTAACCGTGTAATTCAAGTTGACAAGCGCCGTAGTTGAGCCAGAGTAATAATATGTGAGTCATGTGATCTATATCTTAGCAAAGTTGAAAGAAAAATATGGATGGACCAGAGGCGCCAAGAAGAAGAGGAGAAAGCAGAGAGGATGTTATGGGACTAAAGATCACTGTACTTTAGAGGTAGCAGATCCATCAAGGTGTTGTCTCAGTAGCAACAGTGCTGCATGAACCAGTATGTGGCATTTCTGTAGTGCAACGTAATATTTGTTTTTGCTGGACTTCTTATTGTACTTACTAGATCCCATGTTAAAAATAAATTAGTGCTCAATGTTGCTTTGTTTGTGTGACTCGACATTTGTAACTTATTACAGTCTGCATGTGTTCATCTCAGTTGAAATTCTTATTTTTTTCTAATTATTTGTATATATATGTTTCTTATATTTCCCTTGAGAAATCCAATTTTTTTTTTTATTCTTGAGAAATAATGGAATTATTAATTTAATTGGCAAATTGTTAATTATTTGTGTACTCTTGTTTCCAAATACTTTGAGTTGTCACAAAAAATACTGGTACTTCACAGCCTGCTTTCCTCTCCTTCCCCTGGTTGTCCAAACGAACGTGGAAATGGTGGGATATCTCCCCCAGTTGGGAGGGGATCCCCTGTGCACATGGAAATTCCCCCGCGTGGGTTGAATACCCTGGAATATCTCCACCTTGCAACCAAATTAGCCCTTAGGGCTTGTTTGGTGCGCAGAGAAAACAAGGGGATCCCGGCCCTTTCCCCGGTTTGAGATTCCCGGGCCAATCGAGCCGAGGAAATTCTATCTGGACATTTGGAGGCCCGCGCGGGAGGGGTAAACCGGGGCAACCTCGCCTTTTCCCTGGGAGTTCATTCCCCTAGTCGACAGGTCGGGGAGGAAATCCGCGATCTCTCTCGCGAAAGGCGGCGGTGTTGTACTGCTGGATGCGATGGCTTGAGCCTCTCCGGTCTCTCCCCTCCGGCGAGTCGGCGGCCGTCCCGTCTCCCAGCTCTCTCTCCTCCTCCGGCCGTACTTCTCACGACTATCCCCACTCTCCCCTCTCCTGCGGCCGTCCTTGTCTCCCAAGATTTGCTCCGCCTTGACCCAGTACACTCCGGCGATGGCGACGGCGACGGCCGGCGGTCACTATCGTTCTCCTCATCCTTGGACGAAGCTTAGCATCCTACTCCTTCTCCCCACCTCTTGTTTCTTCTCAGCTTAGGCCTTATTCGACCTAGCAATGATGAGTTGCTTATCCAGATCTTGCTGCTGCCGACACCGACCAGATTCACTTCTTGCAGCGTGCGATTTCAACTAGCTCTGCCAGCCAGTCACATACATGTGAGAAACTCCTTCTCCTCTTCTCAGTTCATGGCCATTGTGCAAGGATAATGGTCACCGTCGTTCACGTATGTGTGGATTGAGAGAGAGTGTGTGTCTATCTAATTGTTCTCCTTGGATTAGTTCGTGTTAGGATGCTGTCCTTGTACATTACTAGCTGCATATAGGTGCCATGGTGCATACGGATATAAAAATGGTGGCCGTGCTCACCACTTCCAGTCAAAATGCATGTGGACATAAGGTGCGTAATGTAGAGTAGCTTGATCACTGCTGTTAGAAAGATGTTGTTCTTCCTTCAGATGTTTCCCTTAGCTGCAGTACTACCCTTGCTGCTGATGATATGTTTTCTTCTCCCAAGAATTCTAGCGGCTGGCATTTACACTTGAGTGCTAACTGAAAAAATTCAGCTAGACATCTCTGAAATACAGTTGCATCTATCCTGAAAATCGAAGCGGTCATAGCTTGCACTGCTAATTTGTATAATGTTCTGCAACTTGTAGCTGTTATGGTGGCCCCCAGATAGCATTTTGTTTCTAGTACCCTTAGTGAAACCTTTGCTGTACTGAACTGTGTGGCACCTGCCGTCGTTGTCATGAGGTTGCTTTAGGTTTTCCCAGATTTGGTACGTATTCTTTAGGCATTCACAGGTTCTAGGGAATAATTCTTTATAGTTTTTTCCATAACATTGTATGATGCTTGTCATTCTTTATAGCCTTTTCTTTTTAGCTTATTGTCTGGTTCCCCATTGTATGTACGACCATTGGTGTAAGTGCATCTGTCTTATTGAATTGCTGAGGTACTGGTTAATTGGTGCCCTGCACTAGGGACTGTTCTGGTGAACGGAGAAGCAATTGACGGTGTTAGTGAACGAGATGGTTTATGCTGTTAGTGAATTGTCTCCAGCTCTGTTGACAGTTATTGTCTGTTCAGGCCAATTGATTCTTTGAGAAAATTCATAAGCATCATCCAAGGAACTATATTCATTCTTAGTTAGTTCTGTGCTATATTTCATCAATGTTCTTTGGATTACCCATTCGTTTGCTGATTTTGTCCCATGTGTTCTTTAAGTAAAACATTTATCATTGAGGATGTTTTTTCCTTTTTAAAATAGCAAGCTACGATTCACGAAAGTAATACCAATGAGTATAATTTGGTTAGGTCGAGCTATTCTATGTGCTTCCTGATTATATATATACATGGTGCAAATGCGTGGTTCCTAATCGTCACATGCCTGTGACAATATAAAGTTGTCATTTTCACAAAGTTTTCATATTATTTACTTGATATTTTTGTTGGTTTACTTATTCTGATATAGTTTGATCCAATCAAGCTATCAAGTCTAGTTTGCTTATTCTAAGTAGTTGAAATTTTTGCTTGCAGGGGTCCATCGGCCACATTATTCACTCGTTGTCGATCGCCGGACCTTGCTCACTGAGGAGTCCCTAGACATATTCACCGGACCAGCGGCGTTCTCGATGTGATCGGTGACGTGCTCGTGTCTGCGTCCGAGGACAAGAGGGGCAGCTACGCATGAATTCCACGTCCGTGGGTCGCTGGCCGACGACGGTTTTTCGCGGATGTTGGCCGACGACGGTGCCGGCGGCCGGTGCAACGAAAACTTTCTGTGAATTTTTTTTGCAGATCATTTTTGGGAATTATTGATGATTTTTGGCTTTGCCAGAATTATGTGTATTTTGAATTTCCTGTTTTTTGTCCTAAAAATTGTTGAATTAGTGTATTTTTTCGTTATTTATCCTAATCGTGAATTTTTTGCTCACTGTAAGAAAAATAATGTTGGATTTACGTGATATTTATGAGAGAAAAAACCTCTTGTGTAAGCTGCCGAATATGATTTTTTTCCCAAGTTATCTTGATATACTTGTATGCAGGGGAATTTCTGGTTTGTCATTTGGACAACAGGAATTGCGGGGAGATCTCCCCCGTGGTGGCAGGGATCCCGTCTGCACATGAAAACTCCCCTCGTGGGATTACTTCCCTGGGATATCTTCCCCCTGCAACCAAATTAGCCCTTAGGGGTGTGTTTGGTTTGAGTCATGTCCCCGGACGGGACCGTCCCATTCCATTTTTCGTGGTGTTTGATTCAGAGGCGAGATGGAGTGGGACGATCCGAGAGCAGGGCCCCCGAAATTCGGCCGGACCAACTCATCCCACTTCCACGCCGTGAGCGCCGTCTCCCTCCATGCACCTTGGTCGCCTTCGCTTATGTATCCTCGACGGCCATGGCGCGGCGCTGCTTTGCGAGAGGCTGGGCGGCTCAGCGAGAAGCGAGAGGCTACCCGTGTCGAGCGCGTGTGGCAAGGCAGGGTGGCGCGGGCGGGCGATGTCGCGCTGGTCCTCTGTGTTCCTCTCCTTTCCAAATCGCTGTTCCAGCCGGACTCCCGATCGAGCCGGCGGTGTTCTGCGGCCAGGGCCAGGCATGGCGGCGCCAAGAGCACGCGCGGCAAGGTTGGCTTAGGCCTCACGCGCTCGACACGGCCGCTCAGCATCTCCAAACTACTAGGTTGTTGTAAAACCACATCTCATCGTTTAAGAGCTACTGTACGTCGCTAATTCTTGATAATATGTTAGTTCCACTCCAGCGACGGTCCAAATTGGACGTACATGCTTGTTACAGTGACGATTTCCGCCAAAATTCATACCATAACAAGTACGTTGTTTTTTAAGGGGAGGAACGGACGGCGAAGAGCCCGCCTGAACCTTTTGATAAATTAATTTTGGCCCTCCGAGCCAAGAATTGAGAGGTCACAGCGGGGGTTAGTGGAGAGCGACTCACACCACGCAAGTAGCTGTGTCTACAGTTGAGGTGACGAGGCGCCCTAACTAGGATGGAGAAGAACTCCGGGGTCGGCGTGTTTCCAACCTATCCATAGGAGCAGAGCAGCAGGCACGTGGAGTTGTTCATTTCAACTACGCCTGGGCAGAACTGGCAGTCCGACGATTGCAGCACACCGAGGCGGCGCAGTGGCGCACGAGTTCTCGAACGGACAGGACATCGTGGAAGACCAGCTGGATTTGGAGGAGGTGGCGCTGACAGTGGCCGGCGGGGAGCCTGCTGAACGCCGACGATCAGAGGACCAGCCGGTCGGCGCACACGAGGTGTTCGACAAAATGCCTGGACTGATATGGACACGAGGAAGGTCAGTGTCGTGTTTTACTGCACTTCTGAGTTCGCGGATTCGAGGTAAGGTGGGGGCACTGTGCCTCCTTCCGATCTGCTCATCTCATAGAGGAATCAGAGCAGCAGAGATCAAATTTTCCTTCTGTTGGTTTCTGCACCTTATATCTATTTGATTTCTTACCTGAGAAATTGCAGAGCCGTGATTGCTGCGTGTGTACGACTGCGCTCCAAATGGATTGTACGCTTGCACATTTCTGAATGAATTGGAGTACAAGGAAGGAGATGTATGACTACAAGATCATACAGCTGAAAACGACTTGGATTCTTCCTGAGGTGCTGATAGTTGCCTGGCAATCATGCTTAATCTGCATAAAGTTGTACTCCCAAGAGCTACTCAGCTAGTTTGAAGCAACGGATGCCTACATTACAGGTAACTATACCGTGACAAACACCAGTTCATCTTTTCTGAGTTGCCGAACCCAATCAAAGCATACTGTTGCACGAGAAAATCAAACCATACTTCGTACTGTACATTAATAAGAAGACAAATGTGTGCACAAACATCACACTTATTACATGAAACTGTACACGAGTTCTCAACGATACAAATTCAAATCCAAGCATAGATACAACCATTTACATATGCCCAATCGGAGCCAGTATGTAGAGCAAGTAAACGGACACACTTCAGTTTGTAATACACTCAGAACATAATCACGCTGCAGAAATAAATCAAGCAGAACAGATTGCAATCCACACTAGCACACGCAAACCACACCAACGGAGAGGCCCTCAAACCTGTTTCTTCCAGAAGAAAAAGAGATTAATGTTGCAGCGTGGTCGTTGTCATCCTCTTCTTCATCTCCTTTTTTGCTTAGTCTTCAGTTTCTGGTACATACCTCTATATATAAAAGGCGTGCGTTTCAGCCATCGCTCGCTGTGCCCACGTCGGCCAGCCAGTAGATGCGCGCGCATCTACAGTGAATTTTTTTTGATTTTTTTTTACTAATGACGCTGCGTTGCAGCGATGGCTCGAGCTGCCTACTTCACCGGCACTGTAGCACTCCACAGTGCACCACGTACTGTAGCAGCTACAGTCAACGTGTAATTTTTCCCCACCTTTTCGTGAAATATGTATATGAAATATGTGCGTGACGACGAGTAGGTTCCATTCCCGTGATCGGTTTCGAGTTCGGTCGGATCTAACTCCTTAATTTTGGATCCAAACTTGCAAAAACATCTGACGAATTTTGTCAAATTTGTGGCGCTCGGTCATCCGTTTGAATTTTCCTTTCACGAGTAGATGGATATCACCCTTTTAAACAAATTTCATGTTTTACCTTTTCATTTCGACGGACACATACATATTTCTCTCTAATCTTCAAATTCGTTGTATTTTTCGTTGCAAAAAAAAGACAATTATGCTGGAACTTCGACCGATTTCAAAATTTTGAATCACAACAGACAGGTCCTCCGGAATAAAACAGCTTCTCCACACTACAGTCCTCGCATTTTTTAAAAATTGTGAATCGGTCCTCCGAAATAAACTATTTCTGCAGAAAAGTCCCCGCGTGTCGCTTTTACGCAGAAAAAGTCCTCACGTTCTCGAAGAATTTTAGTCTTTCCTAACAATTCACAAATTTTTCCAATTTTGCAAACTCAATAATTTCTGATCCGTCATAGAAAAAAATGTGCTCAACATATGACCATAATTTAGAAGAAACAGTTTACCTACCGTCGTAAAATACACTTCAAATTACGCAGCAAGATTAACACCACGGGCGCGGCGTGCCACCGCGGCAATTTTCCTAGTTGACTTTAAGACTAGGATTGTTCAATAACTTCTCATTTCTCCTCTCGTCCCCGTGTCGCTCCCCAGACAACACCGGGGCGACACAACTGGGCCGCCTCCGAGCGCCCCCTCCCCTGGCCCCGTCGCCGCCGCTGCCGCCGGCGCAAGCCGCGGTGGCGGCGAGCCCCATGCAGACAAAGGCTGTGGGGGGAGGTCCTTCCTCGTCGCTACTCGTCGCGCCGACGGCCGGCCACTTATGCTGGGGGGCTGAGGCCGGGGCGGCGGCCCGGGAGCTGGTGGTCGCTGCAGTCGTCGCTCCTCGACAGCGCAGCAAAAGGGCGCGGACTTGCGGCTCGGGGCGCCGCCGGTCTCGATCTAGCTATCTGTGGCCGGTGGCGCTCGTCTGCGCGTGGATGTGGCTGAGGCGTGCGTCGGGCGTCGCGAGGCGCCGGCGTCGCTCTGGGTCCCGATCTAGGCGACGCAGCAGGAGGCTGCAGGCTCGCGCGGGCCTGATCTGGGCCCGTGTCGGGCCAGGCGGGCCGCGGCAGATCGAGCAGGGCGTCGGTCCCCAGCAGTGGGCATGATTGTGCCTCCTGCGGCTAGGAGTGTTGGGGGCCAGGATGCCGGGGCGGCGGCCCCGGATCAGCTGCAACGTTGGTGGCTCCGGTGGGACGCACCTGTCGCGATAGGAGGTGTTGCGGCCAGATGCGTTCTTCGCCGGGGTTGGTGGTCGGCGGCGAGGTCTGGGTAGCACCATACTTCGACTCATGTGGCGTGAACTCCTCCCCCAGGAGCTCAGTAGGGTGCTGCTGTTCTAGGATAAAGCCTCGCACTTGCCTTGGGCAGATGCCGACGATGACGACGCATTTGTGCGTCGCTCTCCTTCCTGAAGGCATCGTCGAAGAACCCAGCCCCTCCCACACCATGAAGACTAAGGTTCCCTCGGGTGAAAACCCAAACTCCGGTGGAGTGGGCGGTGACGGCGACCACGTCGTGTTCTTCTTGGAGGCACCGTCTTGAGGTCCTTTGTGCCTTGTGGGAGTCTTGGTTGTTGTGCGACTTAGCTTCACCGCTTGGATGGAGGACGCCGGAGCGGCGGCTCCGGACGGTGGATGTGCGCCGAGGCGGCGGCCTCGGAAAGCGTTGCGTCCATGGCCCGATGAGGCAGGGTTTGTGGTGTGCTCGCTGGGGCGACGAATTAGTGTCACGAGGGTGGCTGGCTCGTCGGCCCAATTTTTTTCATTTCATTTCTTTTTTCCGTTCACCTCCGGACGTAATTTCGCTCGGGTGACATCCTGTAAAGTTTTCCCTCTGCTTATTAATGAAAAGCCAGCATTGCTGGATCTTTCAAAAAAAAAAGACTAGGATTGTTCTCATGTTCTTCAATGGTCTTTCTCACCTCATCGGGGACTTGGTCACCTGTGAACTCGAGCTCCTTCAATCTTGGAAGTTTGTCGATGCCGGAGAGAGATGTGGAAGATGACCAGACAATCTTCTCGAGCCTAGGAGCAGATCCACGGGCGAAGGAAATCTTGGTGATGGTTGTGCAGTGAACTTCAAGAAGGTTGAGCCATAAGAAGTCATCTTTTCCAATGTAATCTCATTCTTTGTTCCTAGGAGCAGATCCACGGGTGAAGGAAATCTTGGTGATGGTTGTGCAGTGAACTTCAAGAAGGTTGAGCCATAAGAAGTCATCTTTTCCAATGTAATCTCATTCTTTGTTCCTAGGAGCAGATCCACGAGATGTGGAAGATGACCAGACAATCTTCTCGAGCCTAGGAGCAGATCCACGGGTGAAGGAAATCTTGGTGATGGTTGTGCAGTGAACTTCAAGAAGGTTTAGCCATAAGAAGTCATCTTTTCCAATGTAATCTCATTCTTTGTTTCACCAAAAGACATGTCCAGGAGCACCAGAGAGCGTATATTTGGATTCTTGGTGATCAGTTGTAGCGCAGCTTGCTCTAGCAATGTACCACAAAGAGTCAGCTTGGCTATTTGTGTGGCATCCTCAAATGATGACAACAGATTGCCGCAGAAGTGGCTGTTCAACTGAAGCTCTTTCAATTTAAGAAGATACTTAGCTCCAGAAATAGAACATACAATGGTGATAGTGACGAGGATATACTCTATGGGTACCCCAGTGAAAGGGTACATGGTGCACGTAATGATCAAAGGAGCCGAAGGATTAGTCGAAACCCATGAAGGAAGGCCCAAGACGAAGAGTGCTTCCCAAGTTAGATCAAGTCATAGTCGGTTAAAGCTTTCCATACATGTATCCTTGGTCGGTTATGTTTCCCGAGACCCAGCCTCCTATATAAAGGCTGGGAGGGTAATCGATCAGGGTAAGCAATCCATAGCCACCAGAACCCCGACGAGATCAACAGCTCGCCGGACCTTTGTAACCTTCATATCCACATAATCAATACAGACAAGCAGGACGTAGGGGTTTTACCTCACTCGAGGGCCCTGAACCTGGGTAAATCCCGCTTGTCAGCCGTCGATTCCACCGATACTACGCGTTCTCTACCACACAATCAACCCTAGGTATAGCAACCATGGGACTTGCCGAGGGCACACCTCGACAGATAGACAAAACCATATTCTCGAGCTCACTGGCTGCTCCTTCCTCAAAAGTGATACTAGTCAAGTCCGAGCCCTCAACAACAAGGTACTTGAGGGATATGAATTCACCGTCCTTGAAGTTCAGCACGTGCTCGGTGCATACAATGTGTTGGAGCCTGACACATCGTAACTTGGGCAGCTTGGCAAGGATTTTCAGATCATCTTGGCTCAGCACAGTGTGACATAGAGTTACCTTGGCAAGTTTGTTTGTATCGTCTGTTATGTACAGTGGAAGAAGACGCCCCTTCTGTGTTTTTCCCCTGATGCTTAGACTCTCAAGAATCTTGGGGATGTTTTTTAAAAGAGAGCCAATGTCATCTGGTAACTCTGCACTTGAAGCACTACCCTCGTGTGGTATGGTTGCGGGAGTAGTAGTGATTGACAGAGAACATAGGCACTCATGTAGGTCACTGATCGTCTGAAGCAAATTCTTGAGGTGACTATCCTTATCATCGATAACCACACCTAGCTTCCTCAGCTGCCATAGCTTTCCAATATCTTTCAAATCATGACTATGCTGGGCCTTGACATTGGATAGTACCTCCATGTTTACCATTTTTTTCAATCCTATGAGGAATCCGGCCACTAGAGCCAAAATTGCTTGGATTCAGATCGATGTGGCCAACTAGCAGACGCTTCATCTTCAAGAGCAGGATGTTTGTTGTTGCATGTGAAGGTATCTCTGTTTGTCGGATATCCAATTCCTCTAGCTCACGGAGGTTGTTGATCTCACCGGGTAGCTGGGTAATATCGGTTCTCCTCAGGCTCAGGTACTTGAGAAGTAACATCTTGTTGCAGATATCCCTGAGGAACCGCTGCTGGTTCTTCCCAATAAAACACCGACAACCTTGTAGATCTAGCACCTTAAGCAGCGATACTTGAGATGATTTAGAGAGCCCCTCGAAGAATTTATCAACTCTATCAGAGCTACGGAGTTGCAGATTGTTGAAAATGGAAAAATGGCGAGCCAAGTGATGGGAGAGGCGTGTCTCCACTATGTGTTGTTTTCTGGCGATGGTGGTAATGAATCCATGAACTGGATCACCCACACAACTCTTTACATTTCCCGTGGCACCAATATCAGCAAGATAAACAAGGTGCCGCCCAACAAGTGCATCAAAACATCTGTTGGCCTGACGCACAGAACTAAGCCAATCTTCTTTGGATGTCAGCCCCCTTCTGCAACCCACCGTCCAATCAAGGTTGACCGCAATATCTTGTGCCCAGGAGGGAAGATAGCTAGGTACAACAGGCAAGACTTGTATTCTTTAGGCAAATCATTGTAAGAGAATTTAAACATCACCTTAGCGATTTGTTAAATGATGATGTTGGCAAAGCCTGCAAGGTACTATGCAGCTTGAGTAACTCCTCATTGCTCCTCTTGGGGTTCGCATACAAAGCATGAGTGAAGATCTTCATGCAGAATTCATGTGGCTCACACTCATCCAAGATATCATGAAACATCTGGGGGTTGTAGCTATCTCCATTCTTCGGTTGGTCAATAAGCTCGAGAACTGTATCATTGTAGAGGCCAACAAGAGAATAGTCTATAGGTTCACTTTATGAGTAGCAACATTCTTTAGCCAGCTGTATGTCCTTTGTTGCGGTGATGATCAGCAAATCGGCGCTACAGTTTAACAGGCTCAAAGCATTTCTTGTCTCTTCCCATGCAGAAACATCCATTAGCTCATCAACTTTGAGGATAATCAGGGGGCATTCACAATTACCCCGGTACGGACGATAATTCAAGTTATTTTTAATCCTGTCGACGAGACCTTTGATCTTGAGCTGCTCTTTGAACTCGTACTTCATTTTTTCCATCATCTGACCAATTTTTTCAGAAACAGATTCTGAGTTTTTATCTGGAACAGTAGCTTCACCTGCCCCTTCACTCTTCTCATATTTGCCTTGCTGCAGCTCTCGTAAGATGTCTTCTTTTGAGTCATGGATCAGTTTTTTGATTTGATCCTCACCCAAAGTAGCACTTGTTGTCTTTGTAGTCTGCTTGTCTAAGGATCTGTCTTCGGTCTGGAGGGGTTTGGTGCTGCTTCTCTTGGGGATCACCTTCCGTAGGATGTGTGCATATTGTGCCTCATCGAGCTGAATCCATGTATTTTGCCGACTTTCTTCTTCTTCCTCTTCCTCCACCTCCTGCTCCTCCTCCTCCTCATCATCATCCCTAGTTTCTTTTTCATCATCATCATCTTCTTCTTCTTCTTCTTCTTCTTCTTCTTCTTCTTCTTCTTCTTCCTCCTCCCTTTGTATGATTACTTCTCCCCCCTCCACCATATCCTCCTCCCTATGTATGGACACTTCTCCTTCCCCCTTCTCCATATGCTTGGTTGTTTCTCCTCCTCCCCCACCTCCTTTTTCCTCTTCCTCACTATGTATGCTTACTTCTCCTTCTCCATCCTCCATATGTTTGCATGTTACTTTTCCTACTGCTCCTCCTTGATCCTCCATATGCTTGGTCGCGACTTCTTCCACCCCCATATGCTTGGTTGTTTCTTCCTCTTCAAGCTTCTCATTTTCCTCTCCTTCAATATGCTCTTTAAGCTTCTTGATTATGATTTTATTGTTGTCCCACACTGGTAATCTATGCATGTCTTTGTTCTTCTCTTTTTGATCTTGTTGAGATGATGCCTGGACCAGCAGCTGAAGTAGTACGTCTAGGTCTAACCGGTCAACATCGCCTTGCAGCTTGTTTCCCTTGGGTTGTCCGTCGCCTTTCTTTAGGCGACCTTGAATGTCACTTTTGATTTTGTCAAGCTTTTCATAAATCTTCATCTTCTGGATTTTCTCTTTTATTTGAAGATAAGCAATAGCACTCTTCTTTTCACCATAAATTTGCAATCTTCTTATGTAATCTTCCCAAGGGTCAAGATCTGCTTGGCCTTGTGTGCCTTGCTCCTGGGGTTTGGATTTGGCATGCTTGAGCTCGCGCAAAATGTAGAAGAGCACTTCCTTGGGCCGTAGCGGCGCAAACTCGGGGTGCACCGCCGATGTTGTGTTTGTGTCAAATATTGTGTACGTGTTGGGTTAGGTTTGGATTTGGAGTTGTATTAGGTGTGGATAGGTACGAGTAGTGTTCGAGTTGAACTCTTGTAACCTGGGCCTCCCATATAATGAGGGAAGCACCACACGTATAACCCATGACGATTTGATAGCAACAGGCACGCAGGGGGAGCCGGCGGCTTGTGCCGGCGCCTAGGGCGGCCAGGGTTGCGGTATCAACGCAGGGGAGCGCCCGTAGTCATGCCCCGTAGATGTAGGCGAGTTCGCCGAACTGCGTTACCAAATCTCGGTGTCGTCATCATGTTGTGATTGCTTGGTTCTCGGTAGATCGATTAAGCGCCTATGACGGCAACAATTGGTATCAGATCGAGGTTGAAGGCGCGGATTATTTGATCTAGAGAGTTGCCGAGGTCGATTTGTTGGTTTCGTTCGTCTCGGCGATTAAGGTACACCAGCGGAATCGGAAGGGCAACGTCGAAGCAATGGAAGCAGCGGATCGCATCATGCATCAGCAATTTTCGGGATGATTCAAAAATCCGATCGGATCGGTTCTGGACGCTGAGTCCGTGCAGTAGATGTACAGGCGACGGAAGCACCACATCTGGCACGATCCCTTGGTGTGGCATGTCATGGAATAGCTTGCATGCCTGGCATGTTTCTCCTTCCTTAAAGAACCTGTGGATGACCGTGCTATATGCCACCACGTCGGGGGAGCAGGCACCTCCTTCTTTCACCATCACCTGGAGCAGGTCAAGCGCTTGCTGGCTCCTCCTGTCGTCACATAAGCTCTTCAGGACAATGGAGTATGAGGAAATATTTGGCTCACAACCGAGCTCAGACATCTTATGGAGCAGCACGTTGACAGCCTCGTCAATCTGTTTCGCGTGGCAGAGGCACTTGAGGAGTGTGTTGGCGACGCTCTCGTCTATCTTCATACCCGTCCTGACAAGACGGACGAAAAAGGCAAGCCCAAGTTGTGGACGACGGGCACGACAGCAGCATTTCATGAGAACGCCGTACGTGAAGATTGTGGGTGACACCACCTGTAGGCCGGCTTCTTCTCGGCAGACACGGTTGAAGAGACCGAGGGCGAGGGCGGGGCCATCTCTGCAGGCTGCGGAGTCCGTCGCACGTGCGAGGGCGGCGAGGAAGCCGTTCAGGGAGCGACCAGGGACCGGAGTGGCCTGCCGAAGCAATTCTTCAAACAGGTGGTGTGCATCTTCCCGGCTGAACGTCCCAGCGCGGACGCGCTTCGTGGCCGCGGCGAAGGCGGCGTGAGGAGACCAGCAGCGTGAGGGAGAATAACTGGAGGAGGAGCTGTGGCGGCGGCGGAGGAGGAGCCAGGATATCGGCGTGGTGGAGTAGAGCCGAGACATCGCTATGATCTTCCCAACTGCGGCCGCCCAGCCAACCCCGAGGCTCAGAGCCGCGTCCAGCCAATCCCGAGGCTCAGCGCGGCGAGCCACACCTGGGGGCGCGGTGAGCTCCTTGCCGGCGAGACGGGGCAACGATGTCGTCCTCCAAGCTCACGGCTCCGCGCCCAGTTACTCCCGCCGCGTCGGGATCATTCCTGCTCCACCCCTGCTTCTTCTCTTCGGCGGCTCAGCCCCCTCCGAGATGTCTCCGGCGGTCCGGCCTCCGGCCTTCGCCGGCGGACGCTGGTGATTTGAGGCGGAATCCCGCTAGTGACTGGTGGAGAAGTTACGTTCTGGTGTTAACAGGTCTGCAAGGTTAAAATGAAGCCATCGCCAATCTTTTTTTTCTAAACACAGTACAACGCAAGCGCTCATATACACGCGCACACACTCACCCCTATGAACGCACGCACGCACACCCTACCCCTATGAGTACCTCCGAGAGACCAAGTCGGCGGGTCGAGTCTTGAGATTGACGAAGCCACCACGAGCGTCTCGCTGTCGACGGGAACGTCGCCTCCCACTGAAGAATATTCCGCCTTAAATGAGAAACATCAGCGTCAAACCTGGGGTTTGAACTCTGGTGGGCTGGGGGTACAACCACCCTCCTAACCATCTTGGCACAGCTTGTGCCATCGCCAATCTTTCCAACTGAGAATAATGAGATATACTGTAGATGGGAGGCGGCGATTCTACACCTATTACGTATTTTTTTTAGTTTTTTCTTGAAATGCCAAAAAATTACAGAAAAAATTCGGATGTACATTAGAATATTATGTGTTAGCACAAAAAATAGCGTGGTGAAAAAATATTTTTTGTGACCTGTGCAAAAAAGATAAAAAAATGACTCGTATAAAGATATTTTGGTGCGTCCAAATTTGTCTTTTTTGCACAGGTCACAAAAAATATTTTTCTCCACGTAACTTTTTGTGCTAACATAAAATGTCTTAAACTATATGCGAAATTTTTATTTTCAATTTTTTGACATTTTCAAAATTATTTTTTGGCTAGTGGGTGCATCTGCACCTACTCCCCGTAATGGATTTGCCGATATAGATGGTAATATTTTAATATCAATGTTCTTGGTTGGACTGATGGTTTTATTCGAAACTGAGGAAAAACCGAGAACGTCGCCGCAATGGAAAACTGCCGCAATGGAAAACTGATTAGCAAGGATGGGATTCTAGGTTCTCACACAATCTCACACAAAGCTTTTACCCAAACTGGCTAACAATCAGGTCAATGTTGATATGGAGTGAACTAAAGCTAGTTCACATCTTGTTTTCTTTGCTACATTATTAAAATAAAAAATTATTTATTTATTAATGGTCTAGACATATGAATCACTGGTCAGGTTTTTATTACTTGGAACACAGAAATAAGGAAGATGTGTGTGAATGTGAATGTTGCCACATAATCGATATTTTCCATTATCGATATTTTTCCTTGTTCGTAAAAATAAATAAGCACAAATGTTAGTCAAACTTTCTCATCATTTTTTTATAGTAATAACTAAAGTGTAAAAAAATATTGAACCTTGGATGTCATGTATCATCAAACATAATTTTTAGAGTAAAAATGTTACGAGCTTACTTTCGATGAAACTTCAATATTTTGGCCAAATAATTTCCTTCACCTCAAATTATTTGAGAAATTAAATTAGTACATAGATTCGCATAAATTCCATGCTTTGTCAAAATTAGGTTATATTATAGCTGAGTTCGGGGTCAAAATTATTTAGAGAAAGCACGGTGTTAAGTAGCGTCACTTCAGTTTTGCATCAGGTATCAGCATCAGTGATGGACTTAGCCAGCTTGGGTACAGCCGCACAAGCTCCGCAGGTCAGACCCTAGTTCCCGGTTTTCTCGGTTTTTGCTCGGTTCTGAATACTCGAACAAAACCGTTGTCGCAATTCAGCACTGTTCTGGACACGGCGAATAACTTCGAAAGATTCTAGATGCATTTCACTCCAAAAAGGACGGCAGTGAGTGCCTACAATACAGTCTCCCTCCCATATGTGCTGGATTACAACAGACCCAGAAGGTACAATCATGTATACATTAGCCAAGACACAGCCCCCAGGAAGGAGTTTTTGTACTAATAAACTTGCAGAAAATAAAGAAAGAAACAGTTTTTTTATGGGACCTATTTTCGTCCTTGGAGCGGGGAGCATTGGCCACAGCGGCTGCATTCGGTTTCGATGATTAAGTTGCAGTAGTGCTGCGCGGCAAGAGCTGTGACGCCCAGCAGCGCGGCAGTGGCCTCCGACTTCCTCTGCATCATCTCAGAGGGCAAATGGCCTTGCAGGCTGCCGACAGCGGCCGGCCGGCGAGCCACCCAGCCAGCACCACGTTAACGTAATACTTATAACGAATGGCAAAAGAAGACTCATCTACATTCAGGATTCAGCTTGATCCATTCTTCAGGAGGTGCTTCCCAAACGCAACTGGCAGCTGGAGTGGCCTATGTATCGGCATGAGCAGGGTACATGGAAGCTTTTCCTTTGCTAGCATGAGCACTGTGAGACACACATGATTTTTCAGTTAGGTACGTTTGAAGGAAGACAGTCGAGCTTTCAATGGAGACTATGTAACCTTCATGGCATCATCATCAAGTTAAGGAAGACAGTCAAGTTAGGCACGCCACAGGAGTAGAAGGGCTCTCGCCTTCATGCCATCATCAACTGAGGAGACGTATGTAACCTGCAGCCAATCATGCTCGGAGTGAGAACAAAATGGGATTCAGGGGGGAGTTGCCAGACCTTTCTCATTTCATATCCAGTAAGGGCCGATGCTTTGGTGCAGGAAACAGTGGCGTGGAAGGCGTCCTCTGGTTCTCGGCCACAGGTCGAGCAGGTACTTCCGGTCTCAAGAGTTCGCCTCCATTCATTTTTCTTCGTGGCCAGCGCATCAGATGAGACTCTCCAGGCGAAGACCCAAACTTTTGGGCGGTACTTTAGCCTTCCAGATGCAGTCCCAGATCCGGCGATCTCCGTAAGGAGCACTGCTTGAGCCAGCAGAGTCTCTCTTCTGGTGTTTCAGACAAAGGGCTAGCATGTACGCACTTTTAACAGTGAATCTATAGAAGAAAATTTGTGATATTTGTTTGTTTTGCCCGACCAAAAATAGCATTTCGTTTAGCATATCACAGAGATCAGCAGTCAGAAGTCCTAGCTGTACTACGGTTCCACGTTGTTTGCAATGCAAATGAACAAGGAGGGGCTGAAATTGCTGTTACAATTACCATGCGGTTTTGATCTGGTTTGAACTTGCTCACAGCCAACACGTCACTCGGATCAAACACTCTAATCAGCTACAAAAATACTAGGCGTCAACTGTGGCCTCCACAAAGGCCACAGTTCACAAAACCGAGAAAGATCGTATTCTTGGTTTGAGCAAATTGAACTCCACAAAGGCATCGAGAAAATTTTCCTCCCACCTGTTCACATTATTTTCACAAGGAGAAGCTGAATAACAGCCCCTCGCTCTTTCTACCACTGTGCACCAAAGGACTAGTTTTGTAGTTTGTAAGACAGCAATGTACATGGGTTGGAGATTTCGTAGTGGGGCAGGAGGAGTTTTGAGAATGGTAAGAGCTAAGAGGAGATGGGCACTAGGATTGGAGAACTAATACAGTGGTGAAAGATGGCACGCTCTTCATGCTTGAAGCCTGAGAAAAAGAAGCGTCGAGGAGGATGTAGCCAGGGGAGGTCAGCACTGCTAGTCACAAAGAGAAAATTCATGTGTTTAGGCACTTAAACCAATAGCATAAGCAAGGTTGATTGACAGCAATGTCAAAACACACAATTAGCCAGCCATAAGTGACAATTCAATGTTATAGAGAAACTCCATCATTTACAATTATTAGCCTGTTGGCATTTGTGGTAAAGTAGTCCATTAAGTAGTTCAATGGTTTTGTCCCGCAATTTTTTTAGTTCAATGGTTTCATCAGTACATAACTTATATACCTCTACATATATACCATGCACTCTATCACTGTTTAAGGACAAATGACACCATTTTGCACCATTAGTCCCTTCTGGACACCTGAGTATATCTGAATCTACCTAGCCAGCATAATAATTATACAATATCTATTTTGTACAAGTGTCACATGCAAAATCCAAGCAGACTAGGATTCAAATTTGTCAAGAGCAAAATCTGGATCACCAGGTAATCAAAGAATGGAATTTTGTTTAACAAATGCTAAATACCTTGCACAGACAGAACGAGAAATCATCTCTGTCTCTACTCTCCTAAACATGAAGAATTATCCGAAATAACATCAACAGTGAACCTGCAGAAAGTTTAGTCATGGATAAAACCCAAAACCACAAAAGCATTCATATTCCATGAGCTAGTGAAAGATACCAAGAACTACAGCTTAGATTGCCTTCTGGGAGAGGGGGATTTGGCAGGGTCTACAAAGAGCAGCTTCAAAATGGCCAGGTATATACAATAATGCCCCAATGATAACATTATTCAGTTTAATTCAAAAAACAATATTCAGATACAATCTTGCTGGCTTGTAACTTACTGTTCATTGCTTCAAAAAAAAATGCAGCTAGACTTGAACAAATTTCACGGCAACGGATAGTTCCAAGTTGAGGCCTTGCCCAGCATCATCCAAACCTGAATAGCTTATTAGGATATTGTGCAGACACAAATCAAAGGGTCATAAATTACCAGAACGGTCCATGCATTTGAACACACACGTTCAGCTCATGCACACTGGTGTATCAGTACATGCACATTGGTTCACCTGTACACCAGCTGCTTTTGTAAATGCTCATCTTTAACACATTCAAACCATTGCTCTACTGATCATAAATCACCAGAACGGTCCATGCATTTGAACACACACGTTCAGCTCAAAATCCTACGTATGTAAGATATTCAGACCAAATTACACCCTGTCATCGTCATCTAATTTAGTTACTAGGTGCAACAAGAACTTAAGGACACTCAAGGACATATAATGATGAAGATAGCCCATGAAAGTGCTAAGGGGCTCTAATATTATCATGAGAAGGCGAACCAGCCGGTCATCTACCATAATCTCAATTGCGCCACATCCTTCATGATGAAGAATAAACCCTAAACTCTCAGATTTTGGGCTAGCAAAGCTCAGACCTGTTCGGGACAAGAAAAACATATCAACTCGAATTCTGGGCAGATATGGGTACTGCGCTCCAAAAGACATAAGAACAGGCAGCTAACTATCAAGAGCTGTGGATCCACAAGACCATTCTATGCTCGAATCTGGGTTAACTGGGTACAAACGTTTTGTTTGCATTGTGCTCGATTACACCAAATGCATACATAGAATACACTTCCCTACATAAAAAGCTTAGTTTCATTTTATATTTAGTTAAGATAAATTGACGATTGATCAACAGGCAAAGCCCATGATCAGGAACAGGAGGAGGCACCACGAGCAAGTAGGCCAAATCCGGCCCGTCCCCCTTTAACTGATGTGCCGTGCCTTGGCCTCTAGGCCAGGCCCGCCTACTAGACGGACCGGGCCGGGCCGTGCCAGGCCCGCGTAGCGCTGAGCGTGCCCGTGCCATGCCAGCCCGTTGGCCAGGTTTGCCTTCTACTTAGAGTTGAATCTATGATTCGAGACAGGCTGTGGGCGTGCAGTAATGTGCCTAAAGGAGGAAGCATCTGTTCACCCATGCATTAGACACTGTTTCTATATGAAAATTCAGCCTAACTAGAAACTGAAATCACATTCTTGTCTCATAAATGTGGCAGAGCTCAATCTGAAGGCATTCAGGTCCATGCTAAATCAAAAAGGTTGTAAAAACCAGTATGACCTACGCTTATATATGTTGCACAATGATATAGCTGTGTCATGGACTACTTGCGAAAAAGATGGGAGGAATACTAAGTGTTCTTCCATTTTTGTACAAAAGACACATTGAAATCGTGAATCAAGTGCAATTATGTGTCAAGCAACAAACTTATAGATTCTGAATAAAACCAGGTAGTAAGTAACAGAAGATGTTTATTTGAAAGTATGATGGACATAACCCAAAGCATGAGAAGTCTTCGACATATCGTCAAACTAATTGCCTAGAATCTAGATAACCTCCTCCAGTTAATCTCAGTCCTCTTTGAACAGCTCATTGCCAATTATCATTCTTCTTATATCAGTAGTACCAGCTCCAACCTCAAACAGTTTTACATCTTCCAGGAGAAGGCCAGTTGGGTAACACTGCATTCAAGACAATGGATTGCCTGCCATATGGGAAAGGATTTAAGATCAATTAATGGGCCATACTATAATCCATTATGCTAAAAGCAGTTACAAATAGTAAATGCAACAGAAGAATATAGAAGAAAAACCCCAGGGGTGGCATATAACATTAAGAGGAAGATGGATTTCTAACCTTTTCATGTGGAAATGGCGTGCAGCTTAGGGGTGATGTCCATGATGCACCCCCAGCAGCCGCACACCAGACGGGAACACCATGGTGGCACTACCACCCAGCTCGATCAACGTGGGCCCATGGAAGAGAACACATGGCGTGATTGTTGTGAAGGATCTCCAAACCATGCGACCGGTATCAGCTACGTCCAGTGCATCAACTAACTCCATCGAAAAATTGGTACTTTGCAGGGAGCAATTTTATTTGTTCATGATACTTCCCTTTATTTGAAAAGAGACACATCAACAACGAAATGGTTGAAGCTTCAAGTGAGATGCTCTTTCCATCAACTTTAGACATATAATTTCCAGCCTTTATTATCTCACCTTTTTCCAATAATATTCTGATGATTTCATTTAAAAGGCGAGAGCTCGGAGCACAACCACTCTTCTCCATTGATGAGAACATATTGTCAGCTTCTTCCACTAATCCTTCTTTTAGAAGATTGCGTATCATAACTCCATAAGTAGAAGCATTAGGTAACAATCCACTGGCCGGTAATGAAGCAAACAAATCCTTAGCTTCTTTTCTTCTCCGAACCTTGTACATTGCATTAATCATGGTATTGAGCATTGTAATATTGAACTTCATATTCATTGAACCTAATTTTTGGAACAGGACGATTGCCTCGTCGGTGCAATTATTTCTACAAAGTCCTCCAAGAATTATACTGTATGTGGAAATGCTCACTGTTATTCCACGTTCGATCATCTCATTGAACTTATTTTTTGCAGCAACAGTTTGCCCAGCACGAAACAACCCATCCAGTATGATGTCATATGTAGCAGTGTAGGTTCAACTCTCTTATGCAACATTTGTTCGAACACAGTTAACCCATCATCGATACTCCCACTTTTAAATACCCATTAACAAGTGTACCATATGAAACAGCATCAGGCTCAATGCCAACTACACCATGGTATCAAACACTCCAGATGCTTTCTTCATCTCACCGACTAAGCAATATCCGTCAACCAGTGAATTAAATGTAATGACATCAGGTCTCTCACCTATGGCTATAACAAAGTTAAAGATATTGTGTGCATCCATAACCCTTCCTTCTTTGCATAGACTGTTTATTATTGAATTGAAGAAGACAATATTCGGACGAGGAATACCTTTGTTCATCATTTCATAAACCAACTCCTTAGCTTTCCCTAAATCACCATGTGTACAGTAACCCTGAATTAGGGTGTGATAAACAACTGTGTCTGGTTGTACTCCTGTGGAAATCATCTGACTGAATTTTTCCATAGCATCGCCAGCTTGCCCATTCTACAAAATGCAGCTATTAGACTTGAATAGGTGAATACATTCGGACTCACTCCTTGTTCCCGCATTTCGGTAAATATGACCATAGCTTCATCCATCATTCCACCTTTAGCATATGCATCAATTAATGTGGTGAAAACATGGCAGTCGGCGACAACGCCATTGCTGGACATTGAATTATAGAGATTTATCATATCAGCAAAGCATCCTTCAGAGGCATACCCGTGGAGAAGAATAGAGTACGAGATGATATCAGGCTTGTGGCCCTTGGCAATCATGGACTCGAAAATATCTGCAGCTTCTTTGGTTCGTCCATGCTTGCAAAGGGAGGCCATGAACGAGTTCCAAGTATCAATATCTGGTATAATACCCTGGCTTGTCATTTCTCTGAACATTTTAGTTGCCTCCTTCCACCTGCCCAAAGTGGAATATCCATGGATCATGCTATTATATGTCACTTTATCTGGTCGAACACCACCATCAGCCATCTGCCGAAGGAACAACTGTGCCTTGTCCATTGCTCTAGCCTTGCATAGCGCATCAATAATCGAGTTATATGTCACCACATCTGGCTCAATCCCTTGCTGCGTCATGTCATGGAATAGATTGCATGCCTGGCCTATTTCGCCTTCCTTAAAGAATCCATGGATGACCGTGTTATATGCCACCACGTTGGGGGAGCAGGCACCTCCTTCTTTTGCTAGCATGTGGAGCAGGTCGAGCGCTCGCTGGCTCCTCCTGTCGTCACATAAGCTCTTCAGGACAACGGAGTATGAGAAAGCATCAGGTACACAACCAAGCTCGGACATCCTATGGAGCAGCATGTTGACAGCCTCGTCAGTCTGTTTCGCGTGGCAGAGGCACTTGAGGAGGGTGGTGGCGACGATCTCGTCTATCTTCAGACCCGTCCTCAGGAGGCGACTGAATAAGGCAAGTCCAAGTTCTGGGCGACGCGTGCGGCAGCAGCAGTTCATGAGAACGCCGTACGTGAAGATTGTGGGTGACGCCACCCGCAGACCAGCTTCTTCTCGGCAGACACGGTTGAAGAGAGCGATGGCGAGGGCAGGGCCATCTCTGCAGGCTGCTGAGGACGTAACACGTGCGAGGGCGGCGAGGAAGCCGTTCAGGGAGCGCTCGTGGACCGGAGTGGCCTGTCGCAGCAATTCGTCGAACAGGTGGTGTGCGTCTTCCCGGCTGAACGTCCCAGCGCGGACACGCTTCGTGGCCGCGGCAAAGGCTGCGTGAGGAGACCAGCGGCGCGAGGGCGAAGAGGTGGTGGAGGAGAGGTGGCGGCGGCGGAGGCGGATGCGGGACATAGGCGTGGTGGAGTAGAGCCCATGCATCGGCGTGATCTCCGGAGGCGGGGCAGCCCAACCAGCCCCGAGGCGGAGTGGCGTCAAGCTCTCACGAGGGAGCCCTGTCGCGGCGAGCCGCACCTGAGGGCGCAGCGAGCTCCTTGCCGGCGAGACGGGGGGGACGATGTCTTCCTCCAAGCTCGCGGCTCCGTGCTCAGTTATTCCCGCCGCGTCGGGATCCTGCCTGCTCCACCCTCACCCCTGCTCGTCTCCTTCCGGCTCAGCCCCCTCCGTGATTCCTCCGGCCTCCGGAGATTGAGCTGGACGCTGGTGATTGAGGTGGAGAAGATGCACTGTGTCGACGGGTTCAGTTTGCACTTGCAGGGCTTCTCACTTGTGTTGACAGGTTCAGTGTCCTTTTTTTTTTCTTTGTCAGATGCTAGGTCGCAGAATTCCGTTGAACACGTAGGACCAACGGCCGGCACCTTGTGCGTGTGCTTTGACTGCTTAGCTCTGCACTAATACAGTGGATCCTGGCTTCTGTTTAGGGCTTGTTTAATTTTAAAGTAAAAGTGGATGAATAATATAGAAATAGGAATGTTTTGCATTATTCATCCGTTTAGTTCAAAAGGATTGAGCAAAAAAAAGAAATACAGTTTTTTTTTTACTTTGATCTCAGATTCAAAAGAAAAACCAATGAAAACATCCAGTTGGACCTCTTTTATAAAACAGTACCACGAAGAACGAGACCGAGAGTGGCATAAAACACGTTAATTATACTATCTCAAGTGAACTGACTTTTATTTGACCATGTTTATTACTCCCCGTTAACTAATTTCAGGCACTTTCGGTAGTATTCCAATATTGACTACATACATGATAATATTAGTGAAATATACATACAAAATATGTCTAGATACATTTGAATCAAGACAAATCTAAAATGTCTTACAATTGTGAACGGAGGGAATCATGTGTTTTTGTATTCATGTGCACCAAACAACTAAGTTTATAGAATTTCTATGTTTTTCAATCATCTATTTTGCATCTGCATTGCTATCATTTTTTGTGTTTTACCCATTTTGCTGCAGGTCAAGTCAGGACCACAACGTGCTTGTCCCAGCGGCAGCAGGAAGCCAAACAAAAAGTGAAATAGTCCTCGAAGTTACCGGCCATGTTCAAAACAGTGCTGAAACTCAAATTTGCGCCAATACAGTCCTAAAAGTTGCTATGTATGTCCACCTATGGTGCTAAATAGGAATGGCTAGCGTACATCATTGACTTACCAATGAAGCAGGCTCACCGCGGTACTCTAAGTTACCAGCGATGTCCAAAACAGTCCTAAAACTCAAGAGGTCTAACTTCCCAAAAAAAATACAAGGCAAAATATTTTTTTTAAACCAAGAAAACTTGGTTGGACCGGCGATTTTATTCGAAACTGAGGAAAAACCGAGAACGTCTCCGCAATGGAAAACTGATTAGCAAGGATGGGATTCTAGGTTCTCACACAAAGCTTTTACCCAAACTGGCTAACCATCAGGTCAATGTTGATATAGGAGTGAACTGAAGCTAGTTCACATCTTGCTTTCTTTGCTACATTATTAAAATAAAAATTTATTAATTAATTAATGGTCTAGACATCTGAATCACTGGTCAGGTTTTATTACTTGGAACACAGAAATAAGGAAGATGCGTGTGAATGTGAATGTTGCCACATAATCGATATTTTTCCTTGTTCGTAAAAATATATAAGCACAAATGTTAGTCAAACTTTCTCATCTTTTTTTTATAGTAATAACTAAAGTGTAAAAAAATATTGAACATTGGATGTCATGTATCATCAAACAAAAATTTTAGAGTAAAAATGTCACGGGCTTACTTTCGATGAAACTTCAATATTTTGGGTAGATACCCAAATAATTTCCTTCACCTCAAATTATTTGAGAAATTAAATTAGTACATAGATTCGCATAAATTCTATTGTTTGTCAAAATTAGGATATATTATAGCTGAGTTCAGGGTCAAAATTAAATTAGTACATAGATTAGCACGATGTTAAGTAGCGTCACTTCAGTTTTGCATCACGTATCTCCACTACTAATAAACAAGCAAACTTGAGTTAGGCTATAGCCACCCCACCCCAGTGTACACAGCCGAAACTCTACCATCAGATATTTAGATCTAACGGATATGATTAATCTCGGGTGCACGTAGCAATTAGTTTGGCGGACCATTTGCCGAGCGGACGAAACATCGGCACGCGAAGGGGAAAACTACCGCCTCGCACGATCTACATCGAGGCCATTCCCTCATCCCCTGAGGCCCTAATCCTCCGCCTCCTCCCCATGCCATAGCCCTGCGCCGCCGCCTCCTCTCCATGCTACACCGTTTGCCCCGCCGCCACCACCCCACATGACAAGCCTATCGCGCGCCCCTGCCGTCCTCTGCCGTTTCTTCGGATCGCTGGCCGCCGCGTCTCTTTAAAGACCTCCGTCCAGGTGCACAGCGATGCGCTTCTCCCCCTCCGTCGCGTCTGACCGTGACGCCGCCCCTGAACTCGCCGCCGTCCCGGAGCGCCGCGTTGTGCATCTCCCGCTCCGCCACCTCCGATCGTTCTGCTGCTTGCTTCTGAGTGCCCCGCCGGCACGAGGGCCGCGTTCGCTCTCCCGTTGACGCTCTGCTGTAGACGCGGTGCAGCAATTTCAGCAACCTCCAACCCAAATCAAAATTGTGCAGGACAGCTTGGGAAGGAGGCCACGTTCCCTTGGATGTTGGTTACCTGCCTGGACGCGGTGGATGAGTGAGGAGCCGGTGGCAACCGACCATGGTCCGTCCGGTGCCCACATGGTTGATTCGAACCGCATGACGGGCTGCCGTAGCATGCTCGACCTGTTGCGACATGGTTGACCGTTTCAGCCGTGTCCTGCAGCTGCACTGCTTGTTGAAATGCCTAGACGAGCTGAGAAGCGCACGGACCAGGGCCAAGTGCAGCGTGGACGCGGACGTTGAGATTCTAATGTCAAGTCAGTGAACCTGCACGCAAGTACGCGACACCGGACAGAGGTTCAGTTTTTTTTTGCTATAATTATGCAATGCTGGTGCGACGTGATCAATATAGTCTACAAGCTGCAACATTGCTTTTTTATCGGTTTATAATTCACCTAGAGAGTTGGATCGTCTCAAAATAGCTTCCAGTGAGCTGATGATGTAGCCCAACCCAACTCATTTGGTATCAGCTTCTCTCATATACTGAAAAGTTTGGGTAAAAAGCTGCTTATACTCATCGTTGTGGAAGTATATGTTTTGATACTTTTTATGAATGGTTTACTTGGCTCATTACAAGGGAAGTTGCATTGCCGGGTGGAAAAGCTGACACGGTAATGTTAAGGATGCAGCTACAATATTGAGGGAGGCGAAAGAGGAGATTGGGTTTGATCCATGTCTGGTCAGTTTCGTAACCTCATGTATAAGTAGGAGATTTGCATGAAATTTTTGCAGACGGTTCTTCATTGATTCCAGAATGATGCAACTTCTTCAGGGGACGGCGCATATCATATTTGGTTCCTTCTTTGTTCAAGATTTTGCATAAGTTATTTGTTGGATGATTTCTTTGGTGGCGTGGCTTTCTTGCTGCAGAGCATAGCAGAATATAGGATACATTTTCCAGATTAGTTCGGCTATAAAAATATAGGATACATTTTCCAGATTAGTTCGGCTATATTTTTGAGGATTAGGCTTTTGGGCGACACATAAAACTTCATGTTCCGGTCAACCACCTTCTAAAGAATTGCGAAAAAAGAAGTGCGTAGTCTCTGAAGAATAAAGGTCTTACAAAAGGTGAATGATTAATTCATTTGTATCTCACCATTGCGTAAAGCATGCACTATCCAATAGTTATGTCGTGCGTTGCACGTGCAAAACTACTAGTCAGTATCAGTGATGGAATTAGCCAGCTTGGGTACAGCCGCACAAGCTCCGCAGGTGAGACCCTAGTTCCCGGTTGTCTCGGTTTTTGCTCGGTTCTGAATACTCGAACAAAACCGTCAGCGCAATTCAGCACTGTTCTGGACACGGCGAATAACTTTGAAAGATTCTACATGCATTTCTCTCCAAAAATGACGGCAGCGAGTGCCTGCTGGATTACAACAGATCCAAAAGGTACGATCATGTATACATTAGCCACAGTTCACTAAACCGAGAAAGATGGTATTCTTGGTTTGAGCAAATTGACCTCCACAAAGGCATCGAGAAAATTCTCCTCCCACCTGTTCACATTATCTTCACAAGGAGCAGCTGAATAACAACCCCTCGCTCTTTCTACCACTGTGCACCAAAGGACTAGTTTTGTAGTTTGTAAGACAGCAATGTACATGGGTTGGAGATTTCGTAGTGTGCGGAAGGAGTTTTGTGAATGGTAAGAGGAGATGGGCACTAGGATTGGACAACTCATACAGTGGTGAAAGATGGCGTGCTCTTCATGCTTGAAGCCTGAGAAAAAGAAGCGTCGCGGGGGATGTAGCCAGGGGAGGTCAGCACTGCTAGTCACAAAGAGAAAATTCATGTGTTTAGGCACTTAAACCAATAGCATAAGCAAGGTTGATTGACAGCAATGTCAAAACACACAATTAGCCAGCCATAAGTGACAATTCAATGTTATAGAGAAACTCCATCATTTACAATTATTAGCCTGTTGGCATTTGTAGTAAAGTAGTCCATTAAGTAGTTCAATGGTTTTGTCCCGCAATTTTTTTAGTTCAATGGTTTCATCAGTACATAACTTATATACCTCTACATATATACCATGCACTCTATCACTGTTTAAGGACAGATGACACCATTAGTCCCTTCTGGACACCTGAGTATATCTGAATCTACCTAGCCAGCATAATTATACAATATCTATTTTGTACAAGTGTCACATGCAAAATCCAAGCAGACTAGGATTCAAATTTGTCAAGAGCAAAATCTGGATCCACCAGGTAACCAAAGAATGGAATTTTGTCTTAACAAATGCTAAATACCTTGCACAGACAGAACGAGAAATCATCTCTGTCTCTACTCTCCTAAACATGAAGAATTATCCGAAATAACATCAACAGTGAACCTGCAGAAAGTTTAGTCATGGATAAAACCCAAAACCACAAAAGCATTCATATTCCATGAGTAGTGAAAGATACCAAGAACTACAGCTTAGATTGCCTTCTGGGAGAGGGGGGATTTGGCAGGGTCTACAAAGAGCAGCTTCAAAATGGCCAGGTATATACAATAATGCCCCAATGATAACATTATTCAGTTTAATTCAAAAAACAATATTCAGATACAATCTTGCTTGCTTGTAACTTACTGTTCATTGCTTCCAAAAAAAAATATGCAGCTAGACTTGAACAAATTTCACGGCAACGGATAGTTCCTAGTTGAGGCCTTGCCCAGCATCATCCAAACCTGAATAGCTTATTAGGATATTGTGCAGACAGAGATCAAAGGGTCATAAATGACCAGAACGGTCCATGCATTTGAACACACACGTTCAGCTCATGCACACTGGTGTATCAGTACATGCACATTGGTTCATCTGTACACCAGCTGCTTTTGTAAATGCTGATCTTTAACACATTCAAACCATTGCCCTACGTATGTAAGATATTCAGACCAAATTACACCCTGTCATCGTCATCTAATTTAGTTACTAGGTGCAACAAGAACTTAAGGACACTCAAGGACATATAATGATGAAGATAGCCCATGAAAGTGCTAAGGGGCTCGAATATTATCATGAGAAGGCGAACCAGCCGGTCATCTACCACAATCTCAATTGCGCCACATCCTTCATGATGAAGAATAAACCCTAAACTCTCAGATTTTGGGCTAGCAAAGCTCAGACCTGTTCGGGACAAGAAAAACATATCAACTCGAATTCTGGGCAGATATGGGTACTGCGCTCCAGAAGACATAAGAACAGGCAGCTAACTATCAAGAGCTGTGGATCCACAAGACCATTCTATGCTCGAATCTGGGTTAACTGGGTACAAACGTTTCGTTTACATTGTGCTCGATTACACCAAATGCATACATAGAATACACTTCCCTACATAAAAAGCTTAGTTTCATTTTATATTTAGTTAAGATAAATTGACGATTGATCAACAGGCAAAGCCCATGATCAGGAACAGGAGGAGGCACCACGAGCAAGTAGGCCAAATCCGGCCCGTCCCCCTTTAACTGATGTGCCGTGCCTTGGCCTCTAGGCCAGGCCCGCCTACTAGACGGACCGGGCCGGGTGCCGGCCCGCGTAGCGCTGAGCGTGCCCGTGCCGTGCCGGCCCGTTGGCCAGGTTTGCCTTCTACTTAGAGGTGAATCTATGATTCGAGACAGGCTGTGGGCGTGCAGTAATGTGCCTAAAGGAGGAAGCATCTGTTCACCCATGCATTAGACACTGTTTCTATATGAAAATTCAGCCTAACTAGAAACTGAAATCACATTCTTGTCTCATAAATGTGGCAGAGCTCAATCTGAAGGCATTCAGGTCCATGCTAAATCAAAAAGGTTGTAAAAACCAGTATGACCTACGGTTATATATGTTGCACAATGATATAGCTGTGTCATGGACTACTTGCGAAAAAGATGGGAGGAATACTAAGTGTTCTTCCATTTTTGTACAGAAGACACATTGAAATCGTGAATCAAGTGCAATTATGTGTCAAGTCGCAGCATCATAGCAACAAACTTATAGATTCTGAATAAAACCAGGTAGTAAGTAACAGAAGATGTTTATTTGAAAGTATGATGGACATAACCCAAAGCATGAGAAGTCTTCGACATATCGTCAAACTAACTGCCTAGAATCTAGATCCTACTCACCTCCTCCAGTTAATCTCAGTCCTCTTTGAACAGCTCATTGCCAATTATCATTCTTCTTATATCAGTAGTACCAGCTCCAACCTCAAACAGTTTTACATCTTCCAGGAGAAGGCCAGTTGGGTAACACTGCATTCAAGACAATGGATTGCCTGCCATACGGGAAAGGATTTAAGATCAATTAATGGGCCATACTATAATCCATTATGCTAAAAGCAGTTACAAATAGTAAATGCAACAGAAGAATATAGAAGAAAAACCCCAGGGGTGCGGCATATAACATTAAGAGGAAGATGGATTTCTAACCTTTTCATGTGGAAATGGCGTGCAGCTTAGGGGTGATGTCCATGATGCACCCCCAGCAGCCACACACCAGACGGGAACACCATGGTGGCACTACCACCCAGCTCGATCAACGTGGGCCCACGGAAGAGAACACATGGCGTGATTGTTGTGAAGGATCTCCAAACCATGCGACCGGTATCAGCTACGTCCAGTGCATCAACTAACTCCATCGAAAAATTGGTACTTTGCAGGGAGCAATTTTATTTGTTCATGATACTTCCCTTTATTTGAAAAGAGACACATCAACAACGAAATGGTTGAAGCTTCAAGTGAGATGCTCTTTCCATCAACTTTAGACATATAATTTCCAGCCTTTATTATCTCACCTTTTTCCAATAATATTCTAATGATTTCATTTAAAAGGCGAGAGCTCGGAGCACAACCACTCTTCTCCATTGATGAGAACATATTGTCAGCTTCTTCCACTGATCCTTCTTTTAGAAGATTGCGTACCATAACTCCATAAGTAGAAGCATTAGGTAACAATCCACTGGCTGGTATTGCAGCAAACAAATCCTTAGCTTCTTTTCTTCTCCGAACCTTGTACATTGCATTAATCATGGTATTGAGCATTGTAATATTGAACTTCACATTCATTGCACCTAATTTTTGGAACAGGACGATTGCCTCGTTGGTGCAATTATTTCTACAAAGTCCTCCAAGAATTATACTGTATGTGGAAATGCTCACTGTTATTCCACTTTCGATCATCTCATGGAACTTTTTCTTTGCAGCAACAATTTGCCCAGCACGAAACAACCCATCCAGTATGATGTCATACGTAGCAGTAGTAGGTTTAACTCTCTTATGCAACATGTCTTCGAATAGATTTAATCCATCATCAGTCCTTCCACTTCTAAAATAGCCATTAACAAGTGTACTATATGCAACAACATCAGGCTCAATGCCAACGGATACCATAGTATCAAACAGTCGAGATGCTTTCTCCATCTCCCCGACTAAGCAATACCCATCAATAAGTGAACTAAATGTAATGACAGTAGGCCTCTCACCTATGTCTATAACCAAGTTGAAGATATCGTGTGCATCCATAACCCTTCCTTCTTTGCATAGACTGTTTATTATTGAATTGAAGAAGACAATATTCGGACGAGGAATATCTTTGTTCATCATTTCATAAACCAACTCCTTAGCTTTCCCTAAATCACCATGTGTACAATAACCCTGAATTAGGGTGTGATAAACAACAGTGTCTGGTTGTACTCCAACAGAGATCATCTCACTGAATTTCTCCATAGCATCAGCCAGCTTGCCCATTCTACAAAATGCAGCTATTACACTTGAATAGGTGAATACATCGGACTCACTCCTTGTTCCCGCATTTCGGTAAATATGACCATAGCTTCATCCATCATTCCACCTTTAGCATATGCATCAATTAATGTTGAAAACATGGCAGTTGGCTACAACGCCATTGCTTGACATTGAATTATAGAGATTTATCATATCAGCAAAGCATCCTTCAGAGCCATACCCGTGGAGAAGAATAGAGTACGAGATGATATCAGGCTTGTGGCCCTTGGTAGTCATGGACTCGAAAATATCTGCAGCTTCTTTAGTTCGTCCATGCTTGCAAAGGGAGGCCATGAACGAGTTCCAAGTAGCAATTTCTGGTATAAGACCCTGGCTTGTCATTGCTCTGAACATTTTAGTTGCCTCCTTCCACCTGCCCAAAGTGGAATATCCATGGATCATGCTATTATATGTCACTTTATTCGGCTGAACACCGTTATCAACCATCTGCCGAAGGAACAACTGTGCCTTGTCCATTGCTCTGGCCTTGCATAGCGCATCAATAATCGAGTTATATGTCACCACATCTGGAACGATCCCTTTGTGTGTCATGTCATGGAATAGCTTGCATGCCTTGCCTATTTCCCTTTCCTTAAGGAATCCATAGATGACCGTGTTATATGCCACCACGTTGGGGGAGCAGGCACCTCCTTCTTTTACCATCATCTGGACAAGGTCGAGCGCTCGCTGGCTCCTCTTATCGTCACACAAGCCCTTCAGAACTATGTTGTATGAGATGGAATTAGGCACACACCCGAGGTCATGCATCCTATGAAGCAGCACGTTGACAGCCTCGTCAGTCTGTTTCGCTTGGCAGAGGCACTTGAGGAGGGTGCTGCCGACGATCTCGTTTGTCTTCAAGCCCGTCCTTACGAGGTGACCGAACAAGGCAAGTCCAAGTTCTGGACGACGGGCGCGGCAGCAGCAGTTCAGGAGGACGCCGTACGTGATGATTGTGGGTGGCGCCACGCGCAGGCCGTCTTCTTCACGGCAGACACGGTTGAAGAGAGCGAGGGCGAGGGCGGGGCCATTTCTGCAGGCTGCGGAGTCCGCGCACGTGCGAGAGCGGCAAGAAGCTGTCCAGCGACCACTCGGGGACCGGCGTGGCCTGACGTAGCAATTGGTCGAACAGGTGGTGGGCGTTTTCCCGGCTGAACGTCCCAGCGCAGACGCGCTTCGTGGCCGCGGCAAAGGCGGCGCGAGGAGACCAGGATCGTGAGGACGGCGAGGTGGAGGATGAGGAGTGCCTGCGGCGGAGGCGGATGTGGGACATCGGCGTGGTGGAGTAGAGCCGAGACATCGGCGTGGTCTCCGGAGGCGGGGAAGCCCAGCCACCCCGAGGCGGAGTGGCGCGTCCAGCTCTCACGACGGAGCCCTTTCGCGGCGAGCCGCACCTGAGGGCGACGAGGAAGCCGTTGAGGGAGCGGTCGGGGACCGGAGTGGCCTGTCGCAGCAATTCGTCGAACAGGTGGTGTGCGTCGTCCCGGCTGAACGTCCCGGCTCGGATGCGCTCCGTGGCTGCGGCAAAGGCGGCGTGAGGAGACCAGGATCGTGAGGACGGCGAGGTGGAGGGGTGCCGGCGGGACATTGGCGTGGTGGAGGAGTGACCGAGTAGGGGCATCGGCGAGGTGGAGGAGTGACGGAGGCGGTGCACCGCCGAGGTGGAGGCGCAATGACGGAGGCGGGACGTAGGCAAGTTGGAGGAGTAGTGGCGGAGGCGGAAGCAGGACACAGGGGAGGAGGAGCCGAGAGGAGCGGCGGCGGATGCGGCGCATCGGCGTCGCGGAGTAGAGCCGAGGCATCCTTCGCCCTGCTATTGTCTTTGTCAGCGGACCGTGTGTTTACAAGCTGGCTAATTGATTTTGTACGCAAAGCTTCCCCAATTAAAAATGTGTACTGCACAAAGCTGATTTAACGCTCTAACACGAAAGGTTGAGAGTCACGTTGCTCTGCATATGCAAAACTCGTGGTTTAACTAATTTTGTTCATGGGAATTAATTGTTATTTAATGTTCTACTTCTTCCATAGATAAGAGGAGTTGTAATCTGTATGAAAAACTTATGTCACATAAATCTTTTTTCCCATGTAGAAAAGTGAGAGACCAATTCCCTAGTATATAAAAGTTGGACGAATTCAGCTCTCCTCACGCTGTCCACGTCGCCCTGAAAACGTGCACCAACGTACACCGTCCGATGAAGCGGACCGACGGTCCAGATTGCGCCAAGAATCGTACTGCTACAGTAACACTGTAGCAGCCGAATATCTCCCAAACGCGCGCTGCCACGTAGCCCCCCGGACCGCCATTTTACAAAAAACCGCTCGCAAAGGATCGGTTAGCATCCAGGGGCCTCCGTGTAAAAAAACCAGCGCAGCACGTTCCTCTCCTTCTCCTCTCGCGACACCGCGGCGCCGCCGGCGCGCCGACGCGGCGCACGACCGCCACAGTCCTCCCCGTCCAAAGCGCCGAGCACGGAAACATCCGGCGTCTCTCCCTCTACATCCTCGCTCACTCTCGCATGGCGAAACGTCGTTACTTCGCCGGAATCGTCCGCGCCGTGCTCGCGGGCCGCCGCCGCGTGCGCGCGTCTCCGGCGAAGCTCCGGCGACCAATACGTCGCGGCGCCGTCACCTGCGAGTAGATCCCGTCCACGCGCACCCGCCGCACCCACTCGCGCGTCCCGAAACGCCGTGGAGCGACGCCGTCGTCCACGCCTCCGCCGCGGCAGCTCAGGCCACTATGACGCCACGCTGACGTCATAGTGGGCCTGGGCCGGGCGAGACGGCTTTCTAGCTGGGCTGGGCCGCTTCCTGCGCGTCCGGTTCAGCCTTTTTTTTCCCCTCTGCTCTGGATTTTAAATTTCCAATATTTTCATTACTTTTCAAATAGAATTCCAAATCAACTGAGACCAATTTCATAAAAAATGTAAAAATCAAACCAGCAATTTGGAAAACTTAGTGATCTTTTCCAGATTATTTCAATTTCCACACACAAAAAACTTCCCATAATTATTTCAAATCATAAATTTTACAAAAAAAATTGAAATCTGCATCTTTCTTTAGACAGTAATAAAAACCAACAAAAAAAAGACTACTTTTGCCATAATGCACAAAATTGAAATCTACATCTTTCTTTAGACAGTAATAAAAACCAACAAAAAAAAGACTACTTTTGCCATAATGCAAACATATATGAAAACATAAATTTGGTGAATACATGGAAAAAAAATAACAACCACTAATTTTTTTTGAATTTAATGAATCTCATAAAATGTGTTCCCTCTGATTACAAAGCTAAATAAAACTTTTAAGGTAACATACAAAACTTACTACATCATTTCGAAATAAAATAATATTTACAATTGATTAAACTGAGCTTCCTCCAATTATGCAAACATATTTAATAAATGCTGAGAATAATTAGCATTCGAAATAACCACAATATATTTCCTCTAATTATGGTTCTACATAAGAAAATTATATCAAAATGGAACCATATTTAGGCATTTCAAAATAGCTACCATTATTGGAAGTAATGTAACCTAAATCTCTCTAATTACGTACTTACAATCGAAACACTGCTTCGTTAGACGAATATTTAGAGAAAATGCAAATTCGTTTATTCTAATTATGGATTCATTCCAAATTGACTCCAACAAATACTCACACAATATGTTCCCTCCACCTATTCAGTTAAATTTAACATTTAGGAAAAAAACACAAACATACCATGCTAATTCGAACAAGCTAATATTTTTAGATAATAAACTGGATTCCCTCCAATTATGCAACTCAATTTAACAAATACTCAAATTGAACTTACCTCTCCCTAATTGTATAGTCACATTTAAATAATGCTTCACTACATGCATATTCCAAGAAGTCACAAATTCATTTCTACTCCAAACATGGATTGCATTTAATAATACAATATATTTCTCCAAATAAATTTCTTCAAATTACATGCATATTCCAAGAAGTCACAAATTCATTTCTACTCCAAAGATGGATTGCATTTAATAATACAATATATTTCTTCAAATTACATATTTATGACCAAAAAACAACATTATATTTTACCATACCCAGAATATTTTCCTTACATTACGGTGCTCACTAAGATAATTAAGTCAAAATGTAACCACATTTGAACTTACAAAATCCATCCATTCTTTTAAGCACAAAATTTTCCAAACTCAGATAATACTGACCATTTAACATAAGTTAAAAGAAAACGAATCTCAAAAACACCCCACCTTGAGTAATTTTCAAAATGTAAACAATCTTAAAACACAAACTTTTCCAAATTTCAATAATTTCCAAGCCTACACAATTTCTAAATGCATATGTTAGCAAATTTAAATTTTATTTATACTCCACACGCGCGGCATTGCCGCGCTAAGTTCCCTAGTCATGTTAACCTAGAGCGATGGTCATTAGCCTGGTTGTATTATGGTATCATGGTTGATATTTTTTTGCGAGTATAATACTTGATTTCAAAAAATATTTGAAATATTTGACCTTTGTTGAATCACTAAAACACAGGTAGGAGCCTGCCAAAAATAGCCATTTATAAAGGACAAAAAAATACAAAAAAGTTTCGAATTTGTGTCCTTCCTAAAATTACTAAAACTCGGATATGAGCATACCGTATATATGAAAAAATAGTAATTTAGAAATGGTCAAACAAATCCAGAAAAGATTTGAAATTTTATCTTTTTTCGTTAATAAAACTCCGTTTCCAGCCTACCGTATACATAAAAAAGTTGTAACTTAGAAATTTTCAAAAATAATAATTGAGTTTTTTTCCTTTTTGAAGTACCAAAACTAGGGTACTACCGTATACACGAAAAAAGTTGTAATTTACAAAAGTTTAGAATTCCAAAAAAATTGACGAACGGTTCTAAAAATGTTTTATTTTTAATTTTATCTCTATAAGAAAAAGCAAAAAACCGCATGGTGTCCCTCAGAAGTGAAGATTAGAGAAACGTTTCTCAGCCTTTACGACAAGTGGCTAGTACGAAGACGCCACAGACGCCACTTCGAAAGGTCACGTTTTTTTAGTGATTTGCAAACAAACTTTATTCCCTAAAATGACTATTTTTTGAAGATTTTTGGAGTACCAATTTCCAATGACTATTTAAAATGACTATTGGATTAGCACCAATTTTTAACGATTAGCACTAATTTCAGAAGAAAAGCATAAAAAGTGCAAGATGGGGATTGAAACACACCTTTTATTGATCATCTCATAATTTGGGTATTCATAAATTTAGATTAAAATATTACCATCTATATACTCATTATTCTCAGCTCGAAAGATTGGCGATGGCTTCATTTTAACCTTGCAGACTTGTTATACTTGAGAGTGTTAAACAAGAAGCCAGAATTCGGTAAACACCTCCACCGTCGACAGAACGCAACTTGTCCAACACAATCACTAGCCGCCGAAGGCCAGCAGGATGCCGGAGGAATCATCTGAGCTACAAGATCGGAACATGCAAATAAAATAATACAACTAACTGCTTTGACCAGCAGGTACGGACTTGCAACATGCAAATAAAATAACACAATTAACTGCTTTCCAATTAATTGTAAACCAAAATTATGGAGTTTGGACGAAAAACGTAGGTGAACGAAAACCGTATTTGAACGATTTCCAAAGTAAGAAACATAAATTCAGAAATTTATAAGGCGAAAAGAAACTACATTTGAACAATTTCAAAACTATTGTTTGAATTTGAACAAAAAAAGAAAAAAATGAGTGAAAAGGTAAAAAAGAAAAGAAAAAGGAACATTGAAACCATTTTAAAAAATCTTCATTTTCAAAACTTGAACCTTTTTCAAAAATGAACATTTTGTAAGAAAGGAACCATTTAAGAATGAACATTTTTAAATTCGAACCATTTTGTAAATATACGAAATATTTTAAAAATGAACATTTTTTAAATTAAACCATTTTACTAAAATCTAAACCATTTCAAAAAATGATCATTATTTTTAGAAATGAATATTTTTAGAAAATTATTGTTTGAATTTAAACAAAAAATTAAAAAGCAAAACACACGTACATATTTACAGCTATGGCTCACCCCATGCAGAGACGTACTTACATTTTTTGTTTTGAGGTTAGCAACGTATGTGGGAATCGGGGGCTCTCGTGGAAAAAAAGGTTAGCAACATATGTACTCCCTCCGTTTCAAATTAGATGACTTCCATTTGTCCACATGCACATGTATTTATACATGTAACATGTCTAGATACATCCACATTATAGCTGGCCAAACGTGCCGGCACGGCACGGCACGCTACGGCGACGGCACGGCACGGATGCGGCACGGCACAGATGCGGCACACTTCTAATCGTGCCGTGCCGGACCGGCACGCGGGATCTAACTCCGGAGGAGGCACGGCACGGCGAGCACGGCAGCGGCCCGGCACGGCACGATCGGCCCGATTCGGGGCTTCTCCTCCACCTCCGGCTAGCTCACGCCTCGCGGCGTGGCGCCATCGACGCCGCGTGCCTGCCGACGTGGAGACCGTCGATCTCCGGCGACAGCGCGGCTCCGGCGACGGCGACGGCCTGGGCGGCGGTGGACAACGGGAGAAGGGGGCGACCTGGGCGACGCCGATCTGCTGGCGGTGGGCGGTAGGGGTGGTGGGCGGCACGGTTAGGGCACGGTGCTAATCGTGCCGTGCCGTGCCAGCCCGTGTGCTTCAGATCGACATCGGGCACGAGCACGGGTGGGCCACGGGCCTGGCACGGCACGATTAGGTCGTGTCGGGGCGTGCTTGGGCCGTGCCAACAGTTGCGTGCCTCGGGCTGGCCCGTCCCAAATCATAGAACGCCGCGCCCTGTCGTAGGGTCAGATCCTTTTGTACCCAAATCAAAGTACTTCGCTCCCCAGGCTCATGCGAGGTAGTACAACCTATCCCCTCGCGTCTGGTATCCACGGCAGCCAGGAGGGTACAACCTTTCCCTAACACGCCTCTAGGCGTCTACCCTCCGGAGATGCCGTGGCTTATGCGACGCCCCTTGATGCGGAAATTACGAGTAATTAAATTACCGTTTTAGTTTTGGCGTTTCTGTTTCTCTTGTTTCTATTCCTTAGTATTGTTTCCCCGTTGTAGTATCAAGGCGGAAATTGAGGTCCTTGATGACCCAATAAAGGAGATATCTCTGAAAGACGTAATGAACACGTACGAGGCAATGTTCAATGATTACCAGGACCAAAATTTGGATACGGTTAATTTGTACCATCAATTGAATGCTAGGGGATTACAACTCGATAAGGTCAGATATCTTTCATATTGGAGGACAAGATCATGACCTGTGACGCAAGTTCATTGGTATCGCTTGGCATTTTTGAGAAGTCATGTTATGAGAAATGTTGCGTCACTTCGCAGAGATTGAGCGGTTTCCTTTGCTAGATATAGTACAGAGTTGATGAACTGAACGTATGTGTTTGAACTACGTAGAATTCTGAATAGATGTACTACTAGAGTCGTTGAACTGAATGTTTTTGTACAAATCTGATGAATTATGTCGAATCTGAACAATTTTTTTATGGTTTCGCAGATTTTGCCAGAACAGATCCCGTAAAATAATATTCCATTTTATGGTATGTATTGACGATATATGTTCTGCCCTGCCACTTTTTGCCATTTAAAATCGTATTGCGGTTTACAGTATACGAGTTTTACAGATCAGAAATTTACGGGATCCGCTAGAGATGCTCTTAGCAGAGGAGGCAAGATAGCAAGCTGGGACAAAGACAAGAAGTAATACTAGTAAGTTTGAGGACCTAAACAGACATAAGCGCTGACAAAAATGGTATCCTTGGAGTTAAAAAAAAAGCCTGAGAGCAAAGAGACAGTTGTGTGAAACTAGAAGCTAATTTTTTTTAAATAATACACTAAAATTATTTAATTACAGGAATAACACGCGTTTCAATTTTTTTCCAAAAATAGGATCCCGTCGTCTTCGTCAATGACGACGTCGACCTGTCGTCGTTGGCAATGACGAGAGGGCCCACAGGTCCACGCGTCGAACGCTTACTGGCTGAGCCACGTCATCGCAGTCGCCTCGCTGGCTTGTCGTCTTCGCTGGCCTGTCGTCCACGCCGATGACGACAATGGTGGGCCCCGTCGTCCACGGCAATGACGAGAGGTGGCCGCATGCATGCAGGCGACGACAGCCCGGCCGCGCGATTTCCTCTCTCTTCACTTCTTTCTTCTTCCTCACTCGCGTGTGTTCTTTGTTCTTCGTTTCCTCTCACTGCCTCCCACACAAACCGAATTAAATCTCCATTTTATACCAATAATCTTCAGATTTGCCACCATAAATCGGTGCTAGAAGGTTAAGAGAAGCTAGGGAAACTCCGATCTGTTGATGGGATAGCTCGTGGAGGTTGTGGTGATGGTTGGCGGGTGGGGGTGATGGTGGTCGTGGAGGGCTGCATGGTGGTGGTGGTGGTGGTGGTGCTGGAGGCCTGCATTGTGGTGGTTCTGCTCGTGTTGGTGCGCCGTTGATTCGAGACTGCCGGACGGCGTTGCCTCTCACGCTTCAAGGGTATGATTCGACGGTCATATGCTATATTTGTGACGGTAGTAATTTTGTAGTGCTATATTTGTTATATGTATGAACATGCGTTGTTAAGAAATAGTTTGTGACGGTAGTAAATATTGTAGCTATATTTGTAGTAAATATTTGTAGGTATATTAACGATGGTAAATATTTATTTATGTCAGCGGAGATGTCGGATTTAGTGAAGATCAGGTTTTTCTATGGTGCTGGTAGAGTCCAAATTTGTGAAACGGGAGCTGATCTGAGTGAGTTTGCTTATATAGATGTTGACCTCCCAGCTCCTCAAACATGGTCTATAAGTGAGGTAAAAAATTGGGTGACGGAAAGTTTAGGGCTTGATAGTCAGACACAGACCGTCAGTGTTCATGCTTTGTGGAGCAATTCAAGGACAAATATTTACTTCGTTTTGAAACCACTGGAGTCTGATTCTAAATGGGCGGGATGGTTAAAAGGTTGCGCAAAAGGAATTGTTCTCCTTGTGCCCTAGTCCTTCCCGCCATCAACGAGGTCAGTGTCCCTGAGGACGAGTTTTCTGCCCATGAAGGTGAGGGTGCATATGATCCTGGCCAGGGAAGTGAGTCTATGTCAAATTATGTGTCTGATTTTGGTGGAGGTGGGTACGACTCAGGCCAGAGCAGTCAAGTTGAAGTAGAAAATGAGGTAAATGACAGTGGGGAGGTGGATGGCGACGAGGTAGAAGGGCAAATGAACGGGCACATGCAGAACGAGATGGAAGCTGAAAATAAGATGGCTATAGTACTGAAGGCGATGATTCCGATGAGTCAGACGAGAAGAGAACATAGATGAGGTACCAAATCCTGCAGCATGGGATCGGGACTTTTCTACGACCATGACCGTAGATGATGGTCATGATTCAGCATGGGAATATCATGAGAACAACATTGCGAAGGGTGCTATGTATACTGACAAGCAAGCTTTGAGGGATGCAGTCATCAAATGGGTGAGAGGCGGTACATACCAGCTCCTGAGCTACTGCGTGAAGGGGTAGGCAGACGACAGTGTCGTCGCATCAGGAATGATATGGATGAATCCGAGGCCGGAGGGCGCACAATGCAATGCCTTCAATGCAACCAATTTGGCCATACGGACCCTGATTGTCCCACTTTTCCTGAGAGAGACCTCCCGTTCGTGGACGTGGTAACCGGCGTGCGCGAGGACGAAGAGCGAGAGGAAGAAACTAGGGGTCGCTATGTTCGAATTTGTATTAAGTGTGGCACTATGTTTGAATTTGTATTAAGTGTGAAACTATGTTTGAATTTTTAATAAGTGTGGAACTATGTTTGAATTTGTAATAAGTGTGGAACTATGTTTGAATTTTTAATAAGTGTGGAACTATGTTTGAATTAGTAATAAGTGTGGAACTATGTTTGAATTTGTAATAAGTGTTTTTTCTGTGTTTGAATTTGTAATAATTGTGGAATTTTTGTACTTTGAATTGTGTCTGCAGGGATGGAGGGCATGTGGTTGCTTAATCCTCACATTGATAGTGGGCATCGTGCTAAGGCATTAGAGGGGAATCCAAGGAAACTTAAGCCCCTAGTCTGTCGCACGGCAAAGGAAAATTGGAGGATTTATCCTGCGTGGGTACAAAGGTACTGGTCGTATTTATTTTACAGACGCATGTTTTTTTCTATGTCCACGAGTTTCACGTACTCTTGTTTTATTGTGTATACGCAGGTTGAAATGGGCCGGGCTCTTACCTTTCGCGCGTCTAGTAGAGGCCACAGAGGGATCCGCGCGTATCGTGATGGACAGTTCTTTACTCAGCTGCTTGGTTGACCGATGGAGGCCCGAGACCCACACGTTCCACTTTCGCTGGGGAGAGATGGCTCCTACTCTACAGGATGTATCATACTTGCTAGGTTTACCTTTGGCGGTGAGGCCATAGGCCCTTTGCAGGCACCGGTTAATTGGGAGGACGATTTGGCAGCCCGTTTCGTAGTTGGACGCCCATTCATACCTGACAAGTCTTTCCCATTGTGGGAGATCCATGACGGTGACAACATCGACATGCCTACTTTTGCGACTGTCTATGCACGCTATAAGGTATGCATCTTGTTATATTTTTATACATCACATGTACTTTCTACGAACTAACTTCTGTTGTACGCAGAGACGTTTTGCTACTGAGCAGACAAAGCAAGTGTACATTGCTTTTAATGAGCAATTTGATATGTACACTTCGGTAATCTGGGAGCCGTACACCGAGGAGCTTATTCAACGAAGATACCCGGGAGGTATTTCGGATCTCTGCACACGTGACCGAGATTATTGGATGACAAAATCGAAGATCATCTTCGATATATTCGTGGAGGAGATGTCCCAACAGAGGGTTATGAGGCAGTTTGGTCTTCGACAGTTGGTAGATCCTCCTCCAGTAGAGCATCCCCTCCCAGAGGTGCACCACAGGTATGTGTTAAGTTGTTTATTTCCTAAATTATTCCTACTACATCAGTTTGTACTGATAAAAACTCACCCAAATTATAGTACCTCGAGGATGGGGATTAGGTGGACCGCGAGAGAGTGGCTGCAGAGGCTACAACCTTACGTTTCAGACTGGGACACTGCGAGGGAGCGGGTCTGGGTCGAGACTGTCGGGTTTGATATCGCTCTATACAATGCCTACTTGCAGAGGTACATGTCCGGAACACGGCTACATATCGTTCAGCACTCTCACCCAGAGGTTATACCTGCCCCTACTACGTGGGATACGTACCCGACATATGACACTTCTGCGTCCAGACAGCACGCGGTAATATTTTGTTTCTTTTCACTAATTCATCTATCTGGTACATCCTATCACACACATATATAGATATATATATATATATATATATATATATATTATATATATATTTAGTCCGTTATATTTCTATTGTCAGGCTAATTTGACACAGGAGATTCAGAATGAGTTCGCTGAGTATGGACGTTCTCTTTCCACTGGCCCTCTTTTGGTACCACGGGAGGAGCCGATGTCCTGGATGAGGAGGCTAGAGGGAAAGCTACGGGACGTCTACGCGACACTCACGTGCACCCGCAGAGAGGACGTTGTTCGCCACCCGGCTGGACAACAGACCCCGCGCCCCCCTTCACGACGCCAGCAGCGGCAACAGCAGCAGATGAATCAGGAGCAGCATCAGCACGAGGAGGAGCAGCACCAGCACGAGGAGGAGCAGCATCAGCACGATGAGCAGCATCAGGAGCAGCATCAGCACGACGACCAGCACCATCACCGACAAGAGCCGCGTCCACGTATATCAGCACATTCTAGGCCACCTCCTCCTGACCAACCAGGAGGCTCGACGTGGCAGGATCCCACTTCCAGTTACGGATATGGGCCACAGTCTCCACCTCAGTACCGAGGTCCCGCCCCGTCATACCATGATTACGGTACATATATTGTTTTCAAATTTCAATTGGGCCCGCGTATTTCTTACGTACTAACGATTCCATCTGTAGGATCCTATGGACATCATGCGGGTACGTCCGGACACCAGGCGTCCGGATCTGGATCAGCGTGGGGGAGTGACCAAGAGGGGGGGACACTGCAGGAGATGTCCCACTGGATGAGCATTTTGACACTGCAGGATACCCAACGCAGCCGTCACAGGGTCACATTCAGCAGACTCCTCCACCATACCCCACACAGGATACACAACATAACGTGGACTTCACAGTGCCTCGTCAAAACAGTGCACCACATAGGTATGGGTGGTCGACGCCCACCGAGCCCCCTCTTCGTGATCCTCGGCCACGCAGGGGCCAGTGATATCTATGTATTTCGATTTGTATGTGAGACATATTATTATCTATGTAGAAGACATATTATTATCTATGTACGAGACATATCCTTCCACATTGCATCGATAAATTAATCTAACATACAACTACAACTCTACGTTACAACTTCAGTACTTCTACATACCGGATCTTAAAGATACTTGTAAATAATACATGGAACTCAACGATAACTAATTCTAATCAACGACTTCACTTCCCTCTACCACGTGTTCGTGATGGAGGCATGAAGTCATCATCACTATTTTCATCGGCGACAGCCTTTGATGCGCCAACACTCTTAAACTTACGTCTGCATTTGCCTCTTTTAGGAGGCATGAAATCATCATCACTGTCATCTTTGGCCTTTGATATAGCCCTCTTCACGTCATCAGCGTACAATGCATTCTGTGGGCGCCCATCAGGACAAGCGCCAAAAAGAGCTTCCATCCAACCAAAATGAGGGATCTCTTTGTTCAAAAACTGTGCGTCTGCGGGCCAGCGCTGCACAAGAACAATAGCAGAGGAAAAAAATTCAGACAAATAACACTATATTCTAACATAATATAACTTCTGTACTCAGTTACCTCGACGTGAAATGCATAGGCCTCCCGCGAAAAATGGATTATCTTTGACTTAGGTGTCATAGGCATGTCCCGTAGACCCGCCTCGATATCTTTTAGCTCATTCACTCTCTGCCACTTCCACCGCCACCAATCAATTTCATCTAAAAATTTCTTCAGGGGTCATATGCGGGATATTGTATTTTTTGGCTATAGTTTCTCTCAGCTCACGAATGTTTCCCCACTCACTAACTAGCTCCCTATAACAGCTCTTCGCCCTACCCTCCCTAATACTACCATCAGTCCATCTTACGGCTTCATACAGAACACACCATGACCTATGTTCCAAACTAGGACCCGAACTACCTGACATCCTTCCTATGCGACTAAGAAAATCACCACACACCACACGCCTCCATCACAACGTCTGCTGGGGTATATATAAGCTCACGCGGGAGAAAAAGGGCGAGAGGAAATGGGCGGGAGAAAAAGAGCGGGAGAAAAATGGCGGGACGAAATGGGCGGGAGAAAAAGAGCGGGAGGAAATGGGCGGGAGAAAAAGAGCGGGAGAAGAAGGGCGGGAGACAAATTGCGGGAACGACCGGGAAACACAAAAATTTCTGCTGCCGCGCCCTGCCGTGGAAGGGCAACGTCGTCGTCGGCAAAGACGACAGGCGATCGTCGTCCTCCACAAAGACGACGTTGCATGGCCTCTCAGGACGACAGGCCAGTCGTCATCGTCAACGACGACAGCCTGCTCATCGTCCTCGTCAACGACGACAGGGCAACGTCGGCTTCAGCGAAGACGACGGAATCCTATTTTTGCAAAAAAATTAAAACGCGTAATATTTATGGAATTAATTAATTTTAGTGTATTATTTAAAAAAAATTAGCAAACTAGAATCACGGCGCCCGCGGCCGGGCCTACTGCCAAAGTAATATTCCACTACATGTGAATCTACAAAAAAGATAAAAACATCTTATATGTAGAAACAAAGTGAGTAGTTGTTTGTCACAGGTTGGATCCATGTAGTGCTAGATATTCCTTTCCTGGTCGTTTCTTTCATTTTTATTTGTGTCTTAGTTTTTACTCTATCCTTTTGTCACTTCTTCTGTCATTCCTTTTTATTTTCAATCAATTTTGTTCCTCTATTTTTTTAAATTCATTGTACCAATTGTGCAATATTTTCCTTTTTCTATTTCTCGTTTGAACCCCCCACTCTCACTTTTTCTTAGCACTACGAAGCCTTCTCGAATTAGCTCCATGGGTATGAAGGCGTCTAAATTTTGTTCTACCGTAAAAGCGTTGAATGTAGACTCGGATACAACAATTTTGCTTCACTATCATCACGGTTCACCCTAATTTATTCGTCAATTTAGTTCCCCGTAATTTTAGTTCCTTTTCACTTTGTTAATTTCGTTTTTTTGGTTCACTATTTATACGGTTCACCCAATTTAGTTCAACCCAAGTTTATTCTTTTTAAAAGTTTAATTTCTTCGGTTCATATGTTCCTTGGTTCACCATAATTTCTTCGGTTCACTATTTATTACGGATCACCCTATTTTGGTTTATTATTTTTATAAATTTTGAAATTTTATTATCATTTACCTAATTTTCCAGTATGGTGAAAGAATTGTTCTACTTGACTCTTTTTTAAATTTGACACACAAATTTGTTCTTTTAGTCCTATGTGAACAAAAAAAATCGACACACACATTCCTTTTGGAATTTCTAATTGGAAAAATTAGCGGCAACATAACAATAGTGAGTAACAGAAATAATTATTTTTACTTATGATAGTGAGTGTAGACTGTAGGAAAGAGGTTGGATAAATTCTAGGAGGAGGTTCTACATGCACAAAAATTTAAAAGTGAATCAAAAGGAATAGCTCACACGTAAAGATGGAAAAAAGCACGACCGTCAAACAAAGGAATAAACACTGAGCTAGCTTGCCGTGCGCGGCGCAGAGCGATTTATTCCGGGCCAGTCTTTTTTTTTTTTTTTTGAAGATCACATACTTTATATATTAATTAGGCATGGTACATGAAGGATGCATACATTCGCTGAGGAAATATGGGATATAATTCACCCATAAGCATCTACGCCTAGCACTACTGGTATTATGGTTGATTTTTTTTGCGAGTATAACACTTGATTTCAATTTTTGGTACGAACCTGCCAAAAATAGCCATTCATAAAGGTCAAAAAAGTTTAAAAAATATTCAAATTTTTTGTCCTTCCTTAAATTACTAAAACTCGGATACGAGCATACCGTATATATGAAAAAAATAGTAATTTAGAAATGGTCAAACAAATCCAGAAAATATTTGAAAATTTAACGTTTTTCATTGATAAAACTCGGTTACGAGCCTACTGTATACATAAAAATGTTGTAACTTAGAAAAGTTTAATAATAAAAATTGATTTTTTTTCCTTTTTGAAGTAACAAAACTAGGGTACTACCGTATACACACAAAAAATTTGTACTTTAAAAATGTTTAAGAATTTCAAAAATTTCGAATTTTGTCCTTTTTAATTACTAAAACTCGGGTACGACCCTAGAGTATACAAGAAAAATAGTAATTTTGAAAAGGTTAAAAATGCCAGAAAAATATTCACAATTTGTCCTTTTTTTAATTACTAAAACCCAGGTACGCCCTACCATATATATGAAAAAAATAGTAATTGAAAAAGGTCAAAAAAGGATTTGAAATATTTACCCTATTTTGAACTACTAAACACGGGTACGAGTGTACCGTATACATGAAAAAAATAGTAATTTAGAAAAGGTCAACAGATTCCAAAAAATATTCCAATTATTTGTGTTTTTAAAATACCAAAGCTCGGGTACAAGCCTACCGTAAACATGAAAAATAGTAATTTAGATAAGGTCAAACAAATTCCAAAAAAGATTGGAATTTTTATCCTTTTCTGAACTAATAAAACTCAGGTACAAGCCTACCATATACATGAAAAAATAGAAAAGTTTACAAAATTCCAAGGAGATTCTAATTTTTTTCCTTTTCTGAAAACTAAACTCGGGTACGAGCCTAAAGTATACATGAACTTTTTTACTAAAAGCCAAAAAATAAAAGTATTTGTCCTTTTTTGAATGACTATAACTCGGGTAAGAGCCTACCGTATACACAAAACAATAGTAATTTAGAAAAGGTCAAAAAGCCTACCGTATACATTATTATTTACATATTTTTATACTGGCAGCTCAAAGACGGTAACTAATACTGGAGCCGCCGAATGTGTAAAAATAGGGGAGAGACGTTTTGCCTCCCGGGTGCATATGTTCATGTTATGTTTGTCAAAATTAAGAAAAATATGAAAACACATCAAAAAAATCTGAAAAATTTTGGGCACGGACATATACATGTTTGCAATATTCATGTAAAATTGCAGAAGCACAGATTTTGTCAAAGACAAAATATGTGGCCAAAATGAGATTATAAAATGCATTTTTCAAAGCACGGATTTTGTCTTTTTTATACAGACCACATAAAGTGTTATTTGCTTCTGCAATTTTACATGAATATTGCAGACATGTATATGTTCGTGCCCAATTTTTTTCAGATTTTTTTGATATGTTTTCATATTTTTAAAATTTTGACAAACATAACAGGAGCATTTGCACCCAGGTGTCAAAGTGAATTTCTGTAAAAATAGGCACTATTACTACGTAGGTCGAGCATGACCGTAGTGGAGTAGTAGTCAATTCATTGGTCTTGGATCGCTCCAGCTGCTGGTAGAGGACGGCGTTGGCCTGCATGCACTTAGAGCATCACTAGTAGAACTCCTAAACTCTCAAACCCTTATAGCAGTTTTAAGGGTTGAGAATTGGCATTTTTTGTCACTTTTAAGGGTTGAAAAACATGGGCAAAGACTAGAACCCTCAAACCCAACCCTTATAAGGTTTGAGGGTTCTAGTCCTTGCCTCAACCCCAACTTTTAAAACTGACATTTCACATATCACAATTTAGCACTACCAAAACACAATCAATCTTCAAACAAACTCGGCGCCTTCTCCTAAACCACTTGGACGTCCATCAAGCACCTCCGTAGGCGCCGGTGGAGTCCTCCACACCGCAGTCGCCACCACCACTCATCGGAGTGTCAGCTCGAAAAGTAGAGGACGCAGCACGGAACATCCTCTTCCTCTCCGCGATGTCGTCCTTGTAGTCCTTCCACCACTGCAATTGTTCTTCATCCATGTCCTTCTTGGACATCATCATGTGCTCCTTCTCTTCCACCATGAGTTCTTTCCATACCTTTGCTTCTTTGACCTTGATCATCCTCTCCTCCAAGTCGGCCTTGCGCTTTGCCTCTTCACGCTTCGCTTCAACTTGTGCAAGCTTCACCTCTTTCTTCTTCTCGTGATAAGAAGATTTGTCTCCAATATCTTGGTTGTCAATGCTTCTCTTGTCTTCATCATTTGCTCCATCTTCTCCCTTAGGCTTGACGCCTCTCCTTCCATCTTCACCCTAAGCTTGGCCTTCTTGTTTCCCTCCGGCTTGTAGAAGTTCCTCCCCTCCTCGTCACTATCATCCATGTTAAGCATTGCCGACTTCTTCGGTGCGGTCTCTTGATCCCTCAACTTCCACTTGTCAAAAGTTTGAAGGATTGCCCAAGCATGCTTAAATGGGAATGGTTTGCCCTTGGAAGCGGCCATCTCCTTGTACCTCATGGCAGCAATTGTCTCCTATAAACCCAACAAAGCACACATGAGAATGTACCAATAGCATACAAAATTAAAATAGATAATTAAAATAGAAATGAATACTCACATAGTCACTTTCCACGGTTCCACTAGGCGGTGCATCCCTCACTTGGTCCATGGCCGCACTCCAACGAGCACAAGCGGGCTTCATCAAGTCCCACCGGCCTTGAAGCGACCGAAATGAGCGAGAGATGAACCCACTATTCTTCGGCTTCATCTTCAAGTAGGCGTCCTCGATGCGTTGCCAATACCGTTTACCGGTTTGGTCGGTACCGGTGCCCGCATCCATCCCCACCGATGCCCAAGCTCGAACCAAGAGCACATCTTCCGCGTCGGTGTAGTTCAACGAGCGGACGACGGGGCGAGCAGCGGCGGCGAACGCCTCCTCCTCTATCTCGGTGATGTCCTCATCATCATCATCCTCCCCTTCCTCCTCCGCATCATCTCCTCCCTCCAAATCATCATCATCCCTATAGGGATCGAGCGGTGGAGCTGTGATGTCCACCTCCGCTTCATGGAGCATGTCCATGAACGACGTGGACGGGGTGGACATTTCATCGAGCACCTCCGGGGCGGCGGCGACGGGCGCGGCGGCGGCCACAGCCTTCTTCCTCGGGGCCCTCGGCTTGGCCACGGCCTTCCTCGGGGCTGGGGAGGACGCCGCCTTCGCCTTGGAGGCAGCACGCGGCCCACCCGAGGCGACCTTGGCCCGGGTCCTTGGTGCGGCCGGTGCGGGCGAAACGGAGGCGGCCGGAGCGGGCGGGCGGGAGGATGTGCTGCCCCGCACGCCGCCGCTTCGCGCCGACGTGGGTCGCGGCGACCACGGCGGCGACGTGCGGGTGGCTGGAGGCGGCCGGTGCGGGCGGGGGCGACGGAGGCGGGCGCCGGGGTGAGGGGCTGCGCGGACGGGGCGGTAGGGGCGTCCATGGCGGCGAGCGCGGCCGGGCGGGGCGACGGGGGCCGGCGGCGGAAGGAGGCGGTTGGGAGAAAATCCCTCCCGCGCGAGTGGATAGGCTGTTTGCAGGTTGGAGGGGTTGACCCTCTCCAACCCTCACTTTTAGAGGTTGAGAGGGCAGCCCGGGGTCCGACCTGTAATTTTTTTTAAAGGTTTAGAGGTTTAGGGGTTATATTATTTGCGTTTTTTTCGTTTCAACCCTTAAAAAGCGGTTAAATTTACAGATTTGAGGGTTTAGGGGCACTACTAGACATGCTCTTACGCATCGCCTCCGTGGCCTTGGCGCACGCCTCGACGTCACGGTGCACCCCCTCGGACTTGCACGCCTTGGCAAACTTCCTCACGCGCACACCCGGCGCTGCCGTAGAGGTGCGCCTTGACGATCTCCTCGATGAAGGGATCAGCAGCAGCAGCAGGGAACGACGACGAGGATGACGATGACCACGCGCTCCCCATCACGACAAGGACGACGAAGATCCTGCACGAAGAAGAACAGTGCTACAATTTCAGTTTATGGCGCCGATCTGTCTGGCCCTTTGCCTCGAACTTAAAGAAGTCGCCGCATCAGTGGCGGCGCCAAGAAATTGTAGCTGGGTATTCATAGGGTATTCATTTGTCAAAATCATTACTATTTTTTGTCAAAATCATCACTGTTTTGCTATAATTAACCCTGTTTTACAAAAATCATGGGTATTCACTTGGATACCCAAGAATACACGTAGCGCCGCCACTGCGCCGCATCCAGGCAGGCCTGGGATAGACCCAATGGCTTCAAATGAACCCACCCTGAATCTAACCCAGTCGATCGGTCCATCAGCACCTTCCAACCCCAGACCAAACACCGTCTACGTTTTTCACCAAGACCAGACCAAACCCACTCCATCACGACTGCCGGTTGAAACACGTATTGCAACGCTGTAAGTGAGAAAACAATGATGGATAGCTGAGTATACTTGTCTAAAACGAATCCACCTTATCCCTGCAACGAGCATGCTCAGTTCTGAACATAATTCATGAAAGATCTAAATGATATTTAAAGATGCAATCTGGATCGATGACTGCAACCTACTGTTGCAAACTAAGGTTTGAAATTTGCTGAGAGTGATCCACCGAGTAAGCAGACTTTGTACAACTCTGAACTTGAGAGAAGCAGACTTTGTAAAGTTAGAGCCCGGTTTCAAAAAAAAAAAAGTGAAGTTAGAGCCTATTCTTGGTTGGGCAAATTGACCTCCACAAAGGCATCGAGAAGATGCTCCTGCTACCATTGTGCACACAAGGACTAGTGTTCTAGTTTGTAAGACGGCGATGTACAGGGGTTGGAGATTCGTAGTGGGCATGAGGAGTTTTGTGAATAGTAAGAGGAGACGGGCGCTAGGATTGGAGGATCCATACAGTGGTTAAAGATGACGTGCTCTTCATGATTGAAGCCTGGGAAGAAGACACGTCGAGGAGGATGCCGCCAGGGGAGGTCAACATTGCAAAAGTTGGAGCGCCCCTCAACCCTTGTGGAATCTCGTATGAAATGTGGAGGAACCTCCTGGCACTCCTTGTTACAAAGAGGAAACCCATATGTTTAGGCATTTAAACAGATAGCATAAGCAAGGTTGATTGGACAAAATGTCAGAACATACAATTTTAGCCAGCAAGTCATAATTACCAGTCTGTTGGCGTTTGTAGTAGAGTAGTTCAATGGTTTCATCAGTAGATAACTTATATACCTCTACATACACACCATGCAATCTCTGTTTAAGGACAAATGACACCCTTTCGCACCATTAGTTCCCTCTGGACACCTGAGTATATTTGTCTAAACTGAATCTATCTGGCAAGCATAATTATATAATATCTATTTTGTACAAGTGTCACATGCAAAATCTAAGCAGAACAGGATTCAAATTTGTAAAGAGCGAAATCTCAGTCCACCGGGTAAGCAAAGAATAGAATTCTCTCTTAACGAATGCTTAAACTCACCTTGCAGAGTCGAACGAGCCATCATCTCTGTCTCCAAAACAAGAAGAATCGTCTGAAATAACAGCAAACGGTGAACCTATAGAAAGTTTGGTCATGGAAAAAACCCAAAACCGCAAAAGCATTCATATTCCATGAGCTAGTGAAAGCCACCAAGAACTACAGCTTAGATTGCCTTCTGGGAGAGGGGGGATTTGGCAGGGTCCACAAAGGGCACCTTCAAAATGGCCAGGTATATACAATAATGCAAAATGATAATATTATTCAGTTTAGTTCAAAAAAATATTCAGATACAATCTTGCTGGCTTGTAACAAATTGTTCACCGCTTCAAAAAAAAAATGAAATGCAGCTTGTAGCTGTCAAGCAGCTAGACTTGAACAGATTTCACGGCAACAGATAGTTCCTAGGTCAGGCCTTGATGCCCAGCATCATCCAAACCTGGTTAGCTTATTAGGATATTGTGCAGACAGAGATGAAAGGCTACTGTTGTATCAGTACATGCCCATTGGTTCATCTGCAGACCAACTGCATTGTAAATGCTGATCTTTAACACATTCAGATTACACTGCTATACTGATCATAAATTACCAGAAAGGTTCATGCATTCAAACACACACGTTCAGCTCAAAATCCCACGGAAGATATTCAGACAAAATTACACCCTGTCATCATCATCTAATTTAGTTACTAGGTGCAACAAGAACTTAAAAATTCAACTTGGTGTCGCTGTAGTTAACATTTCTGGTAAAAAAAGTAACACTCAAGTCCTCACCAAGAACTCCCAAGTGTTCTTCCATTTTGTACAAAAGACACACTGAATCGTGAATCAAGTGTCGCAGCATCATAGCAACAAACTTATAGATTCAGAATAAAACCAGATAGTAAGTAACAGAAGGTCGATGTTTACTTGCAAGCATGATGAACATAACAAAAAGCATGAGAAGTCTTCGACAGATCGTCAAAATAATTGTCTAGAATCTAGATCCTACTAACCTCCTCCGGTTAATCTTAGTCCTCTTTGAACAGCTCATTGCCAAGTATCATTCTTCTTATAACACTGGCACCAGCTCCAATCTCAAAAACTTTTGCATTCTTCCTGGAGAAGGCCAGTTGGGTAACATTGCACCAAAGACAGTGGATTGCCTGCCATAGGGGAAGAGATTTATGATCAATTGATGGGCCATATTATAATTCATTAAGCTAAAAGCAGTTACAAATAGTAAATGCAACAGCAGAATATACAAGAGAAGGCCCAGGGGATAGCACGACATATACCATTAATATGAAGGTGGATTTCGGACCTTTTCATGTGGAAATTGCATGCACCTTAGGGGTGATGTCCATGATGCACCCCCAGCAGCCACGCACCAAACAGGAACACCGTGATGGCACTACCACCCAGCTCGATTATGGCGAGTCCACGGAAGAGAAAACATGTTATCATTGTAGAGAAGGATATCCAAAACATGTGAAACCGTATCAGCTACGTCCAGTGCATCAACTAATTCCACCGAAAAATTGGTACTTTGCAGGGAGCAATTTTATCTGTTCATGATACTTCCCTTTATTTGAAAAGAGACACATCAACAACGAAGTAGTTGAAGCTTCAAATGAGATGCCGTTGCCATCAACTTTAGACATATAATGTCCAGCCTTGGCTATCTCACCTTTTTCCAATAATATTCTAATGATATCATTTAAAAGGCGAGAGGTTGGAGTACAGCCACTCTTCTCCATTGATGAAAACATATTGTCAGCTTCTTCCACTGATCCTTCTTTTAGAAGATAGTGTATCATAACCCCATAAGTAGAAGCATTAGGTAACAATCCATTGGCTGGTATGGCAGCAAACAAATCCTTAGCTTTCCCTAAATCACCATGTGTACAGTAACCCTGAATTAGGGTGTGATAAACAACTGTGTCTGGTTGTACTCCTGTGGAAATCATTTGACTGAATTTGTCCATAGCATCAACCAGCCTACCCATTCTACAAAATGAAGCTATTACACTTGAATAGGTGAATACATCCGGACTTACTCCTTGTTCCTGCATTTGAGTAAGTATGAGCATAGCTTCATCCATTCTTCCATGTTTAGCATATGCATCGATTAGAATGTTGAAGAAATGGCAGTCGGCTACAATGCCATTGGCTGCCATTGAATTTAAGAGATTAATCATATCAGCAAAGCATCCTTCAGAGGCATACCCATGGAGCAGAGCACCATACGTGACGATATTAGGTTTGTGGCCCTTGGCAGTCATGGACTCAAAAATATATGCAGCTTCTTTGGTTCTTCCATGCTTGCAAAGGGGGGCCATGAGCGAGCTCCAAGTAACAATATCTGGTATAAGACCCAGGCTTGTCATGTCTCTGAACATTTTAGTTGCCTCTTTCCACCTGCCCAAAGTGGAATATCCATGGATCATGCTAGTATATGTCACTTTATCCGGATGAACACCGCTATCAACCATCTGCCGGAGTAACAACTCTGCCTTGTCCATTACTCCGGCCTTGCATAGTGCATCAATAATCGAGCTATACGTCACCACATCTGGCACGATACCTTGCTGCATCATTTCATGGAATAGCTTGCATGCCTTGCCTGTTTTGCCTTCCTTAAGCAAGCCGTGGATGACCGTGTTATATGCCACCACGTCGAGGGAGCAGACACCTCCTTTCGCCATCGTCTGGAGCAGGTTGAGAGCCTGCTGGCTCCTTTTATCGTTACATAAGCTCTTAAGAACTGTGGTGAATGAGATGCAATCAGGCACACACCCGATCTCGGGCATCCTAAGAAGCAGCACGTTGACAGCCTCGTCTGTGCGTTTTGCTTGGCAGAGGCACTTGAGGAGGGTGCTGGCGGCGATCTGGTTTGTCTTCAGGCCGGACTTGAGGAGCCGGCCGAAGAAGGCAGGCCCCAGGTCCTGGCGGCCCGCGCGGCAGCAGCAGTCCATGAGGATGCAGTAGGTGTGGACTGTGAGAGGCGCCATCCGCTGACCAGATTCTTCTCGGCACACACGGTTGAATAGGGCGACGGCGAGGGCGCTGCCGTCTGCATGCGTGCGAGGAAGGCGCACGGGCCAGGGCGGCGAGGAAGCGGTTCAGGGAGCGCGCGTCGACCGGGTTTGCCTGCCCCAGCAATTCGTCGAACAGGTGGTGTGTGTCCTCCGGGCTGAGCGTGCCGGCGCGGGCGCGCTCTGTGGCCGCGGCAAAGGCGGCGTCAGGAGACCAGGTGGGTGAGTTCGGTGAGGTGGAGGAGGAGGAGGAGCGCTGGCGGGACACCGGCGTGGTGGAGGAGGAGGAGTGGCGGATGCGGGGCATCGGCGAGGTGGCGGCGGAGTGAAGGAGGCGGCACATCGGAGAGGTGCAGGAAGAGCCCTGGCGGAGGTGGAGGCCGGACATTAGCTGGGAGGAGGAGCGGCGGTGGAGGCGGTGGCGGGACATCGGAGAAGCGGAGTGGAGGCGAGGCAACGGGAATGGTCTTCGTCTTCGTAGGTGGCGTTTTGCTCATTCTATCACACGCAATATCTGGCATTTAGAAGAAAAACAAATTTGAACCATCCGATGCAATAAAAAAAAGAACTACGTACCATTAATCCTTTTGGATGCTGGAATAATAATTGTGCAGATCTAAATAGTAAAATCCAATCACAATAGTTATTTGCCATAGAAACTTGTCCGAAATTCAATATAGCTCCCGATCTCATATGCTCTCGTTTGAGTATAAAATTGAAAAGAAAATAGAAAAACTCTATAAAAAATCAGTGACAAACATATGTAAAATTCTGCAACGTTTCATGAAGAAATAACATTTCTTGTGCCCTATGCGAAAAAAACATAAATCAGTGGCCAACATAGGATTAAAACATTTCTTTTTCGAGCAATGATTTTGTTTTTTTAATTTTGCACAGAGCACAGAAAAAAGTAATTTCTTCACGATATTTTGAATGTATGTAGAACACTTGGACATGTTTGTCTCTGATTTTTTCATAATTTTCTGAAATGTCTATATATATTTTTTTTTAATTTATGGTCAAACAGGAGCATATAAGCACGGGAGACAAAACTGCTCTCCAGAATATCACAATATTTTCTTTCTACAGAAAAATATAGAAACTCATATTCAAGCTATCAGCACTTGAATTAGCTAGTGAGATTCTTTATCCACTGATCCACTCCCCGATCAAGTCAGCCGCTAGGCTCTGATTTTCTACATGTGTAACATTAATATGCAACATTAAGTTGTTTATGAAAACATTGTCTTGTGGGTTGTTTTTGTCTAGTGACAATTTTGTGCGATGTAAAGATTTTTTTTTGTTTGCAATATATAGAATTCAGATTTGTGATTCATCCAGAACGCATCATTATTGCCACGGAATTTTAGCATACGCCCATTCAATTGGCTTCCACTTTTATTAATCTTGGACGCTATTAATTAACACAAAATTGTAAAATGCTCAAACGCCATACTTAGTGGAAATGGTCGATCATGATAAGGATTTTTTTTTTACGGTGGATGATGGCAATGATGGTGCCGACTGAGGCATCTCATGAAATCCCATCAACCTAATTCACTAACTAGATCGAACGATGTCGAAGAAACGAACAATGTGGCTACTCCATGTGCCGAACAACTTGGTCATGAAGCGCTGCCCATGGCCTTCGCTGAGGTTGGGGGCAGCGCATTCCAACTGCCAAAACTTCTTTCTTGACAGAACTAATATTCTCAGTTAAACATTTCGAAAATAAAATCTTCTCAGCTAAAGATAATAAAGATGTGGCGCTGGAGATCTCAAAAAATTATGTACTAGATCAGGTGTATAACTGCAACACTAATGTAGAACGACACATCGAAACGGATCAAAACCTTTTATGGCAACGGAGAAAGCCTCAGTGTCCCCGTTCATGTCACTTATGTGAAAGGGGTCCATTTGCTACTGTTATTTTGTCCGTTTCCTTTGTGGGTCAAATATATTTTTTAAAAAGGCGACCGGCTACGACCGGTAGCAGAAGCAATCAGTTGACATTTCATATTACTTTACTCTTTCACATGATACACATCAAGATACATATAAATTATATTCTTGCACAAGACATATAGGTAAAATTATACAAGACACAATTCATGATACGCAAGTGTTGTCCTCTCAAAGAAAATAATAAAAAAAGCCTCTACGATTTCAGCTTGTCGTGCTTGTGGTAGAACTGGAGTCTTGATAGGATTTTTTTTTTGGCCAGAGTCTTGATAGGATTGCTCTGTTCTTGAGACAACACCGCTCTGTTCTTCAGACAACACTGTGGATGAAATAAGATAAAAAGGAACTGCAGTCAAACAAACTGAATGAATATTGACAACACGAGCTTAGAATCATCTGTTGCACACATCGGAATAAAAGGTAGACAGTAGTAGTACACATTGCAACAAGTACCACGGAATAAAAGGTAGACAGTAGCAGTACACATTGCAACAAGTACCAAAAATGTTGTCATGCATGTTTACTGTAGCAGGTCTGTCTATTAAGCATTGGACATCAAAGTTCAAAAACAGACAATAACGATCGTCATTTTTCATGGGTCATCTCTGTTGTGGACATATCAGTACATAACCAGAACCAAAAAAATGGTATGCATTTGTGTACATGTACGATGTACATCACTGTTTACTGTAGCCTATTAAGGCCCAGCCGAAGCATTTTCTGAATCACACCGTAGGCCTCGATTGGATGGTCGTTTTTTAGGTAAAACGACCGGTATTTTTCACGGGCCTTCCAAAGTCCTGCTAAAAATCCGGTGACCCGCGCTGGAAACATTACGGCTCCGGAAATAATCCAACATTCCAAGCGGGCCTACAGTCTGAATCCGTTGTATTTAGGAGAAACAGATCAAGTTTCGTTCATACAGTCTTCAACCATATTTGTACAGTCTGATGTCTGAATCATACTCTTACAGCCCGAATCAGAATCTAACAAGATCGTCTAGGTGGAATCGCTAGTTGTCATGCATATACCTTCGTAGTTTGTTCTTCCAGCTCGCCCAAGTTGAAAGCACCATTCACCGAATAGTCACTTGTGGAGCAGGCATAGAAATATTGCATGTCTACGTCTACGAGTGGTCCGCAAAGAGGCTTGCGTGCCCTGAAAATATTTATGTATGGAGATTATCTGCAGTTTTATAACCGATCAATGCTGCAACTGCAATAGACAACAAGTAATTGGGAAAGAAATGAAAACAGAACGCCACGTTACTCTCAGATGTCTCAGACGAAAAGATTAGTGAATCCCAATGATTTATGAAAGAAGATTAGTTAGCTACAGTACAATAGCTAAACTCAATAAAATATTATTATTAAATCCTACAGTCCAATGACATTAAAATACTTGTCCATACGAAATTATATCCTCATCACAGGAGAGAACAATTCGATAACCTCATAAGATTATTATAAGGTAAAAGGACATAAACCTTCTTTTTGTTCAGCTCAATCTTTCAATGCATATAGATGCATTCGTAGCAGAACTGTGCACACGTAGGACTACCATAAACACTTTGCCCAAGTCTGCACAGAGAGACTGAACTAATGTATGTTACATTGGCGCAGACTTGGAGTGTTAAACTTCACATGTACATATGCAGTCAAAATTGATCAGCAAGGGGCGTTCAGACATGGTATTGAACTGTTATACCTGGGTCTGTAATATCAACTATGAAATTAAATGGCCTGCAACTTATGGAGCACATTGGTTAACTGGCTCCATCAAAAAACTGGTACTTTGCAGGCAGCAAATTTATTTGTTCCCGATATTTTCCTTTCCCGGAAAAGAGAGACAACAACAACGAAGTTGTGGAAGCTTCAAGTGAGATGCTCTTCCCATCAACTTTAGACATATAATTTCCGGCCTTGACTATCTCACCTTTTCCCAATAACACTTTGATGATATCATTTATAAGACGAGAGCTGGGAGCACAACCACTCTTCTCCATTGATGAAAACATATTCTCAGCTTCTTCCACTGATCCTTCTTTTAGAAGATTTCCTACCATTATGCCGTAAGTGGAAGCATTAGGTACCAACCCACTGGCAGATATTGAAGCAAACAATTCTTTAGCTTCTTCTTTTCTCCGAACCTTATACATTGCATTAATCATAGTATTGAGTATTGCAATATCGAACTTCACATTCATTGAACCTAATTTTTGGAACATGGCGATTGCCTCGTCGTGCAATTATTTGCACAAAGTCCTGCAAGAATTATAGTGTATGTGGAAAGGCTCACTCCTGTTCCACTTTCGATCATCTCACGGAACTTGTTTTTCGCAGCAACATGTCTCTTAGCACGAAATAACCCATCCAGTAAGATGTCATATGTAATGGTTGTAGGTTTAATACCATTCTCCGACATTTCTCTGAACAGGTTCAGCCCATCATCGATCCTTCCACTTTTAAGATAGCCACCAAGAATAGTATTATAAGTAACAACATCAGGCTCAATGCCAATAGATACCATGGTATCAAGCACTCTGATTGCTTTATTCATCTTACGGACTAAGCAACATCCATCAATCAGTGAATTAAATGTAATGACATCAGGCCTCTCACCTATGTCTATAACCAACTCCAAGATACCATGTGCATCCACAACCCTTCCTTCTTTGCATAGACAGTTAATTATTGAGTTGAAGAACACAATGGTAGGACGAGGGATACCTTTGTTCATCATTTCAGAAATCAATTCCTTAGCTTTCACTAAATCACCATGTGTACAACAACCCTGAATTAGGGTGTGATAAACAGCCGTGTTTGGTTGTACTCCAATGGAAATCATCTGGCTGAATTTGTCTATAGCATCAGCCAGCCTGCCCATTTTACAAAGTGCAGCTATTACACTTGAATAGGTGACTACATCTGGACTCACTCCTTGTTCCCCATTTGGGTAAGTATGACCATAGCTTCATCCATCATTCCATGTTTAGCATATGCGTCAATTAAAATGGTGAAAACATGGCAGTTGGCTACAATGCCGTTGCTTGACATTGAATTAAAGAGATTAACCATATCAGCAAAGCATCCTTCAGAGGCATACCCGTGGAGTAGAGCACCATATGTGACGATATTAGGTTTGTGGCCCTTGGCAGTCATGGAATCAAAAACATCTGCAGCTTCTTTGGTTCTTCCATGCTTGCAAAGGGAGGCCATGAATGCGTTCCAAGTAACAATATTTGGTACAAGACCCTGGCTTGTCATGTCTCTAAACAGTTTACTTGCCTCTTTCCACTGACCCAGAGTGCAATATCCATGGATCATGCTAGTATATGTCACTTTATCCGGCTGAACACCGTTATCAACCATCTGCCGAAGGAACAACTCTGCCTTGTCCATTGCTCTGGCCTTGCACAGCGCATCAATAATCAAGGTATATGTGACCACATCTGGGACGATCCCTTGCTGCATCATTTCATGGAATAGATTGCACGCCTTGCTTACTTCCCCTTCCTTAAAGAAGCCATGGATGACGGTATTATATGACACCACGTTGAGGGAGCAGCCACCTCCTTCTTTCCTCACTATTTGGAGCAGGTCAAGCGCTCGCTGGCTCCTCCTGTCGTCACATAAGCCCTTCAAAACGGTGTTGTATGAGTAGGCATCAGGCACACAACCGAGGTCAGACATCCTATGAAGCAGCACGCTCACAGCCTCGTCTGCGCGTTTTGCTTGGCAGAGGCACTTGAGGAGAGTGTTGGCAGTGATCTCGTTAGTCTTCAAGCCCGTCCTGATGAGGCGACTGAAGAAGGCAATCCCTAGGTCTGGGCGACGCGCTCTGCAGCAGCAGCCCATGAGGATGTTGTAGGTGTGGACTGTGGGCGGCGCCACCCGCAGGCCGGCTTCTTCTCGTCGCACACGGTTGAAGAGGGCGATGGCGAGGGAAGGGCCATCTCTGCAGGAGGCGGAGTCCCGCACACGGGCGAGGGCGGCGAGGAAGCGGTTCAGGGAGCGCGCATGGACCGGGTTGCCTGCCCTAGCAATTCGTCGAACAGCTTGTGCGCATCTTCCGAGCTGAGTGTGCCGGCGCGTGTGCGCTCCGTAGCCGCGGCGAATGCGGCATCGGAGACCAGGAGCGTGTGGGCGGCGCGGGGGATGAGGCGGAGAAGAAGCGGTGGAGGCGGGACATGGGCGTGGTGGAGCAGTGGCGAGGCATCAGGATCCCGTGGCGACGCAGCGCAGTCAGTCACCCCCGAGGCGGACCAGCTCTCACGAGGCACCCGTGCACGGCGAGCTAGCCACCCCCGGTGCCGGTGCCGCGGCGAGATCCCTGCGGCCGGGTCGGAGTGATGGTGTTCCCCCTCCGTCTCCTTTTGTGGAATTTGATTGGAGGAGTTGCAGTGGACGCTTGTTCTACCCATCGATCATTTTGACGCTGGCTCAACTGAACTGTTGGCAACACAGAGGCTGTGCACAATGAAACCTTAATTCCATGCTTAGCCTTTCTCCCTAATCATGCAAGGTGTTGATTATCAGTAATAATTTCATGCTTGGCCTTTCTCAGAGTGATGTCTTGTAAGCATGTGCAGTGCATGCTCTTATGATGCCAAACATACAGTCCATTTTTTTTTGCAGTTGTACAAGGGTTGTGAAACCTGTCCCTGTGACTTAGAATTGAAAGCCGCCTGTAACGTGGTACAGTCCAATTTTGGTATCGATATAAACCTTGAGGATACCATGCATTGGTCCGGGAATAGTTAAAGAGAACCGATATAGAGTTGCGCATTGGTCATTCATAAATCTAGTTGTCAACTTAGATCCCATAAATTTGATAACTCCTCTGTAAATTTGTATATTTTTTCCCATAAATTTGCAAATTTACTCCTCTCTCTGGCTCCAGGGTCTTCCTTCTATAAAATTTGTTTACTTCCCCCCAAAATTTGCAAAATTACTCTCTATAAAATTTTCCTAGGTTCGACTTAGCCTCTCTACATTACCTTGACTAGTACAATCCTTCCCCAAACCCCACCTGATGTGGAAGGTTCTAGCAGTGGGTTTGTCCTGTCAGCCAGGGTATGTAATGCAAATGAACATCCAGGTCGTCAAACACGAACGGACCGGAACAATGACCATGCAAATTTGATCTGATTTGAACCAACTAACAGAAAGTGCATCACTCGGATAGAACAATAGTAAGCAGCCAAGCACAACAGCAGATTTTTTTTATTGTTTCCAAGATTCTAGCCACATGGACAAGAAATATGAAACAGAACATTTTTTCATTCTGAAAGTTGCAGCCAAGGGACAAAAAAGGCGACAATCGCGTGTCACTCGGGTTTCTAGATCAGAACCGAATCCAAACTTGTCCGAGGGAAGGCGTTACATCCGGTGCATTCCAGGGACACCGATCTTCGATGAGGCAGACTTTCTAATTTTAGAGCTCAAGTGTGGCCCAAAACCAAGGAAACCAAGGGAAAGATCCTATTTTTGGCCTAGCACATTGACCTCGACAAAGACACGGAGAAAATGCTCCTCCTACCTGACCGCATTCCCTCACACATTTTCCCGCGGAGAGAGTGATAGCAATCTACGACTTGGTTACAGGATCATGCAGCAAAGGAGGAAATGGGAGAGAAGCTGAATTCAACTCCTCATCCTTGCTGCCATTGTGTACGCAAGTCCTTTGGATTGTGAGAGCAGAGAGTTGAGTGGTTAGAGATCTCATAGTGGACATCAGGAGGACATTTGTGAATTGTAAGAAGTTGGGAGGCACATGCATTGGAGAATTCAGACAAGGCGAGAGATGAAATGCTTTCCATGTTTCAAGCCTGAGAAGAAGATGCCATCGAGGAGAATGGACCGAGGGGAGATCCCACCTCCGAATAACGCAGTCTCGACGAGATCCGGAGCACCCCTCGAGAAATCTGGTAAGAATCGCCGAGGAATGCTACTGCCACTCCTAGGTACAAAGAGGAAAACCATGTTTCAGGTATTTATATTGATACCAGGTTGATTGGCAGCAATCTCAACACATACGATCGGCCAGCCATAAGACAAAATAAAATGATGTAGGAAAGCTCTATAAGTTTGATTGTCAGTATCTTGTCCTCATTTTATTTGATGGATATTAGTTGTAAATAATTCAGTAAAATATCCAATGGTTTCCTCAGTAGATTCATTTAAGCCTTTACATTATGTCCAATATGTAGTTTTTGTACCAGTGTCACATGCATTTTGTTGGTTTACTTATCTCTGTAACGCATGTTAAACTGTGAACACAAAACAGTATGACTCAAAATGGTATTTAAAGATACAACATGGATGGCTGCAACCTACTGTCGCATACTACGTTTGGATTTCGTTGAGACAGAACTCAGATCCACCAAATAAACCCAAATGGATTTCTCACTAACAAATGCTGAAACTAACCTTGCAGATTCAAACGAGCCATCGTCCGTGTCACCAAAACACGTGCAATCATCTGAAATAAGAGCAAATGGTGAAGCTGCTGAAAATTCTGCCATGGCCAAAACTGCAAAATCATTCACATTTCGTGAGCTAGCGACAGCCACCAAGAACTTTCGGTTCGACTGCCTTCTGGGAGAGGGGGGCTTTGGCAGGGTCTACAAAGGACAGCTTGAAAATGGCCAGGTATATACACGAACGACTTAACGACAAACATTCTTCATATGAAATCCTACTAATTTATAACAATTTGCTCACTGCATCAAATATTTTGTAATGCATGATCAGGTTGTCGCTGTCAAACAACTTGACCTGAATGGATTTCAAGGCAACAGGGAGTTCCTAGTTGAAGTCTTGATGCTCAGCCTATTGCACCATCCAAACCTGGTCAGCTTGGTAGGTTATTGCGCAGACGGAGATCAAAGGCTACTGGTGTATGAGTACATGGCCCTTGGTTCACTTGCAGACCACCTGCTTGGTAAGTGCTACTCTTTTTCTTTCAAGTTTCAGTGTTCACTTGACAACATCCAGATTATATCACGATGAGAACCTAAATTCTTACTTATTACTCCGTATAAATTAACAGATGCATCTATGCATCCAAGCAAATCATGACATCATGATAAGCTTCAAAAAATCGATAAATATATTCAGAAAACAGTATAGCATCATTTTCTAATGCTGTCATCATCACCACATTTAATTTCCAGATGCAACAGAAACTTAAAAGTCAAACTGTTGTTGTCGCAGATAACACTGCCGATCAGATACCACTAAGTTGGCACAGAAGGATGAAAATAGCCCACGGAACCGCTAAGGGCCTCGAGTATCTCCATGAGAAGGCGAACCCGCCGGTCATCTACCGGGATCTCAAGTCCCCCAACATCCTTCTTGATGAGGAATACAACCCTAAACTCTCAGATTTCGGGCTCGCAAAGCTCGGACCTGTTGGGGAAAAGACACACATCTCAACTCGGGTGATGGGCACATATGGGTACTGCGCTCCAGAATACATAAGAACAGGACAGCTAACTATCAAGACTGATGTGTACAGTTTCGGGGTTTTCCTACTTGAGTTGATCACAGGAAAAAGAGCTGTCGATTCCAACAGACCAGCGAATGAACAAATCTTGGTTAACTGGGTATGCACCTTTTTGTCACTGTATACTTTCCTATACAAAATGCTTAACTACAAAATTGTTTCAAAGATAATTTTGCGATTTCTTTCAGACAGCTAAGCTAAATTCATGTTTGATCAACAGGCAAAGCCCGTGATCAGAGATAGGAAGAGGTACCATGAGCTAGTAGACCCTCTTCTTAGAGGTGAATACCCAGAGAAAGATTTGAGCCAGGCTGTGGGCGTGGCAGCAATGTGCCTACAGGAGGAAGCCTCTGTGCGGCCATACATGAGTGATGCTGTTGTCGCACTGGGATTCCTCGCAGAAGTGCCTGCTGGCTGTGAAGAGAAACCTAGTATTGTGCCCCAAAAGAAACAGGTTGAAGATCCATCATTGACTAATAGTACTAAGCAAGATGAGAGCACATTCGATCGTCAACGAGTTGTTGCTGAGGCCATCGAGTGGGGTGCCATGAGGCAGAAGCAGAAAGCTCAAACTCAAGGCAAGGCAACTGATTCCCAGTGCATTGTAGCCCCTACTGAAGTCAACAGGGTGTAAAAAGCCCTAACGGAACCCATGTGCAATGTTATTTAGGCACCCCTGACTTGTAGCTTTCTAATTTTGTGCTTGCCATAGGGCTGAATTGTCATAGAGAAAGTAGAAACTGTAAATGACACTCTTGTTTGGCGGCAGGATCATCTCAAGGCATTGTACAGACCATACTGAATCCAAATAGTTGTACAGTGAATAGTGAGCCAAATGCGATTGTGTATCAAGTCCCGGCATATCATACCAACAAGCTTATAGATACTGACTAGACAAGAACCAGATAGTAAGTCAGAGAAAGCTTAACTTTATTTGCAAGTATGTTGGACATGTACACAAGTATGAGAAGGATTAGACCAAATGTATTCAAACACTGAACCTCAGGGGCAGCTTACTAATGGTCTAGATCCTGTTCACGTCCTCCGGTTACAGTTAGTATATGCACTGATACCTGGCTTCCAAGCTAATAGTCTCAGTCCTCTTTGAACAGCTCACGGCCAATTATCATTCTTCTTATCTCACTAGTACCAGCCCCGATCTCAAACAGTTTGGCATCTCTCAGGAGACGGCCAGTTGGGTACTCATTGATGTATCCATTGCCACCAAGACACTGGATTGCCTGCCATATGGAAAGGATTAAGATCAATTAGTGGACCGGAACAGAACTTGATAATACTGCAACTCGCTAAGCTAAAAGAAGTTAACAGATAGTAAATTTAGTAAGATGGGCGATAAAAGTGCGAAATTAGAGAAGTCAACGGTTATTTGTCCAGTGAGGAGAAAAAAATAGGAGCAATATTCCAGTATACTTGATCGCATTCCAGAGAAAATAAAAATTATGTAAAAACAACCAAAATTATCATGCAATGAGGAGAAGATTCTGACCTCAAGTGCAACTTGTGTTGCCCTCTCGGCAGCAAAGAGGATTACTCCTGCACAGTCCTGATTGCAAAATATTATATTAGATGAAGATGAAGTCAGTTCACCAAGCATCAGCATGATAGATGCGGCATTGGTCTTTTCTTAAACAGTAGAACACATACATGAAGCCAAGTGATGCAACAATGAAACTCAAAAAGGAACAAACAAAGACATATTGGGAAAATGTACCTTGCGGTCAACTTTGCCATTATCACAGTCCCTAGCAACCGAGTATACAAATGATCTGAACAAAGAAAACTGCAGTAAGAAGCTGTTTAAACTTCCCAGTAGAAACCTTGAGTTTATATCCTACCTTGATGACTGCAAGGAGGTGTACATGTCTGCCATTTTCCCCTGCATTGGAAGATCACTTGTCATGGTTAGCGCCAGATGCCCACCAACAAGATGCTGCACCAGAAACAGGGGAACGTACAATATAGAAGACTGCATGGCTATACCTGTATGAACTGAAATTCACCGATGGGACGGCCAAATTGCTCCCTCTGTCGAACATAAGGAAGAACAACATCAAGGCATGCCTGCATGAGCCCAATAGGACCCCCAGCTAATACAAGTCTTTCAAGATCAAGACCAGACATCATGACATAAACACCTGCAACAAGAAACCATATCGATAATACTCATGATGGGAAATTCTGTTCAGGAATTCATTTTTTAATTAAGTGTTCAGTAAGTCCTTCAGGAGGAAATGAGGATAAAATCCAAAAAACTATTCACAGTTTTCCCTGTTTAGATTGGCATAGGCAACTGGCTGTAAACAACCAAGTGAAGATCTCAAAACAGCAATACAACCTTGAATTCAAGATAGTCAGGAGATAATACCTTTCCCTTCTTCTCCAAGAACATTCTCTTGAGGCACAAAGCAGTTCTCAAAGACAAGCTCACATCTGTTAAGTACATATCTGTTCAGTAAGAACCTACGCGCCATTTAATCACCCCTCTTAAGTAAAAACATCTTACGTGTCACTTCCTCGCATGCCAAGCTTGTCCAACTTCTGGGCAGTACTGAATCTGTAATGACAAGAAATATCAGGTGTAAACACTTTTGGAGTTTCAGCAAGAATATAATGTCCACTAAAGCATAAAGCAAGAGAATGGAGTGGTTATTTACCCTTGCATCCCTTTATCAATTATGAATGCAGTTATTCCTTTTGATCCAGCAGTTATATCTGTTTTCGCGTAAACAACCTGTAAATCCAAATTTCAGTGAACTAGCAGGCTTATTATGGCTGCATATAAATTAAATAGCTATAACTTGTTCTGTAGCAAGGCTCCAACAGATTCAGTGCTCAGAATCCTGACAACTGGGTGAAAGGTGCCACTATGAAATATACTGAACTGTTCTGATGTGTACACATGCTCATTGGGAAAACCAACAGCGCTTAAAGGGGACACATGGAACACCAACTAAGCAGAAACCAGCACAGCCAGTGGCAGTGGTGAGCCAAAATGGCTACAGATAATACGAGGGATGAATGTACAAGGGCCTCAAAAGATTACCAGTGTCTGAGCAGACGGACCATTTGTGCACCACATCTTATTCCCGTTAATGACATAGCCGCCATCTACTTTCTCAGCTTTGCACTTCATACTGACAACATCCGAGCCAGCTGAATGTAGGAACTATGTGAAATTCTGTGCAGAAGTGGAACTTAACAGTACAGCAATTGAAATGATACTTACAGTTGGGTTCACTCATTGCCAATGCCCCAACATGCTCCCCACTGATTAGCTTTAGAGAAAAGGAAAAACACATTGTCACAATCCATAATCGATGCAAATATACCACCCCTGAGTGGCTGAGTATGACTGAACAATGTTGATGGAGTAATATAGAAGGGAACCTTTGGCAAATACTTCTCCTTCTGCGCAGGGTTGCCATGACGGACCTATATAAATACACCTCAGATATTTCAATTGTTTTGATCTGGTATTAATTTAATCAGTGTAATGACTAACGACATATAAAAATCAAAGTAGACTAGTAGTACCTACCAACTGGTTGATGCACAGATTCGAGTGTGCACCATAGGAAAGGCCGACCGACCCGGACGCCCTGCTGATCTCCTCCATGGCGATGCAGTGGTACATGTAACCGAGCCCGAGACCTCCGTACTCCTCTAAGGAAGATGACAACCACTGTTACTTAATCTATTCCGTGAACTAACATTGGACATGCCAAAACAGTGTTCCAAGAGGCAGTAATCTATTTCATTCAGACCTTGGACAGACAGAGTCAATGTTCCTCCCTCCGTTCCAAATTAATTGACTTGCATTTGTACAAATATGGATGTATCTATACTTGTTTAGTGTCCAGATACATCCATATCTAGACAAATGTGTGTCAATTAATTTAGAATTCAGGCCTCCTACTAGGAGCTAGCCGCCTCCCGCCTAGCGCCTTCTAGAACACTTAACTGAAGTAGTACTAGTGCATTGTGGATCAGATTCAGTCATGGCACAGGGTAAGAACACTTAACCAGACGGCAACTCGAACCTGTGAGATGGATAATTGGAAGGTCCCCGTGACCCAACTAATTCTGAAATGGTCTTACAATACTTAGGGAGTAACTGTAGTACCTGGCGAGGTGAGGCCGTGCAGGTTGAAGTCCCCCATGAGCTTCCACAGATTCACCTCCTGCACGCCCAAAGGCACAGACCAAATTAATGAACACTGTGAACTCAGAACGGAGAACCAAACGGCATGAGAATAATCGCGAACCCGCAACCCTACCGCACCTTGGGGAAATAGTTGGAGGCGTCGATTGCGGCGGCGTGCGGCGCGATGTGCTCTTGCGCGAACCGGTGCACGCTCTCCTTGAACTGGAAAAAGGAAAAACAGGTCATTCAGTCAGTCAGTCAGTCAGTCAGTCAGTCAGCACCCGCGGTGGCGGAATGGGGAATTCGAGGACCCCGGTGAGGGGCGGGCTCGGTTTACCTGCTCCTGTGTGTCGTCAAAGAGGAGGGAGGAAGAGGACGAGAGCCACCGCCTCGCAAGGGGCTCCGCCGCCCGCGCGGCGGAGGAGGGCCGGCAGCCAGCGCTGCATCGCGGCGGCGATCTTCTCGCCGGGAGGACGATGAGAACCGAAGCAGAGAGGTGGGCGGCAGCGGGAACGGGCCGCCTCTGCTGGTTTTTCCTTCCGGACTCTTGCTGCGAGCTGCTGCCACTAGCCAGCAGCGCTGGTCCTTTTCAGCGAGGACGAGGAGGAGGAGGAGGAGCGGCGTGTTGGGGTTTGCCGTTGCGAGGAGCAGTGGCACGTGGATATTAATTGATCCATAACCTGTTCCCTCCCTTATCGCCTTGTCATCGTCTAGCTGGAGAGCCCAAACTTTTGGGCAACTTCTGCTGTGATCGTCTCGCTAGACAGCGACAGTTCTGCATGTTAGTTAATCTAGTCGTTTTCGTCAGGTTTCAGTTAGGTGTCAAAATTCAGTTAGAAATTCAGCTAAGTTGTAGGGTTTTAGCCTTTAGGTAGACTAGTTTGAGTCTGTTTCTTGACCTGATCTTTGCGTTGTAAGTGCGATCGCCTGGACGTGGGATGGCACGTCCGTTGTGGCATCGTGTGAGCACACACGATCGATTCCCTTTCGTTATAAGCAATGAGAAAACGGAGAAAAGCCGTACGTTGTACGCGGCACCAAAACCATCGTCTTCAACCTCTGAACTTTTCTGAAGTTAGCGAGAGTGAGAGAGATCGAGGGCCACAAGTGGTATCAGAGCCATGCCTGGAAGCCAGTCACCGAACAAGACCCCACGAGCAAGGCGAGTGAGCGCGGGCGCAGTCTGTCAAGGGTTGGCAGCGGCATGCGCGAGATCATCGTCCGCGAAGTGTGAGGGAGGTCGGCGGCAGCGGAGGCGGCGGATCGATGCATCTGCCGATGCTAACTCGGACCAACTACACCGAGTGGGAAATCTTGATGCGTGTACAACTACAGGGAGCGTGCCTCTGGGAGGCGATCGATCCCGGATCGGAGGACGAGCGGCAAGAACGGTTGGCTCTGGGCGCGATTCTGCGTTCATGCCGCCGGAGATGGTGTCCGTTCTCGCGGGCCAAGGACAATGCCAAGGCTGCGTGGACGCGATCAAGGTGATCGCGTCGGCGTCGACTGCGTGCGCGAGGCCCGGCGACAGGCGTTGCGCCGCGACTTCGAGACCCTGGCGTTCAAGGGCAACGAGGCGATCGAGGACTTCGCCATGCGCCTCGCCGGCATCATCACCGAGCTGCAGTCCCTGGGAGATCCAATTCACTGAGCTCGCCGCCGTGCAGAAGTTCCTGCGGGTGGTGCCGCCACGCTACGCACAGATGGCCTGCTCCATCGAGACGCTGCTGGATCTCAGCGGCATGTCCATCGAGGAACTGAGTGGGCGCCTGGCGGCGTCTGACGGCCGCGGCGACCAACAAGCTGACTCCGGTGGCCGGCTTCTTCTCACTGAGGAGGAGTGGCGCGCGCGGCAGCACTGGCGGCGATCGCCGTCAAGGACACGGACGCGGCAAGGGCCGTGACGACAAGCGTCAGACTGGGGAGAACTCGAACACCTCCAGCGGCTTCAAGCGCGACGAGTGTCGCTACTGTGGTAAGAAAGGCCACTGGGCGCGTGAGTGCAGGAAGAAGAAAAGGGAGGAGGCGGCTCACCTCGCCAAGGTCGACGACGACGACGCCGACCCCGCACTCTACCTCGCGGAGGTGATTGAGGTGGACGCCGCGGACCCGCAACCTGTGGCTCCACCCCGCTCCTTCACCTGCGCAGGACGTGCAGAGCGCCGACACGGAGCGCGCGCTGATCTTCCTCAACGAGGAAAAGGCCAAGGTCGTGCCAGGGCGCGACGACGAGCCGGTGGAGACCGTCTGGTACCTCGACACTAGCGCATCCAACCACATGACGGGAAATCGTTCTGCGTTCACGGAGCTGGACGAGACGGTGACTAGCAGCGTTCTGTTCGGGACGCTCCGTGGTGCATATCAAGGGGCGCGTCACAATCGCGTTCAGCATCGACGGCGGGCCGCAGCGGGCGTTCACGGATGTCTACTACATTCCACGCCTCAAGAGCAGCGTCGTCAGCATCGGGCAGCTAGACGAACACCACTGCGACATCCGCATCAGGCACGGCGTGCTGACGATCCACGACAAGTGCAGCGCCCTGCTGCTCAAGGTAAAGAGAGCACCTAATCGCTCTACCAATTGACCATGCGTCCAGTGCAACCAGTGTGCCTCGCCGCGCGTCACGACACGGACTCGTGGCGCTGGCATGCGCGGTACGGGCATCTCCACTTCGAGGCGCTCCAGCAGATGGCGTGTGGCGGCATGGTTCGAGGCCTCCCAAGCATCGAGGCCAGCGGTGAACTGTGCGAGGCGTGCCTTGCGAGGAAGCAGCGCCGTTCACCATTTCCGCAGAAGGCAAAGTTCAGAGCGGATGAGCCGCTCGAACTTGTACACGCGGACCTGTGCGGCGCGATCACGCCGGCGACGCCAGGCGGGCGCCGCTACTTCCTGCTCCTTGTCGACGACTGCAGCCGGTACATGTGGCTCGTGCTGTTCACATCGAAGGACGAGGCCGCACAGGCGCTGAAGCGCTTCCAGGCGGAGGTGCAGACAGAGGCGCGTCGCACGCTGCGCACTCTGCGCACTGATCGCGGCGGGGAGTTCACGTCGAACGAGCTCGCCGCACACTTTGCCGACACGGGCGTCAAGCGGCACTGGACGGTGCCGTATTCACCGCAGCAGAACAGCGTCGTCGAGCGCCGCAACCAGACGGTGGTGGGCATGGCGAGGTGCATGCTGAAGGCCAAGGGAATGCCCAATTGGTTCTGGGAAGCCGTGATCACGGCGGTCTACGTGCTGAACCGCGCCTACACACGCAGCGTCGACGGCAAGACGCCGTACGAGGTGTGGTACGGGAAGAAGCCATCCATCGAGCACTTGCGCGTCTTCGGTGCGTGGCTCACGTCAAGTCCGCGCGACCATGCCTGCGCAAGCTGGACGACAGGAGCACGCCGATGGTGTTCATCGGGTACGAGCTCGCACGAAGGCGTACAGGGTTTACGACCCCACACACGACGCGTCCATGTCTCGCGTGACGTGGTGTTCGACGAGGCGGCAAGCTGGGACTGGAGCAGCGCCGCGGACATGGAGGCCGCAGCCCAAGGGGGGAGCTTCGTGGTGGAATACACGGCGATGCCCACGCCGCGCACGAGCTCTGCAACTTCTGAACCTGCAACACCTGCAACACCTGAATCTGCAACTTCTGAACCTGCAACGCCTGCAACTGCTACACCTGCACCTACCTCGCCAAGTACATCTTCAGGAACTGCGAGCGCGTCCACATCTGCATCACCTCCACCGCCGTGCACCCGATGATCACGCGCGCCAGGGATGGCATCAAGCAGCCTAACACCCTCCTGTAGGATTACGTCCTTGCCATGGACGGGGAAGAGGAGTTGCTGCTCACGACTGCAGAGGAGCCAGCGAACGTAACGGAGGCGCAGAAACAAGCTTGCTGGCGCAGGGCAATGCTCGACGAGATGGAGTCGATCGAGGAGAACGCAACGTGGGAGATCGTCAACCTCCCGCGCGGCCACAAGCCCACTGGACTCAAATGGGTTTACAAGGTGAAACGCGATGAACAGGGCGCCGTCGTCAAGCACAAGGCACGACTCGTTGCAAAAGGGTATGTGCAGCGCGCCGGAGTCGACTTCGAGGAGGTGTTCGCGCCCGTCGCTCGCCTCGACTCTGTGCGGCTGCTTCTAGCCATCACCGCGCAGGAGACATGGGAGGTGCATCATCTCGACGTCAAGTCGGCGTTTCTGAACGGCGATCTCGAAGAGGAGGTCTACGTCGAGCAAACCGCCGGGCTTCATCAAGCACGGCAAGGAAGGGAAGGTGCTGCGGCTGCGCAAAGCGCTCTACGGACTCCGTCAGGCTCCACGAGCGTGGAACGCGAAGCTGGACAGCAGCCTTGCTGCACTCGGGTTCGTCCAGTGCCCGTCAGAGCACGCGGTGTACACCCGAACCAAGGACGGCGCACGACTACTCCTTGGCGTCTACGTCGACGACCTCATCGTCACCGGCACTTCTACTGCAGCAATTGGTGAGTTCAAGAAGGAGATGATGTCATTGTTCAAAATGAGTGACTTGGCCTGCTGAGCTACTATCTCGGGATCGAGGTAACGCAGCGCCCAGGTTGCATCATGCTGGGCAAGCAGCTTATGCAGACAAGCTGCTCGACAAGATGGAGATTGAAAGGGCATGGCGCCCCCATGTGTGGTTTTGATAATTAATGACAATCCCTATGGACTAATGGTTGCATTGAGTTTTACTTGTAGTGTTGTCCATAGACCATGCTTGAACTCCATATGTTGGATTCAAGGTTGATGCCATGAATATATTGATATAATGAAGTATTTGGCATCAAGATCATCGAGTTGAGCATATTGCAAGTATGTCTTGAAGAAAAGAATTATGTGATCATTCATGGTTATCTTCAAGACATCATCTATTGAAAAGAGAAGAAAAGATACAAGGTTGATCAAGTATTGATCAACACACAAAGCTACAAGATGTACCAAGTGGGATCATGTACTCTTGGTATGGTAAGCAATTGTCCATATAGCTTTGTGAACTAACCCATGATATGTGTGTAGCATTTATGTGTGGTTAGATATCTTTCCATGGGCTTGCATCAAATGAAGATTTCATATGGCCCATGATCGATGACGTTAAGTGGTGATCGTCATCAATGTTGAGAAGCGCAAGTTCAAGAGGAGCATCTCGAAGAAATCCTAAGCTTGAAGCTTGCCACCCATTTAGAGATAATGTTCATGTGAAGATGTGCCTAAGAGAGGCTCTCCCATAGTGGAGTATGGGGGGGGGGGGGGCAATGTTTGAATCTTCACCAAGCGAAGCGCAATCAAGAAAGGTGGTCCACTTGAGGAGATCAAGATCGACGCCATCTAGCTCAAGTGGAATGCGCAAGGCAAAGGTATGATAGGGTTTCTATTTTACCGGTCTCGTGGTACTAGTTGGGAGACCGGGTTATAGGATAGATACCGTACTATCAAGAGGGGCTCTCGATTGAGCTTTAGCGTATCAGTTGGAGAGAGCTCAAACCTTTGCATACTTGCCTTCATCATCTTTCTTGGTTCTTATTTGGATTTTCTCCTTGTTGGGTTTTGGTGCTTGTTGTGATCTTCATGACAAGCCCAAGTTCTCCGAAAACGGATTTCGTATGGAAAACTTGTTGCGTTTTCTGGTTGGAAATATTATCGGTCCACCTTCGAGATAGGGTCCACACCTTCTCATGTGTGGTATCCCCTCTGTATTTGTGACTTTTGTCGCTACCTTTCCAATAGAATTGGATTCATCTCGTTTGGAACTTCCTTGCAAAAGTTATTGCGGTTCTCCTTTCCTGGTTCTGCAGTTTCTTCTTAGTCCGGTAGTACCGACCCTAGCCCGGTACTACCGGGTGACCCCTTGCAAAACTACCGCGGGGAGTACCGGGCCCAGTACCGCATCTCCGGATGGCTCTCTGCCTCTCGAAGTTTTAACCCGGTAGTTGCCCCGGTAGTGGCGCGGTACTACCGGGAAGGGAGCACTACCGGGCCAGGTGGTCCGGTACTACCGTTGCCGCCGAGTCAGGGAGCGCTGACTGGTCTTCGTTCTTCCTCGAGACAACACAGCCGGTACTACCGGGCGAGGCCCGGTACTACCTCTGCGGCCTTTTTTCGTCTGCAATGGGCAGATTTTTGAGAGGACCTTTTTAAGGGGGTTTCTTCCCCAACGGTTCTCTCATCTCTTGAGCTAGCTTTTCCCCTCTCTCTCATCCATTGTTGACCTTTGGAAAAGCTTGCCTTCCTCTCAATCCCTCCATGATTCTTGGATATCTTTGAAGGAATTTGAGAGGAGATCAAGATCTACATATTCATCCAATCTATTCCTCCTCTAAGTGAGGGAACCTAGTAGATCGTGATCTTGAAGTTCCATTTGTTGAGTTCTTCCTTGTTCTTCCTCTCTTCTCCCCCCACAAGCATTAGTTGCTTTTGGTGGGATTTGGGAGTGAAGGATTTGACCACTTCTAGTGGTCTTGCCTTCTTGCATCGGTTGCATCGGTTTGAGTTCTCCACGGTGATACGTGGAAATCGAAGTTGAGAAGCTTGTTACTCTTGGGTACTTGGGGTGCCCTAGAGCTTGTCCTCTTGGGTACTTGGAGTGCCCTAGACGGTCCTTGTTGATCTCGGAGTTTTGGTGGCTCGCGGATAGTTGGGAGCCTCCAATTAAGTTGTGGACTCGCGCCCCAACCTTGTGATTCTTGTGGCTTTGGGAGCCGCGGGAATTCGGTGAGAGCCTCCAATTAAGTTGTGGAGTGTGCCTCATCCTTGTACGGTTCGGTGACCACCCTCAAGTGTCCCATAGTGGTTCGTGGCACTCCGCATTGGTGGAGGCACGAAGGAGATTACGGTGTGCCATTTGACGGCTATTCGGGGATCACTTTGTGACTCCGCACCGCTCCAACGGAGACGTAGCTTCCATTGGGAAATGAACTTCGGGATAAATCATCGTCTCCAAGTGCCTCGGTATTTCTATACCCGAGCTTCTTACTTATGCTATTTACTTTGTGATAGCCATCGAGCTTGAAGTAATATATCTTGCTATCACATATTTGCTTATCTTGTTTAGCATAAGTTGTTGGTGCACATAGGTTAACCTAGCTTGTTTAGGTTTCGTGCTTGATAAATTAAACGCTAGTTTTATTCCGCATTATTCAAGCCTAAACCGCAAAGAATTTTAATCGCCTATTCACCCCCCGTCTAGGCGACATCCGTGTCCTTTCAGAGATGAGCGACTGCAACAGCGCCTCTGTACCCATGGAGGCTCGGCTGAAACTCAGCAAGGAGGGAAACGGCAAGGTCGTCGACACCAAGGAGTACCGGAGCGTGGTCGGAGGACTGCGCTACCTTGTCCACACGCGCTCTGACATCTGTTTCACAGTGGGGTACTTGAGCAGGTTCATGGAGGCGCCAACAAGCGAGCATTGGAGTGCTGTGAAGCATCTGCTGCGCTATGTTGCTGGGACATGAGATCTTGGGTGCTGCTATGCACGCCAAGAGCAGAAGGCCAAGCTCGTCGGGTACAGCGACGCGGACATGGCCGGCGACGTCGATGATCGCAAGAGTACAAGCGGAGTACTGTTCTTCCTTGGACAGTGCCCAATCTCCTGGCAGTCGACGAAGCAGAAGATCGTCGTGCTCTCCTCCTGCGAGGCAGAGTACGTCGCCGCCACCGCCGCAGCATGCCAGGGTGTCTGGCTCAAGCGGCTCTACGGCGAGCTCATGGAACACGATGGCGGCATCACGGAGCTGCACGTCGACAACAAGTCAGCGATCGCGCTGACGAAGAACCCGGTCTTCCACGATCGGAGCAAGCACATCGAAACGCGCTACCACTTCATCCGTCAGTGTGTGGACAAAGGCGACATCGACATTCAGTTCGTCCGCACCGGCGATCAACTGTCTGACATCATGACGAAGGCGCTGGGTCGCGTGATCTTCCAGGAGCTGCGCCGCCGCACGGCATTGTCAAGGTGAAGGACAACTAGATTAGGGGAAGTTTGTTAGTTAATCTAGTCGTTTTCGTCAGGTTTCAGTTAGGTGTCAAAATTCAGTTAGAAATTCAGCTAAGTTGTAGGGTTTTAGGTAGACTAGTTTGAGTCTGTTTCTTGACCCGATCTTTGCGTTGTAAGTGCGATCGCCTGGACGTGGGATGGCACGTCCGTTGTGGGCATCGTGTGAGCACACACGATTGATTTCCTTTTCGTTATAAGCAATGAGAAAACGGAGAAAAGCCGTACGTTGTACAGCAGCACCAAAACCATCGTCTTCAACCTCTGAACTTTTCTGAGAAGTTAGCGAGAGTGAGAGAGATCGAGGGCCACACTGCACCGGAAGAACGAGAACGAGTTGATGGATCCCGTGCAGCTCGTCTCTAATCCAATCCATTGTGCCTTGTGATTGGTTGTCGGAGGAAGGCGTTTTAATTGGCTCTCTCATGATTATATGCTTCTGTTATAATAAAACAAACTGAAAATAGTAAACGAAATTGAAAACAATGGGAAACGAACATATACAAATGTTCTACTACATACGTATCAAATTTCGTGGTGAACTGACATCTTGGTTGTTCCGTGCCAAAAAAAAAAGAAAAAAAATCAATTTGAAATACTTTCTATTATGGGTTACACACAAAATAATCTGATAAAACTTGGAGATTTGAAAATACGCATACTTATATCCACATTTTTTTCATTTCTGTGTAGCTCAGAATCCAAAGTATTTGAATTTGATACTTTGCAATTTCCTAGGATATACTATTGGATACATCTAGATTTTGTTTCAGAATTTTTGAAAACTCATAAACATGATTTTTAAAATAAATAAATTGGAGGAAGCACTGAAGCTCAAGTGCCAAAAATCTCCACTCAACTGGCTAGGTGCTTTTTTTTTTTGCGCAAACACATGATTCCTAATAAACAACTTGGTCGATCTGGAAAAAAAATCTTTCATAAGTCAAAAGGTTATTTTCTGACTCCGGTGTTGGCTAGTGATTTTCCCAACTGTGAACTGTCTATTGTAACACGGATAAATTTCAAGGTTCAAAATTATTGACATTCATGTAAAAAACGGAATTGCTTTGCATCCGACACTACCTGTCCGATACTTGTACGACGTCACCATCCGACGGACCTGCCTAATTACCTGACACAATCAAAGGGCTATCGGACACCGTCGGACAAACGTCGGACAAGAATCGTCGCACGTATAGCAGGGCTCTAAAAAAAAGGAGCACGCATTTTTTTTCCAGTATGAAATTGCATACGATCCTAAAAAATGTACTCATGCTACTCTAGTTTTCATGTTTTTTCCTGAGTACTGTACATATCAATCCATTTTCCGCCATTCTCCTCTTTCTATGCATCCCTCGCCTTTTCCATTATTGTGTTGGCTAGGGAACGAGCAAGGTTTTTTTTTAAATGTGCACTTACTTTATTACTTCGGAATCAAAGATACATCGTTCACTATTACAGCTCCAATACAACTAGGAGGCTCATCATGCCATACACCATGATCAACCTCATAAAACTTTGCAAGATTATGAGCTGCCGTATTAGCCTTCCTAGGACAATGAATAAAACTGACACGTGCAAAACTACGGCACAAGGTTTTTGTTTTATTTCCACTAAGAAGCGAATTCCTGATAGGGTCGTTTATGTTAAGGAGCAATGGCGGAGCTATGTTGAGGTCGGGGGGCCGCCCCCCCTCCCCCCCAGCCCAAAACGGATTTTCTCAACACTAGCTAGTAGTTTGCTAGGATTGGAAGCCATCAGAGCATTCCGCCCTCCCAATTCGCTCTTGCTGTCCGGCCTCTGACTCCCTGATACGGCGACCGGCGACGTGACCTAGCCTGCAACCTGAATCCCCAGTCGCCCCCCGGCCTCCGACGCTGCTCTGACCCACCGCCGGCTGCCGGGCACCAGCAGTGATCCCATGGCGAGCGTGTCAGGACCTTACCCGTAACTGAAGTTATCTGAAGAACAACAGTCTCGCAAGCTCGACTACAATCAACGGTCCTGAGCAACTGATACCTCTTCGAGCAGATCCAACGGTCCAGATGGAACATATCTAGTTATCTTAATTATATCGTTAAGCACCTTAAGTGCAGTTATTCTTGTAATGAGACTTATCTTGTAACCGTACTTTTAGCGTGGTCCTACTCCTTGGATATAAAGGAGTAGGAGAGGGAGGTTGGGAGGACACGCATAATAGAAACCCTAAATTTTCCTTTCCAGTTCTTTCCTTTGTATCGCACTTTACCAATTTCCTTTCATGTTCAATCTGAGCACCGTGCTCTCCTTTCTTCCCTTCTATCGATCAGCATGTCGAGGCAACGCAACCCTGACAGAGCGGCGACCAGCAGAGAGCAGACCACGCAGCTCCGGGGTTGAATCATTGTAAAGCTTGCAAGGTCCTCTCAGGGTAGCCGGCTGTTGTATTTATATTAGGGAACATGCACACGAGTATGGTGATTTGGCTCCCGAGCTCCATAGAGCTCGTTTTTTTTTTGAAAAAAATGGAAATTCACATTTTGGAGTTTCCAAAAATCGCGCAAAAAATCACAGGTGTAGGTAATCTCGGGACACACACGCGTGAATTTTTTTGACTTCAAATTCGTTGGATTTTGGGCTGTGCAAAAAAGACAAATTCTGACAGATTTCAAAATTTTGAATCCGGGTATTTAGATCCAGAAATTTGTCCTTTAGATCTAACCCAGAATAACACGAATTTGAACTTGAAACTTGGCACGCTTGTAGATCTAGGTGATATCTACACCTGGTATTTTTTTCTCGATTTTTGGAGACCAAAATATGCGGATTTTAAAAAATTTAAAAACCGAGCTCCATGGAGCTCGGGTTCTAAAAGCACTTTCCGACATGCACACCTACGATTACGATTCCTAACCGTGTAGGTCTAGGAAATACACAGAGGCTACAATACAAACAGTCATTAGTCAGGGGCCTCATGGCGTTTCATGTTGTTTGAACTGCATATTTGTCCAATTATTTTGTTGAGAAGTTGATTGGATTGAGAATAAAAGAGAGATCAGTGGTGCTAGAACTTGAAAATTGGACTGAAAATGGGTATAAATGGCAACATTGAGAGATACTTCAAAAGACGAAGAACAAAAAAAAAATAGTCATACTCCAAAAGACCAAAAACAGGATTTTTTTTTATTCCCCCCCCCCCCCCCCCCCCCCCCCCCCCCCCCCCAAACATTTTTTCAAGCTCCGCCACTGGTAAGGAGATACCCTATCTATCTTCTCCATCTGTCTTCTCCCACTTTATCTCGCTATACAGGTGTTTCACGCCCTCCTCTCCACAAGAGATTTTGTTTTTGACCGAAACCGGCAGGAGCTCTACTTATGCACTAATAGAAGAGGAGAAAATTGAAAAAACCACCACAATTGGTGGTCAAGCTACAAAAGACCACCGGTTTCTACAGAATTCGCAAATCGCCACCACTATTCGTTGACACCGTAACAAAAACCCACCACTTCTACGCTAACCGTCCGCGACGCTAAGTTAAGTACGAAACTGACGGATGGGGCCCGTTGTCAGGCTGATGTGGCAAGTGTTAGCTCGTTGTCAGCTCGTTCCTTTTAATAAAAAAAGAAAATTACCCATCGGTCACGGTTCACGACGACGGACGCGGCCACCGGAGCACTGGCCGGCCACGGCGCGGGTGCGGCCGCCGGAGCGGGTGCCGGCCACGGGCGCGGCCGCCAGAGCGCACCAGACAGCCATGATCCCACCTAGATCGAGCACTCCCCAAATCGCCTTCCCTGCAGCCGGCCTTCCCCGTTGCCGGGCTGACGGCCGTCCCTGCCACCGGAAAGCCCGCCTTCTCCACTCCAAACGCCGGCCAAGTCGCTTCCCCCACCCAGCCGCCCCAGACCCATCGCCCAAGCCACCCGCCGTCGGTCCGTCACCACCAAGCACAAGCTACGCCTGGGTCAACCAGCCCCCACACCCGGATCGACAGCTCCCGGCACCGGCTCCGCACACGAGCAAGTAGATGGCACCGGCGACAAGTGTGGGGGACGGGATTGAGATGGCGCCAACGAGCAAGGATGGCTGCGTCGACGAGCAGGGACGTGTGTGGCTTGGTCCGAGGAGGAATGGCGGGCGAGCGCGTCGAGAGGGTCTTCGACGACGACGAGAGGCCACGCGCGTAGGCAGCCGCGGGCGCGATGAGATGGAGGGCGCGCCGGCGACCTTGCGCGCAGGCGTCCTGCGCGAGGAGAGAGAGAGGGCTGTGCCGGCGACCTGCCGCGTGGAGGAGGCCGCGCCGGCGGCGAATACGGCCATGGGGGAGTCATGCGCTTGGAGATGGAGGCCACGCCTGCGTCCTGCGCGTGGAGAGGGTGGGCCGCGCCGGCGACCTACCGCGGAGCAGAGGCTGAACAAGGTGCCCGTGGCCGTGCCCGTGGCCGGCGCTCGCCCGCGGCCGCGCCCGTGGACGGCACCCGCGTGGAGAGGGTGGGCCGCGCCGGCGACCTACCGCGGAGTAGAGGCTGAACAAGGTGCCCGTGGCCGTGCCCGTGGCCGGCGCTCGCCCGCGCCGCGCCCGTGGACGGCACCCGCTCCGGCGGCCGCGCCCGCCGCCGTGAACCATGCCCGATGGGTATTTTTTTATTTTTTTATTAAAAGGAACGAGCTGACAACGAGCTAACACTTGCCACATCAGCCTGACAGTGGGCCCCATCCGTCAGTTTCGTACTTAACTTATCGTCGCGGACGGTTAGCGTAGAAGTGGTGTTTTTTTGTTACGATGTCAACGAATAGTGGTGGCGATTTGCGAATTCGGTGGAAACCGGAGGTCTTTTGTAGCTGGACCACCAATTGTGGTGGTTTTTTGCAATTTTCTCAATAGAAGAGGGAAGGTACAAACATCGATTACAAACACCAGGGCTTGGCGAGGTGAAAACACCACCCACCATCTAGACTAAGGCAAAGCTGCAGAAAAAATCAACCTAGTCCACAAAGACAGCCAAAGCGCCTTAGAACGCGAGGTCGATCAAGGAGAGATCAGCTGTCACTAAACCAGCCACTGCCGACGCCGGCATTGAAATCTTCTGAAAAATTCTGCGCCCACGCTCCTTCCAAATATGCCAGATGACATACACTGAAAAAGAGACACCCTTTTTTCTGCTTGCATCAATTTTTCCTCGCTGCATCCTGTTCCACCATCCAGACAAAGTCCTGGAGTTTTGGCGCGAGCTGGACCTCGAAGGAGAAAGAGTTCCTGAATTTGTCCCAAACATCTTTGGCATATGGGGTGCACTGCCGTTTCCAATTCTTGGTCACAGAAACAGCACTTGGCGTCGTGAGGCCAACCCCTCGCTTGCAGTCTATCCGCTGTCCAGTTCCGGTTTTGCAAAAGCAGCCAGATGGAATTTTTTGTTTTGCCTTCAGCCTGGATCCCCCAAACCTTCTCCAGGCCTAGCTCTGGAATCCTTCCTGTAAACTGGATTGCGTATCCAAGAGATAGAATCCTTGTGATCTTCTAACTGTACTGTTTGAATGAGCTCCCATAACTGCACAAATTGGTTCATCTGCGTCTCTGTCGCAATGCGCTACAAACCTTTTATCCACCTATTGCCCGTGAGGGCCTCCTTGACTGTTAGATTTTTCCGTCGTGCCAAAGGAATATATCAGCAGCTATCTTACATGGTGCCAATGCCGTTGAGCCAAGGCCCGGCTAAAGCCCTGAAGGGTTTTGATTCCAAGACCCCCATAAGATTTTGGGGCGCAAATCCTTTTCCAATTGACCAAACAGCAGCCTCCCCTGGCCTCTTCATCTGCTGCCCATAAGAAATTTCTTCGGATCTTGTCTAACCTCTTGATTGGCCAACTGTCTGCTGGGAACACCGTGAGGAAATAAGTCGCAGTTGTTGTAACTACTGTGTTGATGAGTTCCAATCTGCCTCGCCTGGTTAACAGTTTGCCCTTCCACCCTTTTAGTCTGCTCAAAATCTTGGCTTTGGTGTTTCTCGCTCAAACACGAACACATGCACAAGCAAAAAAGCTCCCTTTCTCAATTGGTTTTATTTTTTCATCCCGTGTCTTCTTTTCTCTACTTGACACAAAGCCAAAGGAATTATAATGATTCAACAAGCTCACACCTTGCACACCACACTAATACAAAGGGCAAATATCCGGCGCAAATCATGTTTATTGTCTACAGAAAATTTAATGTAAACCATGTATTTTTCACAAAGGAAGTTAAAACCTCAGCCTCAATCATATCGAAATCACTACAACAGTTACGATCAATTGATGGCTATGGATTGTCCAACCTTGATCAAGTAAGATTTCCAATTCAGATCCATTATCACAACGAGCTCTGCATTCCAACTTAGAAATCTTTGGGCAGGGGTTACCTTCATTAGGATAAGAGGTAGCAAAATTGCTGCGCCAATTAGGTGATGAGAGAGGGACAAATTCCATACTAATCTACTCCACTTGCCATGCTCTAGCCATAAATGACGGTGAAATAATCCACCTCGTCGCCATCCTCCATCTTGAGTTCTGCCGGCGTATCCTCGCCGCGCAGCCGGCGGCCATCGAATAGGAAGGCTCCATCGAACATGAACGCCCAATCTCTCTTGGCAGCCAACGCCGTAAGGTACAAGTCCATCAGGACCTCCAGCTTCTCGGTCATCCCCATGGTGCGGTAGAACGTGAGTTCGGGGTCCCGCACCTTGACCGTGATGTAAACAACGTCTGGCTTCTCCTCCACCACCTCGCCCCGACGCCGGGGAACCAAGTAGATCCTATCCCAGTCCTGTATCCCGAGGTCCGCCGGCGAATGCTCGCCTGAGACACGCTCGCCGCGGTAAATGAAGACGCCGCCCCAACGCCGTCGCTGGGCACCATGGCCGAGGTGTAGAAATCCATCAGGTCCTGCATCCTGTCGGTTTTCCGCATGGTGCGGGTGAAGCTGCGGCCTCTGAAGTCCTGAAGCATGGGGGTGACGAGCATATCCGGCGTGGTATTCGGCAAGAACTGGATCACGTCGCCATCCTTCATCCCGCACCCCTCCGGCGTCTCCCAGCCACGGATCTGGCTTTGATTGTGCAAGAAAAATCCGCCGACGCGCTTGACGGTGGGCACCATGTCGTAGTAGAAGTTGATCAAGACGTTCAGCTCGTCGGTTGTTCGCAAGGTGCGGGTGAGCCTGCGCCCTTCCCCGTCCGTTACCACGGCGGTGACGAACTGCTCCAGCGGTGCCGGATCACGGGCGGAGCTACGTTGAGTTCAGGGCGCCCCCCCCCCCCCCCCCCAGCCCATGAGCATTTCCTGAAGAAACTGTACGTAAGTGGCCCATTTGCCCCCCCAAAGTTGGCCCAATCCTTGTTATTTTGTCCTTCTAAGCCCAATAGCCCCTCCCAAAGAATCAGCCCAAGCTCCGCCACTGTGCCGGATCCGCGACCCTCTTCGACATTGTGTAGGGGAGAGGCGGGCGGATGAAGCAGGGGAGCAAGAGCAGAGATTTGGTGTTGGAGCGCAGATGAGAGGGAGCGACACAGGGGGAAGGGGCGGCGATGGAAGCGGTCGTATTGGTGGGGCTAGGGTTTCCTTGATTGGGCTTGGGCTTAATTAAATAGGCATACAAGATACTCCATGCTGGTTTTTTCTTTTCTTTTTGAGATAAAAAAGACCTTGCTAATTATCAGAGGGCCTTCGCAGGACGCAGCTTCACCCGCACCATGCGAACAACCGACCAGCTGCAGACCCTGATGGATTTCTATCTGAAAAGGCTTCTCTTCAAACGTGCGAGCGATCGCACGGTCGAATCGCGCGAGCGTGTCGCTGGTCGCCTCCGTCCCTTCTATTCTATTCCCTTTTTTTTCTCTTCCCACGCTCGATCCTCTGGCCGGTCCTTTTTTCTTAAGCATGCGAGCTGGTTCCTCCGTTGTCCCTTTTATATCATGCATAGCCTAATTACTCTTCTAATCACTTTTTTTGTTTGTTTGGGCGGCTTCCAGCCATGCATGCAGCTGACAGGAGCAGTTTTTTTACTTAGGGCGTGTTTGGTGCATCCGTGGCCCAGTAAGGCCTGGCCCCGGAAAAACAAGGTCTGGGCCACGTTGTGCAGCGCATTTGGTTGCCCACAATGAGGCGGCCAGGCCCGTGCCTCTTGGACCAACTTTTTTTTCCTGCTGTTTGGTGTGCTGTGTGAGTGAAAAGCATGCAAAACTTGGTGTTTGGTTATATGCAAACACTCACGTACTCTTACCACCACCTCGAGTGGTGAGAATACCATCACACTCTCAGATAAAAGGAGAAAACAGTAGCATAGTTCATACGATTAGTAGCTAATAAGGTACGAGATAATAGTCTTAGGGTTCATACTACAACTCCAAATGACACAGACATAGAGAGGCATCATATCTAGTTCTTGAGCTTGAAGTTGATGGGATGAGCATCACACTTCTTGACGATCTCGGAGCCATCGACGTCGAAGATGGCGACCCTGTACACATTGCGCTTCAGGATCTTGAAGGTCAGGAAGTAGCCGATCTTCACGTCGTGGCACATGGCAAATGGTGCACAGCCATTGTCAATGGCTGCCTGACGATTGTAATCAACGATGCTCACCTGCCAGCTGCAGCCAATGTTTGTCTTCAGGATTATCTCTTTTGGGATGTCTCCGATGTGCTCATGGAAAGCAGGAGGGATTGGCAGCAGATCCACCCCAGGAGCAAGGATGACTTTGCAGAAATGGGTTGGAGACACTTCCATGTGCAAGCGGCTTCCTCCTCTTCCTCGCACTGCTGTCACTCTCTACAAGAACCTCCTTGTCAAGGGTTGACTGCAAACAAAGAAGGAAACAACGAATTAGGATCTCACAGACAATCTAAATGAACAGGCACGTAATTATTGTCCAAGCAACAAACAGAGATGAATGCCTCAGTGTAGTCATAGACAGTGAGTAAGGCCTACAACACCAGACAAGCCAACAAAAGCAAGTAGAACACACTATTAGTTGTGCATCGTTCTTATTTTTGGTGGTTGTCTGGTGGTGACATCATAGGCACCACAACACAGATCATCATAGGCACGACATCACAGATCATCATAGGCAGAAGAAACTAGAACAACAAAATCAGCCTCATAAACATGATCACAGGGAGATGACTCTGTACAGGGACCGAGAGGTGTGCACACTTTCACAGGGAGACGACTCTGCACACTTCTTGGTCCCTATACAAGTCACCTCCGTGCACATATGTCATGACCAATTGTAATCATCGGCTTGTTCAAAATGAAACTAGAACACAGAAATCAGCCTCATAAACAAGAGCAGAAGCAGTGGTGCCAAGAAATGGCTCCACGGTACCAAGAGGTGTGATGGACGTGAATCACACGTTCGTTGGGAGACCCCAAGAGGAAGTATGATGCAGTTCAGCGGCAAGTTTTCCCTCAGTATGAAACCAAGATTTATCGAACCAGTAGGAGCAGCAACTCTTCTGAAGGTTGTTGGCGGCGCCGTTACTCGATCACGTGGAACCTGCACACAACACAATCAAAGTACTTTGCTCCAACGAAATAGTTTTGCATAAGTGTTAACTCATAAAGCAAGGCAAGCATCAAACTGTTTTCATGAATAGTACTTTCAAGACAAGCATCAAACTGTTTTGCATAAGTGTTAACTCATAAAGCAATAGTTTCTAATAAAAGGTATTCAATCAACACAAAGAAAGAATTAAGTTTCAGCATTTGCTTCAACTTTCAACATATTTATCTCATGGATAATGTCAACACAAAGTAGTATAACAAGTATAATACGTTGCATATAACCCATGTTGTAACAAAGTTGACACTAGTGTTTGCTTGTGGAAGACAGAAAGAATAGGAAAACTGACTCAACATAAAAGTAAAAGAAAGGCTCTTCGCAGAGGGAAGCAGGGATTAAGTCATGTGCTAGAGCTTTTAGGTTTTTGAAAGCATATAGAGATTGCATAAAATATTTGACACTCCTCCCACCCTTGCTAACACAAGCCATGGCTAACCGAATCCTCGGGTGCCTTCCGTCAATCACATACCGTGGAGGAGTATCTATTTTTGAGAGGTGTTTGTTAATTGTCAACGAATGGTAGCGGGTGATAACAGTATTCTGCCTGTCAAACGAACTTTTAAGAGCGGCTCCCATGAAAGACGTTATTTCTACCAGCAAGGCAGATCATCCCTGTTTCTCTTTTGTTTACACATATGCAGGTATTTCACTGATTTTTCATTGCTTACTGATGAATCAGGCCAAAAGTGTGAAGAAAATTAATTGGTTAAAGTTGTAATTAATTGGGACTGGGCACCCCGTTGCCAGCTCTTTTTGCAAGTTATTGGATAAGCGGATGTATATGCCACTAGTCCAGGTGTAAAGTCCATTTGACAACCAGAATAAAAAATAACCACACTAATTCCACATGAGCTGGTAAACATTGACACAAAAAGGGAATAATAACATTTTGAATAATTTAAAGGTAGCACATGAAAAATTTACTTGGATTGGCAAGAAAATACCACATATAGGTAGTTATGGTGGACACAAATGGCATGGATTTTGGCTCAAGGATTTGGATGCACGAGAAGCATTCCCTCTCAGTACAGAGTTTAGGCTAGCAAGGTTTATGTAAGCAAACAAGAATATCAACCCGTACACCAAGTTTTATATGACAAACATATTGCAAACGTTATAAGACTTCATACCGTCTTCCTTGTTAACCAAACCCGTTTATTAGAAAATATCTAGACCTTACAGATACCACCGATGCAAACCAAATTTTCAACAAGCTTTACGGTAGTTCTTCACTAATAGGCTTAACTCATGTGATGCACAAATTTAATCATGATCTACTTGTTAACTCAAAACAATTGACAAGTATCAAGTTATCCATAATAGTGATCTACAAGATTAAGCAAATTTTTTCCTTATACCAATTACCACATGCAACATTTTCGGAACCAACCAAACACCAATCAATTTATTTTATCAACTCTCCAAACAGATATAAGTGAATCAAGAGAGTACTTTCTACAAAAGAAAGCTAATAGCTCTGAACAGCGCTAGATATGAATACTCAACAAATATAAGTGAAGAATAGGAGTATTCTCATGAAAAAGCGGAGCGTGTCTCTCTCCCAATCAAGAATGCTAGGGTCCAGTCAATCTTTACTGAAAATAAAAGACAATACTGAAAATAAAAGCACACAGACGCTCCAAGAAAAGCACATATGATGTGAAAGAATTAAAATATAGTTTCACTAGAGATGACCTGATAATTTGACGATGAAGAAGGGGATGCCTTGGGCATCCCCAAGCTTAGACGCTTGAGTCTTCTTGAAATATGCTGGGGAGATCCATGGGAGCCTCCCCAAGCTTAAACTCTTCACTCTTCTTGATCCTATTATCATCCTTCTCTCTTGACCCTTGAAAACTTCCGTCACACCAAACTCAAAGTAAATCTCATTAGAGGGGTTAGTACTCAAAAATTTTAATCCACTGGTTCTGTTGTGACACATTGCAAGAACTCAATAAAACATTAGCTACAACCCTCCATTAGAGAACCTTGCCTAAAGCCCACAAGAGACAATGCAAAAAACAGAGACAGATCTGTCAAAACAGAACAACCAGTAAAGATGAATTTTTTCGAGGCACTTACGACGCTCAGATAAAAAACTTTGAACTAATGAAAGATTCAGACATTCATAAAGATTACGCACAAAAATTTCAGATTTTTAACAATCTGGTGATTTTAGAATTTCGTACAGTGGACAGCAAAAATCTGTTTCTGCGCAGCAATCAAAATTAAGCATCATCTTAACACTAGAGGCTACTCTTGGCACAACAATGCGAGAAAATAAAGATACAAAGGAGTTGCTACAGAAGTAAACAACTCCTTGACAAAACTGAAAATAAAAGATAATGGGTTGCCTCCCAAAAGCGCTTTCTTTAATGCCTTTTAGCTAGGCTAGAAGATTTTAATGATGCTCTCATAAGAATAAGAGTTGAAAAACAAAAGAGAGCATCAAGAGGCAAATATCAAACACATTTAAGTCTAACCCACTTCCTATGCAAAGGAATCTTGTAAAAATAAATTATTGAAGCATAAAGCAACTAGCATAGAAAGATGAAACAAATGCAACTTCAAAACTTTCAACATAAAGAGAGGTGTTTTAGTAACTTGAAAACTTTTACAACCATATTTTCCTCTCTCATAATAACTTTCAGTAGCATCATGAACAAACTCAACAATATAACTATCACATAAAGCATGCTTTTCATGATCTACAAACACATAATTTTTATTAAGCTAAAAAACAGTGGGTTATTAAACCCACTTTTGACAATAGTAGTATAATTAATATCATTAGGCAATATAGGACCATCATCAAGAGCATTATCATATATAACATTAGGGAGCACATTTTTACTTTCTGCAATTTCCTTTTACTTGAGTCAAGGGATGTTACTTCAAATTTATCAAAAGATATTTCAATAGAATCATGACATTCAACAATATAGCATTCTTCCTCCTTAGGTAGGCATGGAGGGTAATCATATAATGTAAGAGTTAAAGAGTTACTATCATTAGAAGGTAGATCCTCCTTTTGTTCATCACTCTCTTCCTCTTTTTCATCAAATGAGCTTTCAGCTTCAGCAATTTCTTCTTCCACATTTTCCTGCAAGGCATTAGTCTCTTCTTTATGAGGAAAAATCCTCTTGACATGTTCAGTAATATAAGAATTTTCATCCTTATAGTTATCAAAACAATATTTAAGTATAGCAAGACTTTCAGATTTATAAGGGGCATCAATTTTATGCTCAAGATAAGAACTAATTTCAAGTGCACCCTTAAAGACAATAAATTCTTCCATCCTTTCTACCTCATAAGCATTATAGTAACCTTTAACATAAGAAGCTAAGGTTTCATTTTCATTACAAGCACATTGGAAAGGAAAGTGTTTAGACTTCCTATGACAATCAGATTCATTAAAGCAAAAAGATTTGCCAAATATATAGCATAAATTTCTAGCATATTCCTCTAGTTGATTTAACAATTTCCATAAGTACATCCCTTTTTGTGACAAGCGGTAATTCCTATAATATCTTCGTTCATCTTCCGTGGACCCACCTTGCCAACAAGATCTAGTTTCATAGAGATAAGCCATTGATAGCAAATAAACAACTAGACATAATAACAAACCGAAATAAACTAAATGCAGAAACTAATTTTTTTGTGTTTTTGATAATTGAAAGCAAACAAGATAAAATAAAATAAACTAAGCAAGACAAAAACAAAGTAAAGAGATTGGAAGCGTGAAACTCCCCTTGCAGAAGACTGCTGTCTCCCGGCAACGGCGCCAGAAAAATAGCTTGATGGCGTGAATCACACGTTCGTTGGGAGACCCCAAGAGGAAGGTATGATGCAGTTCAGCAGCAAGTTTTCCCTCAGAAAGAAACCAAGGTTATCGAACCAGTAGGAGCAGCAACTCTTCAGAAGGTTGTTGGCGGCGCCGTACTCGATCACCAACGTGGAACCTGCACACAACACAATCAAACTACTTTGCCCCAACGAAACAGTGAGGTTGTCAATCTCACCGGCTTGCTGAAAACAAAGGATTAAACGTCTGGTGTGGAAAATGAGTATTAAATTGCAGAGAATGAAAAAGGAACAGTTTGCAGTTTGTGGTTTAATCAGTGTAAAAGAATGGACCGGGGTCCACAGTTCACTAGTGGTGTCTCTCCATAAAAGATAACTAACATGTTGGGTGAACAAATTACAGCTGGGCAATTGACAAATAGTGAGCGCATGACAATGCATATACATGACATGATGATTACTATGATATTTAATTGGGCATTACGACAAGATACATAGACCGTTATCCAACAGCATCTATGACTAATAATCCACCGCCGGGTTGTCATCCGAGTCCCCCGTTGGTATTAAGTTGCAAGCAACGGATAATGCATTAAGTAAAGCGCGTAATGTAAACAACACATATGCCCGTGGACATAGCATCGTTAGGTTACCCTAGTGGCAACAGCACATCCACAACCTTAGAACTTTCTGTCACTGTCCCAGATTAAATGGAGGCATGAACCCACTATCTAGCATAAATACTCTCTCTTGGAGTTACAAGCATCTACTTGGCCAAAGCATCTACTAGTAACGGAAAGCATGCAAGATCATAAATAACATAGGGCATAGATTGATAATCAACTTGACATAGTATTCAATATTCATCGGATCCCAGCAAACACAACATGTAGCATTACAATAATATGATCTTGATCATGTAGGGCAGCTCACAAGATCTAAACATGATGGCACAAAGTGGAGAGACAACCATCTAGCTACTGCTATGGACCCGTAGTCCAAGGATGAACTACCACGCATCACTCGGAGGCAGACATGGCGATGTAGAAGCCTCCGGTGACGATTCCCCTCTCCGACAGGGTGCCGGGAAGAGGTTCTGGACCCTCCCGAGCTAGGGTTGACGGCGGCGGCGTCTCTGGAACTTTTCGTGGATATTGGCTCAGGCACTTAGGGTTATTTTCTCGGGAGGAATAAATAGACGAAATGGCGGCGGCTGGAGGCCCCCGTGGGGCCCACACGAGGCTAGGGCGCGCCAGAAGGGGCCGCGCCCTGCCCGCGTGTGGGGCCCACGTGGCTCTCCTCTGTTTCTTCTTTGGTCCTTCAGGTGTGTTCTGGCAAAATAGCATCCCCGTGAAGTTTCGTCCAATTCCGAGAATATTTACAGACTAGCTTTTCTGGAATACAAAAACAGCAGAAAACAGGAACTGGCACTTCGGCATCTTGTTAATAGGTTAGTTCCACAAAATGTATAAAAGTGACATAAGGTAAATGCAAAACATGTAACAATTGGTATAAAACAAGCATGGAACATCAAAAATTATAGATACGTTTGAGACGTATCAAGGTGTGCACAGGAATTGTACTTGCACATATCTCAAGGTAAAGTGGAGCCACTTCCTGCACCTATTCTCTGCCGCATTACAATCATCGGCCTAAATGAACAAGGTAGAATCATAGGCCTCAGTTAAGGTTTGCACCATAAGGCAAACCAGCAAAATTAAGTTGAAGACACAATTAGTTGTGCCTGCTTCTTAAGTTTGATGGCTGTCTAGTGGTGCCAGTACTGCCTCAGAAGCAGATCATCATAGGCCAAACAAGTGGAACAATATACAAATCATGGAGGCCTCAGTTAAGGTTTGCACCACATGACAACCAACAAAATCAAGTACAAAACACAACCAATTATGCCTTGTTCTTAATTTTGGTGGCAGTCTTGTGGTGTCAGTGATAGAAGAACACCCATCATCATTGGCACAACACTCAAAAGATGATCTCTTAGTACCTGAAATCATACACAAAACACACATTTTTGCACAGCAACAGATACTAAAAGACACTTCTTGAATGCAAACAAGGGAAAAAATATGCCTCATACATCATAGCCATGGATTAGCAAAAAGAGTGCCTACAAGAACGAAGTGGCAGCACAAGCAATGAACTTGTATGTACCCCCTTGTTTTGAAGGCAATCTCCTTGCAAATCTATAGACATAGCTTAATCATTGGCTCCAAGCAAGATATAGCACACATAACAATAGATCTATGGATTTTTTAGTTGGCCTCAGTTTAGATTGTCAGTGATAGTTCGTAGGGGTGGGGGCACCGTGCCAAATCCAGTGCGCACAACCGCTGCACATTGTTTTCGGAACGGTGCCACACATCCCTAAGACACATCTGGTATTGTTCGTCATCGGCCCGCATCAAGAACGAATCAACGATTTAATGAAGCAACATACATGGAAAAAACCAAACCGCACACCTAAATGACAAGACATAAAACTCTAGACACAGATCGAACCCTAGAAACTTGCAGATCTACGGTGCATGTGTCACATCGCCGCATAATCGTGTTTGATCTATAGATCTACGCTACAAATGGTGCACATGGGAGCAGATGATCTTACCGCCATTGGAGAAGCCATCGAAGAAGGTGACGACGCAAAGGCCTCTCCGAACCCTTGCAGATCTTGGATGTCGACGCTGAACTGTGGACGACCCGCCTTTAGCCGCCGCCAAAGCTGCTGCCGGCGGACCATTGCCGTGGCTGGAGGCAGAGACGGCCGGAGCGGTGAGAGGTGAGAGAAGAGAAAGGAGTGGAGTGAGTGGGGAAAGTGAGCGGTGAGGGGATTTATGGCGCGTGTTCCCGAAGGGGCGACACGTCTCCCGCCGGCTCGCGCGCGCCTTTTCGCTACCAGGACCTGGCTCAGCGGAAACGGTCGAATCGGCCGTTCCTCAGGGCCTGGCCCGACGGTGCTTTAAGGTTCGCACTGTGCAACTACGCGGCCAAGCCCAGGCAACCAAACGGGCCAAAAGTTAGCCCGAACAGTGGAAAACGAGGGAGCCCACGTAACCAAACACGCCCTTAGCCACTGACGTGGACATGTACAAAAGTTTCTCTGTCCCCTTTTTTCTATATTTTAATATTTAATTACTAAAAATTATAAAAAGTGAATAGTAAAAACTGAAATCAGAACCTAAGAGTTTAGAGTATCAGTTCACGTTTTCTATTCCCTTTTTTACTATTCCCTTTCCACGCTAAAAACAAAAATATTTGATTTTTGCTTGCCGAAAAAATATGCATATAATTTTTCATTTCCCTTTTTGGGACGGTGATTTTTTAGGGTAAATAAAAAATGGGTAAGGAATAGGAAAAACACACTTCCTACTAGTACAAAGAATGAGAATAGAAAAGAAATACCACTTTCTATTAGTATAAATGTTAGGCTAGCTATTTCTCTGTCGACTATAAATATGATGGTATAGTTTTGAATGTGTTCACTCTGATACTATCATTTTCTGCGCTACAAACAAATTTTTTGATTTTAGCTTGCAAAAAAATACCCAGTATAATTTTCAATTCTCTTTTTGGGATAGTGTTATTTAGGGTAAAGAAAAATGGGTGGGGAATAGCAAAATCCCACTTTCCACTAGTACAAAAAATTAGAGTAGAAAAGAACTACCACTTTCTACTAGTATTAAAATAACATAAAACATAATTCAGACTATTAGGAATTTTGATCATAATAGATTCCAGACGAACAACAATATTATGTAAATACAAAGACAAATATAACAACGAAATGATAACTATGATGGATATTATTTAAATATAATAGACATCGGAACATACTTATCATGGTGTTGACGATGTGGTTATCAAGGAGTAAATCGTTGGTTTGCCAAAGTGTTGGTGTTGGGCATGTCTAATTTTCGCACGTGTGAGCTCTCGCACATATTAGGACAGCAAAACGACAAAGGTTGTTGGAGGAAGAAGATGACTACCGCCACCCCGCAATCCACCGCCGCATGCGGCTGGCAGCGCTCTCGTGACCGCCTGGCCTCCCCGTCCTTCTCGAATCACGACCTCCACCAGAGTAAGAAGATGTTTTCGCCACCCCGCATCCACTGCCGGCACCGCCGCCCGTGGTTGGCCGTGCTCTCACGGCCGCCTAGCCGTCCGCCTTCTTCAAATCACGGCCTTCGCTGGTCCGCCATTGCCCCGTCCATCCTTATAAATCCCCCAAAACAAATCTCGTCGGTTGTTGCCTTCCCCACCCCCATTGTTAAGTCCATTGCTCGCATCCGCTCACTCCAGTTTTGACGATGTCTTCTCCGTCGCGGCTCCCTATCGGTCGTTGTGGCTTCACCGACGCCGTCTCGGGGTGGGGGAGGGTGGAGTGTGGGGGGTGAGGGAAGAAGGAACAAGCATAGAAGGAGGAGATACGCAGTGTGAGCGCTTGCACACGCGTAGAAGAGCGTTCGGGTTGATGTAGTGATCAAGGGTGCGATGATATAGTTACCGGCCAGGTGTTGAATAAACACCATCATGTTTTTATGATGAAGTTGCCAATGTGTTTCTAAAATAGTTATCAAGGGGTACGATGATATAGTTACCTAGGGTGTGATAATGTGATTACCAATGTGTTGATAATTTAGTTACCAAGGGGTGCGATGATATAGTTACCTAGGTTGTGATAATTTAGTTACCAAGTGATGTGATGATATAGTTACCTAAGGTGTGATAATGTCGTTACCAATGTATTGATACTGTAGTTACGAAGGGGTGCGATGATTTAGTTACCAAGATGTTGAGCAGTCACCACCTTATTAACGATGAAATTACCAAGGTGTTGCTAACATAATTACCAAGGGTCGACTGAATGGTTCCACCATGTTTGTGATGATGTTACCAAAGTGTTGCCAAAATAGTTACCAAGGAGTCGACTACAAACATACCACATTTCTTGTGATAAAGTTATCAAGTTGTTTGCTGAGTAGTTATCAAGCTGTTGATAATATAGTTACCAGTGTAGTTACTGAGGTGCCGAATAGTTAGCACCCTGTTTGCGATGATGTTATCAAGCTGTTGCTAACATAATTACCAAGGGTCAATTAAAAACTTACAACATTTTTTATGATAAAGTTATCAAGATGTTGCTGAGTAGTTATCAAGGTGGTTATAATGTAGTTACCAAGGTGTCGAATGTTACCACCATGTTTGTGATGATGTTACCAAGGTGTTGCTAATATAATTACCAAGGGTCGACTAAACACATACCGCATTTTTTACGATAAATTACCAAGCTACTGTCAAGTAGTTATCAAGATGTTTCTAATATAGTTATAAAGGGTGCGATGATGTAGTTACCAAGGTTCTGAACAGTGACCACCATGTTTACGATGAAGTTACCAAGGTGTTGCTAACATAATCACCAAGGGTCGACTAAAACCTTGCCATATTTTTTATGATAAAGTTATCAAGGTGTTATCCAGTAGTTACAAAGGTGTTGATAATTTTGTTACCAAGGGTGCGATGATGTAGATACCAAAGTGCTAAATAGTGACCACCATGTTTTACGATGAAGTTACCAAGGTTACATAATCACCAAGGGTCGAGTGAAAACGTACGATATTTTTTATGATAAATTTACCAACGTGTTGTCAAGTAGTTACCAAGGAGTTCATAATTTAGTTACCCAGGGCGCAATGATGTAGATACCAAGGTGTTAATAATTTGGTTTTGAAGATCTTGTCGTGAGCAACTTATTTATGCAAACAAATCTTAAATGGGATTTGTTGTTTGAGAGATAAAACGACGTTCGAGCCTTTGGCGGCATCATTGTGAACGAGGTCGCGCGGCGCTGCCCAACGAGGACCCGACCTCATGGCCATGCTTCCCGATCAATTATTTGGCATTGCGCGATGTTGGGCTAAGGTTGCACTATCACCGACGAGGGGAGGGGGAGCGGACTGGGGGGATTAGAGTGGGCGCCCACCCCCTCACTCGTGGCATTAAAAAGGACCCACATGGATATGAGCGGGCTGTTAGGTCCCTGCCATTGTGGGACCGGGGTTGACACCGAGCAGACACACTGACTGTCTGTCTCCTGTATGTGGGGACGTGAAATGGGTCCGCACGAACAAGAAACAGACTAAACGCAAAGGAGTCCACTCGTTGGGCCGTGGTCAGGAACGGATGTGGCGGACGTAATCCGTACCCACGTTGAGTTGCCCTTATGATATAGTTTAGGAGAAAGTGGACCCAGAATTGCATTTAGACCATCTCCAACAGGCGCCAAAAAATCTGGCGAGCTAAAATAATTTTACAGTGTCATTTTAGCAGTTTAGCGCGTCATTTTAGCAGTTTAGCGTGCCACAGCTGAAATTGATTTTACGGATGCCCAAAAATATAGCGCGCAACCTAAACCAGTTTACCAGACACACTAAAATAACACCACAAAAAAGTTTTTCTACCGTATGTACAACAAACAGGTCCCATAATTTTACAAAACAGACCCTACATTTTTTGAGAAAAGCAATCAGGTCCCTGGCCACAAATAAAAAATGCAAATAGGCCCCCAACCGTTGGAGCAAGCTAGCTATGTCCATCATTTCTCTCTCCTGTATGCAGCACATCACGGCACCGCCAGGGCCGGCTTTGGCCCAGTGCGAGAGGTGCGACGGCCTAGGCCTAGCCAAACATGGGGCCCATAATTTTGACCTATATACTAGTGGCGCGCACTACTACATACACGCTAGTAGTACTGATTTCTATATCATTACCGTTGGCGTACATGCGTCGGCGCACCTCAGAGATAATACATAGAAGGCATAGTAAAAAAATTGGAGGCCCATTGATTAGGGCCCATTTACAGTGTTCGGCTTGGGAACCTAAAATGTTAGAGCCGGCCCTGCGCACCGCACAACTCGATGACCCAGGCCAATTGTGCTCCCGCGACCTCCGCTGCCGTTCCTCTGCCCGCAGGCCGCCCGCGTTGGCCCCGACGGCGAGGCTGTCTTGTCGAGCCGCGCAGAAGCTTGCTCCCGACGACCCCGACCGGTCGTGCTCCCGCGACCTCCGCTGCCGTTCCTCTGCCCGCAGGCCGCCCGCGTTGGCCCCGACATCGAGGCCGTCTCGTCGAGCCACGCGGAAGCTTGCTCCCGGCGACCCCGACCGCTCGTGCTCCGGCGACCCCGGTCGGTCGTGTTCCCGCGCGACCTCAGCTGCCGTTCCTCTGCCCGCAGGCCGCCCGCGTTGGCTCCGACGACGAGGCCGTCTCGCCGATCCGCGCGAGGAAGTAGTTGACGGCGTCGTGATTGCAGGCGGCGAGCGGCGTGATTCCGGTGGATCGATCGATTAAGGCAGACGCTTACGTGCAGCCCAAAAAGGGAATAGATAAGACAAGCCAGAAAGGGAAAGGTCTGGTCGGACGTCGTTCGACCGCTCGCGCGTGCGTGAAATAGCATCGCCCATTTGTACCGCGCCATGGTGCCGCCGCTGGCGTGGCGCCTGAAATCTTTCTGGGCGAAAGAAGTGCTCGGGTCGGTGGGGCTAGGGTTTTCCTGGGCTTGGGCCTAGTACATAAAAACCATGCTAGTTTTTTTTCGAGATAAAAACCATGCGAAACACTCAAAAATTTATATTATGACAGCGTTTTAACCTGGATCTATTATAAAAGTTAAAAAATACAAAGCATGCTCAACATGATAAAAGTTACGTTGAGTTCATTGGATCAACTAGCAACACGACCACCGCTAGAGCAAGCCGCTGATGCACCGTTGTCGAGTCTAACATTGTTGATGACAGCCAGGGAGTCTTCATTTTAGCCCTAAGGATCAACGCACTGGAGCCGATTCATCGCCATTAAACTTTTAAATCGATCTGAATCTTCTGACACACCAAACCTGTAGCGCATGCAGACAAAACGAGATCCACCACTCGAAGATAGCAACGGCGAGTTGATTCCTAGCCCTCCATCGACGAGGTGGACAAGGAGGCGTGGAAATCTTATTCTTGTTTCGCACAACCCCGCCATAACCATCTTAATGCTGATGTCGGTTGATCAAAATCTAAATTTGGGAACATAACTACAACGCAGGTGTGAGCTCCCCACACCTCCCGCCGCTCGGCAAGCAAAGCATGTGGTGACCCATCGATTCTGAGACGGACAGAGAGGGAGGAGACAGGGGCACCGCATGCTCTGCGGCTGGTTTAACAGGAATAGACAACACCCACGTTTTTCATGAATTACAATGATTTTCATTCATGCTTCTCTAGTTTACTCCGCCATTCCTCCGTACAAATGGGGAAAAAAATCAACCTCGTCGCCATCCTCCATCTTGAGCTCTGCCGGTGTCTCCTCGCCACGTAGCCGGAGGTCATCGAAGAAAAAGTTCCCCGATATGAACTCCCACCTATCGGCAGCAGCCAGCGCGCTACGGTACAACTCCAATAGGACCTCCAGCTTCTCGGTCATCCGCATGGTGCGGTAAAACGTGAGCGCGGAGTCCCGCAGCTTGACGGTGATGTAAGCATCCGACTTCACGTTTACCTTGCTCCGACGCCGGGGAACGAAATATATCATATCAGAGTCCTTCATCCCGAGGTCAGCTGGCGTCTGCCTGCCTGAGACAGGCTCGCCGCAGTACATGAAGACGCCGCCCCCCTCACCGTCACTCGCAACAGCGTCGCCAGGCACCATGGCGGTGTAGAAATCCATGAGGCCTCGCATCCTGTCGGTTTTCAGCATGGTGCGGGTGAAGCAGCGGCCGGTGAAGTCCTGCAGCACGGGGGTGACGAGCCTATCCGGCGTGATATACGGCACGAACTTGATCTTGGCGCCGTCCTTCATCCCTAACTCCTCCGGCGTTTCCTCACCAATGATCCGGCTCCGATCGTACAAGAAAAACCCATGGGCGGCGGGCACCATTTCGTGGTACAAGTCAGTCAGGACTCTCAGCTGGTCGGTTCTTCGCATGGAGCGCGTGATCTGGCGCCCTTCCTCGTCTATCACCACGGGGCTGACGAACTGGTCGAGCTCGAGCGTCGACATGCCGGCCGGTCTGGCGGTGCGGCCAACCCTAGCTATCTCTTCGTCAGTCTGTGTTTCTCTTTGAAATGGCTGCCTAGATCGGTGGCTTGTGGTAATGTGGCTGCGTAGATCGGTGGCTTTATATAAGCGTCACGTGCGCTTTAACTTGCTGGCCTGTTCAGTTTACGAGACCCACAAAAGCGCGCAATTAAGCTTATCGGCATACGGAACAACTTAACCCACTCGAATTCTTCATGCGCATATGAGTCGAGTCCTATTCTCAAGGTCTCGATATAACGCATGCATGGCGACTCGTGGGGATTAAGTGTTTAGATCGATTGTGGCTTGTTTTTCAAGATACTACCAGTTTCAATGAAAACCTCCACCAGAACGGGCTCGATCGAATAATGCGATACAACGTTTTCTAGAGATAGCTGAGATAAACAGCTTATGATACAAGTTGAAGAGCAATTTGCAAGAGTAGATAAGAGGACAGAGTGATTGATGTACACTACATTTCTCTCGTCCTCTAAAACTGTCGATTTTGACTCTAACATAATCTAAAATGCAAGTATTACCATTAATTTATTACAGTGTGTTCTTTTAAATACAAGAAAGTTGTACTTTCTTTGAAAGTACTTTTTTTGAGAGAAAAACTCATATGTATGATTTTTTTTAAGCTACATGTTTGATTTTCAAGTATTTACTTTAAATAATTATAATTATAATACAATATTATTCTATTTTCTCTCAAATAATTTTGAGAGAAAACACTTTTTTTATTATTTTCTTCATCTTCTTTTCATAAAGACATGTGTATTTTTAAGTATTCAGCCTAAATACGTATACTATTATTAGAAATTAAACTCTCAAAAGGTTTGACTCTACAATTGTGAAAAAATGATATCTTTCATGAGACATGAGGAGTCATATTTACAAGAATAGAAATAGGAAATGATACAGTACATACTCAGAAGGGTTGAATCAACAACACATATTTTTCACTGCAATATAACTCAAACACAATAATATTAAATTATTTTTATAAGTAACTTTTATAGGAAAAAAGTATAATTTCTTTCTCTTTTCTTGTAAAGGCACAAGTATGATTTTGGATTAAATATTTATTGTAATATTAGCCGTTAAAATTCCAAAAGGGTTGACACTATCATTGTAAATAAAGACAACGACGCCATATTTACATGAGTAGAACTGGCGACCACGACACATTTAGACATACTTGGAGCATCTCCAATAGCACAATAGCTTGCCTAAACAAGTTTATTTTATGTATACGAGAGAGGATATTTCCAGAAAATATGTTTTCCTCCTCCAGCTTGTCTTTAAAAACGGGTACTGTTCCTTATGTCTCTCATTCTGTCGTAGATATGCTATATTTTTTATGTTTAAACCAAATACGTAATTCAAGCAACATAATCCGAACCTTTTCCAAACTACATAGTTAGAGGAACAATTGAATGCCACAAAACAAGTTAAAATTACCAAACGACATAGTTCAAATAACAATTCCTATAACATGACACACGTTCAAAATATGTAATTACGTGTTTCTAACTCCTCGAGACCGTGACCACTTTTTTTTCTTCTTGAACAAAGCTGGCCACCTCTTCTAATCCTCCGGAGGTCACCAAGTGTATACTCCTGGTAACGACCTCTTCTGTTGTACTGACGGGGGATGATCAAATCATAATTTTTGTTGTCCTCATTCTCAAAGGCCTTCTCCTTTTTTTTGTACAAGAAAGGCCTTCTCCTTTTACTGGGCGCCTTGACGACAACTTGTGCGTTGGCGTCGCTTGTGCCTTGGCAGTAGTGATGACGACCATCTCTCTTCCTCTCTCTCGCCGCCTCCTCAGCTTTGAGCTCCAACCACTCCCAAGATGGACAAGGCAGATTCGCAGCCAGAAGAGTTTGGCTTTTTTTTAACACATCGTGAGCGTCGTAGTCGGTGCAGGCAAATAGAGAGCACGACGAGCACATATGTAATGTCATTGTCGGTGGACTTGGGAAGAAGACGATGAGGACATCCTATTGGTCAAGCCGTAGTCGTGGAGCTTGTAACGATTTGAGCGGGGGGAGCAGCGGCAGTGGAGCTCGATGTTGCGCGAAATAGAGTCGGGGAGGGGTAAGGGGGGCGACGGCCATACATGAGATGATTATGGCCGCTCTCTGTCTCAACTCTCGTCGGAAGGAGGTTGTCGGAGGACGAACAATGGTTGCATAGGGCTGCAAGAGGCGACATATGATGGCGGACAACAATGCTGGTAGAACGAGCGACGCCGTGATGTCTAAGGCAAACGGTTGGGCCTTTCCACACTAGTTCTATAGTTTTACCAAATTAGACTATGGTTTAACATATTTAGCTAGGTATATGATAGAAAAATTACTTAGGTAGTAGAATTAATTAGGTTGGGCCTATTTCACTGAGATTTGCTATGGCTTGCAGGACTGGGCTAAACCATCTATGATAGCCACGTTTCTCAGAAATGGAAATAAAGATTCCATTTTCGTACATGTTCCTCAAAATTTCGTTTCTGTTTCCATATCTTCTCTCCGTGTCCATTTTCCCGTGAAACAGTTTTGATCTTAGCTCTAGATGTTCTAGATATTTCTTACCCCCTTCCACACCTTGTTGAGTCATTTGATGCACGGCCATAAAGGATTTTTTTTTGGAATGTGCAGAAAGGCAGGGTGCTTGATGTAACGTTGAAACAAAAAGCACACATTTCTAAAAGAAAATACTTTATGTCTTTATCTATCCAGAACTATCCTGAGTTTAGTCAAAATAAAACTTTCTCAAGTTTAACTGAGTATATAGGAAAAAATATTGATATGTATAATGCAAAATAGATACTATTAGAATCATCATAAAATACATTTCCGTATTATAGATGTTGATATTTTCATCTATATGTTTTGACAACCTTTTAAATTTTACACTTTAACCAAACCTAAAAAGAGGCACGGTAATTCCGAATAGAGGGAGTAAGAAATCGCATCTGGACTCGTGGAGTGGATAGTACACTCCATACGTGGATCGTAGACTTTAGAGTTTGGAACGTTTGTTTTGTACGTACAACCAAAAATCGTAAGAGGACAAAAGGCTTTGTACATTTCATCACGTGACTGAATCCTCCGAGGTGCGAGCTAGAACTTGCAAAAAAGATAGACTGGCAAACTGAAACTGAAACTGAATCCCCTAGCAAAAAAAAAAACTGAAACTGAATCCGTTGAGGTGTGAGCGCAGCGCAGGACACTCCACTCCGTCTCTCGCCGCGCCGCTGTCCCGCCATCGGCAGATCCTGATGCCACGCCTCTACTCCACCACGCCCCTGTCCGGCATCCGCCTCCGCCTTTCCTCCGCCTCCACCTCCCCCGCGCCGCCCACGCGTTCCTGGTCTCCCGACGCCGCATTCGCCGCGGCCACGGAGCGCGCTCGCGCCGGCACGCTCAGCCCGGAGTTTGCGCACAACCTGTTCGACGAATTGCTACGACAGGCCACCCCGGTCAACGCGCGTTCCCTGGACGGCTTCTTCTCAGCCCTCTGCCGCGCGCCGGGCTCCGCCTCCTGCAGAGATGGCCCTGCTCTCGCCATCGCCCTCTTCAACCGCGTCCGCCGAGAAGAGGCTGGCCCGCGGGTGGCGCCGCCCACAATCTTCACCTACGGCATCCTCATGAACTGCTGCTGCCGCGTGCGTCGCCCAGACCTAGGGCTTGCCCTCTTTGGCCTCCTCCTCAAGACGGGCCTCAAGACAAATGTGATCGTCGCCAATACCCTCCTCAAGTGCCTGTGCTATGCAAAACGCACAGACGAGGCTGTGAGTGTGCTGCTTCATAGGATGTCCGACCTCGGTTGTGTGCCTGATGCCTACTCATACAACACCGTTCTGAAGGGCTTATGCGACGACAGGAGGAGCCAGCGAGCGCTTGACTTTCTCCAGATAGTGAGGAAAGAAGGAGGTGCCTCCTCCCTCGATGTGGTGGCATATAGCACTGTCATCCACGGCTTCTTTAAGGAAGGGGAAGTAAGCAAGGCATGCAATCTATTCCATGTAATGATGCGGCAAGGGGTTGTGCCTAATGTGGTCACATATAACTCGGTCATTGATGCGCTGTGCAAGGCCAGAGCAATGGACAAGGCAGAGTTGTTCCTTCAGCAGATGGTTGGTAAATGTATTCAACCAAATATAGTGACATATACTAGCATGATCCATGGATATTCCACTTTGGGCCAGTGGAAAGAGGCAAGTAAAATGTTCAGAAAAATGACAAGCCAGGGCCTTATACCAAATATTGTCACTTGGAATTCGTTCATGGCCTCCCTTTGCAAGCATGGAAGAACCAAAGAAGCTGCAGACATTTTTGAGTCCATGACTGCCAAGGGCCACAAACCTAATATCGTCACGTATGGTGCTCTGCTCCATGGGTATGGTTCTCAAGGATGCTTTGCTGATATGATTAATCTCTTTAATTCAATGGCAGGCAATGGCATTGTACCCGACTGCCATGTTTTCACCATTTTAATCAACGCATATGCTAAACATGGAATGATGGATGAAGCTATGCTCATACTTACTCAGATGCGGGAACAAGGAGTGAGTCCAGATGTAGTCACCTATTCAAGTTTAATAGCTGCACTTTGTAGAATGGGCAGGCTGGCAGATGCTATGGACAAGTTCAGCCAGATGATTTCCTTCGGAGTACAACCAAACACATCTGTTTACCAAACCCTAATTCAGGGCTATTGTATACATGGTGATATAGGGATAGCTAAGGAGTTGGTTTATGAAATGATAAACAAAGATATTCCTCGTCCGAACATTGTCTTCTTCGGTTCAATAATAAACAGTCTATGCAAAGAAGGAAAGGTTTCGGATGCACAAGATATCTTCAACCTGGTTATAGCCATAGGTGACAGGCCTGATGTCATTATATTTGGTTCACTGATTGAAGGATATTGCTTAGTCGGCAACATGGAGAAAGCAATCAGAGTGCTTGATACCATGGTATCAGTTGGCATTGAGCCTAATGTTGTTACATATAGTACTCTTCTTGATGGCTATCTGAAAAGAGGAAGGATCGATGATGGGTTGATTCTGTTTGGAGAAATGTCGCATAGAAAGTTAAGCCTACAACTATAACATATAACATCATGCTGGATGGGTTATTTCGTGCTGGGATACCTGATGCTGCAAAGAAAAAGTTCCGTGAGATGATCAAAAGTGGAACAGCAGTGAGCATTTCCACATACCATATAATTCTTGCAGGACTTTGTGCAAATAATTGCACTGATGAGGCAATCTCCATGTTCCAAAAATTAGGTTCAATGAATGTGAAGTCCGATATAGCAATAGTGAATACCATGATTAATGCAATGTACAAGGTTCGGAGAAAGGAAGAAGCTAAAGATTTGTTTGCTGCAATATCAGCTGGTGGCTTAGTACCTAATGCTTCCACATATGGAATAATGATAAGAAATCTTCTAAAAGAAGGATCAGTGGAAGAAGCTGAAAATATGTTTTCATCAATGGAGACGAGTGGATGTGCTCCCAGCTCTCGTCTTATAAATGATATAATCAGAGTGTTGTTGGAAAAAGGTGAGATAGTCAAGGCCGGAAACTATATGTCTAAAGTTGATGGGAAGAGCATCTCACTTGAAGCTTCAACAACTTCGTTGCTGATGTCTCTATTTTCAAAAAATGGGAAATATCATGACCAAATAAAATTGCTCCTTGTAAAGTACCAATTTTTAGATGGGTTCAGCACATGAGTGTTTTCCTTGTTGGATCTTGCTCTCAACGGTATGGGCAAGTGTCTATTCTGTGCGCTCGCCAAGATTGAGCTAGGTGATGGCACCACTGCGGTGTTCTGAGCCGGTGCTTAGCCGCTGGGCATGCATCCTATGGACATAGCTCCTAATCTGATGCCATATCAACGCAAGGGAAATCTGGTGTGTGTGGCTAATGGTGAAAAGATTACTAATGTTCAGGACCATATCAGGGCATACGTGATCCCTGAGTTTGTTGAGCTCTTGCTACAGTACCATGATATTGGAGTTTGCTGATTATAGTGAAATAGACATCATAACTCATGGGATCACATATTGTTCTTTCGCTTTAAACCTTAAGTGATAATTGGATATCTCTATCATATTACCTGACCGGTGTATTGAATTTAGTTACATAATGCATGTACTGTTTTTCAACCTTTTGGATAAGAGCACTAATTTTATCTTCTTAACTGAAACGGCACGCTTTCTCCAGATGAAGTTTCTATGAAGAGAAATTGGCTGGGTGATCCATTCGCCCTTACTTCTTCTGCATGGAACGGCTTGTGCTATGGTTATACTCCCAGCAGTCCTCCACGAACAGAAACCTGGTGAGTTCACAGTGACTAATTGGTCCATATATATGCGGTCAACTTTGTGTACATTTACAGCCAAAATCAAAGAATGAAAAGGAAATAAGGCTGCAGTTGAATATATAAGGATTATTTCAACTTCCTTGCAGAATGTTGTCATCCAGTGGATTGATTAGTCAAATTGGTGCTTCTTTTGGCTCTCTGACGTTTCTCCAACATGTACGTTATGTAGATATCTTATCGGACTTCCTCATAGAGCGTGTTCTTGCCTTAGTTGTTAGTCACTGAATTAACAGTGCTTGCATTTTTGGACATTTATGACCATTGACCCATCAGTGCCCTGCCACTCTTTAAACTACAGTAACATATTGGGTTAATTGGATAACATATTACATAGGCACTAGAAGCTACAAGCTTGTAAACAGTTAAAATTATCATTGTATCAGTTGAAGTTTATTGTCAAACAGTATGTCTCTGACTCTTATGAACATGGCAAGCATGTCATCTTGAGTTCGGTTCTTTTCGCTTTTGGGCTTGAAGAACTAAATATCTCACTCTAAAAGTTTACTGAGCAAAACAGGATAATTTACTCTTTCATACTTAACATCTGTTTATGACAACTGAGCAACAACCTAGTGGAATGGTCCCAGTATATGGAATGTCTGATATCCTACTCGGGTGGTCTCTACCTTAAGAAAATTCCACGGGGCTTCCACCATTGGACTAGTTTAATTTAAACATCTGCAAGTGCTTCATGTTACTTTGCATTTCCAGGGATCTATCTCACCACAATCTGTCAGGATCATTACCTGATTTTCTCCGTCAAGTGCCATCACTTACATTTATGCCTGTGTCCTTTTAAATCTTTTATTTCTTCGTCTACAATGTTGATTCATCAAAAAACATTAGTGGATCAGTAGGAGTCTGCTAGATAAGTTCCAGGACAGGCTGCTGATGTAGTTGCCAAATCTAACTCAAACACGACATAATGAACATACTTGCTTTTTTCTGTTGCTGTGTACGAAGTTGCAGCTTTTCTGTTTCTCATTTATTCCTCTTATACTGCCTCACTGAAAATGAGCTGCAGTTGCTAACTGAAAATGGAAAACTGCCTGAACGAGTCTACAACCGTGCCATCCCATGACGTGGTCACGTTTGATCATGCCATCCCATGATGTGATAATAGTGGTGAGCTAATCTAGCTAACTACTGGACCCAGTTCTGAACAAAACTCGCGCTGCAGGGACACTGTTTGTTTGCTAAGGAAGTAACTGACGAAAGTGAACCCTCCGCCAAAAGGAGCAGTGTTTTCCGGCAACAGAATTACTCAATATGAACTTCAGCTGAAGGTTTGCCCCCTTTTTACTATATCAGCGATGCTTTGATGGAAGCAATGGATAGCATTAAAAGCCTCCATCATGTTTTGGGCGTAATTTGTCATGTTGATATGGCGCTGCAACCGAAGCCAGGTTTTCCATTTACACACCTGATAATATCTTAAAGAACTTAAAATTCTGTTTTATGCAATCTCAATTTTATTTCGGAAAATAGTTGTCAAATTTAGTCCTAGTTACTTACTTCAAACTTTATATGCTAACTTTGAGTACCCAAAGCCATTCCTAGCTCTGTTCCTGCCTTCTGTTAATTATTCCTCAACTTCTTGGGGGAGTCAGAGTCTTCATGCCCAAAAGAAGTGGTGGTTTAGGCACCAATCTTTCAGTCCCAGAATAATTCTCTCTGCATAAAATTCCTACTCCCTCCGATCCATATTAGTGGGCATAGCTTTGTCTAAATTCATATATATCTAGTTAAGTATTTAGACTAGATACATGTGTATCTAGACAAAGTTGTGCCCACTAATATGGATCGGAGGTAGTACATAAATTATCTGGAGGTACCATTCTTCCTCTGTCCCCATGTTGCTGGGCTTATCCGTTCTTTGTGGTGGAGGGACGTGAGGAAGCTCTGTGGTAATTCATTGGTATGTGCACCATTCAGTCGCTAGGGGTGGCATGGCCTTATTCTGGAGTGATCAATGAGGCAACATCACCATCCTCAATAATTTCCCAAGGTTTGCATAACTTCGGCTGGAGCTGGAAGTGCTCATCCAAGCTTAAAGCTTTTGCATGGCTGTTGTTGGACGACCGACTTAACATGACAGACATGCTTCAATGGTGGTGCCACATTCAGACCGATCACCGAGGAGACTGACTGGTGCTCTGTGATTCACAAGAACCTAAGAGTGAGACGCATGTTTCATGACCATCTGTACTGAATTGAATTGCCCTTCGGCACTTCATGTTGGGACTCCATTGGGAGTTTGGGCTCTGCTCTAGTCGTGGGTTTAGATACTGATCATCTAACCAGAGATGCCAAGTATCAAATTGTTTTCTCCTGTGATGGGGATAGAATTTCATACGCACAAGTATTTGCATGTCTCTGGACTGGAGAATCTTAGTTATTTTATTTTAGTATTGGGTTTAGCTATTGTACTCTGCTTAACTAATCCTCTTTCAGATATCATTTGGATACTGTTCACTCAGTTTAACTAATCCTTGTCATACTGGTAGGAGACTGAGAAATCTGAGAGAGTTCGAAAGGTAGGAGCAGGGAAAGAGTCGTTCGTCCTCCCTTCTGTTCGAGACTCAAAAGTAACAAAGAGGCAGCGCTGGTCTCCATCTTTTATGCTCTTGGCGACGGCTGGGAGGGAACCCGTCTTCCGTGGAAACGGCAGCCGTCGGATCAAGCACTTCTTCAGACTTATGCAGTGCGATCATGGGCAGCCCATGAACATGCGACACCAGTGGCCAATGAATCCAACCGTCAGCATCAAAGATCACCAGCACCTCAAACCTTTCGTGTATTTTTTTTAATTATTTGAATTTGAACGATATTGATTATTCATGTATTGTTTGATGTTAGAACTTCAATAAATGTTATTGTTATATTAAGTTTTTTCTGCTTCAAAATGACCAATATAAGCTAATCCATGAACCTGCAGTTTTGTGCTATCGGGAGGGATGCGGCATAACAGATCATGTAATATCGGATTTACGGTTTATATGTTTATATTTACGGGATATGTTTCCTTATACACGTTTTAAGGGCTCGATTTTTAAGCGATCTAATAGAGACTAGTTGAATTTTGGCGTGGCGCCACGCCCTTGGTAATTTTTTTGTACAATTTTTTTCTTTTTTTTGGGCAAAATGTTAGTCAAAATTGAAGTGTTCGAACATGTTTTTATTTTGGTATGAATAGACGGCAATTTTTTTTGTGAGCTTTCCTGATATGTTGTGTAGGATATTGAAATCTTTAGTGGGTTGAAACATTCAAACATGTTTGTATTTCGACGTCAATATTTAACTGAAAGTAGAAAATCCATTTGAATTTGAATGCATATTTGGGGAAAGTCTATTCGTATGGTGTCGAAATTTTGGCCAAATTGAAATGCTTAAATATATTTGTAACTTGCTATAAGTAATCAGTGTTTTTTTTTCAGCATTCTTGATATATTTTATGGAATGTCGGTATATTGACTTAAATGTTGGCCAAATTGGAATTTGCAATCATGTTGTTTATTTTGTATAAAATTATCCAAATCTAAGCCTATTTGAGTTAGTCAAGTTTTTTTTTTGTCAAGAATAGTAAATATTTTTTCCCTAGAATTTTGATACATTTTTAATATTTTGTCGGTGGGTATTTATAGTTTTTTTTCGCTATTTATGTTTTTTTTTGGAAAAAAAAATTGGCATTCGAATTTGAAAAATGGCGACGTTCTAGAGTTGTCTAAGTTGGAATAGTTAGTATTTTTTTTTTGCTGAGTGTCTTCACGCATTTTAGGGCATCGTTAAATGTTTAGCAAGTTGAAAATGGTTATATATGTTTGTATTTTGTCAAAATATTTGTTTGATTTTCATAAATGGAAGATGTAGAGTATATGAGCATTTGTTAAAGTCAATCCATAATTAGAGGAAATTCATTTGGATTTTGTACTAATGTTCTTCAAATTAGAGTAGTGAAATGCTATAAATATTTATTTGAACTCCATATTTAGGGAGAATGCAATATGTGAGATAATATGTGATATATATTATTTTTAGAGCATTTTTTTTAGCAAGTTAAATTTTTCAAATGTGTTGAATGTTTTTTTTTGTGAGAAGTATGATATATTTTAGCGTAGGGAAAGCAATTTGTCATATCGAGAATTTTCAAATACTTAGAAAATTGAAATGGTTTTTTGTAAGTTTTTTTGAAATATTTTGTCGTAGTTGCTAAATATTTAGCAAAATGAAATGTGAGCATGTTGATTTATTTTTTTCGAATAATTTTTTTAAGCATATTGGAATGTTCAATTTTGTTCCTTTTTTCCCCAGGGGTTTCGATCTATTTCAGAGTATTGCGAAATATTTAGGAAGTTGAATTGCTTAGATTAGTTTGTTTTTGAAGCTTTTGATTAGCAGTGCAAAGTTTCCTGAAAAATTGGTAGAAAGGAAAAAAAAAAGAGAACTGACAGGACGTGCCCATTGCTCAAATGCCCGAGAGAAGTTTAAAATGTATCATGTTTAAAAAATTAAGATTGGAATTATTTTGGAATCTATGATTTGCATTGTTGTATCTTGGAAGTTGTTTGAATGGCCTAAAACAGTATGTATAAAGTGTTGGAAAATATGTAAAGCATGTGTTATTTTATGCGGTTAAATATTTGTCAGATGGAAATCATCGCGCTATTTTTTTTAATTGACAGTGGGTAATACTATTTGAAAATACAATGTGGGCAGTTGTTAGGTCGTATGGAAGGTTTGTTTTTTTTTTTGTTTTGAATTTGTAAGTACATCTATTTTTGAGTTGTGCACAATGGTTACATCTATTTTTGATTTATGCACAATGATTCGTGTTTGTAATTCCGTATTTCAAAATGGCGTCATACTGAAACTGTTTAAGTTTGCAAATAATAGAAATTTAAAAAGGTTTTGTTTTAAAAATGGTCGGACTTTGAAAGTTGCTTAAAGTTGGAAATTGTTGTAGTTGGGAAAATTTACGTTTAAAAACCGTTTGGTTTTCAAAAATTGTTTGAAGTGGAAACGTACTAAGGTGTGAAATCATGTCACGTTCATAAAATAATCGGATTTGAAAGAGTATTTTTTTTAGGGATTTATTTGGAAATTTGGATTGAAATGCTCTAAATTGGTTATTTGTTTTCATAAAATGTTGGCAAACGATGAGAAATTTGAATTTTCGAAACATGTTTGTTTTTATGTCAGAAATAGTTGGTTTTATGATATAGAAATGTTTAGGTTTGAAAATTTGTTCAAATCGGAAAGTTAGTAAGATTTGGGTTATTGTCATGTTTGTAAGATGATTAGATGCGAAAGTCTTTTAAAAGTCTAATGTACTGAAATCTGAAATTTGTATTACAATGTTTCAATATGGCTGCAATTTGTTTTTGAGAACGTCCAATTGAAAACTGTTCAAATTTGTAAATTGTTGGGGGGTTTAAAATGCTCTATCATGTTTATGTGTGTCCTACAAATTTGTCCAAATATTTTGGCAATACAAAGAATTCAAACTCTTTCTTTTGTTGCCGTTTTTTTTATTCTAGTCATTTTGATGTTTTCTAATATATTTTTTTGGATGATCATTTGTGGAAACGTTTCTATTTTCTGCTTTTGATTTAAAATGATTGCTGCAAATGTTTTTGTTTTTCCTGCAATTTTTGTGAAGTTAGATTGAATTGAGTGTTATTTCAAATTTGCAATACGTGTAATAATTTAGAAAGGGTTCCAAATAATGTAAAATGGTTGTTGTGTTTTTTTTACATGTTAGTACAAATTGGTTTGATATATATATATATATTTTTAGAGTTGTATTAAAAAAGTTTTGAAAGTTCTGATTTTTTTTGAAGGTATATGAAATGACTATTTTGATGTTCACAATGTTTTAGAAATTATTGAAATTTTCTTTTCGGGTCAATTATATTTATTTGGAATTTGAGATTTTAAATAAGTTGGGAAAAGGTCCTAAAGTATTCAGAATGACTACTTTGATTTTACAAATATTTGGAAATTGGTTTGAATTGATTTGGATCTGTATTTCAAAAGTTTGGAAAGTTTTAAAAAATAAGAAACAGAATGGGAAAAAAATTAGAGGGCCGAGGCAGGCGCCCAGGAGCAGGCCGGCCCAGCACACGGCCCACTGCCCAGCCCAGACCCGTGGTGGCGTCAGTACGACGTCACCCACGGGCGGAGCTGCCGCGGCGGCGGCGCGGACGCCGGCGGCGAACCACGGCGAGGCAGGACGCGCGGGCGGCCGCACTGGACGCGCCTCGACGCGGGCAACCCGGGAGTGGCGGCGCCGCCGCCTGTAGGTCGCCGGAGCGGCGGCTGCGGCCTGCAGACGTGGCGGCGGACGGCGGGCACGCCGGCGTTGATTCCGGCGACGCCGCGGCGTTCCGGGACGCGAAACTCGTCGAGGAGGCGGAGGAGCGGACGGCGGGGACCTCCGTGTCCGTCGATCTGAGGGAGGAGCACCGGAGCGGCGGCGAGGCGCGTCGGCGCCGGCGCGGCGATCCCGGCGTCGCGCGAAGAGAGAGAGGGGGTGCTCTGGACGTTTTTGCAGAAAAGGTCTCCGAGTTTGTCGTAATTGCTTGTAGGTCCTTCTACTGGTGGAACTGTGGACTGCGGGTTTTATTTGTGGATTTGTTAAGGGTGTTTTTGCAAATCCGTCACGAACGTTTTCTGTAGGCCGTCGGATCGCTGGCCGACGGCGGGGATCGTTGTACTGTTCCTGCAACAGTACTTACTGTTGCAGAAACAGTGACCGATCACGGAGAGAGCGCTAAAGGGACGGTCTTTTATATAGTTAGAGATGTAGCCATCTAATAAGATGCTCTGACACGGCCAACCAAGACCACCTTCCGGGGCCACAACGTGGCTTTTCATTTCCAAATCACATGGCAGGTTTCTCAACCCTTGTACAAGTGATAGGAAATGAGAGGAAAAGAAAACAAATTTATATTCGGAATGCCATAATATCATGTCGTCCTGCGAAAGAGGTGTAGTTTGGCATCATACGTTAAATGCATGCGGTACACGAAACTGCTTACTAACGAGTGTGCAACGTTCCCCTCTACCCTTCCTCTCCCAATGTTCCCCTCTCTTCTTCCCCTCCCCACGCCCCAACCTTCTCGGCCGACCAAGGCGTCACCAGCGACGTCGCGGAGGAGAAGGGGACCATTGAGGCTAAACTTATCGGGTGGGGGTAGAGGTGCTCGCCGGCGACGGGATCCGGTTGAGTGGGGGTTTAAAGGGATGACCGGTGCGCCGTCAGACCGGCGGAGGAGGTGATTTGAGGAGGACCCTATTCATCTTCTTCCCAATGTTCTTATCGTTTTGCGGTCGGAATCCGTGGGAGCAGTCGCGCGCGCACAAGGTAGCCTCTCTCCCTTGCATGTTTAACATGACAGCGAGCTCGCCTTGCATGATACTCCCATATTAGCAAGAAAACATTGAAGCATGGATAACACTGAAAAAAATACACTGAACTGAAGTACTGAAACTGAACCACGTAAGAAAATACACTCGAGTCGAGTACTCGACTCGACGCAAACTGAGCCTGTACACCGCAACTTCTCCCATCAAATTCCAGGCAAGGAGACGGAGATCAGAAACACGGATAAATCCACCGCAATCACCGGCGGCGATCCCAGAGGAGGCCGGTGGATCCACCGCAATAACATATTTCTGACCGGCGAGGCAGGATTCAGTCGCCGCAGAAATAGCTGAAGACGGAGGCGTGCATCATCCCTCCGTCTCGCCGGCAAGGAGCTCGCCACGCCGCCTGTGGTGGTTAGCTCGCCGTGCGGGGCCGCCTCGTGCTGCGTGGCCTCCCAACCGCCGGCTCAGGCGCATCCTCCTCCACCGCCGCTCCTTCTCCTCACGCTCTCCAGCTCGCCTCCCGCGTCCTCTCTACACCACACAGCGTGCTGCGTCGCCACTGCTCCACCACGCCAATGTCCCGCCTCTGCCGTCGTTGCTCCTGGTCTCCCCAGTCCGCCTTTGCTGCGGCCACAGAGCGCGTCCGAGCTGGCACGCTCAGCCCGAAGACGCACACCACCTGTTCGACCAATTGCTTGGGCAGGCAACCCCGATCCCCGAGTGCTCTCTGAACGGCTTCCTCGCCGCCCTCGCCCGTGCGCCAGACTCCGCCTCCTGCAGAGATGGCCCTGACCTCGCCATCGCCCTTTTCAACCGTGTGCGACGAGAAGAAGCCGGCCTGCGGGTGGCGTCGCCCACGGTCTGCACCTACAACATCCTCATGGACTGCTGCTGCCGTGCACGCCGCACGAACCTAGGGCTTGCCCTCTTTGGCCTCCTCCTCAAGACGGGCATCAAGACAAACGAGATCACAGCCAACACCCTCCTCAAGTGTCTCTGCCAAGCAAAACAGACGGATGAAGCTCTCAACGTGCTGCTTCATAGGATGTCCGACATCGGTTGTGTGAGGAAAGAAGGAGATGCCAGCTCTCTCAGTGTGGTGGCATATAGCACCGTCATCCACGGCTTCTTTAAGGAAGGGGAAATAGGCAAGGCATGCAATCTATTTCATGGAATGATGCAGCAAGGGATCGTCCCAGATGTGGTCACATATAACTCGGTCATTGATGCGCTGTGCAAGGCCAGAGCAATGGACAAGGCAGAGTTGTTCCTTCAGCAGATGGTTGGTAAATGTATTCAACCAAATATAGTGACATATACTAGCATGATCCATGGATATTCCACTTTGGGCCAGTGGAAAGAGGCAAGTAAAATGTTCAGAAAAATGACAAGCCAGGGCCTTATACCAAATATTGTCACTTGGAATTCGTTCATGGCCTCCCTTTGCAAGCATGGAAGAACCAAAGAAGCTGCAGATATTTTTGAGTCCATGACTGCCAAGGGCCACAAACCTAATATCGTCACGTATGGTGCTCTGCTCCATGGGTATGGTTCTGAAGGATGCTTTGCTGATATGATTAATCTCTTTAATTCAATGGCAGGCAACGGCATTGTACCCGACTGCCATGTTTTCACCATTTTAATCAACGCATATGCTAAACATGGAATGATGGATGAAGCTATGCTCATACTTACTCAAATGCGGGAACAAGGAGTGAGTCCAGATGTAGTCACCTATTCAAGTGTAATAGCTGCACTTTGTAGAATGGGCAGGCTGGCTGATGCTATGGACAAATTCAGCCAGATGATTTCCATCAGAGTACAACCAAACATGGTTGTTTACCACACCCTAATTCAGGGTTGTTGTACACATGATGATTTAGGGAAAGCTAAGGAGTTGGTTTATGAAATGATGAACAAAGGTATTCCTCGTCCTAACGTTGTGTTCTTCAACTCAATAATTAACTGTCTATGCAAAGAAGAAAGGGTTGTGGATGCACATGGTATCTTGGAGTTGGTAATAGACATAGGTGAGAGGCCTGATGTCATTACATTTAGTTCACTGATTGATGGATATTGCTTAGTCGGCAACATGGTGAAGGCAACCAGAGTGCTTGATACCATGGTATCTATTGGCATTGAGCCTGATGTTGTTACTTATAATACTATTCTTGGTGGCTATCTTAAAAGTAAAAGGATCGATGATGGGCTGAACCTATTTAGAGAAATGTCAGATAATGGTGTTAAACCTACAACCGTTACATATAACACCATACTGGATGGGTTATTTCGTGCTAGGAGACATGTTGCTGCGAAAAATAAGTTCCGTGAGATGATCGAAAGTGGAACATCAGTGAGCATTTCCACATACACTATAATTCTCGCAGGACTTTGTGCAAACAACTGCACTGATGAGGCAATCGCCATGTTCCAAAAATTAGGTGCAATGAATATGAAGTTAGATATTGCAATATTCAATACCATGATTAATGCAGTGTACAAGGTTGGGAAAAAAGAAGAAGCTAACGAGTTGTTTGCTGCTATATCAGCTGGTGGCTTAGTACCTAATGGTTCCACATATGGAATAATGATAAGAAATCTTCTAAAAGAAGGATCAGCGGAAGAAGCTGAAAATATGTTTTCATCAATGGAGATGAGTGGTTGTGCTCCCAGGTCTCGTCTTATAAATGATATCATCAGAATGTTGTTGGAAAAAGGTGAGATAGTCAAGGCAGGGAATTATATGTCTAAAGTTGATGGCAAAGGTATCTCCCTTGAAGCGTCAACTACTTCATTGCTGATGTCTCTATTTTCAAAGAACGGGAAATATCATGACCAAATAAAATCGCTCCCTGTAAAGTACCAATTTTTAGATGGATTCAGCAGATAAGTGTTTTCCTTGTTGGAGCTTGCTCTCAACGGTGTGGGCCAATGTCTATTCTGTGCGCCTGGCAAGATTGAGCTAGGTGATGGTGCCACTGCGGTGTTCTGGGATGTTGCAGTGTTGCTTAGCTTCTGGGCATATGCATCCTATGGACACAGCTCCTAATCTGACTCCATAACACAAGCGGAATCACCTTCACATGTATTTCTCGTTCCATTACTTCAAAGAAGATATACTGTGTGATCCGTTTGCTAATGGTGAAAACATTACTAATGTTCGGGAGCATCTCACGGCCGACGTCATCCGTGAGTTTGTCGAGCTCTTGCTATATTATCATGATATTTGGAGTTCGCTGAACCTCAGCATATGAAGTATATGTTGGCTGAGGGCTATTATATTGAAATAGACATCATAACTGATGGGAGCACATATTGTTCTTGCTCTTTAATCCTTAAGTTATAGTTGGATATGTCTATCGCATTACCTGACCAATGTTCTGTTCAATTTAGTTACAAAATACATGTACTGTTTTTTATCCTTTTGGATACGAGCACTGATTTTATCTTCTTAACTGAACTGGCACGCTTTGTCTAGATGAAGTTTCTATGAAGATAAATTGGCTGGATGATCCATTTGCCCTTACATCTTCTGCATGGAACTGCTTGTGCTATGGTTATACTCCCAGCGGTCCTCCACGAATAGAAGTCTGGTGAGTTCACAGTGATTAATTGGTCCTATATACGCTGTCAACTTCTGTATACATTTGCAGCCAAAATCAAATAAATGCAAAGGAAATAAGGTTGTAGTTGAATATATATAAGGATTGATTGATTAGTAAATTGGTGCTTCTTTTGGTCATCTGACATTGCTCCAAGATGTACGTTCTGTAGATATCTTATCGGACTTGCTTATAGAACGTAGTCCTGCCTTAGTTGTTAGTCACTGAATTAACAGTGCTTGCAATTTTGGACATTTATGACCACTGACCTTCAGTGCCCTGCCACTTTTTAAACTACAGTAACCTATTAACACAGGCACTAGAAGCTACAGGCTTGTAAAGCCTTAAACATATCATTGTATCAGTTAAAGTTTATCATCAAACTACCCGCACAAAAATTGTTTATCATCAAACAGTATGTCTTACTTTTTCAAACATGGCAAGAATGTCGATCTCATACTGCAGTTGCTAAGTGAAAACGGAAAACGTGCCGTGCCATCCCATAGCCATCCTATGACGTGGTCACGTTTGATCATGCCATCCCATGACATGGTCACGGCGGTGAGCTAAACTAGCTAACTACCTGACTAACTTGACCTAGTTTTGAACAAAACTCACGCTGCAGGGTTACTGTTTGGTTGCTAAGGAAATAAGTCAAATAACTGACGAAACTGAACGCTCCGCCAGAAGGAACATTGTTTTCCAGCAACAGGATTACTGAATATGAACTTCAGATGACACTAAGGTTTCCCCATTTTACGACATCAACAATGCTTTGATGGAAGCAATGGATAGCATTGAATGCCCCGTCATGTTTTGGGAGTAACTGTTCATGTTGATATGGTGCTCTAACCGAAGCCAGGTTGTCCGTTTACACCGTATACATGGATTGCACACGACAATATATTGAATAACTCAATTATTTTTTTATTATGAACTCACAATCTTTATTTACGAAAATTGTTGTCAAATTTAGTCTTAGTTACCTACTTCAAACTTTATATGCTTACTTTGAGTGCCCAAAACCATTCCTAGCTCTGTTCCTGCCTTCTGTTCATTCTTCCTCAAATATCCCGATGGAGTCAAAGTCTTCATGCCCAAAAGAAGTGGTGGTTTAGACATCACCACTTCTTTTGGGCATGAAGACTTTCAGTCCCACAATAATTCTCTCTGCATATAATTCCTGCATGAATTCTATCACAAGCTCGACATTCCATGGGTCAAGGTTATCTGGAAGTACTATCCTTCCTCTGTCCCACATGTTGCTGGGCTTATCCATTCTTTCTGGTGGAGGGACGTGAATCTCTGCGGTAATTCATTGATATGGCACACTGTTCAATCCCTAGGGGGGACACAACCTTATTCTGTAGTGATCATTTGTGGGGGTAACATCACCATCCTCAAAAACAATTTCCTAAGGTTTGCACTCTTGTGCTTTTGATCATTTGTCTTCTGTTAGTGATGTCCTCGCATGCCCTGAGCCAACATTATGAATTCAAACAGTTTGTCCTCGGCCTGCACTCGTCCAGAGAGATTCCAGCGGCAATGAATTTTGGAGCAAGATTTACACTTCACCTGGAGCTGGAAGTGCTCATCCAAGCTTAAAGCTTTTGCATGGCTGCTGTTCAACGACAGACTTAACTCGACAGACATGCTTCAATGGTGGTGCCACATTCAGGTCGATTGCCAAGGAGACTGACTGCGTGCTCTGTGACTCACAAGAACCTGAGAGTGAGACGCATGTTACATGACCATCTGTACTGAATTGAATTGCCCCTTCGGTACTTCATGTTGGTACTCCATTGGGAGTTTGGGCTCTGCTCTAGTCGTGGGTTTAGATACTGATCATCTTACTAGAGATGCCAAGTATCAAATTGTTTTCTCCTGTGACGGGGATAGAGTTTCGTACGCACAAGTATTTGCATGTCTCTGGACTGGAGGATCTTAGTTATTTTATTTTAGTATTGGGTTTAGCTATTGTACTCTGGGTTAACTAATCCTCTTTTATATATCATTTGGATACTGTTCACTCAATTGATCATTCATGTGAGGTCTGAGAGTATCATCTTTTCGTCTGAGATATCTGGGACTGGGAGCAACGCACCATTGCCTTCTGATCATTAATTTGCACGTAATCCGCTCATTTCCTCCGACAATTATACCGGATCGGAGGGAGTAGTTTCTTCCCCGTGCTTTTTTTCATTTGAGTTATTGTCCCTGTAATACTGGTAGGAGACTGAGAAATCTGAGAGAGTTCGAAAGGTAGGAGCAGGGAAAGAGTTGCTCGTCCGTTCTGTTCGAGGCTCAAAAGCAACAAAGAGGCAGCGCTGGTCTCCATCTTTTATGCTCTTGGCGACGGCTGGGCGGGAACCCGTCTTCCGTGGAAACGGCAGCCGTTGGATCAAGCACTTCTTCAGACTTATGCAGTGCGATCACGGCAGAATCATTGGAGGCTTCAGTGGCCTTTCTACTTGTGCATGTAGCCGATGAACATGCGACACCAGTGACCAACGAATCCAACCGTCCGCATCAAAGATCACCAGCACCTCAAACCTTTCGTGATCAAACGTTGATAACATTTCCAGGGGCATCAGGCTCTCCGTCTCGAGCCACCGAACGGCGTCGTCTTTTCGGTTCCGACCACCCCCGTCGTGCTTTCTGTCTGCCAAGCAAGTAATCACAGGTTCAGAAAATACTTTCACACCCCCACAAAAGCACCTCAAGGAAAGCCAGGCCACCGAGAAGAAATCTCAGTATAAAGTATGTGGTTAGCGGCGCCACAGACGTCATTAGAACGAAACAAATGTGCTTTTATTTTACCTGATTGGCCGCGGGGTCCTGATGAGCTTATCCTGCTCAAAGGGAATACACAAATGAAGAAAAAGGGTGAGCAGAGGATGAAAAAGGCGGTGCATTATGCATATGGTGCCCTTTTCATTCGCCACTGATCTTGGCAACACGACGACTAGGTAAGGCCCCCTTCTTCTTCATCTTTTTTTAATTGCATGCAAAGTGACTTATGGCTATAAAGCAGGTTGCTTCATGCATTCTGGTGTAAGAAAAAAAAAGGCCAGTTGCCTCCTTATCCTTGGTAGCCCAGAAAGCCAGAATCCAGATGCCCAGCCTCCAAAAAACAATTTACTTCATGATTAAGCATCTGGGCAGGGGCTAAGGCACCCACACATCAAGAACGATGCCTCGCCATAATTCTGGTACTTTTTACATGAAGAATCAATACCGAACAAGGAAATCTGCTAAGATGTTTTATTCTTGTTCCAGCAAATAAGAAGACGTATGCTTAATTCTTTTCAATATATTATGACAGAAATTCGCAAGGCAATATCATTGTTGCCTCTGCTCTGAAATTCTTATCCGGTGGACCTTATTTAGTTTCCATGGCTGTGAAATGGCAGTGCTTCATATTTTAGTACAGAATCATACTTTAGAATGGAAGGCCTAAACTAGGCTGCCAAGGCAGAAAACGCGGAGTGAAATCATTCAAGTGCATAAAGCTAAAGTTTGAACCCAAGATAAAGGCGCAAGAGGAGCCCCAGATTTCCAAAAACCATCACGGCATTATTAAAGATCGGCCTCCACAAAAGCAAAGCCAGCATTAGAAAACACACACAAGTACACCCATTGCAGGGACACATGCACAGTCATCAGGATGAAAAGGTAGTCCTCCCTCCCAAGGAGAGAAGAAAGGTAACCTCTGAACCAGGCCGCTCCAAGAACATTACCACCCCAATCAGTAGAGAGAGAGTGAGACAAGCCAAATCATAGGGCAAGAAGAGCCAAGAACACCCGTAGCCATATCATATAAACCAAAGGCCAGCAGTGCACACATAAGAACACGGCAGTAGCAGGAGCAGGAAGAACCTGAAACAGCATCAGGATCAAGATGGACGGCATGTACCCTCACCGCTTCAGCAACGTGATGATCGGCTACCTCAACCTGGCGACGCTCCTAGCCTCGATCCCGGTCATCGGAGCCGGGCTCTGGCTGGCCAAGGGCTCTACGACGTCGTGCTCGTCGATGCTGCAGACGCCGCTCCTCATCATCGGCTTCATCGTCCTCCTCATCTCCCTCGCCGGCTTCGTGGGCGCCTGCTTCCACGTCGCCTGGGCGCTGTGGCTGTACCTCTTCGCCGTGATGCTCCTCATCGGCATGCTGCTCGGGCTCACCATGTTCGGGTTCGCCGTCACGGCGGGAGGCGGTGGCACGCAGGTTCCCGGCAGGCCGTACAGGGAGTACCACATCTCAGACTACTCCTCGTGGCTCCAGAAGCATATACAGGACATCAAGTACTGGAAGCCGGCACTCGAGTGCGTAGTTGGGTCCAAGGCCTGTCCTAAGATCTCCAACTGGACTCCCATGGATTACCTCCAGCATGATCTCACGCCAGTACAGGTTTGCAGTGACAGCCACTGGTCCATTTTCTTCCATGTTTACTGCTCTTGTTGTTCTTGCTACTGATTCCAGCACATGTAGGGCAACACAGTTTAATCTGAACTACACACAGTTCAATTCTGTACAAAAACCAACAGACTGTCAAAGAAGTTGGCAACAAACTAATTAGCCAAGAAAATTACTGATGTACATGGTTTGAAAAAAAAATTACTGATGTAACTCATCACTTGCATCGTCCACAAGTTTATTGCTGCTGCCTATTTGGTCCTGAATTTACTGCTCCTGCACTTCTGCTACTCCAAGACAAACTAGCTTCAAGAAATATATATTCCGCTACTAACTACTCCAAATTACTTTACCCTGCAGTCTGGCTGCTGCAAGCCGCCGACATCATGCACATACAGCGGTGGATTGCCAGTCGGAGCGCAGGATGAGGACTGCTTCCAGTGGAACAATGCACCGAACATCCTGTGTTACCAGTGCAACTCGTGCAAGGCCGGTGTGATGGAGCAGGTGCGGCAGGACTGGCACAAGATCTCCGTGCTCAACGTCATCGTGCTCGTCTTCCTCATCTGCATCTGCGCCTGCGGATGTTGCGCCTTCAGAAACGCCCGCCGCTCCGTGTCCGAGTACCCATACGGGGTAAACCGCATGTCCAAGATCAACCCACGCTGGGACTACCACTGGTACTTTCAGCCAAATAAAACAAAATAAAATTGTGACAATATTGCCGTTATGATTACTTCTTTTTTCCATTGGCATTTGTTTCCCTTCAGATGTCCGATTTCAGAGATGAAAAAACATTGCCGTAATCTTATTATCAAAAAGTAGTTTGTTTAGGAAAAAGTGCATATTCCACAAAAAGAAAGGGATGTTTCTTTTGTTTTGATGACACAACTGCATATTCATGCTTCACTGCTTCTTCATTAATGGGGTTCTTCCTACACAAAAAAACTAGTGACCAAACAAGCAATTAATACTACAGAATTTGAGTTTGTTCCCATTTATTTGCTGTGATTTTTTAACACTGCTTTATGGTTTTTGCTACAGGTGGCGATGGTTCCACGATAGGAGAGAACAGATGTACTAGGCTAGCTATTGGTACTCCACCCATGCATAATACTTTCTTCCTGATAAATGGCTGAGAGTTGGATCAGTTCCTTATAGCACTCTCGCTTTTCATATGTAAATTTTCCGCAATGATTAATATCCTGTAGATATTTCAGTATGAGGAAAGTACAAGATGGTGAAGTGGAAAGGGCCCGTCTAGTTTCTCCAGTATGGGTACGGGCTACCCAAAGTGTTTTGCATTATGTAGTACATATTCTAGTTAGTGAATTCAAAAGAGAAGTAATTTCATGTCTATGGAGGAAAATCCAGCCTGCTATATGACTGTATCAGCATATGTATTGTTTAGTGTGACTTCTATAGTTGTCATGTTTTGGCATGTCTACCTTCTGATATGATATCGGTAGACCCCTAAACTGAAGCTAAATCTATGACAGGCTCTCCATCTTCAGCATTCATGGACATGGTATTTTCATGTGATATGAAAACACTTTGGATACAGCTCCGCAATATTTCAGAAAGCACTTCGATGTCTGAATAATATAAGGATAAGACAAACAACTGATAAAAACGAATCAACTTTATCACAAGCAATGTGCAGTGATCATATATGATTAGCATTGGTCACAATGGAATAGGTTCCCATTGACCTTTTTCACATAAAAATTGATGCCGGATAGACGGTGCAGCAACTGCACCCGATAGGAATAATGCTAGCCCAAGTCTCACAAGGTGCCAAATGATTGCTACGCTACATGTATTCTAAGTTTTAAGACGATCTGTCTCTTGGAAGCAAAGAATCTAGTGTCCCATGTCAGCTGTAACCGTCTAACAAGATGGTGACTAAATGCAAATTCTGGAACGTCACACAATGGACTCACCTCCTTGCAACCCATGTAGCCTCCAAGTGGGGCATTTTGACCAGTAGGAGCACTGAAGGAGATTTGTCGGTTATCGCCAGCCAAACTCTTGAATTATATCCTCTTTGAAGCCCACTTCATCTCAAACACTTGAAATTTAGTGGTCTTTTCAGTGAGTACCATCAAGTTCCAAAAGGGATTCAACAACTAGCACAAAATTTAAACCAAAGATTACAAAATATGTCTAGAACTCTTCATATGGCCCATGTACTGCAGAGATGGTTCACACAGGTATGTTTAATCCAGGTGGCCACTATATATTGCTTGGAAACCACTATAACAGCCTATCTGATTCTCATGAGATTTCCAGTACAACAGCAGCAGCCTTTGTGCTTGCAAGGAACCTTCATCAAGTTCAGGAGGTAAAAAGTCTACAAAGCATGATCACTGTATATCTACTGCACAATTTGCAAGTCCGAACCACAATTACCAGGCAGCTAAATCTGGAGAGATGGCGCCAGGGTATTATGGACAAGGAAATGGGTCATCAGGAAGCAGTAATTTCCAACAAAATAAATATGTGCAAACTGGAAGCAATGAAATGAAAACTTCCATCTACTTCAAATCTGCTTCTCCAGAACTACGAACTTTATGGGGCATTTTGCAATGGAACATGAGCTACTCCTCCAAGATATCAAAACTTGAGAGAGTAGAATGCAAAGAGAGGCAAGGAAGATGGGCGATTGATCTAAAAATCATTAGTAGTTCCAATCAAAACTCAATACAAAGAACTGTACCAGAGGTTGCAGGCATTGAACATTTCTGATCACCAGCCGACAACCAAGATCATATGATTTATTCTCAATACATCACAGAACAGATACTCCATTGCAAAGACAAAATTGAAAGAAAAAATCATTTCAAAACCAGAACCACCATTTTGGGATTGCTGTTGAAAGAAATTGTACAGGCAGTGTTCCACCCAAAAGGCTTGTGATATTCTTGATTGACAGACAATATTTAGGCTATCTGGTAAAACAGGGATAAAACACAGCAGCAGAACAAGTTAGACGCCTTGCCGTTGCAGGGGTTCCTTAAGCCATTGCAGCTTTCTTTTCTGCCTCAATCTGTTGTAGCTCTGCCAACCTTTCCACCCATGCCCGATCTCTTGCCACTGCAGCCATCTTCCTTTCTGTCCTTTCTGCCTCCTTTCTCTTCACAGCAACAGAATACTGTGCTTTGCGCTTCCTCTTCTCCGCCTGACAAAGCAAGATATATTAATGTAAGCATTTGATTCGAAATGAATGGAATGCCATCCAGCATTAGCATGATTATAATTAGAGAATTCAGGTCATGGTAATTAGACATATTGAAGAAGCATAGGTGAACATCATTAGTTCATAACCAAAGTTTGTTAGAACTACATCTCAAGAAGATAAGTTTGGTTCCATGAAGGTAAGCTGCATGATGCTATTGCGTATTGACACAGTTGAAACTAGCATGCTTGTAGTCCATTAAAGAACATAACTAAACAGGAAATAAAACTAAGAAAAGTATAGAATGGTGAGTTAGTATTTATTTTATTTTTGCGAGAGAATGTGAGTTAGTAGACACGCAGATGTTGGTATTAGCACAAATTTTTTAAATACCTACTCAAATAAGCTGTGAATAGCTAGTGCCACTGCAAGATGATATTTAGAGTTGTTCAGTGGCACAAAACAAACTAACCTCTTCTCGGTATTGTGTATCTATCTACCTATGTTCTTAGAATTTCATCAGCCTGTTAAATTTAGCTTTGGTAACCTTGCATCCACCAATGACACAACTAAACCAGCAATAAAGGGAACTGAACAAATGCTCACCATGATAAAGTCCTTGCGCTGCTTGATCCGCTTCTTCTCCTTCCTCCCCTTCACGCTGCCCTTATTCGGCTGGCTCGCCGGGATAGGCTCCCCCGGCTTGCACATCACCCAGAAATGCGGACCTGTGGACCAACAGAAGCAGCATCAGCAGTGTCAACCGAACTGAAACCGCGAGGGCGGCGTCACATTTCAACACGAATCGGCATAGCAGCGACGCACAATTCAGACGATGCTAATCCAAAATAACCGCGCAGATCGTCGCACATCCTCGCAGCTAAGAAACGCGGAATGGCAAAAGATCACCGCACCTTTGGGGCGCAGGCTGGCCCTCTTCCGCCGGGACTCGAACCCCGGGCGCCGCTTCGGGAACCTGGTCTCCGTGAGCCCCTTGAAGAGGCTGGCCCCCATTGCCGGCGCCCGAGCGACGGCGGTGGCGGCGGCGGAGAACGGCCGAGGCCCGATCGGATCCAGGAGCCGTAGAGGGCGGAAAGGAAGAGGAGGAGGAGGTCCCGGGGCGCGGCGGAGGAGAGACGCCGCCGGAGAGGAGAGCGGCGGCAGGGCTCGCCGGAGAGCTCGGAGGAGCGCCATGGGAGGGAATGTTCTAGAAGGTCGTTGGGCTGGGCTAGGGTTTTAGCCCAGGGGAGAAGACGAGCTGCGCGTGCGCTGAGAGCCAACTCCAACTGGTGAAGAAGTGTTGGAGGCGCCTCCGCTGTTTACGTAACTAGAAGGAGTATACGTAATACTCTCCAGTCATCAAAATCCGATAAATTTTCTAAGATTGTAAGTTCGAAATTATTTTGTTTGAAGGCCTTTTGAAAATTTAAATCGAACGATCAGTAAGACTTCCTCCTGATTCATTCCGAAATGGACATAGTCTCAAGGAAAGTGTGACCAGTCAAAACGAATATGAATCCACAACCACACACGAAAAAAAACCAGGCGTCTTTGATTCTACTTAGTCGTCTTCTCTCTTTCGAATTCAGAGACTTTTAATATCGTATGTTGGTTACTCCCTTTGTTCCTATATATAAGTTTTTTTTAGATTCACATTATCTACATATATCTAAAAACATTTAGTGTATAAGTTTATTCATTTTAGTCCACTTAGCCTCCTTCAGCAGCAACACCGCCCTCCAGTGGGAGCACTCCGCCGTCCGACGGGAGCAACGCCCTTCTCGAGCTCACGGGCGCCTGCCGCTTGCAACATCTTCGGCCTCCGGCCTTGCAGCTCCCCTGCGAGCACCACTGCCTGTCGGAGGAGAAAGCATGAGCGGAAAAGTGAGAAGGAGCAGCGCGCGGGCGCACGCGACACTGGTGGAGATAGAGGAAGGAGAGGGAGGTCGTGTGGCAGTGGTGGCGCGTGCGAGTGAGAGGAACGTAGCATCGGCTCGAAACGCCATGGTGGAGCTTGCGCAGCAGCATCACGTCGAGAGGGCGAAAAGGGAAGGGAAGGGAACAAGTGGAGGAAAGAAAAAGTAGGAAGAGATAAGGTTAGCGTGGTGGGTCCCACGTACATGGCTGTCTCGCTCGATCTGGACGGGTGTCGCGTTAGGGACGCGAGACGCGCAATCCCCTGAGGATTAGAAGCGTTTTCCAAATATTGACTGCATATGCACCCAGCAATCAACACGCTTACCTACTGATCTACCCGAGGGCATGTGACTTCACATCATTTGTAACATCCCAAATCTATAATAAGAGTGAATAAGACCCAAAATTCAGAACCAACAAAAACTTTTTGAATTATTTCACAAATGATTGTGTTTCCTTTTAAAATTGTTCTGTTTGACCTTGTGTGACTTGAATGTTTGTGATTGTTTGACTAGTAAATGTCAACCTAAGAACTCAACCTAAGTAAAAATATATTTTCAACACTGGTGACCATGTTATGACAAGAAAATATTCCATATGCCTTTCCCATTCTTATGTTGGCCAAAAGTTTATTTCAAAAATGATTTGGTTTTAGCAACAAATAAAATACCCTTTAGATTGAGACAGTAAAAGTATTTCCAAAATTACATGTTTATAAAACATGGAGAACTATTTGTGATCTCCTATCTATTCTTCAACCTTGACATTTTACAATTCCTATCCTTATAACCTCCCTTGTTTCAACTTCTTTTTTTTAAAAAGGAATATTAGTGGGAAATATATTACCCCACATATTTCCATTCTCAAACCTTTGAAAAACTATTCAGTTATGAGTTGAGCCATTTCCTAAACTTCATCTGGTCATAATTAAGTATGATCATTTCTTTTTAAGGTAGTGTTGTTGATCATGAAAAGTGTGGTATGGTTAATTTGTATGATTTGATTTGTGCTGTTGATATTGTGTGTTGTTAATGTTGTTGTAATGCTGATCTTGGTAGGGTTGTTTGCTTGTGAGGATGATTCCTCAGGTAACCCTCAAATCAAATATTAATTACAAGATGTGATCCTATTAAAAAATTTCCTCTCTATCTATTCCTCTATTCTATAAAAACAATTATATCTTCTTTATCAAGATTCTAGGAGTGAGATGAACTAATAGTCATCCCCACTTCATATCACTCCCTCCTCAAGTAAACCTACTTTTCGATTTAAAGCAAACCCCTCTTTTCATTTAAAAAAAAAAAAAAAGAAATGAATCATTAATTTTCCCTCCCAAAATTCTCTATTTCCTCAAAACAAATGTTTTCTCTATGAAAAAAAACTTATTGAAGTTATCCTATTTGTCAAAGAAGTTCCAAAAGTCAAACCTATTTTATCACTGGTTTTTAAATATCAAAGGAGTATCAAATTATTATTTTCCAAAAAAATGATTTATTTAAATCCTATGAACAAAAATGGAGCAAAACATTTTATTTTGCAAAACCAATTTTTGTGGAGCTTCCTCATTTATATGGGAGGCTACCTGAATTTTCTCAGAATTTTGTAAAATGTTTAAATGCCCCAACTAAAATCCCTAAAAGCTTCTGGTTTTAAAAGAAATAAAAAGGGACTTAGTTGTAGGAAGGAAAAAGAATCCAGGGGGCGTATTGCAAAATCCTCTTTGACTTCCTGTAGCATGTCGCCGGCACGGCACCGTGCTGCCGTGCTCGCTGCGCCGCCGTGCTCCCTCCTGCAGGTCACCGAGCCCCACGTCGCCGTGCTCCTCACGCCGCGCCTGGCTGCCCGACAAGAGGAGACTCCTCCCACACGACCCCTCTGCCTCCACCTCCTTTCCGCACGCCACCGCGCCGTGCTCCTCACGCCGGTGTTGCCGTGGTCGCCGCCCACCGTGGCCCCCTCCTCCTTGCCCCTGGGAGGAGATAAGATCACCCTCGACGCCACTCCTCTGCTCCCTCACTCGCTCACTTCTTCGCCTCACTCCCCCCCCTCTCCATTTTTCTCCACCACGGAGCCGAACCCCGGCCGAGTTGCCGTCGCGCATCGCCGGCAATGGGGAGCTCCTCGAGCAAAACCAAGACCGCCAGAAGCTCAGACGCATCGACCTCTCCATCCTCGTGCAAGGAATCGATGCGGTTCGCCCGGGATCGCCGTCGCCGTCCCGATCCTTTTCATCCCCGGCCGCCGCTTGTCGAGCAAGCTCGCGGACGCTACCGTCCACCATTTCCCGCCATTGTTGTGCCTCTGTGCTCCCCGTCTTCTGCTCTCTCTCATGCCCTCCTCCGTTTGCCCAGGGATCGCCGGAGCCGTCGCCGCCGTCATCGCCGTGCTTCCCAACCGCACCTCGCCGCCTCGGCGTGTCGAGGAAGAAGGAGAGGCCCGTACCCCTTCGCTCGCGCTCGTGGGCCGCGAGATGGGCCACTCCCTGCGCCGCACGGCCGGATCCGGGCAGATCTGGCCCGTTTCGTTTTTTTTCCAGTGGGTTTAATTCTTATATTAGTTTCCTGTTTATTTTACAGTGTAGTATTAATTCATTTGTGGTGGATCTAGGGTAGATAATTGAGTGATTCAAATTTTGTTGTGTTCCTATGAGTTTTCTTAGACATGCAGAACTGGTTGCTTGCCAAAGTACATTTTTACTTGTTGTGTAGATTAAATCTTGTAGAAAGTATATTTTCCACTAAATATTCAATAACTAGAGTTTTATAACTCCAAATATTGCAAACTAAAATTCCCTGGAATGCTTGAAGTGATACCTTTCTAGATCTGTTGGTCTTGTATGCAAAGGAATCCTAAAACAAAAGTTCTATTCATTCTTGTAAACACACCAGTAGCACTTTAGTGATTTTTGTAGATTTTTGTGAAATGAATTTTGGAGTAAATCCAATTGGATTGTCTTCTGTATGATTAGGAGTACCTAATCCTAGCTTGGTGTGATTTTTAGAGCTATATATTATTTTTGGTGTGCATAACTAGTTTTAATGCTTTTCTGTTAATTCTTGATTATAGTTTTATTTAATTTTGTAGAATATAGTAGTGTCTTATTTGTGATTTTCTAGCATGCATAGGTGTTGTACTCTCTGATATGTGTGTGGTATCTCATACCCTTGGCATGTTAGAAAATTTGGTGTTGCATATGTTTATTTAAGAGTAATACTACTAGTGTAGTTAATTCCTAGAATATTCCTAGTGTTTAGAAATTGTTTGTGGATGAAATTCCTTGAGTGGTTTGATTTTTGAAAATATTGCTTAAACATCAGTAGCATTTCATACCTACTGATATTGTAGCATGTCACCTCTGGTTACTTATTATTTTGTTCTTAGAAAAACTTGATTAGTTAGGTTTGTGGGTAGGATTACTTAGAACTTCCTAGCATGAGTAGCTCTTGTGTCTAGTTTATGTTTTAGTAATTTTTACAGATAGCCAGAGGATAATTAACCTCTTAATGCCTTGTTATGATAGTGGATCACCCACTGATTCCATTGCATGTTGATTGAAGAATAAGTTTCTCAATCATAAGCATAGTTCCGATAGCCTTTTATCTACTGGGTGTGAGTGGTGGTTTTCTCTGTTGAAAATTGAGTGGTTGTGTTGTAGTGAAGTACTTCCTGTTTAGATAAAATGCTTGCTGTTCACCCTTGCTTGAGATAGCTTTGTGATCTAGGCACCGAGCATGCACTAGTCTAAGGCCCTTATAAGCTTAGATCCTAGTTTGTTGCTTGAATAATTGGTTTGATGCTTGTGGTTGTTATCTGTCTGTGCACCACTTGTGATTCTGTTTGGTGTATTGATTGTTGTTTATTTCCCTGTTTGCGACGCTAGATAATAACGCTACCGGAGTGGTTTTCGGAGAGATTTGATCGAGGAAGGATTGGATTTTTATTATATTGATCAACGAAGAGAAGTCCAGGGACATTTTGCTGAAACCAGGCAAGCTACTTCACTGAGCTTGCACCTATATACCTCTATTTTGATTCATCTGTTTTACTTATTAAGAGCATAAGTGTTTTATGTGGCGTTGCCACTAAAACTATGATTTGAAAAACCCTTTTCCAAAACGCAAGTATATTATTGAGACACCCGATATAGAGGTGTCAATGGTATACATGATTTCTAAATGAATTTGTTTTACTCAAAAGCCTTCTATGAAAAACCTTTTGGTGGGATTACAAACCACCCAAGTTTTGATTAAAAGTATTTTTGCTATGAAAATTGGAAATGATTGTGAAAACCTTTTCAAAAGTTTATGAAAAACTATTTTGCCACTCTATGTAGGAATATCGGCTTGTTTAAATAAAACTATAGGATGGGAAAAACTTTGTTTATTCAAAACTCCTTTTGGAAACCCTTGGATGATTTATGGCATGCCGATATATCGGTGGTGAAACGGAAAGTTGTTGTTTCTGAAAAATGCACATTGTGTCCTGGTACTTACTGAACAACCAATAACCTGTGCGACCACATTTACCCCCATATGGAAAAAGGGCGTAGCCATATAATTTGCTCGTGTTAGTACTGGATGCCTCAATAACGAGGATGACCTCGTTCCATGAGGGGATGGTCTGAGGACCTACCCCCTGACCTGGGTCCTCTTCATTGTAGTCTACCGGAAGCCGGTATGAGCGTGTCGGAGGAAGAGGATTGAAGGGCTCCCTTGGGTCCGCCGGGCAGAACTACGAGTCCCCACACTTAGTTTCTGAGGATTTGAGTGTCGGTGGAAAGTGTCGTAGCGGCAGGGTCCTATACTAGCATGAGCAAAGGACAGGCTATGGCCGGGAACTCAACTTCGCATACCTCTGGTATGGCGGGACGTGGCTGACACGATGAGTGACCGGATGGGTGTGGGAAAAGCGTACTACCTCTGCAGAGGGTAAAACTATTCGAATAGCCGAGTCCTCGGATATGGACAGTTGGAACGAATTGCTGGGTCTTATGTGCAAGTTTTGATAAAAGTGTTGAGTTTTGAACGGAAGTTGAAGTGGAATGGGTATTTCGTACCTGTACCAATGAGTTGGTTCGAGGTAGCGACGGGCTTGGAATCAGGGCAAGAAGTTGTTTTTCGAGGAAAAAGTTTTAAAAGAGTTTCTTACCCTTTTCAAAAGAAGGTGTATTTTTCGGGAAAAAGATTTAAAAAGATTTCTTACCTTTTTAAACAAAGATATTAAGAAAACTACTTTCCAAAAGGTTTTGTTTTTAACAGGATTAAAAATCTACTCTTCTCCTTTTGAAAGATTTGGGGAAGGTTTCCCTAAAAATAAAAGTCTTGAAAAAAAAAAAAAAATTAGTGCATGTTCCTGTTGGGGTAGTTTGCGAGTACAATCAAATGTACTCATATTGGTTTCGTCCCTGGCTATTGTCTTAGCCAGATTCCAGAGAAGAGCAGTTCGACGAGGAGGAGTTCACTGACGTCTTTGCGAACTAGGGCGCTTCCCAGTCAGCTGCCTGTAGGGTAAAGGCGAATGACTTGGGCTCCACGTTGATTTGGTGATTCCGCTGCAAGTACCTTATTGAAGCTGATCACTTCAAGCACGTAAGTATAATTATTCGGTATTTGTGGGTGTTCTGTGATACCAACTCAAGTTATGTGCAACAGCACACTGATCATGGGACTGTTGCAGGAAACATAACGAGTATCTCGGATAATTAATCCGGGGTCCTCACAGACTTGGTATCAGAGCCATCCTGACTGTAACAGACCTTAGTTAGCATGGACGTTAGTTAGGAAGAGAATATTTTGTTAAAAATATGTTAACACCAAAAATATATCCTTATTTAGGGAAGTCCAAAAATGACTCCCGCTCTTCTCGCCTTCTCAATTAATTTCTGAGACTTACCTTTCTATTTTAAAATTTACCAAGGATTTCTCTACTCCCTCTTACCTGTTCAAAATACTTGACGATGTCCAATGGAGACCTAATTAGCTAGCACCTACAAGAAGAAGCTTCCATCGCAAATACTCAACATTCAACATCAAGGTGGTTGATATGCAAATGCCAAGATCGTCGACACCAACAAAGCAAGAGACCTCCGAAGACCTCAGCTCAGCCTCAGCAATTCTACTCAAGTTGCTACTTCGACAATCTCAGTTTTTCCAGCTGAAGACTAAGGCGACGAAATGAGGATTTCAGCACCCCTGTTTAACCAAGACCCATAGGAAAAACATATGATAGGAACCTTGGTTGTTTCACCCCTATTACCACGCGTACTAGACATCCGTTGGTACTAGACGTACCTTGTGTGCACCTTGCTTGTGTGTACTCTGCTTGTGTGTTGTTTGTGAGGTGGAAAAACGTAGTTTTACAAAAAGGAAAAGTTTAGTTTCCTTTTTGCCACCTAAGTGCACCTTGTTACGGATGTAAACCCGCCAAGGAAAAGCTTTCTAAAATATTCTTCCCTCTTATCTAAATCATCTCCCAAACAGAACTGACAGTTCCTCAAGATACCAAAAGACCCCCGATCTTTAACCAAATAGCCTGAGGTTTTGTATCCTTTCAAAAGTCCGACCTAGAAAACCCTCCAGAAAATTTTGACCTAGTAAGAGGAACAAGATACCGAATACTCTCTACTTCAACCTTGAGGCCCAAGACTCTACGACCTTCTGCAAGACGGATAGCGGCCTTCATACGTCGTTTTGAGCAACCACATCAAGCTATCGAGAAGGATGAAGATTCAAGACCCGACGTTCGATGACACTAGTTGGATTCTGTCAGACTAACAAAAGATTATGAAAGCTAACATAACTAACATAATTTATCTAACTTTAAATCTCTCATCTAACCAAGTTTTGCAAAGCTACTAACTGCTTTTTCTAGACAAAGGAAATAGGTGCCATAGGACGACTCAAAACTATTTGGTAGAAAGGAGAACTTTAGGGGATATACAAGTGTTGAACTATGAGATTATTAGTTAAAAGGGTCCCTTAAGAATCTAGTTGAGGAGATCAGAACTTGTTGGATGATATTGGTAATATCAAAAAAAAAAAAAAAAATTGGGGTTTAGAATAGAAGTGAAAACTTGGAGTGGATCGATAAATTAATTGGATTTGGACAAATGATATATCTGAATTATGCTTTGGGGCTAACCAGTTGTGGTCCCCAACCATTGGTGGTTATCTGGAGCTAGAAGATGTGACCCTTGATTTAAGGTTTAGAAATAAAGGTGAAAGTTCTTGGATTTTTAGGAAGCACTTGCTGATAAAAGGATAATTGGATTGGTTAGAAGCAAGTAGATTAAGAAAAATACTCCGGTGTGGAAATGTCTAGGGTGATTCTTGGCGCAAATGACCCTTGCAATAAACTATTATGGAATTATGGGAAGTGATCAAGGATGAGTTAGCAAATGAGCAGATCGTTGTATGCAAGAAATAATTAGCGGAGGATAAATGAATGCTTATCGGATTCTAGGAGTCAATATGACTTGGTCTAGTAGCCAGACATTCTAGGTGACAGTAGTTTTCAGAGCTTGTCACGCTCTGTTTGGATTATTCTTAGAAAAAAAAATCAGTTATCTTTGATTACGAGATCAAGGCCCCAAAAGTGTTGAGATAAAATCTGAATTTGGTTAGAAAGTGGGTCAATTCTTGATGATATGATCACATGATTGTCGGATGCTTTATTTAGTTTTGATGATATGGTCGTAGGAAAATGACAACCGACGGAGTCAGACAATTCGAGATATGCCTATCTGGAGAGAAAAAAATCAATCAGGAAATGATAGGTGGAGCACAATGATTTAGTGATAAAAAGGCAATGGGAAGAATATGCCTAAAAAGATTTGATGGGTACCCGATAGATTGAACTATACCATGATAAAGAGTTTATGCCCAAGGAAGATGAGGGTGGATTAATAATTTTAGCTTGAGCAAGGACCATGTTTTAAATTAACTGATTGATAGTAGTGGCCTTACCAGAAATATTGGAATGATATTTTGAAAAAAAAATCGAGAATTAGAGACCTAGGTAAAGTTGATCGTTCAGGATCATAGGTATAATAAGTTTGATGTCTAAGGTATGGCACCCAACTCCCTTGAAAACTAACATAAGCCCCTCAACCATAAAGTTTTCCCGAAGACCCTAACTATTTTGGAGCACTCTAGCTTACTTATGAAGACACCTGCAAAGCTGTGTGAAGACCCGGAACCAAAGAAGCAATCTACCAGACGATCTTTGAGTATTTGGAAACTCTTATGTCAGAATCTACTATTCTTAACCTCTCTAGAAATAGTGCGATCCTCCAATGTTCGGGTTATATAGAAGTAATTGGTAACAAGCCTCATGAACTTGTTAGCAACCCACTTTCGTATGCTCAAACAATGGAGTGTCATACACAAACAATCGGAACATCAGATAATTCAGTACATCTCAGCCTCTGGAATATGAAAAGTGATTTGGTGACAAGACTAGCTACCTTGTTACCAAATTCTTCTTGTGTGACTAAGGCAATTTGATGTCGAAGAAGACACCCACTTTCTTATACCACCAACCAATAGGAGGCCTCGCAACATCGAGTTGTTAAGATCTCACTTAGCGACCTTATTGAAAGAAGAACGACCTCGGAAGAATCTTCAGCCCAAAACCCGTGCCCTCGTACTCCCCTGTACCCCCGGGCAAATCTCGAGGACGAGATTTATTTTAAGGGGGGAAGGATCTGTAACATCCCAAATCTATAATAAGAGTGAATAAGACCCAAAATTCAGAACCAACAAAAACTTTTTGAATTATTTCACAAATGATTGTGTTTCCTTTTAAAATTGTTCTGTTTGACCTTGTGTGACTTGAATGTTTGTGATTGTTTGACTAGTAAATGTCAACCTAAGAACTCAACCTAAGTAAAAATATATTTTCAACACTGGTGACCATGTTATGACAAGAAAATATTCCATATGCCTTTCCCATTCTTATGTTGGCCAAAAGTTTATTTCAAAAATGATTTGGTTTTAGCAACAAATAAAATACCCTTTAGATTGAGACAGTAAAAGTATTTCCAAAATTACATGTTTATAAAACATGGAGAACTATTTGTGATCTCCTATCTATTCTTCAACCTTGACATTTTACAATTCCTATCCTTATAACCTCCCTTGTTTCAACTTCTTTTTTTTAAAAAGGAATATTAGTGGGAAATATATTACCCCACATATTTCCATTCTCAAACCTTTGAAAAACTATTCAGTTATGAGTTGAGCCATTTCCTAAACTTCATCTGGTCATAATTAAGTATGATCATTTCTTTTTAAGGTAGTGTTGTTGATCATGAAAAGTGTGGTATGGTTAATTTGTATGATTTGATTTGTGCTGTTGATATTGTGTGTTGTTAATGTTGTTGTAATGCTGATCTTGGTAGGGTTGTTTGCTTGTGAGGATGATTCCTCAGGTAACCCTCAAATCAAATATTAATTACAAGATGTGATCCTATTAAAAAATTTCCTCTCTATCTATTCCTCTATTCTATAAAAACAATTATATCTTCTTTATCAAGATTCTAGGAGTGAGATGAACTAATAGTCATCCCCACTTCATATCACTCCCTCCTCAAGTAAACCTACTTTTCGATTTAAAGCAAACCCCTCTTTTCATTTTAAAAAAAAAAAAGGAAATGAATCATAATTTTCCCTCCCAAAATTCTCTATTTCCTCAAAACAAATGTTTTCTCTATGAAAAAAAACTTATTGAAGTTATCCTATTTGTCAAAGAAGTTCCAAAAGTCAAAACTATTTTATCACTGGTTTTTAAATATCAAAGGAGTATCAAATTATTATTTTCCAAAAAAATGATTTATTTAAATCCTATGAACAAAAATGGAGCAAAACATTTTATTTTGCAAAACCAATTTTTGTGGAGCTTCCTCATTTATATGGGAGGCTACCTGAATTTTCTCAGAATTTTGTAAAATGTTTAAATGCCCCAACTAAAATCCCTAAAAGCTTCTGGTTTTAAAAGAAATAAAAAGGGACTTAGTTGTAGGAAGGAAAAAGAATCCAGGGGGCGTATTGCAAAATCCTCTTTGACTTCCTGTAGCATGTCGCCGGCACGGCACCGTGCTGCCGTGCTCGCTGCGCCGCCGTGCTCCCTCCTGCAGGTCACCGAGCCCCACGTCGCCGTGCTCCTCACGCCGCGCCTGGCTGCCCGACAAGAGGAGACTCCTCCCACACGACCCCTCTGCCTCCACCTCCTTTCCGCACGCCACCGCGCCGTGCTCCTCACGCCGGTGTTGCCGTGGTCGCCGCCCACCGTGGCCCCCTCCTCCTTGCCCCTGGGAGGAGATAAGATCACCCTCGACGCCACTCCTCTGCTCCCTCACTCGCTCACTTCTTCGCCTCACTCCCCCCCCTCTCCATTTTTCTCCACCACGGAGCCGAACCCCGGCCGAGTTGCCGTCGCGCATCGCCGGCAATGGGGAGCTCCTCGAGCAAAACCAAGACCGCCAGAAGCTCAGACGCATCGACCTCTCCATCCTCGTGCAAGGAATCGATGCGGTTCGCCCGGGATCGCCGTCGCCGTCCCGATCCTTTTCATCCCCGGCCGCCGCTTGTCGAGCAAGCTCGCGGACGCTACCGTCCACCATTTCCCGCCATTGTTGTGCCTCTGTGCTCCCCGTCTTCTGCTCTCTCTCATGCCCTCCTCCGTTTGCCCAGGGATCGCCGGAGCCGTCGCCGCCGTCATCGCCGTGCTTCCCAACCGCACCTCGCCGCCTCGGCGTGTCGAGGAAGAAGGAGAGGCCCGTACCCCTTCGCTCGCGCTCGTGGGCCGCGAGATGGGCCACTCCCTGCGCCGCACGGCCGGATCCGGGCAGATCTGGCCCGTTTCGTTTTTTTTTCCAGTGGGTTTAATTCTTATATTAGTTTCCTGTTTATTTTACAGTGTAGTATTAATTCATTTGTGGTGGATCTAGGGTAGATAATTGAGTGATTCAAATTTTGTTGTGTTCCTATGAGTTTTCTTAGACATGCAGAACTGGTTGCTTGCCAAAGTACATTTTTACTTGTTGTGTAGATTAAATCTTGTAGAAAGTATATTTTCCACTAAATATTCAATAACTAGAGTTTTATAACTCCAAATATTGCAAACTAAAATTCCCTGGAATGCTTGAAGTGATACCTTTCTAGATCTGTTGGTCTTGTATGCAAAGGAATCCTAAAACAAAAGTTCTATTCATTCTTGTAAACACACCAGTAGCACTTTAGTGATTTTTGTAGATTTTTGTGAAATGAATTTTGGAGTAAATCCAATTGGATTGTCTTCTGTATGATTAGGAGTACCTAATCCTAGCTTGGTGTGATTTTTAGAGCTATATATTATTTTTGGTGTGCATAACTAGTTTTAATGCTTTTCTGTTAATTCTTGATTATAGTTTTATTTAATTTTGTAGAATATAGTAGTGTCTTATTTGTGATTTTCTAGCATGCATAGGTGTTGTACTCTCTGATATGTGTGTGGTATCTCATACCCTTGGCATGTTAGAAAATTTGGTGTTGCATATGTTTATTTAAGAGTAATACTACTAGTGTAGTTAATTCCTAGAATATTCCTAGTGTTTAGAAATTGTTTGTGGATGAAATTCCTTGAGTGGTTTGATTTTTGAAAATATTGCTTAAACATCAGTAGCATTTCATACCTACTGATATTGTAGCATGTCACCTCTGGTTACTTATTATTTTGTTCTTAGAAAAACTTGATTAGTTAGGTTTGTGGGTAGGATTACTTAGAACTTCCTAGCATGAGTAGCTCTTGTGTCTAGTTTATGTTTTAGTAATTTTTACAGATAGCCAGAGGATAATTAACCTCTTAATGCCTTGTTATGATAGTGGATCACCCACTGATTCCATTGCATGTTGATTGAAGAATAAGTTTCTCAATCATAAGCATAGTTCCGATAGCCTTTTATCTACTGGGTGTGAGTGGTGGTTTTCTCTGTTGAAAATTGAGTGGTTGTGTTGTAGTGAAGTACTTCCTGTTTAGATAAAATGCTTGCTGTTCACCCTTGCTTGAGATAGCTTTGTGATCTAGGCACCGAGCATGCACTAGTCTAAGGCCCTTATAAGCTTAGATCCTAGTTTGTTGCTTGAATAATTGGTTTGATGCTTGTGGTTGTTATCTGTCTGTGCACCACTTGTGATTCTGTTTGGTGTATTGATTGTTGTTTATTTCCCTGTTTGCGACGCTAGATAATAACGCTACCGGAGTGGTTTTCGGAGAGATTTGATCGAGGAAGGATTGGATTTTTATTATATTGATCAACGAAGAGAAGTCCAGGGACATTTTGCTGAAACCAGGCAAGCTACTTCACTGAGCTTGCACCTATATACCTCTATTTTGATTCATCTGTTTTACTTATTAAGAGCATAAGTGTTTTATGTGGCGTTGCCACTAAAACTATGATTTGAAAAACCCTTTTCCAAAACGCAAGTATATTATTGAGACACCCGATATAGAGGTGTCAATGGTATACCATGATTTCTAAATGAATTTGTTTTACTCAAAAGCCTTCTATGAAAAACCTTTTGGTGGGATTACAAACCACCCAAGTTTTGATTAAAAGTATTTTTGCTATGAAAATTGGAAATGATTGTGAAAACCTTTTCAAAAGTTTATGAAAAACTATTTTGCCACTCTATGTAGGAATATCGGCTTGTTTAAATAAAACTATAGGATGGGAAAAACTTTGTTTATTCAAAACTCCTTTTGGAAACCCTTGGATGATTTATGGCATGCCGATATATCGGTGGTGAAACGGAAAGTTGTTGTTTCTGAAAAATGCACATTGTGTCCTGGTACTTACTGAACAACCAATAACCTGTGCGACCACATTTACCCCCATATGGAAAAAGGGCGTAGCCGTATAATTTGCTCGTGTTAGTACTGGATGCCTCAATAACGAGGATGACCTCGTTCCATGAGGGGATGGTCTGAGGACCTACCCCCTGACCTGGGTCCTCTTCATTGTAGTCTACCGGAAGCCGGTATGAGCGTGTCGGAGGAAGAGGATTGAAGGGCTCCCTTGGGTCCGCCGGGCAGAACTACGAGTCCCCACACTTAGTTTCTGAGGATTTGAGTGTCGGTGGAAAGTGTCGTAGCGGCAGGGTCCTATACTAGCATGAGCAAAGGACAGGCTATGGCCGGGAACTCAACTTCGCATACCTCTGGTATGGCGGGACGTGGCTGACACGATGAGTGACCGGATGGGTGTGGGAAAAGCGTACTACCTCTGCAGAGGGTAAAACTATTCGAATAGCCGAGTCCTCGGATATGGACAGTTGGAACGAATTGCTGGGTCTTATGTGCAAGTTTTGATAAAAGTGTTGAGTTTTGAACGGAAGTTGAAGTGGAATGGGTATTTCGTACCTGTACCAATGAGTTGGTTCGAGGTAGCGACGGGCTTGGAATCAGGACAAGAAGTTGTTTTTCGAGGAAAAAGGTTTTAAAAGAGGTTTCTTACCCTTTTCAAAAGAAGGTGTATTTTTCGGGAAAAAGATTTAAAAAGATTTCTTACCCTTTTTAAACAAAGATATTAAGAAAACTACTTTCCAAAAGGTTTTGTTTTTAACAGGATTAAAAATCTACTCTTCTCCTTTTGAAAGATTTGGGGAAGGTTTCCCCTAAAAATAAAAGTCTTGAAAAAAAAAAAAAAAAAAAAAAAAAGAAATTAGTGCATGTTCCTGTTGGGGTAGTTTGCGAGTACAATCAAATGTACTCATATTGGTTTCGTCCCTGGCTATTGTCTTAGCCAGATTCCAGAGAAGAGCAGTTCGACGAGGAGGAGTTCACTGATGTCTTTGCGAACTAGGGCGCTTCCCAGTCAGCTGCCTGTAGGGTAAAGGCGAATGACTTGGGCTCCACGTTGATTTGGTGATTCCGCTGCAAGTACCTTATTGAAGCTGATCACTTCAAGCACGTAAGTATAATTATTCGGTATTTGTGGGTGTTCTGTGATACCAACTCAAGTTATGTGCAACAGCACACTGATCATGGGACTGTTGCAGGAAACATAACGAGTATCTCGGATAATTAATCCGGGGTCCTCACATCATTGCCTAGTACTAGAGTCTTCTATAAAAGGAGCAGGGCTTTCTCAAGGAAAAATAACTTATTTGTTGTTTTTCTCCGGTTCCATCCCATTGGGTGTACTTTCTGTTGTTTTTATGCATACTGTACTAGGTATTATAGTTTATATATCGATGGGCATGGAAGACACCAGAAATTGAGGATGGATTACCAGAATTACAGCATGCACGGCTGAGGTTCCTCGGTCGATGTGCCTCTCTGTTGGACTCTGTTGTCTCACCTATTCTTTCTACTGGGAGATATGAATGTGCAGCGGGAATCGCCTCCATAGAGAGGGCAGATCCTTGGCTATCCATGACAATCATGTGCAGGTTGAATGTCATTGTTTGTCTAGAAAAATATATTTAAAAAATTGAGTACTCAAGTTGCTCACAGTGAGGAGTAACATAGAGTAGTAACATGCTGATGTTATATCGTATGTTACTATCTTCACAGTGGGGAGTAACAAATATGTGATATCATGCAAGACTTCAATTATTAGACTATAGACTCATTTTGCTTTGGTATGCATGATGTTACAGCAACTAGCTAAGTTATCACAAGCACCTCTCTACTCATTAATTACCTGCCACGTAAGCAAACTTGTTTTAAAATATGTGATGTTACTGGCTAAGTTACTCTCACTGTGGCTAGCCTCATGTATATCCACCCTCTTCGACACGGTTTTGTACGGTATTTTCTATACAGGGGTATTCGTGAGCAGAGTTGGGTATGGCTATGTGGTTACCGATGGCTACCCATATGACTGCTGGGACCAAGTAGCAGTGTCCTAGACGATCGCCAACCCGAACACCCTAGTCCTAAAAGTATTGTCCAACTTACTGATGTTTTGGCTTTTATATTATGTTGTTGCTATAAATTGTTGCAATGTCGATGCTTGTTGTACTAAGGCGATGTATGAAGCCGAGGGGAGAAGACGAACCGCTTCGGAACCTGATCCTGTGAGCCACTTGAAGAGGTTGACCCCATTTACGGCGCACGCTCGACGGCGGTGGTGGTGGCCGTGGAGAAACGTCGATGCCAATCGGTTCCACAAGCCGAATAGGGCGGAAAGGAAGAGGAGGAGGCGGACCAGGAGCAGGGACATGACGCTGCAGGAAAAGAAGGGTGGCGAGAGGGCTCGCGGGTGAGACGGAGAGCTCGGAGCAGCGCCATGGGAGGGAATGTTCTAGAAGGCCGTTGGGCTGGCCTGGCCGTGGGGAGAAGACGAGTTGCGCCTGTGCTGAGAGCCAACGGGTGAAGAAGAGTTGAAGGCGCCTCAGCTGAATACGTAAAATAGTAACTCTCGCTGATTTTTGTAAGATTGTACAGTTTGTAACTATTTTGTATGAAGGCCTTTGAAAACTTTAATTAATCGATCAGTAAGATTACCGCATGATTTATTGTGCAATGGCCATACTCTTGATGGAAGTACAACCTGTCTAGAACATGATTTTTTTGCCATGATTATATAAATGAATATTTAAATACAGGACTTCAAAATTTATCAAAATAAATATGAATCAACGACCACATATGAACAAAACTAGGTGTCTTTAGTTCTACTTAGCTGTCTTCTCTCTTTCATGACGGGGCATTAGCTGTTGGGCTCCATCTTTCACGAACTTTGCAATCGCATTCACATTTTGACTAGGTGTAACATAGTACCAACACAAGGATCATTGACGTTCTTTATTATATTAGAGGGGCTATGGAAATTCATTGTCTTAAATAATGAATAAATCTCTCGTTGTCTCTAACCTACCGGAGGATCAAATTCATAACTAACAGATTCTTACGTATTGGTCAACCGGATGGCATGTGACTTCAGCTCACCGCCTACCACTAGAGTCTTTTATAAAAGGAGCAAGGCTTCCTCAAGGAAGAGATGAATATTCTCATTTTAACCCGATTTAATCCCATTGTGTGTAATTTTTTGTGTCTCTGCATATTGGGTATTTAAATTTTATATCGATGGGCATAGAAGGCATCACAAATTAATGATCTATTACTAGAACTACAACATGCACATCTAGGCTCGGTGTGTCGATGTGCATCTCTCTCTTACTTTGTCGTCTCAGCTATTTTTCCGTGTGATGATGATAAAGTCTAGCAGCATTCTACTTCTTGGGTAGGTAACACAAACGTTGGCTATCTCTAGCAACAATGTAAGGGTTGAATGTGATTGTTTGTCTAGGGATGGCGATAGTATTGAAGGGTTCGGATATCCATAGAAAATCCGTTGAAGTTGGAGGGTATTTTTTTATGCCCATGGATGTTCACGAGCTGGTACATATTAAGTCATGACTTGTGCATGATTAGGGTTTAGTCAAGAGTTGTACATATTAGGAGGCATTGGTTGTGATCCAAGCGGCAGTGCCCTAGACAATCGCCAACTCTACCACCCCGAGCCCCCCTCCCCACATTATGAGACAGTTAAGTATTGCGAATTTTATTGATGTTTTGTGCTTTAGTTTATGTTGTTTTTACCAAATTTGTTGCAATGTTGATGCTAAGTGTTCTAAGGCAATGTATCAAGCTTAAGGCAGAACTATTGGTACAAATTTTCCCAAAGATTGTCCTTCGACGAGAGGAATCCAACTCAGTCGGTCAACAAAGATTTCGTTTGAATTACCGATTTCATTACTTAGTATTGTTGTTAAGACCAAACTAATGAGGATTAAACATATATTTATCTTTACTATATTAACAACTCACCAAACTATTTATTACCATATTCATCCACCATAGTGTCGTCGCCGAGGACCTCAGCACGGCAGCGCGGCCTATACCGTGACCTATCATCGGCACGGACATGTACGCCATCAAGTACAACTACACCACAACTAAATTCATCAACGTGTCATCAGCAGCTCTACGCATTGCCTTGATGTCCTCGTGCAATCATCGTGTTCAACGTCTGCCTAGATGACGTGTTTGTGTTTCATGTGCGTATGCGCCATGCTGCTCTATGTATCGTCAGGCTACTGGGTGTCGATGTATACAAGATCGGGAATTTGATATCGTACCTGATGGTCCAAAGACGCGAACACGGACATCTTATCCGTGTGAGGTAATCCCTCCGCTACGGTTTATAAGTGTTGCGCGTGTATCTAGGTCATCAATTTGACCTATATACTAAAATAAATCATATCATTAAAAATATAACATCTGAAGTTTTTTATGATATAGTTTTTCGGAAAAGCGTTTGTGCTCCCGAGCACCAGTGCTTTCGAAAAATAAAAAAAAATATAAGTTTTAAAAAAAATCTGGAAAAAATCGGGATGTAGTTAATGATGTATTCTACAAATGTGCAAAAGATCAATTTCAAATACATTATATTCGGAGCTACACAAAAATGACAAATAAGATCAACAATTTTGTTATTTTTGTGTAGCCCAAAATCCAAAGTATTTGAAGTTTATTTTCGGCAAGTTCGTAGAATACATCAATGGCTACATTCGAGATTTTTTTCAGAATTTTTGAAACACGTAAATGTTTTTTTCGATTTTTTTTAAAACGCCAGGATCACTGGTCCCCGGGAGCACAAAATCTCTGCTCATAGTTTTTGTCATATAATTCATAATAAGTTGGTCACGTTGACGAACTAGAGGTACATGTACAGGACTAACAAATCGGACCGGAGCCCGGAGGAAGTAGAAGTCCAACCCTCATAAGTACGTGCCTACGAAAACACATGGAACTGTGGTGGAACAAAGGCAAAATCGACAGAGGCTCTTCGAATTGTAGCACCGGTTAGGCGACGACCGGCATTGGCGAACAAGTTAGGTATGATCATAAGCAAAATATTTGTGTTTCTGATTGTTGAATTGAGCATTCAGATATGGATCTTATCGATGAAACATGCAAGTATATAGAATTTCCGACGTACTTTCTCCATATCCTTTACAAAACGTTTTGACAAGCTTAGTTGACTTGCCAAAACATCTTATAAAAAGTGATGGAGGGAGTACATTCTGAAGTTATTTCTTTTGGACTCGGAGGAGCCCGGCTGCGGCGTTTGGGGTTTTCGCTCTGGCCGGGTTCCTGCCATCGTCCACAGCACCCGGATGTTCATATGCGTTCTCCGCAACTGCTACTGGCAGCCACCTTGTGGCGCTCCGTCAACGATAAACAACAAAAATCAGGTATACGTCAAACTTAATATGTCTGGTATATTTGCATCCGTTGCAATTTCTAGGAGCTGCTCGAATTCCCGCTGCGCAGCCTCCGTAATGGCCGAAAAGTTTGGTTTAGGTGCAAACTAAATCGGAACTACAATTTGGGATGGACACAGATTTCCAATCTTATCGATTCAACCACAGCTTAATGACACGCTGATTTTAGGAATTGACATCCAGGCAATGCTTAATGGCATGATGATTTTTCATGTTTAATATTAGCCTGATTCGATAACCATATTGGACAAAACATGCATACAAGGGATAGTACATAACAATAGTATCATATCAAAAGTATCACAGCGTGTCCGATTACACACCTCGAGGTAGTACATTTCCATGAAAAATAAAACACATTTATGTGACCTGTGGAATAGAATGTGCAAATATGTTGGGATTGTTGGTTACATTATCCCATCAGATTTTTTTTACAAACTAGGCTCTGCTCCTCAAGCAGAGGATTGCAGACTGCATTCGTAAATCAAATACCACCTCTGCAAACTCATCTTAAAGCATTTCAATTTCATTTCACTTTAACCATGATTCAAACAAGGCCTAGCTCAATGGCATTGGTCCACATAATCAGAGCAAAATGGATTCAAAGTTAAGCTTAGCAGCACAAATGAGGGGGGGGGGGGGGGGGGGGGGGGGGGAAGAATGGCAGCACATCAAAGTCCAGAAATGATAAACGGCAACAAGAATGCCGGGAAATTTGTCGCAGGTGCCTCAAAAGTGATTCCGTTCTAGGCTTCTAGCAACATCAGTAATCTCTCTTCTACTAGCATGCAACCATGCCTACATACAGATCAACTGCAAGAGTCACCAAAAAAACTACTCCAATCTTGCCAGATTGCTCGTACCAGAAATTTCTAATACCACCAAAAAATTCTTAGAACTAGAAGTAAAAACATTACCAGCAAAAAAAAAAAAAAAAAAAAAAAAAAACTAGAAGTTGCAGAGCAAAAGATTATCTGTCCTAACGATGTGGAGTAATAAGCAGTAATGAAAGGCTACTCAGTAATCTCCATTTCCCTGTCAAAAATTCACTGCAATCCTGCAGCAGGCTTAGCACTTGCTAGTAGCGAGTCAGCAGACGAGGTTGCCGAACGGTGCCCGGTGTGGAATGCTCTTGCGCCGGTGCAGCGGCATGGTGGGCGGCGGTGTCGGCGGCGTGCAGCTCTGGTTGCGCATCAGGGAGGGGAAGGAGGGGGAGTAGCAGGTGCCGCCGTCATGGCAGGAGAAGCCGGCGGCGACCTTGCAGCCAAGCGAGCAGAACCGGGCGTCGTGGAGGCCGCGGCGGCAGGTGACGCAGGCGTAGGTGCTGCCCTTGAGGCGGCCGTGCTGCTGGTGGTTGTGCCCCAGGCTGCGCTCGTTGAGGAAGACGACGCGCGCGCCGTTGATGATGTAGGTCTGCACGCCGTCCATGTCCACGAGGCCCCGGATGTCCGACATGCGGACCACGCTGCTGTAGGACGAGCGGCGGATCTGGATGACGCGGTGGCCGAGGTTGTTAAAATTTGGGCCTATTTGGGGCAGCCCAATAAGCAATTTCAGAAAAATCTCAAAGCCCATTTTTATGGCAGCACACATGGGAGTGGAGTGGGAGCTAAAGTTTAGTCCCACATTGCTAGTTGGAGGAGACAAACATCACCTTATAAGGTAGAGTGTTGTACCACTTGGTAAGCTTGTGAGAACAAGAGGCTCTCTCGTGCGCACTCCTCCTCCTCCTCCGCCGCCGCTCGCACGCACGCACGCACCGCCCGCCCGCCCGCCCTCTCGCCGAGCCGAGCTTTATTTTTGCAGTCCGGGAAAACGGTTTGGACGGACGCGTCACAGTTAGTCAGTTCGGGGTCGCTCCCGGATCGGTGGGCTACTGTAACCGACCTAAAACGTGCGCGACGTGGCGTGCGCTGAAAAGACACGAACCAATCTAGGTTTTGCCAATCTCGTGCCTTGCGCCGCCACCGTAGTTTACTCCATCCCGTGCGCCGGCGTGCACCGGCGAACGGGACAGCAGGTCTCCGGAACCGCTCGTCCTTGTGATCCTGTACGGGAGAGGGCGAATAAGGTTTTTGGGAAGCGCTCTGCGCGACTGCTTTCAAGTTCTTCATCACGGCTCGACTTCCTGGACGATCTCCGGGTCCGCGGGCGACTCGTCTCCAACGTCGTCTTCTTCGAGCTGCTGCTGTCGCCGCTCAAGCTGCTGCCGTCGCTGCTCCAACGACTACTTCATCTACAATCGTTCGGTACGTTCGTCACGTTCCAATGGCTGTGTTTGTAGATGTCTGGCTGCTGTTCATGTTAATTAATACGTCTAGTATTTTCGAGTTTAACATGTTAGTAGCTGTTGCGATCATGTTTATATTCTGGAATTAATCATGGAAATTATGCCTAATAATCCAACAATCCAAAAACCTTATATGTGTTATAGGCAATTTCCTGAGTTAAACATGGGACATCTATCTGATGCGCTGAGGCCGGACAAGTTTACCGGTGTGGACTTTAAGAGATGGCAGTACAAGACCACACTGTGGTTGCGATCTCTGAAAGTGTTCGAGGCTAGTGAGGGTTTACCTGAAGGAACTATATCTGACGAGGATCAGAACAAGTTCAAGGAAACCAATACTGCCTTTGTGGGACTCGTTCTGAGTGCTCTTAGCAACAAGCTGTTTGATGTGTACATGCACATTACAGATGCCAAAGAGCTCTGGGAGGCACTGAACGCTAAGTTCGGTGTAGCAGATGCTGGCAGTGAACTGTACATCATGGAGAGCTTCCATGACTTCAGGATGGCTAACAACCGTTCTGTAGTCGAACAGGCTCATGAGATACAGTGCATTGCTAAGGAGCTTGAGCACGCTAAGTGTGCCTTACCTGACAAGTTTGTGGCTGGATGCATTATTGCAAAGTTGCCCTCTTCATGGAGGAACTTCGCCACAACTCTCAAACACAAGAGACAGGAGATTCGGTTGAAAACCTGATAGCGTCTCTTGATGTTGAGGAGAAGGCTCGGGCTAAGGACACTGCTGAGAGAGGTGGTGAAGGTCAGTCTAGCGCCAACATGGTGCAGAAGAACTTTCACCATGGCAAGAGCAAGGCAAAGAGCAAGCCTTCCTTCAACATGCCTACCAAGACTACTTCTTTCAAGAAGAAGAAGAAGATGCTGAACAAATCTGAGCTAAAGTGCTACACTTGTGGAGAGCCCGGACACTTCTCTGTGGACTGCCCAGATCGTGCAGACAAGAAAGGGAAGAAGCATGTCAACGTCGTGACCGCTAGCAATGCTGATGGGTACGGTAATTTACCGATGTGCTTTCAGTATTTCAATCTCCATGTTGGTGGATTGATACGGGTGCTAATGTTCATGTATGTGCTGACATCTCTATGTTCACTTCTTATCAGGTCGCAGATTCAAGCGTCTTAATGGGGAATGGATCACATGCTTCTGTTCGTGGTGTTGGCACGGTAGATCTGAAGTTTACTTCGGGGAAGATCGTGCAGCTGAGGAACGTGCAGCATGTCCCTACTATGAACAAGAATCTTGTTAGCGGCTCCCTTCTATGCAGAGATGGGTTTAAATTAGTCTTGGAGTCCAATAAAGTAGTTGTGTCAAAGTTTGGACAATTTATTGGTAAAGGGTATGAGTGCGGAGGCTTGTTCCGCTTTTCATTATCGGATTTTTGTAATAAGTCAGTAAACCATATTTGTGGCAGTGTGGATTCGGATGCTAATGTTTGGCACTCTCGTTTATGTCATGTTAATTTTGGTTTAATGAGTAGACTTTCCAGTTTGAGTTTAATTCCTACTTTCACCATTGCCAAAGGTTCTAAGTGCCATAGCTGTGTGCAATCTAAGCAACCTCGAAAGCCTCACAAGGCAGCCGAGGAGAGAAACTTGGCACCTCTAGAACTCGTACATTCGGATGTGAGATGAATGGCGTGTTGACAAAAGGTGATAAGAGATATTTCATGACTTTAATCGATGATGCTACTAGGTTCTGTTATGTATATTTGTTGCACACTAAAGATGAAGCTTTAGACTACTTTAAAATCTATAAAGCTGAAGTAGAAAATCAATTAGAGAGAAAGATCAAACGTCTTAGGTCAGATCGTGGTGGCGAGTATTTCTCCAATATTTGATGAATTCTGTGAGGAACATGGTATTATTCATGAGAGGACGCCTCCCTATTCCCCAATCAAACGGGGTTGCCGAGAGGAAAAACCGCACGCTGACCGACTTGGTGAACGCCATGTTGGACACTGCTGGTTTATCTAAGGCATGGTGGGGGGAGGCTTTGTTGACTTCGTGTCATGTCCTGAATAGAGTTCCTAACAAGGATAAAGAGAAGACACCTTACGAGGAGTGGTCTGGGAGAAAACCATCACTTTCTTATTTTCGTACTTGGGGATGTTTGGCGAAAGTCAATGTTCCAATTCCTAAGAAACGAAAACTTGGACCGAAGACAGTGGATTGTGTCTTTCTAGGTTATGCTCAGCGGAGCATTTGCTATAGATTTTTAGTGGTTAAATCTGAGATACCTGATATGCATGTTGATACTATTTTGGAATCTCGTGATGCAACATTTTTTGAGAACATGTTTCCTATGAAGGATATGCATAGCATTGCTAGAATTTCTTCTGAGATATTGCTGAACCTAGTACATCTGTTGATCATTCTGAACAACCACTTGTTGAGGAAGTCCTTGAGAAGGATGACAATGAATCAGCTCCCAAGAGGAGCAAGAGACAGAGGACTGAAAAATCCTTTGGTGATGATTTCATTGTGTACCTTGTGGACAATACTCCCACGTCCATTGCAGAGGCATTTGCATCTCCTGATGCTGATGACTGGAAAGAAGCTGTCCATAATGAGATGGACTCGATTCTTTCTAATGGAACTTGGGAATTATCTGAACGACCCTACGGCTGCAAACCTGTGGGTTGTAAGTGGGTGTTCAAGAAGAAGCTAAGGCCTGATGGTACTATTGAGAAGTACAAGGCACGGCTTGTAGCCAAGGGCTACACCCAGCGCGAAGGCGAAGATTACTTTGACACCTATTCACCTGTTGCTAGACTCACCACCATTCGAGTACTACTTTCCCTGGCTGCCTCCTATGGTCTTATCGTTCATCAAATGGACGTAAAGACAGCTTTCCTTAACGGAGAGTTGGAAGAGGAAATCTATATGGATCAGCCTGATGGGTTTGTAGTAAAAGGTGAAGAGAGAAAGGTGTGCAAATTGTTAAAATCTTTGTATGGGCTGAAGCAAGCACCTAAGCAATGGCATGAGAAGTTTGACAGAACTTTAACTTCTGCAGGCTTTGCCATTAATGAGGCTGATAGGTGTGTATATTATCGCCATGGTGGGGGCGATAGTGTTATATTATGCTTGTATGTTGATGACATACTGATTTTCGGTACAAGCATGATAGTGATAAATGAGGTCAAGTCTTTCTGTCAAAGAGCTTTGATATGAAAGATCTGGGACAAGCTGATGTGATCCTGAACATTAAGTTGATTAGGGATGAGAGTGGGATTACGTTAACGCAATCACACTATGTTGAGAAGGTCTTGAGCCGCTTTGGTTATATAGACAGCAAGCCTTCTCCAACACCCTATGATCCCAGTGTGACACTCAGAAAGAACAAAAAGGAAACGAGAGATCAATTAAGATATTCTCAAGTGATCGGTTCACTCATGTACCTTGCGAGCGCGACAAGACCTGATATCTCTTTTGCTGTGAGCAAGTTGAGCAGGTTCATGTCTAACCCGGGTATTGATCATTGGCATGCACTTGAAAGGGTCATGCGCTATCTGAACGGTACAATGAGTTATGGGATTCACTATTCAGGGCACCCTGCGGTGCTTGAGGGATACTGTGATGCGAACTGGATCTCAGATGTTGATGAGCTCTACGCCACAAGTGGATATGCATTTATTCTTGGAGGTGGCGCAGTGTCATGGAGGTCTTGCAAACAGACCATTTTGACGAGGTCAACCATGGAAGCAGAACTTGCTGCTTTAGATACAGCTTCTGTTGAGGCAGAATGGCTGCGTGAGCTCTTGATGGACTTGCCGGTGGTTGAGAAACCATTACCGGCCATCCTTATGAACTGTGACAACCAAACGGTTATTACGAAAGTGAACAGTGCTAAGGATAATGCGAAGTCATCAAGACACGTCAAGAGACGCTTGAAGTCTGTCAGGAAAATGAGAAACTCCGGAGTAATAACTGTTAGTTATATTCAAACAGACAAAAACCTGGCAGATCCCTTTACGAAGGGACTATCACGTAATGTGATAGATAGTGCATCGAGGGAGATGGGGTTGAGACCCGTGAGCGTTACACCATAGTGGTAACCCAACCTATGTGATCGGAGATCCCGTGAATTAGGACCTGGGAAGAACAAGCTAGTGGTTTAACTGAGGAGAGTTATTTTGTAACCCTCTCCGTGGGAAGATGCATAACTCTCACATTCTGTAAGGCAGGTTGGCAATATGCCTTAATGTGTTTCTGTTGGCTATTCGTAGCAAAGGTGCTATCCTACAGAGCGACCTTGAAAGAACACACCTATATGAGTCCGACTGTTAAACGTCGCAGTCTATGAGATTTGGGTGATCTCTAGTAAGCTCATGAAGAGACCAGGGAGTATGACGCATATGCTCCACCCGCGGGGTAGGCTACTGGCAGCCACGTACTGGTTATGACTTTGAGTGAAGTCTATTGGCACCAAACTTGCAATTCAAGGTTCGTCCATTGTTCAAGTTGCTGGTAGATGTAGCTTGAAGCTCTAGGCGGAAGTTCAACTTAACAGTCTCTGCTGAAACACTGGTATATAAACAAGAAACGAGGTTTGGCAAAATCTCTAAATGGGAATTTGAGATCTGGTGGGGGATTGTTAAATTTGGGCCCATTTGGGCAGCCCAATAAGCAATTTCAGAAAATCTCAAAGCCCATTTTATGGCAGCACAATGGGAGTGGAGTGGGAGCTAAAGTTTAGTCCCACATTGCTAGTTGGAGGAGACAAACACCACCTTATAAGGTGGAGTGTTGTACCACTTGGTAAGCTTGTGAGAACAAGAGGCTCTCTCGTGCGCACTCCTCCTCCTCCTCCTCCGCCGCCGCTCGCACGCACCGCACCGCCCGCCCGCCCGTCTCGTCACGACGCGCCGCGGGTTGCGGGAATCTCGCCGAGCCGAGCTTTATTTTTGCAGTCCGGGAAAACGGTTTGGACGGACGCGTCACAGTTAGTCAGTTCGGGTCGCTCCCGGATCGTGGGCTACTGTAACCGACCTAAAACGTGCGCGACGTGGACTTGGCCCACGTTGTACCCGTTAGGGTTTTCCCGAGCCGCACTATATAAAGTCGTGCACTGCGTGCGCTGAAAAGACACCGAACCAATCTAGGTTTTGCCAATCTCGTGCCTTGCGCCGCTGTAATATCCCAGGATTAGAGTCCAAAATTAGAGTGGACACAGAATTGTGCATTGCATTCATGCATCAGAAAATCCGAAGAATTTTCGCGCAATTGTTTTCAAAACTCCAAGCGATGGAAGTTTCACTTGAGTTGATGTAATTGAACTAGATCATCAACTTGAGCGTTACAAACTCTGATATGATCTTGGCTTAAACCCTATTTTTGGGTAGGAGGGGTATCCGATAAAATTGCGAAACCTAGAGGGAACATAACTTGTTACTCCAAATTTTACTTGAGGAGTTGTGGATAATTTAGTTATTTCTATTATTCATCCTAGGTAGAAATGACAAATTTTGACATTACCTTTAGGAAAATTGCTTGTTGGAGGAATTTGAATTCAAATTGAACATTCAAATAATTGAATTTATAAAGTAAATTCAAATTAAAACAATTAAGCAACACAAACAATAATTAAGTAAATAAAATAGTTGTTTGAATAATTTATAACACATATTACAATGTATAGGATTATTGAAAGACAAATAAATAACTTTATTGAATAATTACACAAATTACATTGTCTTTACAAATTTATTACAACAACTGAAATACAAAAAGGAAAATTACAATAGTTTCCTAAACTAGAATGTCTTGTAATCTTTTCTTCTTCTTTTGATCTTTATTCCAATATAGTTGTTCCTGCAAAACAAAGGAAAAGCAAAACAAAAGAAAAGAAAAACAAAAGAGGGGTTAGGGATTAGTTAAACCCTCAGTCTAGCAAAGAGATGCTTTGCTATTAACATCATTGAGTATTTATAAGGGATCAAGTGTTGTATCTGTTCTTAATTACCAAGTTTAGCCTCAGAACAACATCATAGGCTGGGCAGCTTTATAAATTCCACTTGGCAGTCAAAAATAAACAACCAAAGTGAGGATAAGTTCACCAGCCGCAGCAATCAGAGAAGGCACACAAGCTAGCAGCTTACACAAGCATGCCGCTACCCTGCTGTCAACAGCACAGCAACTCAACCTGGAGGGATAAGAGCAAGGGAAACGTAGCAGCAAGGTAGCAAAGCATGACCTTTTCACTCTCCAAAGTACCAGCTCGAGTTCATCTTCCCCAACTCACAGCAAACCACAAATCCATCCACTTTTCACCACTCAATCACTGCTGAGAGCAAGATCAAGATGGGTAAGAGGAACAAGATCAAGTTGGAGCTAGGAGGGAAGGCAAGGAGCTCGGGAGAAGCAGCCTGGAGCAGGAGAAGCAGGCCAATACAGTGAACAAGAAGGAGCAGGTCCACAAAGTGATCATGGAGGAGAGCCACAAGATCTGATTGATCAAGTCTTCCACAAGATCTCAAAATAAACCACACAGCCATCACCATCACACATCAGGAGGTGAATATTCAACATCCTTGAGTAAAAGAAATTGCTAGATTTAAATAAGTGGGATGGCTGGGGTATTTCCCTCAGTTTAGCATAGAGATGCTATGCTAAGTTCATCACAGGGGATTAAAAAAAAACCAAGTATAGCATCTGTTCTTAATAAAATTGGGCCTCAGCCTGTGCATCATAGGCAGGGGATGTAAATCCACAAAATTGAGCAAAGGCATATCAGCAAATATTGCTAGGAATCACTCCTAGGATAGCACTGATCCAGCACATGATTTGTTGGGCACTAATCCATTTAAGAAGAGCACCACAACCACAAACCATATATCTAAATAGCACTATCCAAAAATTTCGAAATCCAATTTGTCCAATAGGACTAGGCCATCGTGTAAACCATTGTTAACCAAATAATAATTTCCAGCAGAGGCACACCTCTGAACACAAGGTTCAGAGTAGCACACACCAGCATCATCGTCATCACCAACAAATAATATCAGTGGCATCATAGGATGATCTAAGAACAGCACCGGAGCAGCCGAGCAGCTTAACACCTAAAATAGAAAATCTATAATTACCACTGAATAGCTAGCATCACAGAGCAGGGCTCGGAGACCAGGGGAGAGAAGAGAGACAGAGAGGAGTGGAACAGGAGATTACTCATCGCCCAGGCGCAACCATGGCGGCATGGTGAGGCAGTGCCCACGTGGCCACCATGGCGCATCCAAGGGAAGATCTTCCCCATCACCGCACCAGCACCTCAGAAGCTCACAGAAGCATCCCACGGTGGAGCAGCTAGGCCGGGAGCACGGCAACGCCGCGCTGCTACCGGAAACCTAGGCTCGGGTACAGCCCACGCGTGGCCGCGCCGGGCAGCGAGTCACAAATCGCCTCGGAGAGGATATAGTAGAAGGAGTGGCGCGTCGTTTGCATCAGGAATCGGCGGCAGAGATGGCCGGAGCGCGCCGGATTAGCACGGCAACGGCGACGGTGACCGAGACGCGGGCGCATGCATAGAAGACGCTGTGGCTTGGTGGCGGTTGGGGACTGACGGAGGATACCTTGGAGAGGAGTCTACAGCGAGCGGCAGTGGTGGATACGGCCGGCGATGGCCGGAGCAGCAGGTGCGGCGGCCTGGTCGCGTACTCGCGTGAGGAAGAGGAATCAGAACAGAAGAGAGAAAGAGAGAAGTGGAGACGTGCGTGCGTGTGTGCTGGTTCTGGTCCAGCCAGCGTGTGACCATGTGTGCGTGTGTGGAGTTGTGTTGTGTCGTGTGTGCACCTGCCCCACGATTAGGTTAGTGTGTAGGTTAGTGAGCCTAATTAGCCCAAATCAATTAGCTTGGTGCCTATTTAATTAGTCTAATCTGGGTATACGTGTGTGATTCTAGTCAAATTGTGTGTGCCTAGATTTAGGCAATTGATATTAGAAATAAAACCAATTCCCAAAATACAAAACTAAGAAAAAGTTGTACGCATGTTTCTCAAAAACATTACAAACTCCAATCTAGTGATAATCCATTTGTCTACAGTTTAAAATACTAAAAGATATTTAGTCTGAATTCTAATTACTCCGGAACTTCTAAAAATAATAATAATCAGAAAAATTAAATCTATCTATTTGTAGAAATAAATTCTTGTTTGACTAAATTTGAATCGTTCAAAAATTGAAACAACAATTTGCTTATTATTTGAATTATAAAGTTAATTTGAAATGCTAAATTTTGATACACTTCAACTCCATGTAAAATGTTCTCATGCTTCACTTCAAATTTTAAAATATGATCTCATCATAACTTGTAATATTTTTTTTTCAATAATTGATTAATAAAAATGAAATTTATATAAAAAATAAAAAAAAAATCAATAAGGATTATTTTCATAATTTTTAAAATAAAGTTGTAAGCTTATGAAATTGTTCTACTATTATTTATTAATCATATCAAATGAACAAAAATCTAACAACACTTTGAACTACTTAGTTCCTTTTAAATAAAGATTTCACATATTTCATTTATTACTTAATTCTTACCAATTATATTTTTGTTAAGTAAATAAAATTATGAAACAACTTTAAAAATTCATAAACACTAAGGTAGCAGAGCCAAATGTTCTACTTTAAAAACAAATCCTTCCTCCAGCATAAACAAAGCTATGTATAAAATTAGTAAGTACTTGAGTAAATAAAATAAGTACCATCTTAGTATAATACCAACAATTGTTTACAACATTTGTTCTTCAAAAGTTATTCTTTGTGCCATCACCAATAATAATACTACATCATTTCACATTAGCTATTTCTTCAAAAGTTATTCTGTTTGTATTCATGAATAATAAAACTACACCATTTACTTTAATTAATTCAAATCAATACATAGTCTTTACAAACCAAAAGATGATAACAATTCTAAAACAGCCACTTAGTATATTGATGTGTTTTACTCTATTCCTAGGCTTAATATAGTACTTTAATGGTTAAAGTTTTAAAGTCTCATGTCTTGTGAAGTAAACTTGATGATATAATAAATCTAAAAGTAATCACCAAACCCACACAACCCTCAACCATCGAGAGTCAGTTACGGGGTTTAGAGCGATGCATCTCATACTTATGCATAATAGCATATTGCTTCTTCAAACATTAGTCCTTACCGGACCAATGACGTTTTTTTCCAGATTTTGGAGTCTTTATTGCATCGAAGACCTGGGCTGCATAATCTTGCAGTCAAAAAGGCAAGTTCACTCTTGCTCATGTCCTACTTGATTATCTTTATCAAAGTAAATGCAAAATACTATGGTTTATCATTGCATGAAAAAGAAAAACCTATTTTCGAATGATGTGAATTGCTATATATAAATATTGTTGGCTGGCAGATGGAACCATGGTATGATGTGGTTGGTAGAGGTTCCATTTGCACGGGAAAGTATTACCTAGGACTTAAGAACCAATGCCGTCAGCGTTCTTGCGCCGTAAATGAAGCGTTAACCATGAGACTTGGAATGGGACGGGAAAGTCATCTGTGATCTTCTCCCTTTCGCATGTCAACGGACTGCCAGTTCCTTACGCTGTAGATCTTGCGGGACTACATGCACATGGGTGGGATCCCTTAATTCCCAACGGTAACTGGGGTCTATGATGGTCTGCAAGGGGACACCTAGGTATCTATCGTGAGGGGTAGAACCAGGGGTGATTCTGCTATGCATGAATTGGGTGGGCATGCGGGGTTGTTGGAGAAGCACGGCGAATGGCTTGGATCATCGACTGGGCCCCACACCAAGGAAGTGTGGACGGGAAAGATCGCCCGGTTGTGCAACAAGGCGTTGATCTCTTATGGGTAAAGTAACGCACCTCTGCAGAGTGTAAAAATGTGACATGTTACTCCACGTTCCAGGAAGGAACGGCGAACGCTGCAGGAAAGGAGGCTCCTCAAGGCCCTAGCACCTGTGAATCGATGACGGGCATAGTTTTCTGAAGATAAAATAAATCTTTTCCTAAAAATGTTTTACAAAGATATGCATGTTCATCCATGACCTTTTGGTATGGATGGTAGCTAGTGCATAAAACACCTTATTCCTGTTATATGAACTTGCTGAGTAACGCTCGTGTTGCTCACTCTTTCCTCCGTTGACCCCTTGCTTAGATTATTGGAGACATCAGAAGAAGGATAGGAATCCATAACGGTGTTGGTGAGATGTTCGACAAGGAGTCAAATCAACCTGGTGGAGTCTGAAGGAGTCAACCTCTACTTTGCCAACAAATGAGTGGCGACAACAGTGCAACGGTGGACACGTCGACAGCAATACCTATAGACAAGACAACTATAATTGGATGGAGGAGCACAACTCCAGACAAAGATATTCCAGATGGATAGATTAGGGCTGTGACAACAGCAGTAGTGGATTTAGAGTTAGAAGTAGAGCTGGTATCCAGCTTAGTGCTTCGACTTGAGTCTTTCGGGAGTTTCATTTGCACGAGACCTACTTCTGTTTGTAAAGGAGGTTCTCGAGATTTTGTATTGAATAGTGTTGTAATCCTATAGTGTTACCTTGGACCGACTATGTTTCTGTTGTACTACTCTGAAGGATGTAATATTTACGGATTGGTCCTTCCGTGAGTATTATGTCAACGACTTGTACACTACAACATGCAGTGGTGTGCTGGGTCACTACAGGTGGTATCAGAGCGAACGACCTTAGGATTAAAACCCTTTTAGGAGACTTGTAGGTTGGTAAGACTATAGGGAGATATTATATTTAACTAAACTCTATATTTCTACAACTATGATGGTTATTCACCTGAGAATAATACTGTCATATTTGTATACACATTTCCTTACCCAACTGGAGTAGATATTCTTATTTACTGTTCTATAGGTATGATGTTCATCTACCTTATTTTATTTTCAACTTGGTATGACCAGTTAAGACTGTCTTGTACCAGTTGATACACCAAATGGATTACATCCACGTCAGTGTTACTTATATGGTATCATTAATAGCCTATCCTATGAAGTAGAACCCTATCATAAGTTCGTGATGGAGGAAGTCAGAAGATGTTTGATGATAGTGGTAAATCATCGACATTCAACTATGAAAAGTATGCCAATACCCTAAGGATGTAGTTCAAAGGGGATTTACCTGAGTATAGTATAAAGTGTTAAGGAAATTAGGAGATGGCATAAACAATGACGGAAGCTACACTACTACTTCTGATGTACCATGAGTAACTACATGAAGGATCTGGATATGTTCACAAATAGATGTTCTAGCCAGACGGAAGATCCAAGCTACATGGAGTTTAGTCCCATAGGAAACAAAGCCTTACCACAACTACTCTTTGAGTACTTTGTCTTATGATTACTCCGTTGCAAATGGGTAACTGGTGTAAATACTGAGGCAAAAAGTTGTTTTAGCATAGGACTATAAGGTAATATATACCTATCTCATAGTGTATAGCATCTAAGCCTGGGTACTTGAAATGTTTTTACTCAATGTACTACTTATTTTACGGGCTTATGTTGCATGATTGATATAAAACTGCATTTGCGATTTATTGGATCTTATTGGGTTTTTGATTGACTAGGTTGGTACATGAAGTTAGAATTTGATGTACAATGGCATGATTGTCACATTGAGTTCTTTTCTTGATGTTACTGATCTAGAGGTAGTTAGGATTCGTGTGAGGAAGAGACGAGTTCCAAAGGCGGAGATGAAGACTTGCATGAAGAAGAAGGCAAAGAAGATGGAGTATTAAAGCTAAATTCGAAGGAAGGATCAATCTGAAATCATGATTAGTCAACAATAAGGATGGTATCTTAGATCAGAAAAGTTATGAAGCTGAAGAAGTTAGTTAACACCTAGGTTCATGGAAGTATCATGATGTGGAGAAAAAGTGATTGAGGCAATGGTAGTATTCAAGCTTTGAAACTTCATAGAGAAGACGAGGAGAAAAGGGATTAAAAACCTATAGCTGATTTTATAGTCATCACACTAGGATGATCCACAAGTGGTATCCTATTGGTTAAGGTAACCAAGTCATCTGTGTATGACATAAGGAGCATCAAGTTCAGCCTATCTTAGGGTAGATAAAGAAATATGTTAAGATTTTTAGCGACCGTCTTCCGAAACATGCTGGAAACGTCAACAGTAGGTTTGTCAGTAATGGAGGACTAGATATTCTCCTATTTAAAGTCGCTCAAGTAAGATAATTACCTTTAAAAGAGACAAATGACCTTCATGAGAGAAAAATTGTTGGAGAGTTCACCTCGGACATCCATAAATGTGTGGGTACACCGCAGATTTCTTCTGTGAGATCTTGTAAAGGTAGGACCAATATCCTAACCATTAGATCCAATGGTGTTATACATGGAGTGTAGAGACCATTGCAAAACCTTAAGGAGGGGAGTAGAGAACGAAGTAGAAGTGTCGAGATCAAATAAATTGGAGTAAAGATGAGAAGAAAACCAAGATAAGAGTAAATGAACTTTATTGTTATAGGTTAATTGAAGACCACACAATGATAGAATTCTTTAGGGAATCTCAAGCCAGGAGTTGAGACTCCTACTTAAATGAAAAAATGGATTAGACTCTAAATAGAGACTAACAAAACCAAGTTGTTGAGCTACTTTTGTCAACAATGAGTCATTCTTTGGTTCTAACCAAGAGCATGACAGAGAAATATGTTAGCAAAATCTTCTAGTAATTTAGACCCTGCTATTCCTTTGCATCACTAGGATGAGTGTATCATGAAGATTCGAGAGGACACAAGAAAAATAAAATTTGACTAAGTAAGTCTTTGGTAGCAAAACATCTAGGTCAATCTTATAAGGGTGGACTAGGGATAGAGACATTACTATAGTTGCTTGAAGAAAAAGTAAAAAAAAAATGTATCTTAGTGAGACTTCCTAAATCCTAAATGCTTTCCAACAAAAAGATCGGTCACCAAGTGAAGAAGTCTTGATAGGACTACTAGTAGGATCAATAAGCACTAAATAAAGTCCTGATCCAAGGAGTTTTTAAGAAACTAGGCCCAAGACTTGATTGTACAGAAGGAATCATGGAGTCAATGAAATTGATAGTTGACCATTACCAAGTTAGAGAAGAATTCAAGGAAAATTTTGGATTTGGGGATACACCAATTATCACCTTCGAAGATCAACATGGAGTTCGAGAACTACCATCTGATTCACCAGTCTCATCTATAATCCAAAACGTAAGAGAGTACGAACTTCGAGGACGAAGTTTAATTTAAGGAGGGGAGACTGTAATATCCCAGGATTAGAGTCCAAAATTAGAGTGGACACAGAATTGTGCATTGCATTCATGCATCAGAAAATCCGAAGAATTTTCGCGCAATTGTTTTCAAAACTCCAAGCGATGGAAGTTTCACTTGAGTTGATGTAATTGAACTAGATCATCAACTTGAGCGTTACAAACTCTGATATGATCTTGGCTTAAACCCTATTTTTGGGTAGGAGGGGTATCCGATAAAATTGCGAAACCTAGAGGGAACATAACTTGTTACTCCAAATTTTACTTGAGGAGTTGTGGATAATTTAGTTATTTCTATTATTCATCCTAGGTAGAAATGACAAATTTTGACATTACCTTTAGGAAAATTGCTTGTTGGAGGAATTTGAATTCAAATTGAACATTCAAATAATTGAATTTATAAAGTAAATTCAAATTAAAACAATTAAGCAACACAAACAATAATTAAGTAAATAAAATAGTTGTTTGAATAATTTATAACACATATTACAATGTATAGGATTATTGAAAGACAAATAAATAACTTTATTGAATAATTACACAAATTACATTGTCTTTACAAATTTATTACAACAACTGAAATACAAAAAGGAAAATTACAATAGTTTCCTAAACTAGAATGTCTTGTAATCTTTTCTTCTTCTTTTGATCTTTATTCCAATATAGTTGTTCCTGCAAAACAAAGGAAAAGCAAAACAAAAGAAAAGAAAAACAAAAGAGGGGTTAGGGATTAGTTAAACCCTCAGTCTAGCAAAGAGATGCTTTGCTATTAACATCATTGAGTATTTATAAGGGATCAAGTGTTGTATCTGTTCTTAATTACCAAGTTTAGCCTCAGAACAACATCATAGGCTGGGCAGCTTTATAAATTCCACTTGGCAGTCAAAAATAAACAACCAAAGTGAGGATAAGTTCACCAGCCGCAGCAATCAGAGAAGGCACACAAGCTAGCAGCTTACACAAGCATGCCGCTACCCTGCTGTCAACAGCACAGCAACTCAACCTGGAGGGATAAGAGCAAGGGAAACGTAGCAGCAAGGTAGCAAAGCATGACCTTTTCACTCTCCAAAGTACCAGCTCGAGTTCATCTTCCCCAACTCACAGCAAACCACAAATCCATCCACTTTTCACCACTCAATCACTGCTGAGAGCAAGATCAAGATGGGTAAGAGGAACAAGATCAAGTTGGAGCTAGGAGGGAAGGCAAGGAGCTCGGGAGAAGCAGCCTGGAGCAGGAGAAGCAGGCCAATACAGTGAACAAGAAGGAGCAGGTCCACAAAGTGATCATGGAGGAGAGCCACAAGATCTGATTGATCAAGTCTTCCACAAGATCTCAAAATAAACCACACAGCCATCACCATCACACATCAGGAGGTGAATATTCAACATCCTTGAGTAAAAGAAATTGCTAGATTTAAATAAGTGGGATGGCTGGGGTATTTCCCTCAGTTTAGCATAGAGATGCTATGCTAAGTTCATCACAGGGGATTAAAAAAAAACCAAGTATAGCATCTGTTCTTAATAAAATTGGGCCTCAGCCTGTGCATCATAGGCAGGGGATGTAAATCCACAAAATTGAGCAAAGGCATATCAGCAAATATTGCTAGGAATCACTCCTAGGATAGCACTGATCCAGCACATGATTTGTTGGGCACTAATCCATTTAAGAAGAGCACCACAACCACAAACCATATATCTAAATAGCACTATCCAAAAATTTCGAAATCCAATTTGTCCAATAGGACTAGGCCATCGTGTAAACCATTGTTAACCAAATAATAATTTCCAGCAGAGGCACACCTCTGAACACAAGGTTCAGAGTAGCACACACCAGCATCATCGTCATCACCAACAAATAATATCAGTGGCATCATAGGATGATCTAAGAACAGCACCGGAGCAGCCGAGCAGCTTAACACCTAAAATAGAAAATCTATAATTACCACTGAATAGCTAGCATCACAGAGCAGGGCTCGGAGACCAGGGGAGAGAAGAGAGACAGAGAGGAGTGGAACAGGAGCTTACTCATCGCCCAGGCGCAACCATGGCGGCATGGTGAGGCAGTGCCCACGTGGCCACCATGGCGCATCCAAGGGAAGATCTTCCCCATCACCGCACCAGCACCTCAGAAGCTCACAGAAGCATCCCACGGTGGAGCAGCTAGGCCGGGAGCACGGCAACGCCGCGCTGCTACCGGAAACCTAGGCTCGGGTACAGCCCACGCGTGGCCGCGCCGGGCAGCGAGTCACAAATCGCCTCGGAGAGGATATAGTAGAAGGAGTGGCGCGTCGTTTGCATCAGGAATCGGCGGCAGAGATGGCCGGAGCGCGCCGGATTAGCACGGCAACGGCGACGGTGACCGAGACGCGGGCGCATGCATAGAAGACGCTGTGGCTTGGTGGCGGTTGGGGACTGACGGAGGATACCTTGGAGAGGAGTCGACAGCGAGCGGCAGTGGTGGATACGGCCGGCGATGGCCGGAGCAGCAGGTGCGGCGGCCTGGTCGCGTACTCGCGTGAGGAAGAGGAATCAGAACAGAAGAGAGAAAGAGAGAAGTGGAGACGTGCGTGCGTGTGTGCTGGTTCTGGTCCAGCCAGCGTGTGACCATGTGTGCGTGTGTGGAGTTGTGTTGTGTCGTGTGTGCACCTGCCCACGATTAGGTTAGTGTGTAGGTTAGTGAGCCTAATTAGCCCAAATCAATTAGCTTGGTGCCTATTTAATTAGTCTAATCTGGGTATACGTGTGTGATTCTAGTCAAATTGTGTGTGCCTAGATTTAGGCAATTGATATTAGAAATAAAACCAATTCCCAAAATACAAAACTAAGAAAAAGTTGTACGCATGTTTCTCAAAAACATTACAAACTCCAATCTAGTGATAATCCATTTGTCTACAGTTTAAAATACTAAAAGATATTTAGTCTGAATTCTAATTACTCCGGAACTTCTAAAAATAATAATAATCAGAAAAATTAAATCTATCTATTTGTAGAAATAAATTCTTGTTTGACTAAATTTGAATCGTTCAAAAATTGAAACAACAATTTGCTTATTATTTGAATTATAAAGTTAATTTGAAATGCTAAATTTTGATACACTTCAACTCCATGTAAAATGTTCTCATGCTTCACTTCAAATTTTAAAATATGATCTCATCATAACTTGTAATATTTTTTTTTCAATAATTGATTAATAAAAATGAAATTTATATAAAAAATAAAAAAAAAATCAATAAGGATTATTTTCATAATTTTTAAAATAAAGTTGTAAGCTTATGAAATTGTTCTACTATTATTTATTAATCATATCAAATGAACAAAAATCTAACAACACTTTGAACTACTTAGTTCCTTTTAAATAAAGATTTCACATATTTCATTTATTACTTAATTCTTACCAATTATATTTTTGTTAAGTAAATAAAATTATGAAACAACTTAAAAAATTCATAAACACTAAGGTAGCAGAGCCAAATGTTCTACTTTAAAAACAAATCCTTCCTCCAGCATAAACAAAGCTATGTATAAAATTAGTAAGTACTTGAGTAAATAAAATAAGTACCATCTTAGTATAATACCAACAATTGTTTACAACATTTGTTCTTCAAAAGTTATTCTTTGTGCCATCACCAATAATAATACTACATCATTTCACATTAGCTATTTCTTCAAAAGTTATTCTGTTTGTATTCATGAATAATAAAACTACACCATTTACTTTAATTAATTCAAATCAATACATAGTCTTTACAAACCAAAAGATGATAACAATTCTAAAACAGCCACTTAGTATATTGATGTGTTTTACTCTATTCCTAGGCTTAATATAGTACTTTAATGGTTAAAGTTTTAAAGTCTCATGTCTTGTGAAGTAAACTTGATGATATAATAAATCTAAAAGTAATCACCAAACCCACACAACCCTCAACCATCGAGAGTCAGTTACGGGGTTTAGAGCGATGCATCTCATACTTATGCATAATAGCATATTGCTTCTTCAAACATTAGTCCTTACCGGACCAATGACGTTTTTTTCCAGATTTTGGAGTCTTTATTGCATCGAAGACCTGGGCTGCATAATCTTGCAGTCAAAAAGGCAAGTTCACTCTTGCTCATGTCCTACTTGATTATCTTTATCAAAGTAAATGCAAAATACTATGGTTTATCATTGCATGAAAAAGAAAAACCTATTTTCGAATGATGTGAATTGCTATATATAAATATTGTTGGCTGGCAGATGGAACCATGGTATGATGTGGTTGGTAGAGGTTCCATTTGCACGGGAAAGTATTACCTAGGACTTAAGAACCAATGCCGTCAGCGTTCTTGCGCCGTAAATGAAGCGTTAACCATGAGACTTGGAATGGGACGGGAAAGTCATCTGTGATCTTCTCCCTTTCGCATGTCAACGGACTGCCAGTTCCTTACGCTGTAGATCTTGCGGGACTACATGCACATGGGTGGGATCCCTTAATTCCCAACGGTAACTGGGGTCTACGATGGTCTGCAAGGGGACACCTAGGTATCTATCGTGAGGGGTAGAACCAGGGGTGATTCTGCTATGCATGAATTGGGTGGGCATGCGGGGTTGTTGGAGAAGCACGGCGAATGGCTTGGATCATCGACTGGGCCCCACACCAAGGAAGTGTGGACGGGAAAGATCGCCCGGTTGTGCAACAAGGCGTTGATCTCTTATGGGTAAAGTAACGCACCTCTGCAGAGTGTAAAAATGTGACATGTTACTCCACGTTCCAGGAAGGAACGGCGAACGCTGCAGGAAAGGAGGCTCCTCAAGGCCCTAGCACCTGTGAATCGATGACGGGCATAGTTTTCTGAAGATAAAATAAATCTTTTCCTAAAAATGTTTTACAAAGATATGCATGTTCATCCATGACCTTTTGGTATGGATGGTAGCTAGTGCATAAAACACCTTATTCCTGTTATATGAACTTGCTGAGTAACGCTCGTGTTGCTCACTCTTTCCTCCGTTGACCCCTTGCTTAGATTATTGGAGACATCAGAAGAAGGATAGGAATCCATAACGGTGTTGGTGAGATGTTCGACAAGGAGTCAAATCAACCTGGTGGAGTCTGAAGGAGTCAACCTCTACTTTGCCAACAAATGAGTGGCGACAACAGTGCAACGGTGGACACGTCGACAGCAATACCTATAGACAAGACAACTATAATTGGATGGAGGAGCACAACTCCAGACAAAGATATTCCAGATGGATAGATTAGGGCTGTGACAACAGCAGTAGTGGATTTAGAGTTAGAAGTAGAGCTGGTATCCAGCTTAGTGCTTCGACTTGAGTCTTTCGGGAGTTTCATTTGCACGAGACCTACTTCTGTTTGTAAAGGAGGTTCTCGAGATTTTGTATTAAATATTGTTGTAATCCTATAGTGTTACCTTGGACCGACTATGTTTCTGTTGTACTACTCTGAAGGATGTAATATTTACGGATTGGTCCTTCCGTGAGTATTATGTCAACGACTTGTACACTACAACATGCAGTGGTGTGCTGGGTCACTACAGCCGCCACCGTAGTTTACTCCATCCCGTGCGCCGGCGTGCACCGGCGAACGGGACAGCAGGTCTCCGGAACCGCTCGTCCTTGTGATCCTGTACGGGAGAGGGCGAATAAGGTTTTTGGTAAGCGCTCTGCGCGACTGCTTTCAAGTTCTTCATCACGGCTCGACTTCCTGGACGATCTCCGGGTCCGCGGGCGACTCGTCTCCAACGTCGTCTTCTTCGAGCTGCTGCTGTCGCCGCTCAAGCTGCTGCCGTCGCTGCTCCAACGACTACTCCATCTACAATCGTTCGGTACGTTCGTCACGTTCCAATGGCTGTGTTTGTAGATGTCTGGCTGCTGTTCATGTTAATTAATACGTCTAGTATTTTCGAGTTTAACATGTTAGTAGCTGCTGCGATCATGTTTATTATTCTGGAATTAATCCTGGAAATTATGCCTAATAATCCAACAGAGGTGGCCGTGGTCGACGCACAGGCCGCAGAGCGCGCCGGCGGCGGCGGCGGCGGCGCAGTCGAGGCAGAACATGTTGCGCTCGCCGCCTCGGCGCGGGTGCGCCTCGCAGGTCGTGTACAAGCGCGCCGTCAGCAGAGGGCGCAGCCACGCAGGCCCCAGCTCCCCGCGCGCCGCCGAAGCCGGCTGCTCCTCCTCGTCCTCCGACCCCGCAGCATCCTCATGGACCTCCTCCGGCTCAGAGCCGTCACCGCCCTGCACACGCCACATGATAACAGATTGATTGGTCAAGAAACTGCTCACCCCGAAACCATGCCCGCAACGTGTTCGTCTGCGGGAATCAACCGAATGGGAAAGACAATCACGAACTGATCTCCCAACAGTCCAGGATTCATTCCGACCAACTTCAACCAAATGCTCCACGCGAGGAAGGAAGAACGCAAGAGCACAACCGAACCCAATGCAAGAAGGGGATGGAACTCAAAAGAGGGGTTTAGTAACGAAAAAGAAAAAGAAAAAGAAAAGTACCAATCTTTCATCCATCGCCATTGCGCCCAGGATTCGCCCGAAACCCTGGGAACCAGCAATCCTCCCAATGCACGTCAAATGGAGAGCCAAGAAACAGTTTTCTTGCGAGAAAGAGGGAGCACGACGAACCAAGAACGCGGAGCAGAGGCGAAAGAGAGAGAAGGAAGCAAAAGGAGGGCAAGAAAGAAATGGGGAATGTGCGTCGCGGGAGGGAAAGGTTACCGTGATCCTCCGGTCCTTGACGCGGGGCTCCTTGAACGGGGACTCGCGGTCGATCGCCATGGCTGGCGTGACACGCGCCGCGCAGCAAGGGGAGGAAAAGGGGGGCGGGGGAATCCAGGAGCCGGCGAAGGGTTGGTGGGTGGACTCCAGAGAGGCGACGTGGCCAGCTTGTAGCGGAGGCGGGGCGGAATGGAACGAGGAGGTTTGTTGGGCTGGGCTGGGCCTATATGGATGGGCTCGCTCGAGAATGGGGAGTCTGTCCATCACTCGATCTTACCTTCGGTTTCTTCCCCTAAAAAAAAACCTTCGGTTTCTAGTTCTAAAAAAAAAATCGGTTTCTCAAAAAAAAAATTTATGTCTTACCTTCTCTCTAATACACAGCACATACCTTGGAGGGGGCCCTAATTGTTCTGGGCCCGGGCGGTCGCCCTTCCAGCCCCCTAGGACCGGCCCCGTCTACCTGGCCAAAAGAGAATAGGAAAAAGTGGACTTTGTTTAATAATGTTGATGGACTTACGGTGACTGGTGGCAGGATTATAGACGAAAACGGCGAGATGTGGTGGAAGAACTCATATCGAGTGGACAATACGCTAGAATGCATGAACGCCCCCAATGGCTTTGCAATCAGCTCAAGGTGGAAAATATTAAGTTGTTGAATAGCAAGCAGATCCACATGTGAGTCGAAGATTTCAAATATGTACTTTTAAAGCGCATCACATTACCGCCCCCGACGATAGTCCAGCGAATGATGGAATCCACACTGCTCGCACCAATGATATCCGAGTGGGTGATTGCAATATCAGAACCGAAGACGAGTGCTTGTCGATCGAGACCGACCGGTACCGAAAACTTATATGCTTCGAGAATAACATGTGGCCCGGGTCATGGAATAAGCATCGAAAGTTTAGATGACAAAAACTCCGAGGCCCGAGTTTCCAATGTAAAAATCTATAAGGCACACCTCTCCGACGCAATGAATGGTGTATGCATCAAGTCGTGGCTAGGAGGAAAAGGATGCGCGAAGGACATCACGTTCGAGTATATAAAAATGTCGAATATCAAGAATCCTATAATCGTAGATCAGAACTATTGTGCGATGGCCGATCCTTTGAAGCCTAAGGCGTGCGAGAAACAAACTTCAGCAGTGGAGTTCAACAACATTCAGTTCAAGAATATACGAGACACGAGCGCAACAAAAGAAGCGATCAAGCTAGACTACATCGACACAATCCCATGCTGTGAAGACGTGAAGCTTATTTTTAAGGGGAAAAAGAGCTCTGCCACGACAAACATATGCAACGATGTGAAGCTAAAGTATGTCGTCAATGTCAACCCGAAGACCTGCTGAGGCAACACGCGTAGATTATTCAAATAATCTTTTGTATAGGTAAAGTTTTGTTATATGTACTGTAATTACTAATTAATCATTTACTATGATTCATCGTGAATTTATGTCACGCACATTTTCTAGGAACAATGCTGCTATACGTACGATGAATGTCAACGAAAAGGATGAGTTGACATGTGCCTTGAGGCCATTTGTTACTCTCTATTCTGTGACTGGCATGTGCCCGACTTTGCCGTGTGTGGCTTTATTAATTTAAAACAGGGCTCCCCTCAATCATGTGCTTTAAAAGGAAGAGTTGAGAGTTCACTCACGAAACATAATAATCCCTGTTATTCGCATGCGGAGATATAACAGTTTCTCAATTTGGTTCTTTCTTAAGAAAGTGTTCTTGAATAATTAAGAATTTACTGACCACGTGTAATCCCTGCTAGCTGCTATGTTTCATCAAACTAATAAGTACCAACCAAAAATGCGTACGCAGACGCTAATAATGTTTGCAGTAAAAATCAAAAAATGGATGAATCGCCCACCGTGGGGCTCGAACCCACGACCACAAGGTTAAGAGCCTTGCGCTCTACCAACTGAGCTAGACGGGCTTTGTTCATTTGTACGATTTTCTAATCCATATTCAAACAACTTCCACATTGATCAAGGTACATTAGTTCGATGTATTCATGATGACCAAGTCTTTCCCAAAAGAAAGAATTGTATTTATGCCAGATCAAAATTCAGAATAAAGTCAAAGTCCCATGCACCAGTAATAGCTCATTTTTAACAAACAAAACAAAAGTAACGGCCCTTTTTTGGTACTAATACATTTTGCTGTTCTCATGAAAGAATCAAAGAACAAAGCGTACATGCTAGACTGCTAGTTACCTCAGATACCGCGACACTTTGGATTAGCTATTCTACATTTGGCATGAGTACATAGCCAACCAGAGAAAGGCACACAAAATCAGAACTATTTTTGCAACATACCTACATTACATCTGTATCATTGTGCCAAATATGACATATTTTGCACATCTTCTGAGGCCCATGTCCAGCATCCCAAAGACACTTCTTAAACAAACAACAATTTTACATAGACAGTGAGATGACATCACAATAGCCAAACACTGAACCAGCGCTCATTAATCGCGTGGGCAGATCAGAACCAGGAAAACATCTAAATTAATTTCTGGTTAAGGACAACCGCAGGATCAAACATAGGACAACGAAATGATTGAAAGAGTCATCTTCCACAAAAGGCGTTACTTTAGCTCAACGCCTCCCTAATGGTACAACTATCTCCAAAATCAATGTAGTTGACTGGAATCTTTCCACGGATGAAAAAACGGCTACTAGTAAACTATTATACCTTCATTCCGGTCATCATGCGCGCATCAATATCTTCAGGACAGTCGATGCAGCAGTGCCAAACAGCCTTCTAGATCCATGAGCACTTGCTAATTTTGGATCATTTCAGTCACTACAGCTTCAACTAGTAAAGAGAATAGTGCAAAACCTATTCTCTTTCAGTCACTACAGGACCGGGAAACACCGACAGAGCGGGAGCCAGCCTAAAATAGATATATCATGACCTCCACGCCAAAATGGTTGCAAAATGGCACAGCCCAAGTCGTATTCCCTCGCGCTTCGGCCTAGTCATCATCGACTGAATGTAACTGACTCATAGTGGCCCTATTATATCTGGGACTTCTTCGATATCTTTGGTTGGCTGAGAGGAGCAGAAAATGTCTATTACAATTTCGTCAAATCTTCGGAGAAAAATGAGAAAAAACATGGGTAAACAAATTATACCTGCAGGAATTCTAGGAGGCACCATACGAGGTAGTTTATGATCATCACAAGGCAAAACAGTTTGCCTGCCCAAGCTCCACATGCGAGGTATCTACGCCATTACAGAAACACAGACATTAGTTGCTTTTTTTTAACTTATGTTTGATGTCGTTGCAAAAATGCAAGTGGTACTGCACAGACATTGACTTGCAGAACTAAACCATTATATGGAACATAGTACAAAATAGTTGACAGCAACGAGGACAATATAGTCAACTGCGGTAAGAAAGATCAAAAGGGAAAACTATTGTTTCAGCTACAACTAGTTTTTCTAAAATGGCAGAAAAGTACAGTCAGTGTTCCGCTTTATACTCACTGGGGAAGACGGTCTAGCAAATTTGTATCTGTGGACTGCATTGCACGGTCGTACACGATCTCTGTTCTTTTGGCGACATCATCCCAACTGTAGAGTCTTTTCATCTACGAGGCAAAATAGATTTGAATAAGCATGAAACAACTTGCATACCAAGTTTGTACTAGAAGAAAAAGCTGATGCAGGATACCCATTTCTGTAAGTGGTCCAGTGCACAATAAGGTCGCAAGCCAGGTGTATAGACTCGAAACTCACCCGAAGATGCATAGTTTGGGGATCTATGCCAGGAAGTATGTCAATAGCTTTCCTGACAGCTCGCACCATGTCTTCTGGATCTGGTTCTGCAAGTACTATCATGTCATCTGGTAGAACCTGTAAAAAGAGTCGTTTATAGGGAACTGCAAATTGTCCGACTAGCTGAGATTTATGGCTGTCGACAAAAGAAAACTTTTAAACAAGGTCATGATATACCTCTGGAACCCCTCCCACTCTAGTGCTTACTGTTAGCAGTCCACAGCTTGCTGCCTCCAAAATGGCTATGCAAAATGCTTCTGTAAGCGAACTACAATAGGGAAAGACCAAGTTTCAGTACTGCTATGGTTTACAACTGAACTCTGCTCAACTATCATAAACAAGGTTAATTTTTCCACCTTCTAGTTTCCCAAATAGTATTAGGATTATGCTTAAAGTGAAAAAAAAAAAAGAACAAAAATGCTCTTCTCTTTCTGTTTACACTGGATCCATGTAATATATACTTAAAAGTTCCAGAAGAAATATTCCGTCAACATTAGTACGCTCAATTACATGACAGGTCTAAGTACGTGTTTAAAGATCCAGATGTTCACAATAACAATTCAATAATCTGGTACAAGAATGACGAAGTGCAGAAAGGATCCACTGGATCCGATGTGGCTTACATATCTGTTCAAGGAGCGTGCTAAGCATTCCAAACATTCAAATTCAACAATTTTAGCTACCCTGCTAATGGTAGTGATCATTTCCACAGAGGCCTTGGGTTTTTCAGAATTCAGTGGACAAGTTTAGTAAAAGTAATTCTCGTTGTCGCAATACAAACTGAAAGTTGGAACACGCAGGACTACTGCAACATTATATCAATGGATAAATAGAAAAACAGAAGAACAGAAAAAGTTGCATATATCACACAATCCAGATGAAGAGGGATAAATAGATGAAAGAAACAATATTTCAAACACAAAACAAAGAAAATTCAGAAAGCTACCTGTTAAGAAATATATGACCAGATATCAGAACAGATCGTACTTGAGCATGAGGTACAGCCCCTAACATCTCAACTCTATCCTGAAGGGAGAACTTCTCCCTCATCTCTTCAAGTCGCACACGTTTTGGACCATCACCTCCAACAATAAAGCGAACCTGACAAATCCATAGATCTATTAATCGAGGGAACACAAGCGAGATCCAAAACAACATAGAGTAAGAAAGTAAGGATAAAAACATAATAACGTTGGAAGCAAAACATTCTATGAGGCAGAACTGACATGCAGTTTACTATACGGATCAGACCAGAAAGGATGACACTGATCAAAACAGTATGTCTATATGCTGATAACTAATATGTTTAGCCTTAGTACATACATGTAGTTCACCTTCTCTTGTTTCATGCATGGCTCATGCAAAGAGAAGCTGTAGTTATGACCCACCTTTGGAAACAGGCGGCATACTTCTGGAATGACTTCAACAAGAAGGTCAGCACCTTTTCGATACACTAATCTACTTATCACAACAATGATGATTTCATCACGGCTTAAGCGGCTGGGACAGGGAGTAAACATTGCAGTATCCACTGCATTAGGGACCATGAAAACCTTTTCTGGAGATATCCCTGACCTCAAGACAGTGTTCTCTTTGCTTGTGTGAGACACACATATTGCCTGGTCAATATCTGCAAGAGTAAACTGCAGCACCTTATTCATGTGAATGCTTCCAACGTCAGCAAAACCATAAAGCGAGTGGTCTGTGAAGACGGCTTTGTACCCCATCGTCCTAGCATGCATCAATGCTTCATGGCACAGTGTTGAAAAGGCCTGATGTCCATGCACAACAGTAATCCTCTCACGAATAAGAATGGTCCTTATAATTGGAAACGTCATGAATAGTGTAGGCAGTGTATTCTGCATCAGGAATGGCCTCCATGGCACATAATAAACCTTCAATCCGCCGGTAACATATCGTACTCCAGAACGATTTCCATATGCATGTGTCATGACAACAACCTACAGAATAGAACATTGAATTTGTTCAAAAGGTAACACAGATATTGGTAACATAAGTTACTTTGTAGTTTGTACAGACTTATTTTGCTTGTTGTGTTCATTAGAAGGTAAGATCTACAAAGCAGTGGATCCTCAAACAGGAACTATGTGCACGCTCCACAAATTAAGCATAAATGATGTATTTATGGGTAGACTGCAGACTGATGAAAGTGGGTGTATCAAATGCATATCCATTAGCTCATCTAACATCCTTGAACCATAAAATGAGTAGCAGAGCAGCATAGTAAATAGTTTATTCGGGAAATACCTTATGGCCAAGCTTAAGCAGGCATTGTGATAGATAATAGATGTGGCTTTCCACACCACCGAAGTTTGGGAAGAAAAAGTCGGACACCATAAGAATCCTGTGCTTCCTGCACATCCCATCCATTGTGCGAGAAATCTGGAATAACAAAAACCAGATATCATCTGATGTAGTATAACTGATTCATTAAAGTAAAGAAAAAGATACTCCAAACAAAGAGAACTAGTGGACTTTAAATCAAACTCATATGATCAATACTGTCACAGGTCGCTCAATCTACAGTTAATCACTAGCGTAAGTGGAAATAAAATTTCCAACATACACTCATACACATGATGCACGAAGTAACACATACTCTTGCATACAAAATCTGTACATACACGACTGTGTTATGCCACATAGGAAGGAAATGTGCAAAACAGCGAGAGATGTAGTCTTCTCACGGCAACGCAACACGTATCAGCAAGCCCTTCCCAACCCCAAATTAGTTACCCAGATAATTTTAGAGATAGTAGGGGAAAATGGTATCTAACATCTATGTGCAATTTCTTCACTACCAGTCCAGCAGGCTCGCCGCCTGCAGTGGGAGGCCTCCCAAACCCGCCTGCACCTCCGGACAGCATCACTCTACTATTGATCGATCCCATCTTCGTCCCCTCAAATCCGGAGAAATCACCCAAACCTAGGGTTTCTAAGATATATCGCTGTTCTGGGGATATGAGGAGAAGGGAGGAGAGAAGAAATGGGGTGTACCTGCTCTTCCGGCCGTGATCCGGTCGCCGCCCGCCGGCCGGAGTGCGCACGCTTACGGTAGATGCGGACGAACAGAGGCGAGCGAGCGGACGAGTGGGCAGCTGATTCCGTTCGGGCGAACGGTTCCAAGTTCCGTTATTTGCTCTCGAGCACAGTGATTCTGCTGTAGTATTAAATAAATTGAAAAAAATTTATGAGTTTTAAAAACTTCTGAAAAAAATCATGGACGTAGCCAATAATATATCCAAAAAATCATGGATGTAGCCAATAATATATCCTATAAACGTGCAAAATATCATATTCAAATATTTTTCAGAGTTTTTTAAATTTCGTAAATATTTGTTTAAACTTTTTGAATATCATTGATGCTCCGGAGCACGAAATCTGCTCTCTTAAAAAAAAATTTACTTTCTGAATTCATTGAGATGAATTTCGTCAAATTTGTCGCCCACGGTCAATCTTTCCAAAAATGTACTCCATCAGTCCGGAAAAGAATGTCGCAAACTGTATACAAATGTCAAATTTACAAAAAAAAAATGCATTCTTCGTTTCCTTCCAAACTCGTTGCTGCTCATCCCGACTCGTCGCGGACGTCCTCGTTGCTGCTGCTCATCTCCGCCTGCTCCCTCTAAATAGAAGTTCAGCGACAGAGAACACACAGTTCAGTCCCGCCTACAGGTCCTGATCCTGCGATCAAATTTCAGCCGACAACAAGATCAAATTTCAAAGATCTCATAAATAATTCGTGATAATGTAGAATGAACTGCATTTGTAAGCATAACATGTAAGCACAAATATCTAGAGCTACGATGGAGTCTAAAACTGCATACCCTCTACACGGCACAGACATTACTTCCTTACACTGTCGCCGGTGCACACCAGCAGGACTTCGTCGCCACCGGATGACCGGAGTGCTCCTCCATGAACGCCGTGACGTCGTGCACCTGAAACAGCTGGCAGTGGTAAGTCTGGGGGAAAAAATGAAGCTACATTTTAATCTGTCATGAACAATGAAAGTACAATGAACAATGACTATAAATCTTTCAGTAGTTGGTTCATTTTGAAAGACCAACTGAAGTTATGGCCTGATGCTATAGAGAAATGTGTCTTTGGGATGCTAGTTGTCCTATCTTGGAGTACTTCTAATGCTATCCCATGAATGCACAACATGATTGCAGTTGGTAGCATCTGAAAATGAACTACAAGAATTGAAAATTCATACTCCAATATGGTTCTGAAATTCCTATGACAGAGTAGAATGGTACCAAATTTGCACACTGTATTCTAAATACATCTCCAGATGAAAATTCATGGTGCTTTATAGCAATTTAATATCAAGGCTTAAATTCTTTACAGATGAAAAATCCATGGTGCTTTTCTTGAAGGGATTTATCTGAACACAATACACCACTTGTTAGCTAACAGGAATTTGCAAAACATACTTTAGTTGCATAGAGCCATAGACTGACATCGCAGTAAACATACTTGGAATGCACCATGCACTACCTTCAGATACAAGAGATTTACATCGGTTGGGGGAGGTAGTAAACATTGCAGTATCCACAGCATTAGGGACCATGAAAACCTTCTCTGGAGATATCCCTGACCTCAAGACAGTGTTCTCTTTGCTTGTGTGAGACACACATATGGCCTGGTCAATATCTGCAAGAGTAAACTGCAGCACCTTATTCATGTGAATGCTTCCAACATCAGCAAAACCATCTAGCGAGTGATCTGGAAGACGGCTTTGTACCCCATCGTCCTAGCATGCATCAATACTTCATGGCACAGTGTTAAAAAGGCCTGATGTCCATGCACAACAGAAATCCTCTCACGGATAAGAATGGTCCTTATAATTGGAAACGTCATGAATAATGTAGGCAATGTATTCTGCATCAGGAATGGCTTCCATGGCACATAATAAACCTTCAATCCGCCGGTAATATATCGTACTCCAGAACGGTTTCCATATGCATGTGTCATGACAACAACCTACATTATAGAACACTGAATTTGTTCAAAAGGTAACACAGATATTGGTACCATAAGTTACTTTGTAGTTTGTACAAACTTATTATGCTCGTTGTGTTCATTAGGTAAGATTTACAATGCAGTGTCCTCAAACAGGAACTATGTGCACGCTCCACAAATTAAGCATAAATGATGTATTTACGGGTAGACTACAGACTGGTGAAAGTGGGTGTATCAAATTCATATCCATTAGCTCATCTAACATCCTTGAACAATAAAATTAGTAGCAGAGCAGGATAGTAAAAGGTTTATTCGGGAAATACATTACGGCCAAGCTTCAGCAGGCATTGCGATAGATAATAGATGTGGCTATCTCCCGAGTCCCGAAGCACAAGTTGAATCATTTATCCCAAGGAAAAGCCTGATAAACACCAAGCTACCTTGTGTGGATTATACCAATAATAATTATCTTGTTGCACAACCATATACAATTTACCCCTAACCAACCATATTTTGCACACAGCAAATAATTTAAACCCTCTTCATGGTGCAAACCATGACTTCACCTTCAGCGTGCCCATTCATCTGCTCATCACCTCATCTAGCATCGTAAACAGAAGCTCAGCTCTCTTGCAGGAAACAGAAGAAAGCAGGATCATGTAGCCTTAAATAAGATGATGGAATCAGAGACCGAAAGAGAAACCCATCAAACAACTTGACGCCCCGTGATCACACAAAATGTACTGGCGAACTGAGGGAAACATATCCGGCAAGAAACTGGAGGCAGAAAATGCCAGAGACTAAGCCAGCAGCACTTTCATAATCTCAGGCATCATATTACAACGCGGAAACTGTTAACTGTTATAGCTGCTGCGAAATTTTGTGAGATACAGCACGCTCTTCGGTCAGCAGTAGCCTGTGCCCCTCATGTCCAACACGTCAACTGCACAGAACCATTCTCCTGCAGGAAGAAGCTGGTTAAGAGTGATAAGAACCTATTCACCAAAACACGCAACTCAAGAGCCGAAGCACTACTGTAACAACTAAAACTCCAGCACAAGAGGAAGCCGAGCTGAGCGTTTACATTACCATATTACAATGATGATGATCTGTGAGGTTTCTGCATAAACTGAACAATCGCAATAATAAGCCCTACCGACAAACATCTCTTTGTCGCCTCTAGCAAACCTACAGCACTGCGGCAAAAACTAAATCAAGTACGGAGCTGCAGAAAAGGTGCAAAATGTTAAATGCCAGGGCAAAATTGATCATGATGTCGCAAACTGATCAAGTGCACTGGTGCATGCCGCAATTTCACCAAACTGATATATACATGCGTATATCCAATTTGATCATATCAGCATTTAAGTAATGCTCAAGGACAGAGATATTTGGCTGCTGAGATAACATACAGTTTCTCATGTCCATTGCCAAAGCTGAGTAATGTTACAACTAGCAGAATTCATGAAACCATACATGACAGTCCATCAGTGCAAGTACACAGATGATTACTGAAGATCAATTTTGGGTATAAAGGCATGGTAGCTGTATGTTAACTGATCGAACATGCACATGCTAGTGAGTAAAATGGTAATAACGGTGAGCATATTTTTTCTGCTAATAGACTGCATACATATGGTATTTCCACTTATCTAGGACATATCAAAATGAAGCCAACCGTGAGCAAAAGGATAAAAGGATAGCTGTGACATACAAACTTCCATATTTTTTGGGTAAAATTCATCACTCCAGCAAAGGCCTTTCATCATTCTCAACATCCCAAATTAATCCATCATCATCCATCCACCATCCTCTCACACACAAACTGGATGAAGTGAGAGTAGAAATGTCGCTGCATCTGCATGCATCATAGCCACCGAGGGCACAAACATCTCAAAAGCTGCCAGCAATATACTGCTGCTTCTACTAGTTCCAGAGTCTACTGGACAGTCACCAAAATGTCGAGCTCGAGGCCACCCGTAAGCACCGGACAGTCCTTGCGCGTGCAGATAGAGGGCAGATGGATCAATGTCCATAGGATGAGGACCCACGCCCAACAGGCACACACCGGACCAGAACACGTACCATCACATAGCTCCATCCTGGTGAGTGGACGGAAGAAATACGCGTCCGACTAACTGAGAGTGAGCTCTGAACCATGCCTAGGTTAATAAGCTCAGCCAAGTGCATCAAATGACTCCATCAACAAATTGGTACTTAGCAGGGAGCAAATATATTTGTTCCCGATATTTCCCTTTCCCTGAAAAGAGAGATAACATCAACGAAGTAGTTGAAGCTTCAAGTGAGATTCCCTTGCCATCAACTTTATACATATAGTATCCAGCCTTGACTATCTCCCCTTTTTCCAATAACAGTCGGATGATATCATTTAACATACGAGAGCTGGGAGCACAACCACTCTTCTCCATGGTACCAAGCACTCTGATTGCTTTCTCCATGTTGCCGACTAAGCAATATCCGTCAATCAGTGAATTAAATGTAATGACATTAGGCCTCTCACCTATGTCTATAACTAAGTTAAGGACGTCGTGTGCATTCGAAACCCTTCCTTCTTTGCATAGACTGTTTATTATTGAATTGAAGAACACAATGTTAGGAAGAGGAATTCCTGTGTTCATCATTTCACAAACCAACTCCTTAGCTTTCCCTAAATCACCATGTGTACAACAACCCTGAATTAGGGAGCGACAAACAACAGCGTCTGGTTGTACTCCAATAGAAATCATCTGACTAAACTTGTCCATAGCATCAGCCAGCCGACCCATTCTACAAAGTGGAGCTATCACACTTGAATATGTGACTATATTTGGACTCACTCCTTGTTCCCGCATTTGAGCAAGTATGAGCATTGTTTCATCCATCATTCCATGTTTAGCATATGCATTAATTAAAATGTTGAAAACATGGGAGTTGGCTACAATACCATTGCTTGACATTGAATTAAGGAGATTAATCATATCAGCAAAGCATCCTGCAGAGGCATACTAGTGAAGCAGAGCACCATAAGTAACAATATCAGGCTTGTGGCCCTTGGCGGTCATGGAATGAAAAACATCTGCAGCTTCTTTGGTTCTTCCATGCTTGCAAAGGGAGGCCATGAAGAAGCTCCAAGTCGCCCCACATGTCAGTGACACAAAGGGGGGCATATGATAGAAGGCGCGCGAACTGGGGGGTTATCGTAGATTTTGCCGTTTGTCATGTCTCTGAACATTTTAGTTGCCTCTTTCCACCTGCCCAAGGTGCAATATCCATGGATCATGCTAGTATATGTCACTTTATCCGGCTGAACACCGTCATCAAACATCTGCCGAAGGAACAACTCTGCCTTGTCCATTGCTCTGGCCTTGCACAGCACATCGATAACCGAGCTATATGTGACCACATTAGGCACAACCCCTTGCTGCATCATTTCATGGAATAGATTGCATGCCTTGCTTATTTCGCCTTCCTTTAAGAAGCCGTGGATGATGGTGCTATATGCCACCACATCAAGGGAGGAGGCACCTCCTTTCCTCACTGTCTGGAGAAGGTCAAGTGCCGCCTGGCTCCTCATGTCATGACATAAGCTCTTGAGGACAATGGAGTATGAGAAGGCATCAGGCACACAACCGAGGTCGGGCATCCTATGGAGCAGCATGTTCACGGCCTCATCTGTCCGATTTGCGCAGCAGAGGCACCTGAGGAAGGCGTTGGCAGTGATCTGGTTTGCCTTCAAGCCCGTCCTGAGGAGGCGGCCGAAGATGGCAAGGCCTAGGTCTGGGCGATGCGCGCGGCAGCAGCAGTCCATGAGGATGCCGTAGGTGTGGACTGTGGGCGGCGCCACCCGCGGGCCAGCTTCTTCTCGGCGCAGACGGTTGAAGAGGGAGATGGCGAGGGCGGGTCCGTCTCTGCAGGAGGCGGAGTCCGGCGCACGGGCGAGGGCGGCGAGGAAGCCGTTCAAATAGCCCACGTGGACCGGGGCTGGTAGCACTAGCAATTTGTCGAGCAGGTGGTGTGCGTCGTCCGGCCTGAGCGTCCCGGCGCGGACGCGCCGTGTGGCTGCAGCGAAGGCGGCGCGGGGAGACCAGGAGCGTGAGAGTGGCGCGGCGGAGAAAGAGGAGGAGCGGCGGCAGAGGCGGGACATCGGCGACGGGGAAGGTGGAGGAGGAGAGGGGGCGGAGCCGTTGGGGAGGAGGCTTGCTGGAGAGCGTGTTCCGTTCACCATGACAAGTTCAGAACCAGATCCCTTTTTTTTTTAAGGACCAGATCCCTTTTACTTCTCTTGCATTTGATCTGCTTCTCAAGTAAATGTTGAATCTCTAAATTCATAAGAACTCTGAATTTTTATTTATTTTTGTAGCCTAAGAAATAACGTATTAAAAATTTGTGGCGTACGTAGTAGTATGTGTATGAATATTTATAATTTTTGGCAGTTTTTTTGACACACAGATATTATGATCTCTGAATTTTTCTGAAGAACTAGCTCACTGGTGCTCTGCTTTCCAGAGAAACATTACTAACACAACATGTTCATGGTAGAGGTAGTTGCATTCTATGGGAAGGAAAAACACTTCAATGTGGTAAATTATTCTTAAGAACTTCAACATGGTACATCAGTGTGGTTCTTTCTCGCGGGTAGGTACAACAGTTTGGTCAATTGTTTGATTTCCTTTCCTTTTGGTATAATAATTACATAATTAAATAAATTGGCACATCACGTATACCCGACAGTCGGTCCCCTCCGATCAAAATACTCACAAAATTTTAGAAGGGGTAAGAACTGGCACAACTTTTGCTAAATAAGGTAATTAAGGTTTTTTCCTAAATAGGGTAGTTAGTGTTAAAAAAATATCAAATTGATGGGTAACAACTGGAATTTACTCTTTATTTCATTTTAATGTTTTTAAAGAGAAACAGCTTGATCTATTCAGATGGCATTGGAGATCAAAGTTCAAAAACAGACAATAACGATCGTCTTTTTTCGTGGTCATCTTTGTTGAGGACAAATTAGTACATAACCAACTCAAAAAAGAAAATTGATATGCATTTGTGTGCATGTACAACACTGTTTACTGTAGCAGGTCAGTATTAAACCCCAGCTGAAGCATTGCTGAATCACACCTTACAGTTTGAATCAGTTGTATTTAGGAGCAACGGATCAAGTTTTGTTCATACACTCTTAAACCATATTTGTACGGTCTGAATCATACTCTTACAGTCCGAATCATAATAATCTTACAAGATCTTCTAGATGGAATAGCTGGTTGCCATACATATACCTAACCTTGGTAGTTTGTTCTTCCAGCTCGCGCAAGTTGCGAACACCAATGCTTGCGTGCCCTGAAATTGTTAAAAGAAGGATGTCGCCTACAACTGATTCTCTCCACAGGCTTGCAAATGTATATACTGGATTAAGACATCGTTATTTGGCAGTATTAAAAGGCAAAATAAAAATAACAGGGGAAATGAATGAAACTCTCAAGACTTCAGATGAATAATAGATTAAGTGAACTGTACAACCGAATGATAGATGAAAGAGGATTTGCTGACTACAGTACGAAATCTAAAATCGATATATAAAATAACTAAATCCTGCAGTCCAAGGACATGAAAATACTTGCGCGTACAAAATTATATCCTCATCACAGGAGAAAACAATTTGATAACCTGATAAGATGATAACAAGGAAAAAAGGATACTGCGCACATAAACTTCTTTTTTGTTAAATTTATAGGTGGGTCTGTATATATTCTCATCACAGGAGAAAACAATTTGATAACCTGATGTATATCCTCATCACAGAGATGCATTGGCGCGACTGGAGTGTTAAATTTACATCTAAATATGCAAACAAAATTGATAAGCATGGGGCGTTCATAGATGGTATTAAACTTTATAGAGGGGTCTGTAAAATCAGCTATGGCCGCAACTCATGGAGCGCATTGGCGGGAAACTAGTAGTCATTATAGCTGATAGCCTGATTTCTATTCAAAACTGCAGAATAAGTTTGTAACTGATCGTTCTGGCGGCAGCTGGTTTTGAAGAACTAAAAACTCATGGTGATCAACCTACTAGCTTGAGGTGATGTTCTGAAGAGCTAGGTTAGAGCGACAGAACGAGAAGATAGAAACGTCACTTTTACAGAGGAAATAGTAGGAGTCAGATCAATCCCTATATGCTTTGTTAGCAAGGACATGTGCTATTCTATTAGAAACCCTTGCAACTTTGATGACGCGCTCCGAACCCTGCATCTTGGCTTTGAAGAAATCAGCAAGCAAAGGCCTATTAGACCAACGACCCGCACTAGAAATGACGTCGTTGGCAGTTATCAAATGAAGGTGACATTTCTTCAGGAAAGAACTTGGACTCCAAATGCAGCAACAACCAAAGGCAATTCTACCTCTCAACTATTACACAATCCCCCAGACTACATCTTTTAGTTGAGGATGTAACAGCTATTAATTAATAAAGTTACTTTCACATTAAAAAAAAGGAGCCTGAAGGTGCAGCGGGTCTGTCAATCGGGCGAACACTTTTTTCACCACCATCCTGGTGTTAATTATCAATCGCAACAAAAGACACAAGTTATGAACTTATGATGCCTGTGCTGCGGGTGCAGCGGGTCTGTCAATCGGGCGAACATGCCTGGCTGACGTTGGTGGCCGTGATCTGCAAGTGGTGCTAGTGTGCAGCTTGGACTGCAGAGTGGTCAACCTGCAGCACCACGGCCTGTATGCAGGCGGGGGATGGGCAGTGGTCCAGAGAATGGGTGAAGGTGGTGTTGAGAGCGAGCCCAGTGCAGTTCCAACATGAAGCACTGAAGGGGCAATTCCAGAACAAATGGTCATGCATCTCAGGTTCTTCTGAATCACAAAGCACGAATTCAGTCTCCTCGGTGACCAATGTGGCACCGTTGAAGCATGTCTCTAGTGTTAAGTCTGCCACTGACAGCAGCCAGGCAAAATGTTTATTCTTGGATAAGCAATTAGCGTTCCAGCTCCAGGTGATTGGTGCAGGTGCTTGAATATGCTGAAGGATAAAGCATAAATTTTGCTTGAGGAGAAGAGGGCACTACTCCAAGGATATCTAGGAGTCATTGCCACTGGGATCTCTATGGAGCTCGAGGACAAACTGACTGAGTTGGCTTGCATCGAGAGGGGAAGATGAAAGAGATCAAGCGGCTCAAGGCATGTGCGTACATCATTAACAGAAGCCGGATTATCTAAAGAAAAAGAGTGCAGCCTTAGGAAATTGTTGAGGACGGTGACGTTAGCCCATTGATCACTGCAGAAGTTCAGAACAAGACCGTGTCCCCTCTACCGATGAAACAGCGTGGCATGCTAATGAATTTACCGAGATTCATCACATGCCTCCAACAGAAGGAACCGATAGGCCAAGCAACATGAACCTTGAAACAAGCTTGTCCCATGGAATGTCTATCTTGCTGTAGAATTAATGGAGGAATTTCACAAGGAGAGTACATTCTATGAGATCTGAAAAGATATCTACAGAAACACACCTGTTGAAGCACCATTAGCTGACAAAAAATACCTCATTTCACTGAACAATCAACCGAATGACACGACTCTGCAAGGAAAAATGAAGCAATCATCATGCATCCACTTGTACACTTATTTTCTTTTAATTATTTTGGTTAACAACATGAAAACAATATGAGCATTCTTGAGCTAAATTCAACAGAACATCGGTCAGGCATTGTGTTACTCAATTATCGCTTGAAGGTATAAAGAGCAAGAACATTATGAGCTCCCATCAGTTTAATGTTCGGATACTTCAGATTCTTGCGCGTGGCTTAAGTCTGAATCTATATGCCAAGGCAAATGACTTCAGAGATGTGATCCTCTTCTTCCAAGGAGCAGAATGACTTCGGCTGTAGCAGTTATGACATGTTACATGGATCTTTTTAATGAAGGGTCTACGGAAGATGATGGCCCTTAGAAGCTCGAGCAGGTTTAAACGAACCATTTGTACTGGTACAACTTATTGTTACGTTTATCATGTTAAGAAATGTCAATACGTCTCCAACTTCCTAGTTAATATAAAATGCTACAGGTGATATAAAAAAGAAAATTATGGACATACTCACACCTTCCCTTTTCCTTAGGCAGTGCTACCATTAAAGTTGGATACGAAAACGTAAATCATAAGATCTTATCAATATTAGACTGTCATACCGGGCTCATTCCTGTGTTTTGAGGGAGGGAGAAAATACTACACCTTTGTTTACTCAGAAAAAACTGAAGGATGTACATGGCATGGAATTAAAGGTTCGAAGTTCATGTCTTCTACATGACATGGAATTAAAGGAGTACCTCAAAACATGTCATCTGACCAGCGTAAACATTAGCAATGGTAGGGAATACAGTCAATTGCTCCAATTTTTCAAGTAGTTGCATCATCGAACTCTATCAATCATTATAATTCGTTGATGCTGGGTTCCGAGAAGTCCAAATAGCTCACTAATATAGAAATTCCCTTAATTTCACCATAATTTCTTTCAGCCCACCATGCACCTGATATAGGATTAAAAGAACTACAATAGCTTGATAGCGTAGGAAGCTCTCGATAAACTCAGGGATGAAATCCGTGATGATATGCCCAAACAACCGTAAACTTTTCGAGATTAGCAAATGCATGGCACACCAGAAGGCTCTTGCGCGTGGAGATGGTGTGCATATCAGGAGCACTGTCCATAGGATGCCTTGATGCTCATAGGTTCCACTCGATATATTCTGGGATAAAAACACCATGCTGGCACCATCAACCAGCTCGATCCTGGTGTGCGCACATAAGAGAACACATACCAACATCATTGAGAGGGAGCTCTCAACCACACCAAGGCTTATCCACCGAGTCCTTTGCAACTAAACTGACTCCATCAAAAAACTGGTACTTTACAGGGAGCAAATTTATTTGTTCCCGATATTTCCCTTTCCCTGAAAAGAGAGACAACAGCGACGAAGTAGTTGAAGCTTCAAGTGAGATGCTTTTGCCATCAACTTTAGACATATAATTTCCGGCCTTGACTACCTCCCCTTTTTCCAATAATATTCGGATGATATCATTTACTATATGAGAGCTGGGAGCACAACCACTCTTCTCCATTGATGACAACATACTGTCAGCTTCTTCCACTGATCCTTCTTTCAAAAGATTATGTATCATTATGCCGTACGTAGAAGCATTAGGTACTAAGCCACAAGCTGCTATAGCATCAAACAATTCATTAGCTGCTTCTCTTTTCTGATCCTTGTACATTGCATTAATCATGGTATTGAGCATTGCAATATCGAACCTTACATTCATTGCACCTAATTTGCGGAACAGAATGATTGCCTCGTCGATGCACCCATTTGCACAAAGTCCTCTAAGGATTATAGCATATGTGGAAATGCTCACTGCTGTTCCACTTTCAATCAATAATCGAGCTACATGTGACCACATTTGGCACGATCCCGTGCTGCATCATTTCATGGAATAGATTGCATGCCTTGCTCACGTCGCCTTCCTTAAAGAAGCCGTGGATGACGGTGTTATATGTCACCACATCGAGGGAGCAGGCACCTCCTTCTTTTCTCACTCTCTGGAGCAGGTCAAGCGCTCGCTGGCTACTCCTGTCGGCACATAAGCCCTTCAGAACGGTGTTGTATGAGAAGGCATCAGGCACACACCCGAGGTCGGACATCCTGTGAAGCAGCACGCTCACAGCCTCGTCTGTGCGTTTTCCGTAGCAGAGGCACTTGAGAAGGGTGTTGGCGGTGACGTTGTCAATCTCCAGGCCCGTACTGATGAGGCGGCCGAAGAAGGCGAGCCCTAGGTCCGGGCGACGCGCGCGGCAGCAGTAGTCCATGAGGATGTTGTAGGTATAGAGTGTGGGCTGCGCCACCCGCGGACCGGCTTCCTCTCGGCGTACACGGTTGAAGAGGGAGATGGCGAGGGCGGGGCCATCTCTGCAGGAGGCGGAGTCCGGCGCACGGGCGAGGGCGGCGAGGAAGCCGTTGAGAGAGTGCACGTGGATCGGGGCTGGTAGCAGTAGCAATTGGTCGAGCAGCTTGTGTGCGTCCTCCGGGCTGAGCGTCCCTGTGCGGACGCGCTCTGTGGCTGCCGCGAAGGTGGTGGTGCGAGGAGGCCAGGAGCGTGAGGGTGGGGAGGTGGAGGTCGAGGAGGGGCGGCGGCAGCCGGCAGAGGCGGGACATCGGCGACGGCGGCGTGCGCGTGAGCCGTTGGGGAGCGTGAGCGTGGAGGTTCAGGTTCTGAACGAGCCTCTGTTCCTGTTGACTCTGAGACCGGAATATGCATAGTGCATAGAGCATCGGGTGCTACGGGATTTTTTTTCTAATACCGTTTAGTTTGTGCATCTATAACTGCAAACGGGGCCTACTTACGGAGGATGGGAATTTCTTCTGCTACATACTAGAAAACTAATCTCTACTATATAATATGAGTAGATGTGGTGATGCTCATGATATGTTTTTCAAAGTTCCAATTATACCCTTGCATTGCTAGCTTAATTACCCAGTATGCCACCGCCAAGTCAACGAATCGGTGCGTAAAGAAAAAGGCACCATCGATCGCCGGCAAGCGAGGGAGGAACGGAACCATCCGCCCCCGATCCCCCCAAGCCGAGATCGGGGCCGTCTCGATCTCCGCCTTGACCAGCTTGGCGCCCCGACGGGAATCCATGGACACGCTGAGCTCGTCGTCGATGCCGCACCGCCCCAGGTCGCCTTTTCTTCAACTCTGATTTCATCTCCCCCTGATCTTGTGTTATTCCCTGGCGACCCGAGCTAGATCGCGCCGGTGGAGTGAGAAATCTTCTCGAGTCGAGGAGCTTCCTCTACTCCCTGCCTTATCCTGCGGTGTGAGGGACCAAGCGCTAGCCGGTGTCCCGCCGGCGCCGCCCTCCAATCCCTTGCATCGAGCATGCCATGCCGACCCTCCTTGCCTCGCGCTCAACCGGCGCCGCCTCTCCCAGCTAGCATAGCTCCACCGATCCCAACTCCCCAGCGCATGCCCTCCCCCTGTGTTTGATTCCAGTAGCGCAGGATGGGCGGCGGCAGCGGTAGCCTCACGGGGACGCCTCAGGCGGCGGCGACGGCTAGCCCAACAATGGCCTGGAGAAGTTGTCGCAGGATCAGAAGGCACAAACGCATGGGCTTAAGCTGTACCAGATCAACTTATCTTTACATTCCACTTTCGACTGGTCTCTGGCTGCAACTCGGTGCTATTGAAATGTACTGTTCTTCCCAGCTTTGCTGGATACTTCGTCCTTCCTGTGAAAAATATGTGAGGCACAATAAATTCGTCTGCAGATATGAATTCTTCATCTGGATCTCCTGCATATTTGATTCATATTCACCATACTATTGGTTCGTTACTTCATTCAGTGTGCGACTGATATGCTACTGATGATGCAAAAGGCTGCACTTTTCCCCTTAATTGTGCAAGTTAATTGGCAACGCATAATATTGCCCTAGATTTGGTTGTATTACAAGCATCACATATTCATCTCATGCCCCTACGCCATTTGTGGACGTGGGTGCCATTCCTCCCTGATTCATATATAAGTACTAGAGAAGCATTTTCTTACAAGATATTGGACCTGACACCTTTAGATTATCATGAAGGATCCATAATCCTGACAGTGGCTTTTGTTCAGTGCTTCAAACATGCTTATAATTATGTGCAAGACTAGCTTCAAATAATGGTGTGCAAGATATTGCTTGCTGCATGCTCAGAGTAGTTGATGCATTCATGTTCTGGTATTTTTACTATAAAGGGGGAGTGGTGTTGAGTTCACATTTGCAGCTTAACATTTCATTTCCTACAATCTAGAGTGATGAAAGAGAAACACTTTCTTAAGCAAGTGTCTATGATCTATTAGAGGCATAACTGGATCATCATTGGAGGCATACTGATCAGTATAGCTGTCTTGTTATCTTACACTTCTATGAGATGTATGCATATGCACATATTGGCAAGATAGTGACCTTACTCTTACCATATTTGGATCAACCTAGAGAGTTATTCTGTGTAAAAAATAAATCATTAAATTGCTTCATCAGCCCGTAGCAACGCACGGGCATTTTGCTAGTACAGTATTATATACGGAGCACCATGTACAACATAGGAAATTTGATATTAATAATGATGAATTAAATTAGAAATAATATTACTGATTATTTTTCTTGCACCTTCTTCCACGCAATTCTCGTCCTTCTCACGGCGTTGATTGTTGGTGGTTATCGGCACGCGGTGACTCGTTGTCTTCTTCGGGGTAGGGTCTTTCTCCTCCGCCTACGTTCTCTTCTCCACCAACGGCGCCTCCTCCTCCTTCTCGGTTGACTCCTCATCGGAGTCAATCTTTGGCTTCTCCTTGGTCACTTCCATAAACTCGAGCTAGGTATCAGGGTTGGACGCCTGCGATAGGTCGTCATTTGGTCTGTCCATAGATCTGTCATTGTGGCGGGACTGTCGGGCGATGAGGAGTGACTGTTGTGATTCCCAGCTCTGAGAATCATTAAGGCCACTTCTTTTGAGTTTCTGCTTATGCAGAAACTGGTTTTTAGATTCCGGTGGGGAGAAACGGCTGTGTGGAGAAACTACTAGAAACTGATTAGAGACTTCTTTTGGGCTTCTCAATATTTGGCTTATTTGCTATGTTGAGTTGTGAGATGTCTATAACACCCCTGAGTTTAATATGTGTACTTAATAAAGTGATAATATCTTACATATGCTTATTTCTCTAAATTGAATACACAACAACAACCGAAGACATAAAAAATTCAGAATACACATTGGTTGATCTAGAGGAGCGCTGCTAGCATCAAGTAGCAGCAGCCTGCGCAGCATCGATCAATCGATTGGCTGCTCACCAGTAATACTACAGAACTGTAGCTAGCTAGCTAATCCGGTAGTATCGATCGATTGGGCCGTGTACTAGTAGGAGAGCTGCTCCAGCACGATCGTCTCCAACTCCTGAATCCAATGTTCAGTACAACGACGAAGCAGCCGTCTCTCCCAGATCGACACACACCACGCCAGCACGCAATGGCGAACGGGGGAGCTGGGGGCTGCGGAGCAGTGGAGGAACGCCGGGATCCGGCGGTGGAATGGAGAGATCCGGCCGTCCGCTTCCGGGATCCGGCGGCGGCGGGGGTGGAAGGCGGCGGCGGTGGTGCTTGCTCGGCGGCCGGGCGGCGGGATGTGCGCGAGGGGACGGGAGAGAAGGTGAGGTCGAGGTCGGGGGTCAGGGACGGGTGCGGATGCGGGTCAACCAGCGTGCGGGGCCAGGACGGGTGCGGGCCTAGCGGTGGCAATCGGCCGTAAATTCATCCAAGGATATGTCCACTTACAGAAAACGTTTTGCTCCTAAGGTGAGAAGCTTGGGAAGCTGCCCAGAAACACCTCGCCACCAGTTTCTCAAAACGTGAAGAGAAGCAGATTCGCGGTGGAAATAAGCTGTCCAGAAACCGGAGACTTCTTTCCAGCTTAAGCTGTTGGGGACCCCGAATCTGCCCAGAAGCTGTAAAAGAAGTCGCCCTAGTAGCACTTCTCATTGTCGTATAACTGCTGAAAGGGCATCCTTTATATTTCTCATGAGTTTTGTGTGTTAGGCAACAACATTAGGAATACTCTTATGTGCTATCGAATGATGCAGGAGTTATTAGGTAATTTTACATAAAGCATCGTGTGTTGAAAAAGGTTTCAGCACGAAGATTCAGTTTCAATGTGCCAGAATTGTTGTGGCCGGTACTACCGGACCTCGTCCGGTACTACCGCCTGTGACTCAAGACGGAGGTACTGGGCTTCTGATGTCTCACCATTTTATCTCGGTACTACCGGGCTGGCCCGGTACTACCGACTGCCCAGAAGTACCGCGCCTCCAGGTCAGTACTACCGCCAGTGTATTTTGAGGGCAGCCGGATCTCGCAGACCAGGTTTGACCGGTTGCTGTTTTGGCTGGTCGGTACTGCCGGACGGCGTCCGGTACTACTGGGCAGCAAGTTTTTCTTGTCAACAGTCAGATTTCTAGGAGGGGTATAAATACCCCTCCACCTACCTCCAGCCAGCTAGCTCGCCTAACATTGAAGAACACCATTATTGCAAGCTCAAGAATTACTAGATCTGTCAATCCCTCCACCCAAACTCGTTGATCTTTGGAGGATTGAAGGAGAAGGCCCGGATCTACATCTTCACCAAGCCAATTTATATTTCCCCCTCATTCACTTGAGGGACCATTTGCTAGGGTTTCCATTGGGAAAACCTAGCCCCTTGTTGTACTCACTTGTTGTTCTTGTCCCATCGAACATAGTTGACGGTGGTCGTGGCGTTCCATCAGTGCGGTGAGAGTCGTGGATGACGTCGAGCTTGTGGTTCACCTTTTGCCCATGTCGTCATGTTGAGAACGGCTAGCCAGGTGGAGTTGGTTGGCCGCTGAGTAGCCTGGACCGGCTAGAAGGTCGCGGCTGGGGGGCGGGTAGGCGCCAGCAACCGGCCTAGGGTGACAGCCGAATGTAGATTTTGATTGCATATGTGGATCTTCTATGGGTTTTTTCCATATCCCCACGACAATAACCATGAGGAATATCAAGAATCCCATAATCGTTGAATATAGCCGATCCTTTGAAACCCAAGAAACCCAATGCATGAGAGAAACAAACTTCGGCGGTGGATTTCAGCAACATCCAGTTCAAAAATATACGAGGCACAAGTGCAACCAAGCAAACCATCAAGCTAGACTGCATCGACACAATCCATGCCGTGATATATTGTTGCATGAAGTGAAGCTTATTTTAAGGGGAAAAGAATGTTGGCACAACAAGCATATGGAACAATGTGAAGCCAAAAAAATCGTCAATGTCGACCCAACCTGTTGAGGCAATTACAAGTAAGAGTACGTTTAAATTTCAAATAATCTCTTGTGCTGGTAGAGATTTGTTATACCTATCTACTCCCTCCGATTCTAAATGTTAGATGTTTTAGGTGTTTTACATTTTGTCTAGATGCATACTAAGTGAATGTATACAGTAAAATATGTCTAAATACATTTGTATACATGTGAATGTGAACAAAGTCTAAAGCATCTCATATTTAAAAACGGAAGGAGTACTTAAGAACGTTTTCTTGAATAATTAAGATTTGTTTAGGTTTCATCAAACTGATTGTGTTAGTGGAAGGGATATAGCGTGGAGTGTAAGTGAATCTAAAAATACTTAAGAGCCTTGCGCTCTACCAACTGAGCTAGACGGGCCTTGCCGACTGAATCAATTTTCTGTTCTAAAGAATAACTTCATCATTAAGCAAGGCCTGCATTTCACAATGCCAAGCAAGCTCCAAAAGAAAGAGTTGTATTTATGCCAGATCAAAATTCAGAATAATGTCAACGTTCCATGCACCAGAAATAGCTTATTTTACCCACAAAACAAAAGTAATAGCTCCTCTTTTGGTACTACTTCATTTTGCTGATCTCATGAAAGAACAAAGCATGCAGCATGCAGCATGCAGCATGCTAGATTGCTAGTTGCCTCGGGTACCGGAACACTTCGGATTACCTATTCTGCATTTGGCATGCCTACATAGCCAACCAGAGAAAGACACACAAAATTAGAGCTATTTTTGCAACAGACCTACATTACATCTGTATTATTGTGCCAAATATAGCATATTGCACCTCTTGTAAGGCCCATGTCCAGCCTCCCAAAGGTACTTCTTAACAAACAACAAAAGTCTTACATAGACAGCAAGATGACACAGCAATAGCCAAACACTGATCCAGCGCTCATTAACGCAACGGAATGACTGAAAGATTCATCTCCTCAAAAAGCATTACTTTAGCTCAACACCTCCCTAATTGTACAGCTATCTCCAAAATCAGTAGTTTATTGGAATCTTTCAACGGATGAAAAAGTAGTTAATATGTTCTACAGCTTCAACTAGTAAGCTATTATATCTTCATTTTCGGTAACATCGTCAGGACTTGCTAATTTTGGATCATGTCAGTCACTACAGCTTCAACTAGTAAAGAGAATATTGCAAAACCTATTCTCTATCAGTCACTACAGGATCATGAAACACCGAAAGAGCGGAAGCCAGCCCAAAATAGATATTATCATGACCTCCTGGCCAAAATGGTTGCAAAATGGCAGCCCAAGTCGTATTCCCTTGCGCTAGTCATCTTTGACTGAATGTAACTGACTGTGTAGTGGCCAGATAATATCTGGGACTTATTCGATATCTCCGGTTGGCTGACAGGACAGAAAAAATCTATTATAATTTCGTAAAATCTCCAGGAAGAAAAATGAGAAAACACATGGGTAAACGAATTATACCTGCAGGAATTCTAGGAGGCACCATACAAGGTAGTTTATGATCATCACAAGGCAAAACAGTTTGCTTGCCCAAGCTCCACATGCTATCTACGCCATTACAGAAACACAGATATTATTTGCTTGCTTTTTTACTAATGTTTGATGTCGTTGCAGAAAGGCAACAGTGGCAATACACAGACATGGACTTGCAGAACTAAACCATTAAATGGAACATAGCAGAAAATAGTTGACAGCAACGATGGCAATATATTCAACTCCGATGATAAAGATAAAAAGGGTAAACCACTGTTTCAGCTACAACTATTATTTCTGAAATGGCAGAAAATAAGACTACAGTCAGCGTTCTGCTTTATAAAGACGGTCTAGCAAATTTGTATCTGAGGACTGCATTGCACGGTCGTACACGATCTCTGTTCTTTTGGCCACATCATCCCAAATATAGTCTTTTGATCTTTTCATCTACGATGTACATTAGATTTGAGTAAGCACGAAATAACTTGCATATCAAGTTTGTGGTAAAGGAAAAGGCTGACGCAGGATGTCCATTTCTGGTTGGGGTGCAATGCGCAGTAAGGTCCCGAGCCAGGTGTATAGAGTCAAAACTCACCCGAAGATGCATAGTTTGGGGATCTATGCCAAGTATGTCAATATCTCTCCTGACAGATCGTACCATATCTTCTGGATCTGGTTCCGCAAGTACTATCATGTCATCTGGTAGAACCTGAAAAAAGAGTCGTTTACAGGGAGCTTCAAATTGTCCAACTAGCTGAGATTTATGGTTCGACATAAGAAAACTTTAAAATCATAAAGGACATATACCTCTGGAACCCCTCCGACTCTAGTGCTTACTGTCAGCAGTCCACAGCTTGCTGCCTCCAGAATGGCTATGCAAAATGCTTCTGTAAGTGAACTACAATAGGGAAAGGCAAAGTTTCAGTACTACTATGGTTAACAGCTGCACTCTGCTCAACTATCATAAACAAGGTTAACTTGTCCACCTTCTAGTTCCCAAATAATATTAGGATTATGTTTAGAGGTGAAAGAAATTAAACGGAACGAAAAAGCTCTTCTCTTTCTGTTTGCATTGGATCCATGTAATATGTACTTAAAAGTTCCACAAGAAATATTCCCACAAAATCAGTGCGCTCAATTAAATGATAGTCACAGTACATGCTTGAATGACCATATGTTCACAACAACAATTCAATAATCTGGTACAAGGAAGCAGTGACGATTATTGAAATTTGGGCATAAAGGCATGGTAGCTGTATGTTAACTGATCGAACACGTACATGCTAGTGAGTAAAATGGTAATAACGGTGAGCATATTTTTTCTGCTAATAGATGTTGTTTTTTGGTGTTCCAAATTCCAGCGGTAGTACCGCTGGGTTAAGCGGTACTACCGCTCGAGAGCTGCCGCCACCGCTACCGCCAGAATGGCCGTCTGACGCACTTGTCCGGTACCGACTGGTACCGCTGGCGGTACCGCCGCCGGTACCGCTGAGGTGGGAAGAGACGAACCAGCCCACCCCAGCGGTAGTTAAGCGGTACTACCGCCGAGGTGGGATTGATTCCGGGTTGGACTGCAGCCGACCTAGGGTTTTATGTTTCTATATATTCCTCTTGTAAGCCGCCGTTTTGGGGTAAGCCATACATTGTAAACCCACGGCGTTTGTAACCTCACCCGATATAGTGAAGTATTGCTGGCTGGCGCCCGTGGTTTTTTCTCCTCCATTATTGGAGGGGTTTTCCACGTTAAAATCTCGTGTCCCCATTGGTTTGATCGTTCCGCTCTTCGTCGTTTCTTTGCTATCGTTTACAACAATAGACTGCATACATATGGTATTTCCACTTATCTAGGACATATTCAGATGAAGGCAACCGTGAGCAAAAGGATAGCTGTGATATACAAACTTCCATATTTTGTTTGGTAAAATTCATCACTCAAGCAAAGGCCTTTCATCCCTCTCAACATCCCAAATTCAATCCATCATCATCCATCCACCGTCCTCTCACACACAAACTGGATGAAGTGAGAATAGAAATGTCGCTGCATCTGCATGCATCATAGCCACCGAGGGCACAAACATCTCAAAAGCTGCCAGCAACATACTGCTGCTTCTACTAGTTCCAGAGTCTACTCGACAGTCACCACAATTTCGAGCTCGAGGCCACGCGTAAGCACTGGACAATCCTTGCGCGTGCAAATAGACGACAGTCCATAGGATGAGGACCCACGCCCAACAGGCACGCACCGGACCAGAACACGTACCATCACATAGCTCCATCCTGGTGAGCGGACAGAAGAAATATGTGTCCAAATAACTGAGAGTGAGCTCTGAACCATGCCAACGTTAATCAGCTGAGTCAAGTGCATCAAATGACTCGACCAACAAAGTGGTACTTAGCAGGGAGCAAATTTATTTGTTCCCGATATTTCCCTTTCCCTGAAAAGAGAGACAACATCAACGAAGTAGTTGAAGCTTCAAGTGAGAATCCCTTGCCATCAACTTTAGACATATAATATCTGGCCTTGACTATCTCCCCCTTTTCCAATAACATTCGGATGATGTCATTTAACATACTAGAGCTGGGAGCACAACCACTCTTCTCCATTGACGAAAACATATCTTCAGCTTCTTCCACTGACCCTTCTTTTAGAAGATTTCGTACAATTATGCCGTAAGTAGAAGCATTAGTTACCAACCCACTGCCTGGTATTGCAGCAAACAAATCTTTAGCATCTTCACTTCTCCGGACATTGTACATTGCATTAATCATGGTATTGAACATTGCAATATCAAACTTCATATTCATAGCACCTAATTTCTGGAACAGGACGATTGCCTCGTCCGTGCAATTATTTGCACAAAGTCCTGCAAGAATTATAGCGTATGTTGAAATGCTCACTGCTGTTCCACTTTGGATCATCTCACGGGACTTGTTTTTCGCGGGAACAGGTCTCCCTGCACGAAATAACCCATCCAGTATAATATGATATGTAACGTTCTTATGCAACATTTCTGTAAAAAGATTAAGCCCATCATCGATCCTTCGCTTTTAACATAGCCATCAAGAAGAGTATTATACGTAACAACATCAGGCTCAATGCCAACAGATACCATGGTATGAAACGCTCTGATTGCTTTCTCCATGTTGCGGACTAAGCAATATCCGTCAATCAGTGAATTAAATTAAATGTAATAACATTAGGCCTTTCACCTATGTCTATAACTAAGTTTAAGATATCGTGTGTATCCGAAACCCTTCCTTCTTTGCATAGACTGTTTATTATTGAACTGAAGAACACAATGGTAGGACGAGGGATACCTTTGTTCATCATTTCAGAAATCAATTCCTTAGATTTCCCTAAATCACCATTTGTACAACAACCGTGAATTAGGGTGTGGTAAACAACTGCGTTCGGTTGTACTCCATTGGAAATCATCTGACTAAACTTGTCCATAGCATCAGCCATCCTGCCCATTCTTCAACGTGCGGCTATTACACTTGAATAGGTGACTGCATCTGGACTCACTCCTTGTTCCCGCATTTGAGTAAGTATGACCATAGCTTCATCCATCAATCCATGTTTAGCATATGCATCAATTAAAATGTTGAAAACATGGCAGTTGGCTACAATACCATTGTTTGACATTGAATTAAAGAGATTAATCATAGCAGCAAAGCATCCTTCAGAGGCATACCCGTGGAGTAGAGCACCATACGTGACGATATCAGGTTTATGGCCCTTGGCAGTCATGGAATCAAAAACATCTGCAGCTTCTTTGGTTCTTCCATGCTTGCAAAGGGAGGCCATGAATGCATTCCAAGTAACAATATCTGGTACAAGACCCCGCCTTGTCATCTCTCTGAACAGTTTACTCGCCTCTTTCCACTGACCCAGAGTGCAATATCCACGGATCATGCAGTTAAATGTCACTTTATCCGGTCGAACACCATTACGAACCATCTTGCGAAATAACAACTCTGCCTTGCCCATTGCTCCGGCCTTGCACAGTGCATCAATAGTCGAGCTATACGTGACCACATTTGGCACGATCCCTTGCCGCATCATTTCATGGAATAGATCACATGCCTTGCTCACGTCGCCTTCCTGTAGGAAGGCATGGATGACTGTGTCATATGAGACGGCATCAGGCACACAGCCGAGGTCAGGCATCCTACGAAGCAGCACGTTGAGAGCTTCATCCGTGCGTTTTGCGCGGCAGAGGCAGTTGAGGAGGGTGTTGGCGGTGGTTTCGTTGATCTCCAGGCCCGTCCTGAGGAGTAGGCCAAAGAAGGCGAGCCCTAGGTCCGGGCGGCGCGCGCGGCAGCAGCAGTCCATGAGGACGCCGTTGGTGTGAGCTGTGAGAGTCCCCATCCACTTGCGGGGTTTTTCTCGGCGCACACGGTTGAAGAGGGTGATGGAGAGGGCGGGGCCGTCTCTGCAGGCGGCGAGGGCAGCGAGGAAGCCGTTGAGAGAGTGCACGTGGATCGGGGCTGGTAGCGGTAGCAATTGGTCGAGCAGGTGGTGGGCGTCCTCCGGGCTGAGCGTCCCGGTGCGGACGCGCTCTGTGGCTGCCGCAAAGGTGGTGGTGTGGGGAGGCCAGGAGCGTGAGGGTGGGGAGGTGGAGGATGAGGAGGGCGGCGGCAGATGCGGGACATCGGCGACGGGGGAGGTGGAGGAGGAGAGGGGCGGTGGCGGAGATGCGCGTGAGCCGTTGGGGAGGAGAGCGTGTTCTGTTCAGCCCTGCGCTGTGAAATGGGCAACGGCGATCAACAGTCCATGGAAAGTTCAGAAGCAGAACGGCGGCAGTGAAGCTTTGCCCACTACTTTTTACTTCTCTTGCATTTGATCCCTTAAAAGGGTTTCAGATAGTCCATGGAAAATTAACTGAATAACTAACCCAATTTGGATATCAAGATGTGTACCGTGGGGGAGGATATCTCTAGTGCTCCCAAACCCCTTAGGTGCTACTGTGCTTCCAATTAAAAAAGTCAATTTTAATTGCTCCAAAAAATTATAAGAAAAGGTGAGAATCTTCACAGGAAATGTGCCTACAACCTCTAAAGATTTCAGGACCAAAATCGAAATACACATTAAGAAACAAAAAAGAAAAATCTAGCTTCAAGTGTGTCAAAGTAAAATTGACACTATGCATGCATAAATTTTGTCCTTTTTGTTTCTCAATGTGCCTTTTGATTTTCGACCTGAAACTGTTGAAGGTTGTAGGAAAATTTCTTGTGAACACACACAAATTTTCATATAATTTTTTGAAACATTTAAAATTGACTTTTTAAAATTGGAAGCACAGTACCACCAAGTGTGGTAGCACTATCCTCTGTAAAGCCCACGTATTCTACGTGGCATAGTCAAAGCAAGTCAAGTCAAGGTCAACACGGTAACAATTCGACGATATCAAGTCTTGGTGGCACGCCGTCATCTCGACAGGTCTGGCTGCCCAAAGGAAATATTTCGAGGATTCAATAAAGAAGAAACCCCAGTTCACAACAGGCGAAACCCTGAAACGGGAGGTGCCGAGGCAGAGACCAGAAAGGAATCAAAGGATACAGAAGAAAGCAGGATCATGTACGGAAATTCATGGAGAGTCGTTTCGAGCACGCCACCTTTCTTCCCCTTCTCTTCCACCGGCGATGCCGGCCGGATTGAGGACGGGGCTGTAAATATTAGGTGTAGGTTTAGATCTAGTCTAGCGTTTATCGCTGTCTTCAGCCTTGTGCTTTTGTCCTATATGGCGTTTTGGAGTAGAGTCTTGGATCCTCACGGCCAGATCCAGGGCGTGCTGTGGCTCCTTTTCCTCTTGTTGTTGCTCCGGCGACCGGAGATGCAGCAAGTGAAGATTTGGATCCCGGAGATCTCCAGGAATAAGGTCGTCTTGCGTCAGGCCTGGTCACTTCCGAGCGGTGACCAGTGCGTGGAGAGGCTTCTCTACTGCGGTGCTCCATGGTGGAGAACACAGCAGGGAGGTGGATTCGCGGGCGCGTGCTTGAACAAGCTCGCTGTTATTTGCGGATCTTCTGCTGGCTACAGGGGATTGGAGTCCTTTTCATCTGCTCGTCTTGGTGGCGAGAAGAAAAGAGGCTTCCTTGCTCTTCTGTGCAGTTGGTTCGATATGCACCAGGGGAGAGTTGGTGCTTTTCTTGGGAGTTCCCTCACGGTGGCGTCGTCTTCGCCGTCGTTCCATATGGTCGAAAGGCGACCACTCCCGCCTCAGACGTCGGCGACGGTTTCCCGGCCGGCGTTGGATGGTAAGTTTCAACCTCCAGGCCTAGTTGCCATTTCGGAGGCCTTCCGATTCGCATGCAGCTTGCTCCCGCCTCTCCTTCCCAAGTGGTGCGTCCCCGGAGAAGTTGAGGTTGACTGCATCGCGTCTCAGATCCGTCGCGCTGGAGAAGGAGCTGGACCTGATCGCTTTTCCTTCAGATTATCTGAGGTCCTTTGTGTAAATTGTTTGGCCTTGTGTGTAATTTTCATGTTTTTAGAGGCCTTATCTGTAAAATGTAACCCAGCGTTGATAATGAATGAAGCTCTCGGTCCTTAGGGACCGATCCCCTGTTCAAAAAAAAAAATGTACGGAAATTCACAATGGAGCCCGGGAGATTTTTGGGAGTATAAAAAATTTGAAATTTTTTCAAAAATTCCGAAAAAAATCATGCACATACGCACGGCCGTGTGAAATTTCGCACCAAAATGACATCGTATGCGCCCTGTGCAAAAATGACAAAATTCTGACAGAATTCCGTGCGTGCCATCATCAGGTACGTGCATGATTTTTTTTCAAAAAAAATTGCAAAGTTTTTCAAAAAAAATTATGCTCCCAAAAATATCGGGAGCATATGAGCCCGGGAGCCAAAACTGCATTCTCCATCATGTACCCATAAACAACATGACGGAACAGAAACCCGAACTGACACTGTCATCCAACAGCCAGCGAGGCAGCTATCACAGAAACAGGCACAACCACCAGAACTGTGCAAAGATATCCGGCAATAAAGTGGACGCCAGCACCACATTCATCATCTCAGAGTATCGCATTATAACACAAAAGATGTTACTAAAACTGCTGCAAAGTTTAGAGTGAACTCTTCAGTCGGCAGCCGATCATATCCGACATGGCAGTAAGTCCAGGACATTTTCCTGCAGGCAGAAGCTGGTCACAATGATAATAACCTTGGAAGTGACAGAGAACAGTTATCAAAACACAAAACCAGAGAGAGCCACGCCAAATCACCAATTTCACCAAAACTCCAGCACAGGAGGAAGCTGAGTTAAGCATTAACATTACCATATTACAATGCTGATCTGTGAGGTTTCTGCATAAACTGAATATAAATAATAACAAAGCCCTACCGACAAACATCCTTGTCGCCTCTAGCAAACCTACAGCACTGCGGGACAGGAAAAACTAAATTAAGTATGGAGCTGCATAAAAGGTGCAAAAGGTTAAATGCCAGGACAAAACATGACCCAACAGCTACCGACAAAGCCTAACGACGACCGAAGATATGGACAGGAAAGCCATTCGCTTTCCCTTCTTGTTTTAATTCCATCCCAAGTTACAAAAGCTAAAAATATGGTACAGAGCAAGAAACCATGCACTATTTGCCGCTAATACTACAGATGCTGATGCTACCTGTTTCCTATGTCTTTCCAGGGATGGTCCGCGTCGTTGCCCAAAATCTTCGAACCAGGACCATACTGCGCCTTGAGGACAGCCACCGGGTCGCTAACGAGGATCCCAGCGCCTCCAAGCCGCGAGGCCTTACCAGGTTGCTGGAACCCTGAGATCAACTCTATTCCGTTCCTCTTCTGAAGATCAGCAAAGCTTTCCACCCGTTTCGGATCTGATGGAAGCTGCTGCATCATAGGCTGCTGGTATTCTGCATATACACCAAGTGTGCCATTTTTAGCCGAGTAAAATGGCACACTGGCTAATGATGATCTCTGAGACTTTGCCACCCTGAACACAGACTCTGGCTGCACTGTGCTCCCATCAAAGTTGTAGCCCTCACCACTCGCTCGTCCTGCCCAAGGTGAGCAGTGTTTGTGGACCTAGATGTATAAACCATGTGATCCCTTGTACTGTTCAAGAATATTGCAGCTGGTTTGTCTATCTTTGGCGAGGGAGGCTTGCTTTTGCTTCCATTCAATGATGAGCCAGAACTTTGCAATGATGATTGATGACTGAGAATTTTACCAAATAACTTGACATCACCAGGGCGCTTCACCTGATCTTGACTCTCGGTGCTTGCCATGTTTGAACAAGGCTTCAGCTGGCCTTGCCGTAATTCTTCACTGTGCCGGTCCGCAGAAAACCAGCAGATGTGTTTGTGACACCTGAGCAGCCAGACCTGCCATTCTGGTATTTGGTTAATGTGAACTGATCCGAATGAGAAATTCCGCCAGTGCCACTTGCAGTGCTTTCAGAAAATGAAGGTACGTCGGCTGCCAGACGATGATCCCGTCTGTGTTGCATGTATCCATCAATACTGCGGAAAAGAGCATCATGCTGATTGCGTGATTGTTCATTGAATACCGGGAACTTGTTCATGTCCTTGGGCCCTGAAGTATTGATGACTCCGTTGGCATGATTCCCAAAACTGGGTGAAGTTATGGAAGCTATGCCCTCAAAACGAATTGATGTAGGATCAGGAAGGTCGAACAGAACTGAACAGGCATTAAATCCTTTGGGTAAGAGGGGTAACCTGTGGCTTTGGTTTTGATGGGAGCAGGTCTGTTGGCACAATTTGCTGATAACTTGAAGTAAATGAAGGCCGAATACAGGAAACACCAGACATGTCCGAGAAGTGTTTCTTACTGCCACAATCCCCAGGCAAGGAAACAGAGGGAGCCGAATTTCTCTCAGGTGCCTGGTGTGAAGGTACTTCCATACTGGATACCTTAGTGCAAATCACTTCAGACGCCTTGCAAGACTGCACAACTCCAGGTAAAGAGACAGAGGGGGTCAAATTTCCAGCCTTCATGAGTGAACTCTCAGGTGCATGGTGCGAAGGCCCTTCCATATTGGATACCTGAGCGCAAATCCTCTCAGACACCTTGCTCGGCTGGATGACTTCAATAGCATGTAGACTGGGTTGGTTTCCGGGTGTGCTCCCACAGGCTGTCCACTTGGAGAGGCAGTGGCATCATTCTCACGCACACTCAATTGGCCACCATGCTCTATGTTTTGCATACTCTCAGTGTCCTCAGAAGAATTGATGTCAATAGGAGCACATGATGGTGATGACTGATGAGTGGCTTCACTGAACTGCCTATGATCAACATGAATGTTACCATTTTTATCTTCTGCTTTGATCTCACCTTCCTCTAATTTTATGTCAACGCCATCAGGTCCATCTGATGTATCAGTCTTTGGCAGTTTGAAGGTAAAACCAGAAAGAGCATGCCCCTGGATGGTTCCATCAGCAGCAGGACATACATCCATCTCCGTTTTCAGAGAAGACTGTGTGCTACAAATAGCTGAATCCATCTCAGCAGCACAGGCATCATCAGCATCGCTCCTCCCTCCATTGGTGTCACTTGTCAGCAGACCAGTATCAGTAGTCCGTTGATGGATCATATCCAAACCAAGTGATATGCGAGCCTTGCTGAAAAATACTTTGCATTGATCATATGACTTGCTCTTCACACATGAGGAGATTCGAGTAAAATCTTTCCCATAGTTATTCATAGCCTCAATGAAAGTTGACTTCTCATCATCGTTCCAATCAACTGGGTCAACTTCGCATTCCTGTTCTGAGAGAGTGCCTTCCTCATCGAAGTTTTTGTCTACTTCTGGCGCTAAAAGATAATCCATTTTGTGACGCCTATCTTTTGGCCAGGATCAGCAGAACTGGTTATGCATGAGCCCATTCCTTCAGGGGAGAGAGTTCCACAGATACCTGCTAAGACATCAGCAGCTACAGATTCTCTTTCATGCAAAGATGCATTAGCAGCACATTCCTTGTCCAAAGAACCTTTGGACGCAGCCGAAATATCAGACCTATAAGAAGTCCGAAGTATAGATTTCGCAGAAGGTCTCTCCACTCTGTTTGCATAATCAAGACCATGGGCCGCCACGACTGATGCCACCCCAAGCATATCAAGAGACGCAGCATTTCCTTCAGGATTCCATTTCTTCCCAGATTTTGATCCCAGGTAATTGCTGGTGGGTTGTTGCTGTCGACGATCCAGAAGTTTCTTAACTTCTCGGAAACTGTCAGATTTATGGTGCTTGTAGTAGAACTCAACACAGTCGGCGGTGGTCTTGTGCTGAAGGAAACTGGAGATCTTGGAGAAATCCTTGCCAAATGAAGCAAGCATCTGCATAAAAACTTCCTTCTCTTCATGGTCCATGGGTTAATCACAGCCCGCTCCTTTTCAACCGAAACAGGATCCTCAATCAAGCCATTCTTGCTGATAAACCTAGTACTTGCCTTCTCTTTCTCATCTATAATTAGTGCTGGCATTTTCAAGAAATTTCTGCAGCGCTTAAACTGAAATTCTGTAAACATCTTGTTTGCAACATCTGATATTTCCGTGGTAGGAAACGTGCTTAAATTACCAGCTGCAGATAATAAGGAACACAATAGTCAAATAAGGATCAAATACAAATAACAGCAGATAACTAGTATAGTAATAACCGTAAGTAAAACAAATGTGGGACTAAACGCGTAAGAGCAGTCAAGCAGGTTACAGTAAGAAATGACAGATGCAGAAACAATATATTATGGTTCATCACAGATATGCAAGGGTATGTACGAAGAGAAAAGAAAGCAAGATGGTGGGAAATTACAAACAAATTGTTATCATCATTTTATAAAGTATCGACTGGATTCCACTCCGACATCCATTATGATAGATTAAAAAGAATTTCATACCATATCTGCAAGAGGTAGCCAAAAGTGTAACATGTTCTAACCAACTTATCCTTGTGATAGATTTTAAAAAAATTTCATATCATATCTGAAAAAAAATGTATTTTCCAAGTGTATAGTTGGATATCTGATAAAATAAGATGAAAAAAGATTACGGTTCAGTAGCAGTTGTTTTCCTGCAATTTGTTCAACTGACTTTTTTCTGGAAGACATCCGTGTGGGAAAGAAGGGACTAAAACTGACACATGAGATCGCATATCATTTTCAATGATTTGTTATGCCAGGTCCGCACTTTATTAGCCACGAAGAGTGAGGCAAAATAATGTGCACACTAGAAAGCCAGGATGTAGTTCAGGTAAATCTGGCTATATCATACTATGCAAAACATTAGAGAAATACTACGACAATAGCAGTAACACGTGGTGCTAAGGATGTCCTGATTTATATATCTATCATAATATATTCATGGGAGTTGATAATTTATCTTCAAAGGAATTTTGAGTTCGAAAAGGCATCAATGCATAGTTTCTAAAAGTGAATAAGGGCATACTGTACTTTGAATAAGAAGAAGAAAATACTGACCAGGCATGCCCAATCGAGAGCGGTTAGAGGAACGCTGCCTCTGAGATCCACTCTGTGACGCACGGTTGCTCTGATCAGTGCGCTTACTAGACTTTGGACGCTGTTTTCTTACAGAAAGGAGACGCACATCCTCTTTCCACAGGTGACGCAGCACCTTGAATTTGAAGGTAAGTGATTGCTCTTTGAATCTCAGTCTACTTTTGTGTATGGCAAGCTTCTTTCTGATACTCAGGTCATCCTTCCTTTGGCTGGAAAAATGACTCAATGCTGACAAATCAAGACAGGGTTGCAGGGGTTTGAAGAGCAATTCATTACATTCTTTGGCTATATCATTGTTCACAGCAATAATTGAGGGGATTAAATTACTGGTGTCAACATGGTGCAAGCAAGGCCTGACTGATAAGTCATTGCCGCCAATAACATTATCATGGCATGAACTATGATCCTGCCTCTGACTGCCAGTATCAACTTGAGATCCAGTTGCTTCAGAAAGCTTCAATGGGGCAACATCAGCAGTTGCAGCAAGCTGAGCTTTAGCAACTCCTGGTGTGCAACACTCTCTTCTGAAGAGACTGCTATTACATTGTGAACAGGCGCTGCATCGACTTCCATAAGATCTACAGCTTTGGCATCACAATCCTGCTCCACAGAAATCTTGCAAGGAGTGAGCTCCCCTGTTCTCTCAGAGGAGATGATGTTTCACATGTCTCAGGCTTGGCTGGAACTTTTGACGTCCCACGAGATGGTGAAGGATTTTGTGCATTTTCAGGAGCCATATTTTCAGATTCAGGATTCACTAATTTTAGTTCACATTCCAATGAATCGATCTCAAGTTCAGTCTTTTCGAGCTCCTTGGCAATGTTCTCTTTCAGTAGCAATAACTTACTACTGTTGGTCAGTTTCCTAGAATCAGCAGAACAGAATCTTCATGTTGCAGTAGTTCAGCAAGGACGTTTGCAAGAGAACCAATGGGATCACCATCAAGCTGACCTAACTTCAAAGGGATTTCTTCATTGTAGCCTGGGCCTCAGCCCCAGTGTTATCTTTATTGGACAACGTGACTATATTTGCTGTCAGTTCACAGGATTTATCTTCAGGGACTGCAGTTAAATATGCAACGGAGCAGTCAGCGATCAAGAAATCTGATACATATGGTCTCTACAGACTACTTGCATTAATAAAAAAACATCTTCGCACTAGCATGATAAAAGAGGTACCAAGAGGTTTAATGTACTCTTGCAACTATATGAATTTCAACTAAACCAACAAGGGGAAGGTGTCTATACAGGATGGATGCAAACCCAAGGCAGGACCATTTGGGTGTGTGCCTTTGGTATTTAGGGTAAGATGCATGAAACACATATGTTATCTCAAGTTATGAAGTTCGAGCAGAACATCAGACTGTTTTAATTCCTCTCCATTAATTCTGATGCTTATACATATGACCTAATGGATAAAAAAATATATAACTAATTCAGCAACAGAAAACAGACCTAGATTCAAACAGAAGAATTAAACAGGGGGAAGCAACTGGTTGACACCAAGGAAAACAAGGTCAAAATTGCTTGCATACCTGGAGAACTGGAAGGAGGTGCAGATGATGGGGCTGGCGCAGGCGCCACGGCAGATGCACACGTCGCAGATGCAGGTGCAGGCGCCACGGAGATGTACACGGCGCAGATGCAGGTGCAGGCGCCACTGGAGACGTACACGGCGCGGATGCAGGTGCGCCTGCACCTACATCTACCTTCTGTTCAACGCCATCTGGGCTCCCGTCAGCAGAAGGTTCAGCAGGATCTACAGAACCAGGCGTCTGCCGCTTCTCATACTTGGCCAAGCCTTGCCCCCACCCAAGGCGGGGCTTCTTCTTTGGTGCCTCGTCCTCGGCCGCCTGCTGAGCTGCCGCATCAACAGACTGCTCCGTGGCGTTCTTCTCTGAAGCCGCCCTTGCTGCGGCGCTCTGACCAGCAGACAGAGTTCCAGCACCAGCTCCCTCTGTAGCATCAGATCTGTTCTCCCTCCGGCGCAGGGGCCGCCAGGGGGTCACCCGGGGGTGGTGTTCCCTATCCTCCCTGTCAGCCCTATCACCGGGAGGGTCGTAGGAGATGGGCACGGCGACTGACCTCAGAGGAGACCTTCTCAGCGGTGGGGACGGGGGCTCCTGGTGGCTCCTTGGGAAGTCGCCTCCATAGCTCCTAAACGGAGACCTCCGGTAGGATCCCCTAATGTCACGGCCCTCCCTCCGGCCGCCGCCACCGTAGCGGCCGAAACCCTTGTAGCCGCCGCCGTCTTCCTCCAGCCAGTAACGGTCGGAGCGCGATGGCGTGTAGCCTAGCGGCTCGTCAGGGTAGGAGCGGTCATAGGCGCCGGCGCCCTGCCTGTAATAGCCTTCTGAAACAGCAGAGAGGGTCGGGGGAATCAGCGGGGATGGAGGGGCAGGCAGAGGCGGCGGCGGCATCAGATCTGAGGGTCCGCGAGGGGAAACCTACCTGAGGAGACCGAAGACGCGGTCCGGCGAGGCGAGGGTCGCACGTGGTCCCGGAGGGGCGGCGGCGGCGGCGGGTGGTAGGGCGCGTCCCGCCACCGCGGCGTCGTGGTGCCGGCCGGCGGGAGGGGGTCCCCGCCGCCGTCGTGCCTGCGGCCGTCCCGGTAGAGAAACTCCCTCCGATCCGGCGGAGGCGGAGGCATCCACGTGGTCGCTGTCGTCGTCCTCCTCCTGGCGTGGCGTCTCCCCGGCCGCCGCAAATCACATACGCGCGGCCGAGCCGACGACTCCACGGTGGTCTCCTGTCCAGCGGGTCACCTGCAGGGGAACGCGGATACGGTCAGTCAGGGGAAAAAACCTCAAAGTCGGATAGGGACGGCCGGCCGGCCGGCGGCGGGACGGATTCAGAAAGCTTACCTCTCACGGGTCCCTGGCGGAGGCGGCGCTGGGCAGGCACGTGCACAGGCCGGGCCTTGGAGATGGGGCGGCTGCGGCCACGGGATGGGGAAGGGAGGAAGGAATTAGGTCGTGGCGCGCCGGCCGCCGGTGAGGAGGCGGCGGTGGGAGATGGGAACCTTGCGGCGCCCGGGGCCTGAGAAGCAGGGAGGCACGGGCGGGCGGGCAGGCTGGTGGAGGGGCGGGGGCTGATCTGCGGGGAGAGGCCGGAGGCGTTGGTGCGGCGGCGATGGAGGAGGGAGGCGGGCGTGGGGAGGGAAGGGAGAGCCCTGGGGGGAGAGAGAAGAGAGGAGAAGAGAGGAAGGAAACGGAGGCTGTGAGAGAGAAGAGAACGTGAGCCGATAAAGCGGACGCAGGCGGGCCTTAACCCCATTGGATTCGCGCACCCGCTCGCGTCCGCCCGCGTGCCCCACCCCCTCGGCCCCGAGAAAAAAATCAAATCTTTTTCTTTCCCAAACCCCCAATTAACAATTAAAATAGGGATTTTTTTAATTGATTGTTTTGTCGATTTCTTTCCAGGAAAAAAGAGGAAGGGACAATCGAGAGAGAGGGGAAGGCAACGCGCAACGCAAGCAACAAACAAACCTGGAGCCAGCCGAGCGGAGTTGCCCTACCTGCCCCTGCATACACGGAGGTATTCACGGGATTGCCACCGCACCCGCCTGGCAGAGACCGTGGACGTCACGAACTCGGGAGTCCGGATCGGGGACGAAGCCCAGCATCGGCATCGGAATCTCTCCGGAATCCCGACCGACGACGCCGGCCGCCGTGAGCGTGGACGCCGGCTGATCTGCGCGCGCATTAAGCAGCGATCGAGCGAGAGGAGGAGGAGATCGGGCGGCGGCGCTGAGGTGGGAGAGGAGCGGAGCGGAGGAGGACGGATGGATTCCATGGCTTGTAGTAAAGGTCGGCGAGCGAGAGAGAAGGTAGATGGGGAAGGAAGGAGGCCGTGATGATGATGCTAGCACGCTAGCTAGGACAGGTTCCACCGCCGTGGCGTGCCATCTGCGCGGTTGGTTCGGCCACGGACGGCCGCGATGAGCTCCCGCGGTAGGCGGGCGGAGCAAACAAGGATGTGACGAACGCGATTGGGAAAATTTGGTAATGGAGACGATTTGGGCGACGGGATCGGGTGTTGCGATCTTCGTGTAGGGAGAGATTGGTTATTGCCAAGATTGTGGACGTGATTCTCGTGGGTCCCACCGCTCGATGATGCTCAACTTGTTTTGCTTGCTCGATTTGGGCCTAGAAAATTCCGTTCGAAAACGAAGCTTTCCCGTGGAGTGCTTGGAAGCACGTTCTCGTACATGAACATGACCATGGGATTTTTTTTTGTCGAATTCTTTTCGGTTTTGCTAAGTCTCAGCTAGCTGAGACATAGCTTATGTCACAGTCACATCCATGGCCGTCTGATCGTCCTTTTACTTTGCGATCCGTGTTTTGGTGGGTTGGCCCGTACAGTGACTTAAGTCTCAGTCAGCTGAGCCGTAGAGAGACCTAATTCTTTTTAGTCAGGACCTTTTTGTTTTGGTTTTTTGGGAGTCTTAGACGGTTTGAGACCAAGACTTGGCTTTTTGACGTGACAATAGTGGAGGGTTTCTTGATCTTTTTCCCCTCGTTCCCCTCGTCGCTCCCGCGAGCGGCGGCGGGAACCCTAGCCGCTCCCTGCTCCCAGCCCCCGCCTCACCTCCTCTCCCTCCTCGCCACCGCCGGACGGCGCCTCCCTCGTTTGAAGTGCTTGGCGCGGGCCGAGCTGGTCGAGCTGGGCGCCGTGTTGGCCGAGGGCGCGGCGGCGCGGCCGTTCTGGTGGCGGCGTGGATGCTCGGCGGTGGTGGGGCGGGCCTGTGGTGGTGCGTCCGTGGCGGCGACATCTCAGGCAACGCGGGCAGCGGCCTCTTGGGCCGGAGAGGTTGACCACGGACGCGGAAGAAGACGGCAGGGACGGCGGCGAGCTTCGGCGACGACGTCTTCAACAGAGCTCGTGACGGAGAGGTGCGAGGCGGCTCAACTCTGGCTCGGTGGCTGGCGGAGCTGGCCTGAGGCGGCGGCGGCTCTCGGCCCAGATCTGGGCCCGTCCGGGCCTGATCTGGGTTGGGCGGGCCCTGCTGCCTGTGTGGTTTCAGTGGCTCCCGGGGCACGCCGAGAGCCCTTCCCCTGACCACAGATGGATGGGGTGCTGGATCCGGGCCAGGAGGGCCTAGATCCGGTGACCGCCTAGCAGCCTCGTTTACTCGAGGTCTGCGGACGCGACCGGCGGGTGCGTCCTGCTAGTCGTATCCCCACTGTTTTAGGGTTGGCTGCCTCCGTCCTTTTCCTGTCCGTTCTGGTGGAACTGCGGTTGTGACTTCTGCATATCCGTGGGGGCGAGTTCTTGGATGCCGGGGCGCGGCTCTAGAAGGTGGACTGCACAGTCGACTTGGCGGCGAGTGACGTGGCAGTGGTGATGGTCATTGACGAGGTGTACCCTCATCAAATCCCATGGTTAAGGACCTAGGGTTGAGATTATGGGGAGAGAACGTGGTAGCACTGATAGTTTCGTCGGCTGACAAGCAGAGGCAAAGATTTACCCAGGTTCAGGCCCCTCGGGTGGAGGTAAAGACCCTACTTCCTGCTTGTCTGATATTGATTGTGGATTATGCGATTACAGGGGAACTCCGGCGAGATGATGATCTCGCAAGAGCTTTGGTGGTTCGAGTATGGCTTGGTCCCAGATCGGTACCCCTCCCAGCCTTTAAATAGGCTGGGTCTCGGGAGTTTGTAACCGACCTAGTTTACACATAAGGAAAGTCTAAACCGACTATGCCTATTGTCTAATCTTGGAGGGTACTCCATCTTCTTGGACCTCTTGTCTTGGGCTTCGAATAGGCTCTTCGATATTGGGCCTTAGTCGTTACGTGCACCAGGTACCCTCATGATAGGGTACCCGAGATGTATACCCATGTCAGTCGTCTTCTCTGTCCACGTGGGTGGAGAGAAGTTGGCGGAGGGAGGTCCTGGTGCTGGCAGCGCTTCGACAATGGCGGCTCCCAGATCGTGTTGTGGAGATCTGGCTCGAAGTCTATGAGCGGTTCGTAATACCGGGTGTGGTAGGATGGTTTTTCCAGGCGAAAGCTTTGCGCTCCGGCGCTAGCGGTGACTACGCCTGTGGGTGTCGTAACCCTCTTGGGGCGTCGTTGTGGTCACCTTCTCCACATTAGGGCTCCGGGTGAAAACCCTTGATCATTGGTCTCGACGGCGTCGGCGTTATGCGTTGTCACCCTCTTGGGGGCGTCGTCGTGGAGTCTCGGTTTGCTCGACCTCGCGCTGAGTTCTTCGGTGGCAAGTCTGGTTTCCTTTGTTCTTTTTTGTTTATCTTTGATCTGCTGTGTAAGAGGATTTCCTCATCACCTTGTATCGGTTCGATCGTTGGGCTTTATTTATAAAGCGGGGCAAAAGCCTATTTCGAGAGAGATAGTGGAGGGTTTCCGAAAGAGTAAAATGCATCGCTGAACCGCAAACTTGTCGGTCCGAATCGTTGTTGTCATCGTATTTTGGAAATACCGTTTTACAATCTGGTACAACGTCGCATTTGCCGACGTGGCACTATGTTAGACATGTTAACACTTTCCACATAAGTCTCTAGTATTGAGGTCTATCTCGTAAAATTGCTTCCCAATCACCAGCAATGGGTCCCACATGTCATCCCTAGTTTTCACCCGTGTCTTCTTTCCTCCTCCTTTCTCACCCAGTTCCCCGCAACAGGGAGAGGCTACCGTGCCGGCCCACTAGCCCGGTGTTGAACCACCCTACTTGTCTCGCTGACACTCCGTGATTGGCGCCTACTCGATCTCGACATAATCCGCCCCGAGGAGAATGAGAGATTGCCTACTTGTTCTCAACAGGGGCGGCAACGCGCCAAGAGGAGCAGAGGGGGCGCACCGGCTGTAGCAGGGGCGGCGAAATCAGAATGCGATATTCTTTATATTATGGGCTACACAAAAAATGACTATAATTTTTTGGATATTTAAAAGTATGCATTGTTCACTATATTCAGATCCATATATTTGTCATTTTTGTGTATCTCATAATACAAATTATTTCAACTTGAAATTTTGCAGGTTCATGGGATAAATCATTAAAATATGTAGGATTATTTTCCATATTTTCTAAAATCTTTTTAAAAGTATTTTTTATATTTTTTTGTCAGGTATTTTTAGTCCAAGTCATTTTTTGTTTTTGTTTTTTCTGAGGCTTAGACGGTTAGAGGCCAAGACTTGGCTTTTTCCCGTGACAATAGTGAAGGGTTTCCCGAAAATAGTAAAATGCATCGCTGATCCATGAACTTGTCGACCCAAATCATTATGGTCATCGTATTTCGAGAATACAATTTTACGGTACAACGTCGCATTTTTTGACATGACACTATGTTAGACATGTCAACACTTTACACGTAGGTCTCTAGCGCCGAGGACTTTTTCGCAAAATTGCTCCCCAATCTCCAGTAATGGGCCGCATCTGTCATCCCCATTTTTCACCTATGTCTTCTTTCCTCCTCCTGTCTCACCCAATTCCCCGCAACAAGGAGAGGCTACCACACCGACCCACTAGCCCGGTGTTGAACAACCATCGTCTGAGACGTCCATGGTTGTCGCATGCTCGATCTCGACATAATCTGCCCGAGAAGAATGAGAGATTGCCTACTAGATCTCGACAAGGGCGCCAGCGCGCCAAGAGGAGCAGGGGCGGCACACCGGCTGGAGCAGGGGCGGCAAAATCACAATGCAAAATTAATTATATTATGGGTTACACAAAAATGACAATAATATTTTGGAGATTTGAAAGTATGCATTGTTCACTATATTCAGATACATATATTTATCATTTTTGTGTATCACATAATAGAAATTATTTCAAATTGAAATTTTGTAGGTTCATGGGATACATCATTAAAATATGTAGGATTATTTTCCATATTTTCTAAAATATTTTAAATATGGTTTTTTTTAAATACACACTGGACCTCGGGAGTCGGAGATATCCACTAGGGAGACATGTGATGTTTTCTGCTTCGATTGTGCTATGTAGTGAGAAGTGTGGCAATGATAACTATTTATCGGATATCGTCTAGGGGTCAATAGGTGATCAAAACCAGTTACGTTTCAGGTTGAATAAATGTGGAATAAAACTACACAAAACCTAAATACAATAGGTTCAATTATGTGCACCAATAACTTTTAGTAAACAAGATAAACAACTATGTGATAGAAAGATAAATAACTTCAATCTCGATGGCTATCACAAAGTAAGTGCACAAGAATGGAAATAGGGTATAAACAAACTGAGACACTTGGAGACGATGATTTACCCTAAAATTCTCTTCCCAATGGAACCTAGTCTTCGTTGAAGAGGTATGGGGAAACAGTTCTCTACGCTAGCCATAATGGCTCACCATATTCTCTTTGTGCCCTCGCACAATACAAGATGCAACGATTTCACCATGAGGTGGTCTTGAGGGCGTTCCAAATCCGTACAATTTCTTCGCGACGATCTCCACAACTTATTTGGAGGCTCCCAAAACTTTGCTCGAACCTTCTCACCAAGTCGAGATCCGCAAAAACACCAACCATTTAGGGGGGCCAGGCACCTAAGAGAGACAAGTTCTAGGGCACCCAAGTACGAGGGAGTAATAATAAGCTTTTCAAACTTTTACTTCCACAAAACACTGTGGAGAAGTCAAACCGATGCACCTAATGCAGTGGCAAGTACACACAAAGTGGTCAAACTATCTACTCTAAATTCCACCAAAGCACTAACAGTATGGAGAAACAAGATAGGAAAAACAAAGAGGAGAACACCAATGCCAATCAACAGCTCCCAGTCCATCATACATAGACAGTGATCACTCACGGGGAAGCCAAGGTAAATGAAGGGAATGTTGCCCACACTGCAGTTAAGCAAGTTCGACACTTTGGTTTGCTCTTTTGGGTAAACCCCATTACGATCAATTCATTCTTGTGGAAGTTAATCTTCGGGCTAGACAAGAGCTCGAAGAAAATCAGAAGGAAGTGAATGTTGGCAATCCCTAAATCAGATGCCTTGATGGTATCATCAATGTACGACAAGTGCTACGTAATACCCTTGTGCGGGAGGTGAGGGATCTTACCTTGAATATGAGCCGCCGCACTGGCTTTGTGGAGGATGACATCAAGCGCATCAACTGCGGTGACCCACCAAACCGTTGCCTGTTATAGTGTGCAAGTCGTTGATATAACATTCATGTAAAAATTGTCTCACAAATATTACATCTCATAGTAGTACAACAGAAATATTGCGGCTCTAAGGTAGCACCATAGTAATACAATTATGTACAATACAAAGATTTTGAGAACTTTGCCAATACATAGAGGCATATCTCATGCAAATGGAATAAAATACAAAAAAGATTCAAGTCGTAGCGCCAAACTGCACAATTGTTTGTCTATTGCCTAATCCTGTTGTTACAACCCTGATCTACTGAAATTACGGTTTATTTAGGTTAATATTGAACACCTTGATTTCGACATGAGGGTTACGATTTTCTTTTGACGACTCTACGGCGGCGCCAGAGGGTTATGATTGCCCGAGTGAAGAACGTGGACACGTCCGCACGTGCCCGCGGTCAAATTAGTCAAGTCCGGTGGAAGATGCTCTTACTAAGTTTGAAAAAATGGAGATGATTTTAAATCGTTCTGACCCCCAAAAAAAACCTCGACGTTGACTTAACCGCACCACCTCAATCCTCACGCCGGCACATCGTCACCCACAGGTCGCACGCACGAGCCAAGCCACGAGCGCAACGACCTCCCGTGCCATCTTTGTCACCGCCCCCCTACCGTGAGCGAATCTGTCCTGTCGTCACCCACACGCGCAGGCGGTTACGATTTGGTTCCCGATCAGCACCGACACAGCAAAATCCTGCCCCCCAAAAGTATGAGTAATGCTACACCTACGGGAAGATGTTACAGAAAAACTTCTACGGGATGACGTGCCGTCCAACGTGGAGGCCATGATCACTGGGACTAAGAATAACCGAAAGAGAAAAAATGAATAAAGATCTGCCGTTAATTCCGCAAGGAAATAACTAAAACTGCCATCGATCAGATCAACAACGGCACCTTCCTGCCTCCACCGGGCCGTCGTGAATGGCTGGGCCGCGTAGGTCGCTCACCTTCTTTCTCAACCCGCAACTGGACCGTCCATCGTGCCGCCGGCAGAGCTGCTCGCCGTTGGCAACAATTAGTACCAGAAGCTGGATATCCAAACGGAGCAGCTCATCACCCGTCGAGCCCAATTCGTTAAGTGGCAGCATGCCATGTGGTCCTTGTCCGCCGGAGACGGGGCGGTCGTCGCGCTGCTTCCGACGAGGACGAGCTTGCCGCACCGCCGCTGACGACCATTAGCTAGTCGCTCTGTTCCGACGATGGGGAGATTGCCGTCCGGCCTGCTGCGGAAGAGAGGGAGCTCGCTGGGAACCTGGCCCGTATTGCTTCCGAAGAACGGCAACTCGCGACGCCATCGACGACGAGAGGCAGGTCGCCGCCGAAGCTTCGCTCAACTGAGGGGGATATTTTGTATAGTTTACTTTTCTAACTTTTCTCTCAAGGAATTGTCCACGCTGGCTCTCCACGTCCCATAATTCGTCAGCGAGTAAGGTTTGCGTAAGTAGTTTCGTCCGTAGGTCTAGCATTACTGCAAAAGTATCCCGAACACTTCCCAAAGCTGGCGTCGAGGTTGGTGGACGGGGGCGAGGCGAGGCGAGGCGGTGGCCCACCGCCCACGGCGAGGCGCGGCCGCTGGCGGATGCTACGCGGAGCGGTGGCTCCAAGGCGAAGCAGGTTCCGCGTAACGGCGTGAGGTTGGTGCGGCGGTTCCGCTCGTTCTTCCCCGGCTCTGTTCGGGGTGCCTGCCGCGCCCCGCCCTTGCTTCGCGGCGGATCCATCCGCTCGAGCTGGACACGCACGCACGCGAGCGGGGTTGGTTAGCTGCTGGTTTTGCTCCGTCGTTGGTTGGTTTGGTTTGGTTGGTTGATCTGTTGGCTGGCTCGGTCTCGCAGCTGTTTCTGACGCCGCCGTAGCTCCTGGCCCGTGGTTTTGATGGATTCTGGGATCCTTCCGGTCCATGGTTCCTTAGCAATAGCATCGCGGCACTGACTGTAAGATCATTCCTGGTGACGATCCAAGCATTTGACTTGGTCTCACAGAGTCACAGGCTCACAGCGGAACTTAGAAAGTGAGGGATCAAGGATTCAATCCAATTGTCAAATCATAGCTAGGAAGGCGAGGGATCAAGGATCCTACTGTCAAATCGTAGTAGGTTGGTGAGACAGTTTTCCCCCTCTGAATTGTCCAAACAATGGACATGTTTAGATCCTCAAGTTTCAAACTGACGACTACAGAACAGGCGGTACGGCTCATGCCATACGCATGCTGCCCTGCACCCAGTAGGCAACTACGTTTACTACGTGATTCAGTAGTACCAGCGTTCAATGCATTACATCTTTTCAGAACATGCTATATTCCTGTTTCTCCTGTGAAGCATCTGCTAGCGATTCCCCAGTTCCAAAATCTAATGGAAGTTCTACAAAGTGATTGATGACTCTCTGCTCTGTTCAGCCAGGCAAGGGTAAGTAATGATAAATACTGGCAATTGTGCTGAAGTCCTTGGACTGCTGAATGTTGTGTCTGAGGATATCTTAAAGCTATCCAGGAGCTACCAACAACCGTCATCTATTCTTCGCCATGAATGCATCAGGAAGGTAAATCTCTAACAAGATGCTGCCTACTTGTATTTCAGCGAATCTCAACGTTCACTGTTTAAATGTAAGGTATGGTTACTTGACCAGGGTTTCCCAAATACTTGGCAACTTCACAACTTAGTGTACTGCACACTATGTATGGTTTCCTTATAAAGAAAAACTTCAGTTCGCTGAATTTTGTTAACAATAAATCTCCAAGAAAAGGAAAAAAAAAACCCTTCTTACTTTACAACATAATTCCTCTGACAAAAAATCCTACCGTGTATGAGGGCGGGACTCTGTTTTCCCTTTCCTAGTTTCCTACAATCCATAATTTGTAGTTCGTTTCTTGTTAATAAGTAGTAATCACGACCACTTAAGTCAATTAACGGTTACTTCTCCTAGAAACACTGTTGCTAGTTTATGGTAGTAGTTCTTTTCATGCTTCCTACTTGTCCTCTGTTAGCCTGTTGACACATATTTTTGTTCTTTACAATGGTAGATTTAACAGCCTCTAATCAGGTACTACAACCAACAGACTCAATAATATACAGGGGTACAAGTACAATATATGCACTGTGCGGGGGTAACCATCCCACATAGTGTAAGAAGCACCACCCAGAAGTTCAAACGTAAAGAAAGTAAGCTGGAATACCATCACAGAAATTCCATCCAGTAAACCAAATTACAAATAGCACTACTACCTTCTTTCCAGGCAAGTTTTGGCCGATTTGGCCTGCGAACACGCCCAGCCCGACAAACAGCTTCAGTCTGCCCCGCCCCCCAGCTACTGTCCTTAAGAGCCTACTTGCCGCATCCCTGCCCAATATTGTAAGAGCCCAAACCTTTAAATCTGTGTTCTATTATGATATTTCTATTGAATAATCACACAAGAGCATGCCGATGTGCAATATAGGCACAATTTTCCTTATTGCTCATGTATCAGTTAATGTAGGTTATGTAATCACTATCTGGAATGCTAAGCCTCACGTAACTGTGGCAGCTTCATCCCTTTTGTTATTTAACCAAGGTCGCATAGGTAACCAAACACTCGGAATGAAAACTTAAGACTGTAGAATATATCATGCTCGCCAGTTAAGCTCCTTTGTTCAGGTAAAGTTTCTTCATCTATTAAGTCATAACGAGCAGATCACTATTGATGTTCAGGGGCGTTGAGGACTAAGAAGCACGCACTGGTTATGAGAGCTGAGCAAAATACAAGGGCACGATCTCCTTGTGGTTTCAAGCACATCATCATTTTTTTATTAAGGTTTTCTTTGGCATTGTGGTTGATTATATTTGTGCCATTTGCCTAACACTAACCAGAATCTGCTTATTCTATCGTTTGACTAACCTACTCCTTCATACTTCCACAGCATATTATAAATTAAGTTCAGCAATCACTTACTGAGCCTCAAAAGTCAAAATTACTACAAGATATGAACTTGACAACAAAAAAAAAGAGCACAGAACATCTTTGAAGGAATATGCTATAAGGTCAGCTAATGCGGAACATGGACTGTTATCTTTATGCTGGAATATCTTTACTTTCTTTGAAGTGCTGCCAACTTAAGAAATTCTCTCCAGTGTTTGAAAATGTACGCCCTTTTGCCTTTGTGCTGTAAGTCACATGTTAGCCATGGATGGGAACAGTTTTTTTTTTTTGTCAAAAAGAGAAACACATCAATTTGTCCCAATACTCTTTTGTGAAGTTGTACATTCGACACATATTTGATAGCAAAATTCCCCGTGAACTTTACCCTTACTTGAACCAATTTCATCTACAGGTGCCTTGTAGAAATTAGAAAGTAGGGGAGGGTATAATAAGTTCATGTCTTCTCACGGTTACAAACTGCTGAGCACCATATGGCGAGGAAAAATGTAATCACCAATACCTTGTCAGAAATACATGGAGCTGTAAGCAAGAGCATATACAACTAGTCTTCCGGTGATCCCAAGGATGGATGTGTGCTATTCGGTTTCTAAACTTGTTCTTTGGTTTTTTTCTCGTATCATGCTTGTGCTGGATGCATTCAATGCTTCACTGCTTAAATTCTGCGCTATTGAGCATTTGATTTATGAAGTGAATTTTGTTTATGCAGGACTCACGATCGTGAAGCATGAAATGTGGTCGATCATACCGTCCCAGGCTTGCTTTGTGATTTTCTCGAAGAGTGTTGAAGCTGCAACAGTATGTTATGACAGTAGAATCCAGCAGGTAGATTTCTACCCCGCTCAGAAAATCAAACGGTTAAATTTCGGTCCTGCTCACATCCCTTCGATTCAACCTCTTGGTACATGTTACCATTATTGGAGCTCAGGTCTGCACGGTAAAACCTGTAAGCTGTAACTTCAGCAGGCAAATGATGTTAGGTGCACAGGGGCGTACTGTCAAGTTCTTTAAATCTGAAAGGGACTTGTGAGCAAACGGAAGTACGTACTTGTGTAGGCCTATACTCCATACGGTACCACCTGTACACATTACTACCGCACAGTAACTTGTGCCGCTAGATGATAAACCCCGCAGTAACTCACGGAAAGCCCATGTTTATCCTTTCCCTCTCTGGCCCTTCCACCACTGTCCTGCTTGCCAATGATCTACAGAAGATGGTAGGGGTGTTGGTGTCGGTGGTGACATTCATTTCTGTTGCATTTCAGTTCAGTCACTTGGCGCACAGTTTGCAGACTCCAGAGCCTGCGCTGACTTCTTGATTGATCGGTTGTGTTCCTTACGGGGTGGCATCTATTTCTGAAAATAGAGCTCTGTTTCTTCTTTTGCTGTCTTTGTTCTCTCTGAATTATCAACATGTAATTTCCAGTGTAATAGACGCGGGGTGCAGGGATCAAGATATGATGCACGCACGGTGCATCACGATGGGAAAGATTACAGGAGGAGGAAGCTCAGGTTCCACTTTGAACCAGGGAAACCGCAGCAAGAATGTTAACCGACGCTTGAACACTATGGGTTGAAGTACTTACCTGTAAATTTTGGTATGAAAGATATGTCCATATATAAGCCCCTATTTCTTCAGCAGTCCTCGGAATGAGTTCATTGTTTAGGTGTGTTTCCCGGTTCAGCCTGGGTATCCATGATGTGAACGGATCGATAAAAAAGTGATCATTGATGCAGGCTTGATAGGCGGTCTAGGTGATCCCCCCATCTACAGGGTCAACGTCGAAGCTACGAGTGGAACAGTGAACAAGTGAAAGGGTCGCGGATTGTCGTTAGGCTGAGACAGCACAGCCGGGCTGGGCTGGCATAACAAATCCTCTTGACTTTTAGCTCGACACTACACAGCAAATCAAGACCAATAATTCCGGCTTTTCTACGCCAATAATGTCGCGATGACAGAAACAAAAACAATCGCAATCAATCAGTCTGCGCATTCCTTGAGACGCAAGCGAGCGAGGCACTTGGCCACTTGCAGGAGGAGCTGAAAATAACGGCAGAGATGTTGACCCGCCGCGATTCGCGAACGCGTCGAGAGATAGGAAAGCAGTAAAAAAAAAGACGGAATCTGTCTGCGCAAGCGAATCAAGACCGTCAGATCAGATCACGCATCCGACGGCGCCGCATCAGCTGCCGCCGCCGCCGGGTCGGAGGCGGGGTGGAGGGCTCGGATCTTGATGTGGTACCGCGGCGGCTTGGTGGCGGCGGCGGTGTCGTGGTACCCGTAGCCGAGGTGTGCGCCGCACTTGCGGCAGAGGAGGCGCGTGCGGCGCGAGAAGAGGCGGAGCGCGCGCACGTCCAGGCACCGGAACTCGTCGAGGTGCCCGAACCGCGCGTCGTCGATGGCCTCGAACACCACCACGCTGCTCCTCCGCCGCCGCCGCCGCCGCGAGGTGTCCCGCGCCAGCGAGCTCAGCTTCAGGTCGTACCCGCACGCCCCGCAGCTGCACGCACGCAAGCACAACGAACGAACGAGACCTTGTCAATAATTCCAGACTGGTGGTAGCGGAGGAGGTGAGAGACCAGCGGAGGGCGGACGGACCAGTAGGTGACGGTGGAGATGATCATGGGCACGGGCGGCTTCTCCATGTTCAGCGACGAGCTTTGGTTCCTGCGCAGATCAGGTAATACGAGGATTGGAGAGTGTCTGCGTGTTTATAGAGCGTGCACAACGTGTGGGCCCGAATCCAGGGGAGCGCGAGGGATCATCATTAGTACTCCTACTAGGTTTTTTTTTTTGAATTTTCTACGTATATTAATCAACAGAGTACCACATACAGCGTACATAGTACGAACAGCAAGTACAAATTGAAATACGTAGAGGAAGCAGAACCATGGGGAGCAACAGCAGCATCGCCGGCGTCGAGGTCGAGGGTCGCCGTCCACCAAACCATCCACTGCCCGAGAGGACCTTCACAGTTGAATCGCGCCGCAGGGCCTGACTCCCACACGGACACGGCCCGACGACCGTGTGCGGTGGAGCTTGGGGCGATGAAGAGCACGGCGCATCCCCTCCCGCACCTGCAACACCTCCTTGCCGCAGCCATCCTCGAGCTCGACGCAGATCGACGCCGCGAAGCCCACCTGGCCCTGTCACCCACCGGCCAGATCCGCCGCCTCGGATCCAGCGGTAGGCGGAAGAACTCGACCACCGCACCGGGCCCCGAGCTCCCGCAAGTCAGCCACCTCGCGTCGAAGCCCCACCGGAGCTCCTCCGCCGGAGACGAAGGTCGCCGACACCAAACACCACACCGGCCGCTCCGCCGTCTCCCCAGCGCCGCCGGCGGGTACCTACCCACCCCTACTCTATATACACGAGGAGATCCGGGGATTCCCCACCCCATCCGCCGCCGGAGCGGTCGGGGGGAGAGGGATCCCACGGATCCGCGGCGGCGAGAGTGTGGCAAGCAAGTGGTTCCAGAAAAAACGCCCCTCCTTCACTGTAGCGGGGAAGGAGGAAGAAGCTGTACTCCTACTAGGTTATTTTAAGGAATATAATCAATTGATGTTTTTTTAAAGTTGAGTAGAACCTAATCTTGCTGACCTGGATCTAGTACAAGTTTACAACGATGTAGTTCAGTCTCGATGAAGTCCGCTTCCAAATTATGATATCTACCCGATCCAAGATGGTGATAAGGCGATTGTTTAAACTAGTAAACATATGTGTGAGTGACGCTAAGACCTGAAGGGCACTTCACGGAGTGCGAAGCAGCTGTTAAATGGACCAGACCATGAAGATCAATCCAGTTACGGAGGGTGACTGATGCTTTCTTCCCAGGTGCAAATTACGGAGGATGGAATCACGGGTTCCAAGTCACAAAAGAGGGACACAAATCGTAAAGCTGATTGGTTTACTAAGAAAAACTAGTAAAATGACCGCTGTGATGCTTGCCAATTTTATCAAAGTGAATATAAAACCAAATGCACAACGATTAATAATGATAACCAAATGACTGACTCTAGCTATATTCTTGTCACACGTATTCAAACTTTCCACTATAATTCAGCAAACTCCCGTGAATCACATCCTCGACTGCGAGGGCCCACCATAGAAGAACTGCCCGTTGATCACGGGACTCACAGAGTACTTGTCCGGTTGACTCACATGCCCTCGCAAGTTCTGGTTCACGAGAGAAGCTTGCCCATTCTGATCTATGATTTGGAAGTTGTTGAACGATGCCGCCGCAGTAGTCGATGGGAGGTAGCCGCTGCCCATGGGAACCATATCCGCACTACGGGTCGTCATCACAACACCGCCGATGTGGATGTTGCTCGCTCGATTTGCCAAGCCGCCAGTGAATAATGACTTGGGGTAACGACCTATCAAGGTGGGTTCAAACTGGTTAAACCCGTAATACACCAGCCAATCTCCTGATGCACCGTCCTGCAATATCATACAAGTAAGTTAAGTATGAGTTCCAATTATAATTAAATTGCTACAATATTTTAGATTGATATGTGTAAACCTTTTTTTACCACCTTGAGGACTTTGATCGTGATGTTTTGTTTGGCTCCGTTGGGCTGGGAGACAGGCTCAATGACGCCACCAAGGACCATGGATGCGCCAGCCTCAGGCTGGAAACCTACAGGACAGTCGGTGTTGAGGCAACGCGTGTTTTGAAAACCATCATTCTGCACCGGAAACAAGCAAATGGAGTATTAGTACATACACGAGCAAGGGAAAGAAGTGGTGGTCAATGCCAACTCGATCAATCAAGACAACTTACCGTCCAAAAGGCAGATAAATGAGCACGGGAATCGCCACCATAAGTTTGTGGGTTGACCTATTGAAAATTATTGACAACATAAAACATATTGCATGCACGCGACAAATATGTTTTTTCTCTCGATCAAGACAACTAGATAGGATGGCTACAAGATTACCTCCCAACCGATCTGGATGGAGCTCAGACTGGTTACTGCACCATCTCCTGGGTTTTTTTTTTTTTGCGAGGAAACCAGAGAAGTACAGGAAGTAACATTACAGAAAGCACCCCAAGAAAGATGAAAAAAACGGACCAGACCTTCTGCAACCTAGAGACGCCGGCGAAGAGCAGAACGTGCCGGTGACGCGCCGCCGCCGCGTCTTCCTTCAAGCCTTGGAATCGAAGACGTCCCCTGACGGCCGGGAAGTCGCCGGACCTCGAACTCCGTGGACACGGAGCCTCCATCCAGCTCCCGCTGCATCTCCATCGTCTTCCATGCGCTTCTCGAACTTCAAGTTCGTCAACCCAGATCCGCCGCCACGCGGGATCTGGGAGGGGGAAGGCGCTCCCAGCGGATCCAGGGATCCCAGGGAACGAAGGGGGCAGGCACAACACCGCGGACCTCCACCGAGCTCCGCCGCGAGAGGAAGGACGTACCTGCACCAAAAAGATCGACGGCTCCACCTCCTCCATGGCCCCGCCGACCGGAAAGCACACAACTCCTACACTATCTACACCCGTGAGACAGAGATCCCCCGCCCTCCCGCCGCCGGAGCAGCCGGCGGAGGACGAGGGATCAACTGGATCGACGGCGAGGCGGTGGAACTGCGCGCGGCGAAAAAATCGCCTCTCTCTACTGTAGCGGGAGAGAGGAGACGACCAAGGCTTCGTCTGACCACCATCTCCTGGGTTGAAGATATGAACAAGTGCTAAACTGTACTGGTCACTGGCTAGTGAGAAATCATACACGTCCATGGTCACGCTGAATCCGTAGTAACCACCGGACGCTTCCGCTTGCATCTCATGAGTTGCCCACTAGGCACGTGATGGCAAACAAATAGTGTTAAGGGGCAGCTGGCTACAAAATGATTTTGTTGTGGGGTATAGATAAATATATACGAATCTCTGCTCCATATCAATTGACGCTAAAATGGATGTATCTAGACATAACTGACGGTAAAACTGATGTATTTAGACGTATTTTAGCGTTCGATGCATCTGTGTTAGCGCCAATTAATATGATACGGAGGGAGTGCTAATATTGCGCACCACAAAAATAATACTGTCCTCACAAAAGAAACAAATCGCCCGCCACAGAAATAATACTAATATTACTTAAACCGAATGATGCATGCATTGATGCCAATTAAGCTACGGCGAAAGAAAAATGATGGATGAATCAAAGAGGGAAGACTCATACGTACGTAGGTTATGATGGAGCTTGTATTCGCAACTCCTTGAAGCAATCCAGTTTGACTCAATAATCTTGTGTCATTGCTGGAATTCTGAATCATAGTAAAACATAATTGACGACCAAAATATACAGTTGATTTCAGGAAGCACGAGATATGTAGTATGAATGTATGATAGTACCTCCTGTCTTGTTGGGTGGAGCCGTGCAGCATTGGTTCCACCGGCGAATAGCACCAGCAGGAACACGGCGACTAGAGAAAGGTAACCCATCGCGACTATCGCCATTTGCAGAGTATCGGCCGGGATCTTTGGCAAAACAAGCGCTACAATTTATAGGGGTGGTTTCAGCCGTATCTCAGTCCGTTTAATTTTCGCATCACGCGACTGGATCTGCTGCTACATACTCCCTCCGTCCAACAATATAAAACGTTTTGGTAAGTCGTTTTAGCTTGCCAAAACATTTTATATTGTGGGACATAGAAGTTTAAGGGGATTCGAATATGTTTTGATATGGCTTTCCTTTTTTAATCCTACACGCTCTAGTTGTTAGTACAAGGAAATATTTTGGTATCTTATTCTACAATTGCAACTAAATGGAATGCTATATCTCTCCATTTCGATTGTTAATTATACAGATCTGGCAAATCATAATCCGATTTAGAGCATCTTCAACAATAACCACCGCTTCAATGCCACCAATGGCTCATTGAAGTCCGTCCCTAATTTCTAAGCCCCCTAATTTCCGAGCCCCATGTAATGGAGCGAACTACCTCAAAACGTCAAAACTTTCATCTCTTTCCTCTTAACTCTTCCCCCCTATAGCAGCCCCTCTCGAATCCCCCACTTCCCCACCATATGTCCAAACGGATAGCCCAGACATTGTTCAGATAGAAATAGACACACAACTCGAACCGAAGTTTGGGCTGCCCGACACCTCTCATATCCAGCACATATGTGAGGCGGAACGCCAACCACATCGCATATGACAAACTGTACACACCCAAAATCACACTAAGTCAGACCGAACCCCCGACAACTCTTTCCTCCTCCCATTTTTATCGCCCACGCCACCCCTTCCTACATCCACCATCGTCCTACTCCCATCCGCTCCGTCGTCATCCTGAATCTGCAGTGCACTGACCCAAACCCTCCCCCTACTTCGCCGCCACCGCACACAGTCATCGGCCCTGTACTTCACGCCCCGATACGTTTACACTGCCGGACATACACCTCCCCTGTTATGTGTTCGTGAATTTGTCGAAGCTGTCTCTATGCTCATTTTGTTCATATGTAGGCATGGACTTGTTGGATGATGAGTTTGATTACTCAGATTATGATCCGTTCATGTACAAAGAGTTCATCGATGATGATGATAATTGCGATATCTATGACGGCGAATGCAAACATGATGGTAATGATGGCATCCTTAATGAAATATAGAAGAAGGAGCATGTTCTCAATTTCAAGGGTTTGATAAAAAGGGCAATATAGTTGTTCCCTGTGATAGGATCAATGACGCACTAGCTCTGGTACAATAACTACTTCAAGCGCGATCCGGTCTTTCACAAGGGTTTTTTCATTGTCGCTTCTGGATAAGCTCAAGTTTGTGAGGTCATAGTGGAAGGTGTGAGAAGTTTGATAACTACTTCACGTTGAGAAAAGATTGTTGTAGTTAACTTTTTTCTCTAATATGCAGAAATGTGCAATTGTTTTGAGGATGCTTGTTTATGCTAAAGCTGGTGAATTGAACTTTTTAAAATAATTAAGGATGGTCGACATGATTCAAACTATTTATTTGTGAGTCAAATAATTTAGGATGTTCGATGTGCATGTATTGCATGTTTTTGGGATTGAAGGGGGGGGGTTGTAACAGGGATAGCCGGACCATGTTCGTGGACATATAGGGGGTTAAAATGGGCCACTCTGGTTGGAGATGCTCTTACACAATCTCGAAGTCTCCTCCTCTCCATCCATCCATCCATCTCGCCTCTCCCTGCTACTTCCACCTAAAAAATCTCTCTTATACTCTTTCAATCTCGCCCGACCGGTGGTGTGCTCTGGCATCCCAGACTACCGCGAGCTCCCCTGACCGAGATCCTTCATGGTCTGCGGCCATGGTGTAGCTTCCCTATTGCAGATCCTCATCTACACAACGGCCTTCCGCCTCGCTGGTTGTTCCGCACACTAATCTCCTTTCCCTCGTGGCCCCAAAAATCATCGGCAGCACATCACCCCCCGTGCTTTCGTTCTTTGGCGGCTCCCATCCATGCAACTACGACCCAGCTGCTGAAGCCTCCGCGAACAATAACGTTTGAGATCTTGTCTCTTTTTGGTTGCCGCCATTGCTGACCTTGGTCCACGGAATCCGGCGGCACATAGCTCGCTCTCCAGAAGCCTGATCATAGTGGGAGTAACTTAGACTACTAACATGCATATCCAATCATTATTGTGTTTTTTCATCAAAAAACAGGGACTACAAAATGTCGGTTGTTCAGTCTGGATGAAGTACCCTACCCTAGTTGTCCATCCAGAGATCATGGCAAATTTTTCGTGGCCCGAATTGTCACGTGCCAAAACAAAATGAAGAGTTGAAGATCCAAAACTCCGAAACAACACCTCCAAAAGAGTGACCTGAACCAACATAGACAACTGATGTGTTGGGAATCAACCCGTGGTTGGATGGTTAGGAGTGAAGTGTTACCCCAAACCCACTAGAGACCATGTTTGACAATTGAATTTCTCATAAAAGACTAATTTTCAGTAGGAGGCGACGTTTCCGTCGAAAGCAAGGCGTTCAAGGTGTAGGTGCTCATAGGAACATTGTTATGCGTGCGTTCGTGGAGTGTATGCGTGTTTATATTAGCATCTACATCTCTTCTAAAAAAGACAACCTGTGGGTTCGTTATAGAGAAGAAAACTGACGTGGGTAAGACAAAACCTTGCTAGGACACCTCAACGTCTGAGTGAGTAGTGTACAACCGCATGCACTAGTTGTCACTAAAATGGATATATCTATCTGAGACATCGTTTTCTGGACAGAGGTAGTAGTATTTACAGATAAATCGTTGTACAAGTGGCAATGGTTTCGTTTAGTCAAATGCTACGGATGAGCCAACTCTCCTAAACGTGGGACGGCGGCGCGTTACCCACGTCGCCATCGGGTCGGGTGGAGAGCACGGATCTCAATGGTTTATATAAACGAGAGTAAAAAAAAAAGGTTTATAAAAACTAAACATTTGGAAGGAATAATGATTCCAAATCAATGGTTTTTTTTCTTCCATTTCTTGAGATTCAAGCGTGCGAGTTTTGGGGGAGCAAAAACAACTGCAGCGGCAGCGACTCTCGAACGCGCAAGAAAACTGAGAAAAACTGCACATGAGTATGGCCGGCATCAGATCACGCACGCAGCGGCGTCGCATCACCGCCCGCCGCGTAGTCCGGTGAGGCGGCGGGGTGGAGGGCGCGGATCTTGATGTGGTACCGCGGTGGCCTGGTGGCGGCGGTGTTGTCGTCGTAGCCGAAGCCGACGTGGGAGCCGCACTTGCGGCAGAGCAGCCGCGTCCGGCGCGCGAAGAGCCGTCGTGCGCGCACGTCGAGGCACCGGAACTCGTCCAGGTGCCCGAACCGCGCGTCGTCGATGGCGTCGAACACCACAACCGCCGCCCCGCGGCCGCTCCTCGCGCCGGCGCCGACCATGCCCGCCGTGTCCCGCGCCTGCGAGCTCAGCTTCAGGTCGTACCCGCACCTCCCACAGCTGCACGCACGCACAAAACACTCGTCAGGAAGATCCCCATGCCACAGACGCAGTAAGGAATCAATAACGCGAAACGAACGAGACCGACCAGTAGGTGACGGTGGAGAGGCTCCGGTGAAGAGGAGAAGGTCTCTTCTCGATGCCATTGTCGACGTCCATGGATTTATTGGATCGATCTGTGATCGCAGCGTATCTATGACTTGTTTCTTGATTTGTCGTGTGTCCAATGAGAGACCGATGAAGGCTGTATCTGTATATATAGCCGAGGCCCAAGGTGTTGGAAGTAGCTAGCTTGTGCTGGGAAGGTGGAAGAAGAAGGTGTGGGGTCTGCGCCGACCAAAGCGGGGAACATGCCCATGCTGGGCGGTGGTGCTCGTCATCTTCTCTGCCCACGTTGCGACCGACCCAATCATCGCCACTGTAAGCACAACCATCATCATGCATCATTAGTCAGACATTTTTCTCACTATTAATTTTCGAGCTACTTATCTAAATCCAGCTTGTCGATCGGTCAACGAGAACCTTACTATCTTTGCCTTAAGTAATGTGCAATAATAGACCTGAAAAGGTATAGTTATATACAGGTAATGCGGCGTAGATAAAGTCAATGACTGAGACGAGTCAACTCTCTTAACCTTTCCTCTTTTTTTTTTTTGAATTTTCCAAGCTTTATTACGATAACATGGGTGAATCACCCACCAAAACTTCAGCCACATTGACCGGTACATCAACTTCCCAAGTTATAAACTCTTGGGCATTACAACTTTTGCCAGGAATGGCAAGTTCATGAGCAACTTTATTTGCAGAGCGCCTACAGGCCACTACTACGCTATGTGAGAACCAAGAGCGGAGCTGGATCTTTAAATCATCTATGGAAGCCGCAAGCTGGGAGAAATCTCTCTTAACCTTTCCTGTGGCTGCAGTTCTGGCTTTCGTAGAGGGATCAGTCATCAGTGTATATCTTTTTGGAGGGATATCTCTCACAAAAAAAAACATGGTTAATATCAGACCACAATCCAGTTGAGTGGATATGGATCATATGGATTTGACGGTGAAATATATAATCGTTTACAAAGATACTAGCAAAAGTGTATGTGCGTTGCAACAGGTAGAAATTAATAAGTTAACAATAACTCTCAAAATTAAACCTTAAAAGTATGTTGGCTACACCCATGATTTCGGTCCTCTTACATGTTCCACTATACAATCTATACAACAACCTTATGAAAAGAGATATAAAAAGTTGCACTTATTTTTCCAATCTTATGTGTTTACATATAATGGATATCCAAAACTAACTAAATTATCACAAACAGAGTTATGAGTCAACAACAAAATCACTATGATTTTCTTTTGTTAAATAACATGGGTCTTTGAGATTTAATAGGAAAGCTCAAATCTTATGGTGCCAAGCATCGTATATTTCCAACATGTTCTCCACCTTTTCTGAGTGTTTCTGTTTGTCGGATGCCTGCTATCTTTGCTGGCTGTTTTCTTTTCATTTTTGTCGAGTATTTTTTTCATCTTTGGCAAGTGTTTTTTTCTTTTGCCGAGTGTTTTTATTTTATTATGCCGAATGTCACAAATGCCTTAATTTATATTGCATAATTTTCATGTTTATTTTGTCGCAAATGCCACCGAGCAGATTAAACAGTTTATATTGCGAAAAAAATCTACTCCCTCCCATCCGGTATAATTGTCTCCGGAGAAAAACTGATCACTTGCAATTTGATAGTACTACTCGCGACGGTCTTTTGGATATTAATTTGGAATCGCTGTTTTTAGGGGAATTTGGGATAAATGTTGATGTGAGCTTTGCCTCTGATTTTCAGGTTTATTAGGTGACAAATGCAACGTCGCTCCCAAAGAGAAAACCCACGAGATTTTTTTAAATAATACGATTTTATATAAGAATTTTGGACAATAGCATGCGTGGAGAGGGAATTCGAAAAATAGCGTGCCGTCGGCCTAGGGCGCGCCGAAACTCGACTTTCGGTCGAGGCCGGGCCGAAAGTAGGCCTCTGCGCGGCAGAGCGAGAAGCGACAGCCCTCTGCGGCCTCTGCGCGGCAGAGCGAGTTTCGGCCAGGAGCAGGCCGAAACTCTACTTTCGGCCCAGATAAGGCCGAAAGGTATCAGCTCCCGTCGTCCCTGCTTTCTTCTTCCCTTGCCATGATCCGAATTTGTTTCGCGGTCCCGGCTTTGATCCGAATTTGTTTCGCGCTCCCGGCTTTTATTCCGCCCTTTTTCTCCCGCCATATTTCTCCCGCCATATTTCTCCCGCCATTTTCGTCCCGACTTTTTTCTCCCGCCATTTTTCTCCCGCTCTTCTTCTCCCGGGTGAGCCTATATATATACCCCAGTAGATTTGGTGATGGAGGAGGGGTGTGGTGCGTGGTTATTTCCTCAGTCAGATAGGAACGATGTCTGGTAGTTCGGGTCCTAGTTCGGAGCATAGGTCGTGGTGTGTTTTGTATCACACCGCAATATGGACTGAAGGAAGTATTAGGGAGGGTAGGCCGAAGAGCTGTTATAGGGAGCTAGTTAGTGAGTGGGGGAACATTCGTGAGGTGGGAGAAATTATAGCCAAAAAAACCAAAATCCAGATGACCCCTGAAGAAATTAGGGATGAAATTGATGGGTGGCGGTGGAAGTGGCAGAGAATTAATGAGCTAAAAGCTATTGAGGCGGGGCTTAGGGACATGCCTATGACACCTAAGTCAAAGATAATCCATTTTTCGCCGGAGGCCTATGCATATCATGTGAAGGTAACTGAGTACCGAATTTATATTATGTTAGAATCTAGTGTTATCGTACTAACTTTTTTCCCCTGATTTTGTGAATGTCCAGCACTGGCCTGCCGAAGGACAGTTTCTGAACAAAGAGATCCCTCATTTTGGTTGGATGGAAATGCTTTTTGGCGCATGTCGTGATGGTCCTGGAAATGCCCTTCACGCTGAAGCAGTGAAGAGGGCTATATCAAAGGCGAAGAGCGGTGGATCATCCAAGAAAGCCGTTCAAGATGATAGTGATGATGATTTCATGCCTCCTAAACGAGCCAACTCTAGACGTAAGTTGAAGAGTGTTGGTGCATCCAAGGCTGTCGTCGATGAAAATAGTGACGACGACTTCATGCCTCCAACATGAGCACGTGGCAGAGGGAAGTGAAGTCGTTGATTCGAATTAGTTATCATTGAGTTGCATGTAATATTTGTACCAGTAGTTGTTCTATGCAGTGTTTAAAACTAGTGAAGTTGTAACGTGGACGTGTAGTGTTGTATGTTAAATTAATTTATGCAATGTGGAATGTTTCGTACATAGATAATAATATGTCTCGTACATAGATAATAATATGTCTCATACAGACGAACATAAATATGAATATGTCTCACATACAAATAGATATACGGATATGTCTCATACACCTAAGTACCAGTATGTCCCAAATATATCACTGACCCCTGCGTGGCCGAGCCTGACGAGGAGGGGGCTGGACGGGCGTTGATCTGCCGTACATGTGAGCTACCCTCAATTGACGAGGCACTGTCAACTCCACGTCATCCTGTCGCGGCTGCGTCCCACTACCTTGCAGCGGCGCCTCCTCGTCCTCGTCCTGCGTAGGCTGTGTGACGGGCGGTGGCGTACAGTACATTGGATTCTCCTGGTCAAATCGTGGAGAGCTGTATGCCGAACCACCTCCACCTGCAGATGATAGTATGTTAGTATGTGATGTTGATGAACAAGAGTAATATGTGGAAAAAATAAAACATACTAACCGAGATGGAGCATTGGCTCAGTCATAGGCGGTGCAATCCCGCTCCAAATCATCTCTGCATAAGACGGTTGACCGAAACCTTGATCACGTGGCATGCCCCACTGATGCATACCAGGCTACTGCATCATCATATGAGGGGGCATGACCCACGACGAAGTACCCGGCTGGGAAGGAACTGGCTGAGAAGGACCCGGCTCGAAATGCTCTAGCTGGTGAGATGATGAACCGACCTCGAACTGGGGTCGTGTGCTCCTAGGCTGAGGAGGTGTAAAACGAGGTCTCGGGTCGTGCCGATGTGTGTACTGTTGGGAAGGTGATACCCGTGGATCCGGAGTACGTGTAGAGTGGCGCGGAGGACGCTGAGCTGGCTGACGTGGCACAACATCGGCAACACGGGAACAGGTAAGTAGACTGTACGCACGTCGTAGTTTGTCCTCTAGTCGTCTGAACCATGGCGCACACTCAGGTGGCGGGTTGTATGTACTCACATCACGCTGAATCTCTGATATCAGCTCAGCCTGTTTAGTAAGGAAAAAATGTTAGAAATTTGTATGAAGGCATAGATTATGCAATGGAGGCACATAAATTTAGTACGTACCGCCGAGTACCGCGGCCCCCAATACCGTGTAGTGGGTACGTGTCGATCACACTAGCTGGCTGCATCTGATCAGGCTGTAGCGTCGGAAGTAACCGTATGCGAGTGGATTGTCTGTATGTCTGGAGGTACTGATCAAAATCAGCACGCACAAACGGCTCATTGTCCAGCCATAGATTTTCAATCGCGGTCGCAGTCGCCCATTCTACCATGTACGGTTGGAGCTTCTGTAGCCAAGTTGCAAGTGGTCTGTCTCCTTGACGACTTAACCTGTAGCATATATACGTGTAGAGCAATTAAAAACAACTAAGTGCACACACAGAATAGAAAAAATAGTTTCATCTAGTTTCATATAGATTAATTAAGTACTTCATAATAAATTGCCCGGCAAGACACATAAAAACATAGTCTTCACGATTTATTACATATTCGAACATAGTTATGACACGTACAAATAAAAACATAGTCTTCACGATTTATTACATATTCGAACATAGTTATGACACGTACAAATAAAAACATAGTCTTCACGATTTATTACATATTTGAACATAGTGATGACACATACAAATAAAAACATAGTCTTCACGACATATTACATATTTCAAATAAAAACCACGTGCTAGCCACGTTGTGCACGCCCTCGTCTTCCTCTGTTGCCTTGACCGCGTGCAGGAACAGCTCTCGTTGGTTGGTTCGAAGGACCGGCCCCTTGCGGATATTTAGGACAATCCTTTTCCCTATGGCCGAAATGAGTGCAAAGTAAGCATTGTCGAGTCCTTCCACCTGCTTCAGACTCGTCCATATCATTCCGGATGCGCTGTGACTTTCGTCTCCCTCTACTTGTCCTTTTGAGACCCGGATGAGGAATGTACATTCGCTTTGCAGGATCAACCTTGTTGAAGTTACCGACAACTCTATATCCTGCCATCTCCCCGGTCCAGGTATGCACCACTGCCTCCTTCCTGTAATACGGTGACACGAAATAGTACGGGTTCAAACCCATCTGCGCACAGACTGCCAACACATGAGAGCAAGGGAGGTGAAGTAGCCTCGGCTTGTTGCATGTACACTCACAAGATGGCGGTGCTTCGTCAGTAATTTTAACCTCGTGGGTTCTCATCTCATTAGCAGCACCAAATCTCGCAGTAGTTAAGCGCACCTCATACCTGGCTTCTTCGTTACCAATCCTAATGACGCCATGCAAACGTGCCTTCTTGGTCTTTCTCTCCATGTAAAGCCTGATCTTCCTGCAATATGGTGTGTTCGGGTAACGTTCAATATGTTCGACAGCTTCTTGACGTCTATCTCTGAAATATGTCATTGTTCCGTGCATAATTCCCTCCACAAGTGCTGTAAGTGGCAAACCCCTGTTACCTCTAAGTACGAAGTTATATACCTCAGCAAGATTGGTTGTCATGATGCCATATCGTGCTCCATTTGTATCGTGCAACAAAGACCATTTCACGGGTGGCTCTTTTTCTATCCACTCTACAAAATTCCGTATTCGGTTTCCTTTCTTTCTCTTTGTTCCCGGGGGTCAATTCCAGGCAAGTCACACAATCCAACAGGCTCCGATTCGTCTGTTGCTGATACAGACGCCTGCAAAGCCTGTGCAGCTCTCAACTGCGCAGCGATCGTTGTTGCCTGTGCAGCTCTTCTTTCCTTCACTTGTTTGTTCGTGAATTCAGTGAGTATTTCCCACAAAAAATTGTACTTCCTTTCCTGATTCATATTGCAGAGTCTTTTGAACAGATTCATCAGCCGCTTACTCTTAAAACATGAGTAAAAATTCGCAGCAAGATGACGCATACACCATCGGCTCTGCAAGTCAGTCCATGGTACAGGTTCGTCCCCAGCAGGCTGCTGTAGTGCCTTGATTGCCTTCAACATACCTGGATGTCTGTCATGAAGTATGCACACATTTGGCCGATCCTCCACAACCCCCTTTTTTAATTCCCTCAGAAAGAATAACCAGCTCTCATAATTCTCACCCTCTACGAAGGCAAAGGCAATAGGAACGATCTGTTGGTTACCATCCACACCAATGGCGGTCAGTATCTGTCCCTTGTACTTGCCTGTCAGAAATGTGCCATCGATGCAGAGCACTGGACGACAATGTTTGAATGAATCGATGCATATTGCGAACGAGAAGAACATCCTGGCAAATACAGGATAGTTCGGCTCCTCGGGAAGATTATGTATTTGCAAAGCTACATGAGTGCCAGGATTCCTATCGCTCAATGTGAGAATTTGATGGACAACATTATCATATGCATCATAAAATGTCCCAAACCTCGACTCCAGAGCCTTCTGCTTTGCTCTCCATGCCTTCCCAAGCTTAATGGTTGTTTTCCATCTAGCCTTAACTGTCGCGATGATGTTTCTCGCCACCATGTCTTTTGTCCGCACTATCTCATCATACAAGAGGCGTGCAATCAGAGTTGAAGTCAGGTTTGGATGGTCACTCAATGTACTCTTTATTTCACAAGTGTGCGGCTCGAAGCCTGAAACCACCCACATCACGTCAAACTTCGGTAAGTGACCATGCACCCTTCCTGGACAGTTAATGTCAACACAACTCATAGTCAAATATTTTTTGTTCGAGACTTCAGTGCGGAAAACCCTTTGCGTGGACAAAGCCCACTTAATCACGGCTTCCCTAAGCTGCTGCTTTGTGCTGTACTGAGCACCGACTTGAATATTATTCATGTGATACTCCCATGACGAAGAGTTTCCGTCTTGCACTACTGTCATGTTCGACTTGTCCTCATTCCAAGAGTCCGGAATAGGCACATCGTCAACATCCTCTTCATCATCTTCATCATGAGCATCATTTTCATTATCAGAATCAAGATCTTCTGCAAGGCCATCCTCATCTTCCTCCAACATCTGTTGCTGCACTGTTCCTGCGTACTCATCCCCATCTGCCTCCCCTACCTGCGCAGGTCCTGCCGACTGACTACTAAGTGCCGGCTCATAATTTTCAGAAATATCTTCCATGGAGCCAAACAAATCAACATTCTCTGAGCCAGTACACTGACTACTCTCTCCATGCTCAGGACCCCCGCCACCGTGTTCCAAATTGTTCTCTTTCAGATAAAATACCAGCAGGATTTCAGGTTGTGTACCTCGGCGTTTGCATGATGCTAGCCAAGATGTCCACTGACTTGTCCGATCAAGCGGCAACAACTCCCGAAAAATATTTGTACGGGATTTGCTCCATACAGACTGAATCTTAACAGCCCAGATATTAGGATCAAACCGGAAATTTATCGTGAAATACTGCTGAATGGCAGCTATTCTCAAATTCACTGGGTCTGTAAGCTGAATCAACATATTCCCAAATTCACTCAAATCAACACCTGACTCGTTTACACCCACATTACCGGCGCCATAGTGCACAACAACATCAACCACTTCCATGACCTAAACAAATTTATTGCATCATCAGATGTCGTTCACTCAAAAATATGACGCACAATTTATTCTAACCGATCGCAAAATTTATTCTAACCGATCGCAATATTTATTCTAACCGATCGCAAAATTTATTCTAACCGATCGCAAAATTTCTAACCGATCGCAATATTTATTCTAACCGATCGCATAATTTATTCTAACCGATCGTAAAATTTATGCTAACCGATCGCAATATTTATTCTAACCGATCGCAAAATATATTGCATCATCAGATGCCGACCACTGCCATAATATTTATTCTAACCGATCGCAAAATTTATACACTGCATCGTGCAACAAAATAATAGTACTATAACATTTCTACAACGCATCCACCAAATAAATTATTCCGACAGTCATACTAACGAATCCACTGACTAAAAGTGTCTACACTACTACTAACGCAACCACCAACAAAATACTTAATATGCATCGGTCCACTAACAGAGTATTATTAAACTAAACAATAATTGTCTAGTGACTAATAAGGGTTTACCCTTGAAGCGTGTCGATCCGGTCAGCGCTGCTCTCCGGCTTCAATCTACCGCCACCACTGCTCCACCACAACACCACCTTCTCACTAGGCACCGTTGTTGACCACCATTGCCCCCAATCCTCCACCTCCACACCTCAAAACCACTCCACAATAAGCTATCCCATCCACAGATCCTGCATGCCCCGTCCCTCCTCTCTCTTTTTTACCGATCAAATCTCTGGCAGCACAAATTTTTGCACTGCATTTGGTGGAGGGAGGAAGAGCAGGAAGAGGAGAAGAGGAAGAGGAACCAGGGAAGAAGAGGGAAGAAGAGAAGAAAGGGGAGAAGAAAGGAGGCGCGTCGATGGGGCTGGAGGTTTCGGCAGCTTTCGGCTCGCTACGAGCCGAAACCTGCGGGCCCCGCCTGCCGCGCGCATGCAGCTCTCGTCCCATCCGTCGCCGACAGCCTACGCAGCCTAGTTTCGGCCCGCTCCTGGCCGAAACTCGCTCTGCACGCAGAGGCCGCAGAGGGCTGTCGCTTCTGTCGCGCAGAGGCCTACTTTCGGCTCGGCCTCGACCGAAAGTCGAGTTTCGGCGCGCCCCAAGCCGACGGCACGCTATTTTTCGAATTCCCTCTACACGCATGCTATTGTCCAAAATTCTTATATAAAATCGTATTATTTAAAAAAAAATCTCGAAAACCCACCCCTTCCCTAAAAAAAGAAAAGAAAAAAAAAGAAAAGAAAAAACGCACCCAGCACCGCCGGGAACGAGCTCCTCTGACTTTACCCTTATAAAGTCAGGGTGCTACAGTACCCTAACTTTGTTGGGTTCTTAACCGTTGGATATCAAACGAATGGTGCAGATCAACAATGAACAGCAGATATCAACAGTACTTTGTCTACAGTACTGAATCTTGGCCTTTCATTTTACATCCAATGTCTAAGTTGCCCTAACTTTGCAAGAGGAAGTCAAAGGAGCCGGTTCCACACCGCCGCACCTGTCCCTTGCGACGCCGGCTTTCCCCGCAACCGGCCTGTCCCCGGAGTCTCCGGGCTACCCCTCGTCGTCGCAAGATTCACTGTGCCTCCATGATTCCCTCGCGCTGTCGGCCAAGCCATTATTGCCGCCCATGCCGTGCCTTATCCCGATGCGGAGGAGGTGGACGGCCCACACACGCCTGTCTCCCCCGCCTCGCCTAGTCGCCTGCCGCCCGGCATCACCCGCTTCCCCTCAACGCTCTCATTCGTCGTGCTCGTTGTCGGCTGCGCACCCGCGACCTCCGGCTACCTCATGAAATTCGCCGCCGCCGGTGACCCGTCCGGCTACCTCGCGCAGCGGGTTGGTGCGGATGTGCGCTGGGAAGACGCTGGACGCGGTGGCCCAAACGGGAACCCACGGCGCCGCGGCAGCGGCTGCCAGGCGCTGTGGTGCTTCCTTCCTAAAGCTGCTGTTGCTGCAAGCTGCGCCTCCAAGCCCCTCGTTGCTTGCCCAAAGGTAATTTCTTCTTTGTTTTGTTTATTTCTTCTTCCCTGTCAGTGATCCAGTTCTGAGTGTGAAATACGTGTACAGATAAAACGGTTGCAAATGTCACTGCTAATACAGCTGATATGTTGTCTTCGTATGAATGCTTTGTCTGCAGAAACAAGAAGCATAGAGGAAGAGGTATCAAGAAAAGAGGATTCAGGATAACTCTGAATTTTCAAGGTCCTCAGTATATGTGCTTATTATTCTGATTTGTTGAAGATGATCATGTACTGTAATTTGAAGTACCACAAAGCTCCTACCATGTGTCTATTGTTTTGAACTGTTGAACATGATGCGATCGTTTCTATGTTTATAGGAGCAATTGGATATTAGAGACTCCAAGATATGTGACAAAAAGTTATGCTAGCATAATCAACTTGGTATCTTCCTAAAAGGGCTTTGAAGGCAGAGAGCCAAAATAGCATCGCATCTCCAGGAGTGCTCCTGCCGCCAAACATGGATTTGGAGTTACATGGTCTATTGTCATCAGGTTCTGTACATTTTCATCGGTTTTGTATATTTTCACTGAGCAGTGACGCTTTTAAAAACTATAGATCTACGCCTCAAAAAAAAAAAAAAAAACTATAGATCTTTTTCAACTCGTAGTTTTTGTAGTTGTATTCTGACTGATGACACGAGTGTGTGCTTGCTTATATTCCTAATTTAGGAAAGTGAAAATGTAAATTCTAACAGGTATACTGACTCTTGTTCACTCTTCAGGATCAACTATGGAGTGATGTTTCATGAGTCTTCTCAGTGTTTCAAGCTCAACAGCAACCTCTATCATCCTTGGCCTCTCCTCACCTCTCACCCTTAAGCATCGCAAAGCCAACTGCGCAACAGTTTTAACATGTCTAGCTCCAGCTTCATCGGCTACTTGACGATCCACGATTTCTGACAACCGATTCTCGTGGAATAATACGCTGAAATGCAACGCCAGGCTTCTCACCTCATCCGTCTTGCAACCAAATATTGGTTTCTCCCTTGTCAATAGCTCGAGAAGTACCACGCCGAAGCTGTAAACATCACTTCTCTCAGTCAGTTGGCTAGTCTGGAAGTACTCAGGGTCCATGTACCCTAGTGTCCCCTGCACTAAGGTGGTGACATGGGTCAGATTCTGCGGCATCGGCCTTGAAGCGCCGAAATCGGACACCTTGGCGGTGAAGCTCTTGTCAAGGAGTATGTTGGACGACTTGACATCTCTGTGAATGATCGGCATCTTTGCCAAGTGCAAATATGCAAGTGCTGTAGCCGTTTCAACTGCAATCCTTAGGCGGTCCTCCCATGGCATCGGCACTGAAGTGTTGTGGAGATGGTGGTAAAGGGCCCCGTTGGTGACGAACTCGTAGACCAACAAGGGGACTTCTGACTCGAGACAACAGCCTATTAGCTGGACCACATTCTCGTGGTTCACTTGTGAGAGAATGAGCAGCTCATTGACGAACTGCTCCACCTGGCTCTGATCAACCCGCTGAGCCTTCTTGATCGCCACGACCATCTCATCGAACAATACGCCTTTGTAGACCGTCCCAAATCCACCTCTGCCAGCTATGTTGTCATTGCTGAATCTGTTGGTTGCCTTTTCAAGCTCATCAGATGTGAATATCTTCAACGGTGCCCTCTGAGAAAACATCTGCTGTTTCAGGAGCATCCCACCGTTCTGCAGAAAGTATCTCTGTCTTGTCTTGGCAAGCTTTCTCTTCTTCACATGCCAATGTGTCCAGAATCCGAGCACGAGGAGAACAAGCAGCAAAGGCAGGCCTCCACCTGAAAAAAAAAACAAATTTGATGAATAAAATGCTTGTGATTGAGCAGATCATGTCAAATAATAAGATCACTGGATACTACTTGCCTGCTGCAATCAGTAGCTTTGTATCTCTTTTGCACCCACTGCCCTGCTTCGTCCCATCTCCCGTCATGCCCATAGGGCATACACAGCTAAAACGACCAAATGTGTTGATGCACCTGTGCGTGCAGGGATAATTCTTCTCATCTTTGCATTCGTCAATATCTTGTATAAAGATTGTGAAACAAGACCAGAAGGGGAAATCAGAGTAAGGCACATATATAGTTAGTGGTAGCCAGAATCTAAAACATGTAATCTGTTGCAAACAAGCATCGATTTCTCACCTTGGCATCCATTCTGCAGGTAAGGGTTCCCAACGAAACCTTGAGAACAGTTGCAGCGGTAGCTGCTGTGCCCGGTGTTATTCACCATAGTGTAACACTCCGTGTTCTCCCTGCACATGTAGGTCCGCGGGGCGGCGCGCGCCTCCGAGCAGTTGCCACCGAATATGGACCAGTCGAGCACCATGGGTAGGTTCGTCAGATTTCTTTCCAAGTCCCCCCTGGAGAAAACGTAGGAACCTTGGTCCGCGATGAACGCCTTGCTGCACCAAGGGCTGCTATTGTTTCCACTGATGTTTCCCCAAGATCCGGAGGAGGACTGGAGGAGCTGGTTCCGTATGCTGGTGAGCTCCAAGTCCAGCACTTTGAGCTCCTCGGGCACGGACGCCTGGCAGCAGCCCACCCCGGAGCAAGCACCACTGGTGATGCTCCCCTCGGTAGCGCAGAACGACACGCACCCTCCGCAGTAACTGTACTGGCTCGTCGTGACGCCAAGATCCGGGCCTCGTAGCATCGCCATGGAGTCACAGCCAATGACAGTGAACTTGTTGAGTGTGTGGGAGAAGGTGAAAGGCGTGCCCCCAAGGTCGAGAAACTTTGTGGTCACCGGGCCGTTCATCTGCCGGTGGCACTGGGTGTACATGGTGTCGCCGGCCACACGTATGTATCCTTGGTCCAGTGAGATGGCCAGGACTGTGTACAGCTTACCGCTAAGGCCAAGAGATAGCATCGGTCCTGTCGATCCGCATGATACGTTGAAGCCTGGAATTCTCAGTATGGTCGAGTTGTCGGAGATGCTGAAAGGGTATTGGATAGCAACGGAGCTACCGGGGCAATTGGTAGGATTGGATTGGGGAGAACCGGTGCAGAATAGTGAAGAGAAGCATAGAAGAAGCAACTGAACGAAAATTACTATGTTCATGCCGTTTGAGGAATGATGATCAAGTAACTGATGCAGATAGGATGGTTGTTTCTTGGGGGTGTTAACGTACCTTTGGGTTGCTAGCAAGTAGTACTCCAGAATCGCTGAGCAATGCTCCTCTGAGGCTCCGGGGAGAAAGATGATCCACTAATGTGCCTCCATTGGAGAGTTACAGGTCTTTACTATTGAGGGTGATCGTTGGAAAATTGTGTTTCTGGTGCAGAGTTTTCTTGCCTCCTTGAGTCAAATCCTTTGACCTACCGTGGAAAGAAATGATTGCCCGGCTGAAATGGGCACTCAGAGGTGTACGTTCCACTCAAAGTACGGATGGCTCAGAAGACATGGATATATAAGAGATCAAGTGCCCGGCCTAACTATTTGTGTTGTATTCTTTCCAGCACTGGAGAAGTTAACGTTGAATGACTCTGAGTCAAGTCCATCAAACCTGTCGTATGGGTTCAGCTGCGTGCATGGAACTTAAAGCCATTGATTGATTCCTGCATTCTCTCTTCTCAAGGAAAAACTATCATAGGTAGGTTTTATCGATTTCAAATACTAGTAGTTATATATTTAATGAGAGTTTGTAATAAGAAGTTAGGGGATTCATCAACCCAGTCACAAGATGATTTTGAAGTAAAGCTATTCCTGACTATTACTTCAGCTACTTCATTAATATTGCTCGAAGCTGATAGGTTAGACATAAACGCGGCCGGACGTCCTACTCGCTTGTACTTATCATTAGTGGATCATCTTTCTCCCCGGATCATCTTTCTCACGACAAGTTAGATATAAATGCTTGTACTTATCCGGGGAGAAAGATGCTCCGGGGAGTTATGTTTGTTGGGATGATGAATTATCACTTTATGATCAGATTTATGCATGTTATATATTGATGCTATCTGCTACTTATCATTCAATAATTCATTCTATAGTCTTACATGTCCTCTAATCTTTATGTTTATTTTGGCCAAGTTTTTGTTTAAGACCTCTAAGAGAGAATTTTGTGTCTGATAGTGGGTTCAACCATGAATTTTCTATATCCAAGTGACAGCTAATGGACAAGATGTGTAAGATGTTGTTGCCACTAAGAATAAACCAACATTTTCTTTATCACATTTGGATGATAGTTTTACTGTTTAAATTATGTCGTGATGCTTAAGGCACTACTCTTTTTTTTAACTTAATACTTAGAGATGCAAGTATAGGAGCAGTCTCAGAGTGCAGTATTAGTTATAGATACGGGTCAGTAACGGTCTATATTCTGAACGTAATGCCTATATAAATATTTCGATAAATACTCATAATCATAACTAGTAAAGAGAAGTACAATTTAATAGCTTCCCAACTGTAAATGTTTTACTCAATAGTGTTATATCTTTATGGAGAGATATGCTCATGTAAACCTATGGGCCTCGGTCCCTTTACAAAGGGGTTATCACAAAATGTGTATGAGATCCATGAATGTTATACTGTAGTGGCAAACCAACCTTTATGATCAGAAATCCCGTGAATTAGGACCCGAGAAAAACAAGCTATCTTTACTATTAAATGGGAGTTGGACGTACGTTGGCGAAGCCTCCATTTTCCGCCAGAATTTTTGCGATCCCGATCGCTAAACCTGGGCCGGCCCAATAAGAAAAACCACGTGCGTGCCCCGCCCGCCCGCCCGTTCTCGCCGCTGCCCGCCTGCCACCCATATGCCCGTCCTCCTCCGGCGACGTACACCCAACAGAGCCGCCGCCAAGAAAGACACCGCCCCCGCCGCCAAGCTAGATCTCCTGCACGCTGCGCACCCGCCGTCAATCCGTCTCCTCCGCGTGAGCCCCTCCCTCTCCAATGGCTCGCTTCCCTGGAGAGCCCCGCGTTCCCATCTTCCCCGTAGACAGCCGGTGAGGCCTCACCCGCACCACTCCGCCTTCCTCCGTCCTGCTTTGCCCAACTCGATTTCGCATGGGTTAGCGAGGATCAGCGTCGCCGTGCTGCCGGCGACGACTTGCAGCGACCCTCACCCATGCTCTTTTACTTGCAGGTGCGATCTCTATCTCCCGCTGCTGTTTGTTTCATTCTCTCTTGTTGGATTTGTACTTGGGTCAGATCCGCGCATCGTGAGATGGCTCGATCCGAGGCAATCCCATTGGGGCTCGACTGCTCTTGGAGTCTCGATTGTTTTGGCAGATCGTTTATTTGGGTGTCTGGATCGTCGTGTCATTCGACCTGGTTACTAGCTAGCTCATGTGATTCTTGGAACGGGTATTTGGTTTTGATAGAACTCGGTTTAACGCTTTGATACAATACTGCTGGAGTTCCCCGGTGAACGGATTTGTTTGGTGCCACGATCTGAACTTAGCATTAATAGGGAGTACAGTTTTAGGCTCACACTTCTAGAATGGAGAGCAGTAGGTCGTGAGGGCTTTTGCTTGATTCTGGCATAGCAGTGCAATGGAAATAGCACCCCAGGAAATTATTCAGTTCCACTGCAAAATATTAATGCATGAAAGTGGCTGAATTAAACTTTACTGATGCGACCTGGATTATATATTGTTCAGTTTAGTGTATAATAATGTACATAGGTGGCTGAGTTTAAATTTACTGATACATGGTTAGTAATGGTGTCATTCAGTTGTTGTCTTATAATTGTTGAATCTATGAATCTCATTGCTAACTTCTATCTGTTACCTGTTTTCAGCGTACTTGAGTGATGCCGAGAGGATCCTGGTGTGATTGTTGTCCTGAATGTTTCTAGGATCCTCAGTGAGCCAACTACTGCTGCTATTTCCTATGGTTCAGACAAAAAGGGTAGTGAGAAGAACATCGTTGTGTTTGACCTGGGTGGTTGTACTCAGCATCCTGACCATTCACAACAACGTGTTTAAGGTGTTGGCACTAACGGTTACACCCGTCTTGGAGGTAGGTTTGCATGCACTAAGTAGTTTATGTGGTTCATTTGGTAGGCACAATTTTTTTGATTGATACGTTCATGGATGAAGAATTGATTTCTTTTAGATATCCAATCGAGGGTTTTGCATGCACTAAGTAATCTTTTTGATTAATTTACTGTTAACAAATTAGTTGATTTATTCATTTAGGGCTGCGTAATTCCTCACCTTTGAGGACAGTAACGTGTAATCCAATTTTGGAGGCAGGTACTAATTCGTATAGTGGAGAATGGATGCACGCCAATTTTATAATTTTATAATTCATACAGTGGAGAATGGAGGCAGGTACTAATTCATTTGGTAGGCACAATTTTACAATTCGTATAGTATATATTTTCTCTTATTTGGCTGCACATAGAAGACCTTTGAATGTATATATTTTCATAGCTTTCTTGGGCCTTCCTACTTGCGGAGCATGCCCAATGAAATATATTGTAGTAACCATTCTCCATGTACTAGCTACTATGATACATGATGTAAGATATGTTGTCCGATAATTTATATTTCCTTAGAAAATTTTATCGTCATTTATGACTATGCTTGCAGATTTTATATCTAAATGCAGCTGATCATCGATTTTTCCTTAGAAAAGTGATGTGCCAGCTCTGGACATAATGTGCGCGCTTATCCAAATTCAGCCGATCATCGATTTTTCAGAAAACATTGTGTAACTATTCTCGGGTCTCCTTGCTCTATTAGTCCTTGGCCTCTACATCTTGTGGTTTATCTGAGCAGGAGGTAATCTTATTGGGCCGTCGGTCGCTTCGGAGTGTGCATTGGATATGTCGATGTGGATGTTGCATAATGGAGTGAGGGAGCAGGTGTTGGCACAATGGGAAGAAAAAACTGGGTAGTCATTGAACATGTATTTAAAAATTGGAGTTAATAGTATGTTCAGTAAAATATTTAGTGTTTTTGAATTTTTTTAAATTATATGTTTTCTGAATTTTAGAAAAAGAGGCATTATGGATTCTGCTATGACTTGGTTACTTCTGTACGTAATGAAAGAAATATCTTGTGCAAAAACATAGCAAGTTACATATGTTGTACAAGATTACATCAATTTTTGGTGTGAAATTTGTCATGGACGATTATGTGTAGTGTACCTGGTTTCTTTCTCATGTTTCAGGACTTAAGTTTTCTTCATGTCTACCATACCTTTCTTTGCTTCTTGGATCGCATGTGTTTTGCTTGTACCAGCCATCAATATTCGTAGCTTAAGTTATACTCTTAACTCTTAAGTGACCCCCTTTTATCTTATGACGCATGACCCTTTAATTCTCGGGTGGTTCCTTATTATTTTCCCTTTGCCCCATTTGTGGCCGATGATCACTGTGACTATCCACATATCCGACTATCCACATATCCTTTTAATCATACCATGGATAGAACATAAATAGTGCAAATGTAGAAATAGAAAGTGGCGTTCTGCTCCTACAAACTCTTTTTGGCAACTCATTTCTCAGTTTTTTCATACCGGCATGTAAGCCATAAGAGTCAGATCTAATAATCTGTGGTGTTTTAGTACTATTTATTTCTCCACATACAAAATTAGAGAGTGTGATATGATATTTTGATTTTAGTGTAGGTGCAAAGAGGTTACTTAAAAATGTGCAGATGTAAGAAAAACAATGCCCTTCATGGAACCAAATGTATGATCTCAAGTGAGTCCGGAGCTATCCTCTTTTTAGGCTGATTTTTTTATATAAGAAAACATAGTAAAACATTTCAAAAAAATTCTAAAACAATGGATGACTTGTGCAACTATGAATAAACATAAAGGACCGTAGCAACGCACGGGCATTCAACTAGTTAGTTAACAAAGGAGAGTATTATGCAATCCTTTCTAAGTGAGGATGCAAAACTCTCAATATCCGTCAGGTTGAAACAAGTTTTAATGTATTCCTATTGACTATTCTTATCAAAGATGATGTCCTACAGATGATTCTTGAACAAAAGTTATATGAACCCGATTGTTAAACACCGTAGTCTTTAAGATTTGGGTGGTATCTAGTAGACAAAAAAGTACGTCGAATATACTCCACCCATGGGGTAGTCCACTGGCAGCCATGTACTGTTTATAACTGTGAGTAAATCCTGTTTGCAAAAAACTTGCAATTCAATGTTTAGTCCATTGTTCAAATTGCTAATAGATGTAGCTTAAAACTATATTTGGAACTTTAATTTAACGGTCTCTACAAAAACACTGGATACTGAAATGTAGTGAGAATAGGCAAATCTCTAAATGGACATTTGACATATATTTGTGAATTGTTGGAAATATATGGGCTAAAGTGTGTGTGCTCCATATATGAGATTTTAGATTTCCCTATAATTTCAAAGGCCCATGAGTGGTAAGAGGTGGAGGTGCAAATTCTTAGTCCCAGGTTGCTATCTGAGAAATAGTGAGGCCACATTATATAGTGGGACATTATATAGTGGAGTCTCAGTGTCTCACTACCTCACTAAGTGACTGGGATGGCCACAGAAAATGAACACCACACGTGTGCTCGCTCGCCTGATCTGGCCGGTCCGGGCTGGAAGGATAGTGTGGCGTGCGTGTTCGACATGTGCGTCATAATCCACCAATTTTTTTTTTTTTTTGAGGAAGGGTCCGATTCATAAAAACAGGAGGCTCAGCCACTTACAACCAGGTCCCCAACGAAACACAAAATTACAAAGAAGCCCGGAAAAGTGCACCAAGCACCCTAAGCCACCATCGAAGATCACAATCGGACCCAGAGCTTTGCCCAAAGCTCCTAGGCGGCGGCGACGACGCCGTACCACAGCTCGCCGGGAAGAAGACGCCACTCCTTGTTGAAGACGGCTGCAAGAACCATCCGCCGCTGCGCGCCGGAATCTGGACTCCATGAACGAGCACAGCCACAACACCGTCTTCCCGCAACCACCCGACATCCAGCCGTCGCGCCAACGCCTAGGACCACCACCTCCAGCCGCACCACAGCCTCTGCAGCCACTGCTCCCCGAGCCACCATGGCCAGCCGAAGCAGAAGCAGCGAAGACGACCACTGGAGCCACCTGCACCAAAAGCGGAACCACGCCCACCACCAGCTCCTCCCCTCGCCGCCACGGCCGGCCAGAGGAGCACGGAGGGAAGGACGCGACCGACGCAGCACCTCCACGACCTCACCGGCGCCGCAGCCGGAGCGGGAAGAGGGGGAGGACAAACCCGAAACCAGCGCCACCGACACCGCCATCGGAGGCACCACCGGGAAACACACACCTAAACCCTACCTACCTACACACAGGACGGAGCCGAGGCTCCCCCCCGCCTCGCAGCGCCGAAAACGGCGGCCGGAGGCGGAGGGGAGGAGCCGGCGAAGACGGGAGCGCGCGGTCGCCTTTTCCGCCCCCTCTCAAACAGTAACCTTATCGGGACGGTTTCTTGCTCTAAAGGTGTGAGATTTTGTTATAATCCACCAAAATTTGGTCTGTTGCCTTGCAGGGCGTGACATTACCATTTGAAAATTTTGGCTTATTGGCTGTTAGGTCTCCTAGTTGGAAACCTAAACGTTTACATGATGATCACGACACGATGTTGTATGCTCTTCTCCTATATATCTCCACCAATTATACACCAAACCAATCTAAATTTCACCTCCTCTCGCTGCTGCTTGTGCCACCATCATAATCTACTCTATCCCGAACACCGATGTGCACCGTCAAACGGGAGAGCGGAACAACACGAGTGAGGGAGAATTAGTTATTTTAGAAAGCACTGTGCATGACTGATTGAGTTTTTCAGCACGGGTCTACTGTTCGGTGGATGAGGAGATCTAGCTCGGGTGTGCCTTAGCCAGGAAGAAGGTGCCAGCCTCTCAGGCGAGGGAGGATTTTATAGCGCCCTTAATCCTAAGTGGTTCCATGGCATTACCACTTTCGTGCTCGCACAGGCGATTTGACTTGACGTGGCAAGGACTCCAAGCCGCGGTGTGCCAGGTGGGCCATCTCTTTGACTGCGCGTCCACACGTCATTCGGGGCGCATTAAACGTGTGCGCCACTGCTCGCCACATGCCCGTGGCGTGCCAGGCGGGCGTGCCATCGATGCAAAATGGTTAGTGGCACATCACGAAAACCACACGCCATTGTGACTTTTCTCCCGCGAGGTATCGTGGGTCCCATGTGCTAGTGGCGTTTCGTCCTTATATGCGCCACTAATACACAAACAACAGTGGCACACCCAAATTTGACATGCCTACTGACAATAGCAGTGGCGCGCGAAAATAAAGAACGTCACTGATACTATGACTACACTAAGTACCGATACTATGACTACACTAACGGTTTCCCTACTAGTGTTGGAAGAAGCTCAACCTTGCATGTGATTGCCGAATTGAATAGATACTTACAAACATGACTTATGTTAGAAGGATAGATAGTATGGTGGAAAAAATGAATTAATTTCGTCAAATTTGATTTATCTTTTTTTTTTCTATCATTCTCTTCTATTTTATTTTTTAGGTGTAGTGCGCGTTGCCCCTGCCGCTCGTGTATTTTGTTTGGAAAATTTACTAGTGTACTAAGAGTAAGTTTAATAGTATACACTAATAGAAAATAGGTTTTCCGTTCGTAGCTTTAGTCCTGGCCGCGTATGGGCCCGGGACTAATGTGAGCATTAGTCCCAGTTCCAACGGCTAGGGACGCCGCCAGCTTGAGTCCCGGGTCAAATGAGACCTTTAGTCCCGGTTGAAGATACCAACCGGGACTAAAGATTTTGCGGCAGGCTGCGGCTGGTGCGAGGTCCCGATTGGAGATACCAACCGGGACTAAACTTATAAAATCCATAACTTTCAAAATACTTGTCCAAAAAATACAAATAAGGTATCAAAATGTTCAGAAAAATAAACTCTATATGTTGGTATCATTTACATGTTCAACTCATTAGTTTTTACTGCTGTATAATGAGAATAACTAAAATGGCAGAATAGAAAAAAACTTGTTGGAAAATCCATAACTTTCAAAATAATGATCCAAAAATTAATTTTGACCTATCAAAACGTTCAGCAGTTAATATCCTACATGTTTCACCTTTTTTCCAAACAGGGATAATTAGTTTTAATGATGTTTAAGTGAATTTACTAAAATGACAGATTTAAAAAGGATTTTACAAATGCAATAACTTTTTATTGGTTTATCAGAAAAAATATGTTTAATATATCAAAATACTCAGAAAAATATGAACTATCCAGTAGCATCATTATCATGCATATTTGAACACAATTGCAGTACTGAAAGTGTATGTGTTGCCCCATGCGTGGTTTTGGTAATTAAAAACAATCCTTATGGACTAATGTTTGCATTGAGATATACTTGTACATCTTGTCCATAGGAAAAGATTGGAGTTCATGTGTTGGACTCTACAAGATTACATGATGACCAAGATTCCATCCAAGGGTTTATATGAAGAATGGTCAGGTGAAGAGTTGAGCTTATTGCAAGCATGGCTTGAAAAAGAAGATTGAGTGAACTTCATGTTTATTTCCAAGCCATCATCTATATCAAGAGAAGAATGAAGCGCAAGTGGATACATGAAGACGGAGCTTAGCGAGTGATACGTCTCAAACGTATCTATAATTTTTGATGTTCCATGCTGATATTATACCAATTGTTACATGTTTTGCATCCACTTTATATCACTTTTATACATTTTTTGGACTAACCTATTAACAAGATGCCGCAGTGTCAGTTCCTGTTTTCTGCTGTTTTTGTATTCCAGAAAAGCTAGTCAGGAAATATTCTCAGAATTGGACGAAAATTTACAGAGGGCCCTATTTTATCAGAAGACACCTGGAGTCCGAAGGAGAGACGAAGAGGAGCCAGGAGGGCCCCACACGCACCCAGGGCGCGCCCCCCCTTTCAGGCGCGCCGAGGGTACGTGTGGGCCCCTCGGGGCTCTCCAGCCGCCGCCCTTTCACCTACTTAATCCCCTCGATGCAAAAACCCTAAGTACCCGAGCCATATTCCATGAAAAGTTCCAGAGACGCCGCCGTCGTCAACCTTAGCTCGGGAGGGTCCAGAACCTCTTCCCGGCACCCTGCCGGAGAGGGGAATCATCACCGTAGGGCTCTACATCACCATGCCTGCCTCCGGATTGATGCGTGAGTAGTTCATCCTTGGACTACGAGTCCATAGCAGTAGCTAGATGGTTGTCTCTCCACTTTGTGCCATCATGTTTAGATCTTGTGAGCTGCCTAACATGATCAAGATCATCTTATTGTAATGCTACATGTTGTGTTTGCTGGGATCTGATGAATATTGAATACTATGTCAAGTTGATTATCAATTTATCTCCTATGTTATTTATGATCTTGCATGCTTTCCGTTACTAGTAGATTCTTTGGCCAAGTAGATGCTTGTAACTCCAAGAGGGAGTATTTATGCTAGATAGTGGGTTCAGTCTCCAGTAATCTGGGCGAGTGACAGCAACGCCTAAGGTTGTGGATGTGTTGTTGCTACTAGGGACAACCTAACAATGCTATGTCCACGGTCATATGTATTTGTTTACATTACGCACATTACTTAATGCTATTATCCGTTGCTTGCAACTTAATACCAACGGGGACTCGGATGACAACCTGGCGGTGGATTATTAGTCATAGATGATGTTGGATAACGGTCTATGTATTTTGTCGTAATGCCCAATTAAATATCATAGTAATCATCATGTCATATATATGCATTGTCATGCGCTCAATATTTGTCAATTGCCCAGTTGTAATTTGTTCACCCAGCATGTTAGTTATCTTTTACGGAGAGACACCTCTAGTGAACTGTGGACCCCGGTCCATTCTTTTACACTGATAATACAACCAACTGTAAACATTGTTCCTTTTCATTCTCTGCAATTTAATACTGTTTTTCACACCATATGTTTAATCCTTTGTTTTCAGCAAGCCGGTGAGATTGACAACCTCACTGTTTCGTTGGGACAAAGTAGTTTGATTGTGTTGTGTGCAGGTTCCACGTCAACAGTCCAGACTTCTTGCAACAACTATTTTTCTGACGCTGTTGACAACCTTCTGAAGTGCTAATGCTCCTACTGGTTCGATAACCTTGGTTTCAAACTGAGGGAAAACTTGCTGCTGGACTACATCATACCTTCGTCTTGGGGTCTCCTGATGCATGTAAAATGCATACATGAACTTTACATTTTATTAATTGATATTCCAACTTATTTGCATCATATATGGGTTATATTTATGTTTTATAATGATTTTAGGTGATAATTCACAGTTTCTCCATTTATTTGGAATTAACCCTGCAGAACCAGAAAACCCCCTTTTCCATCTTTTTGACTTTCAGGGACCCAAACGACGTCCAAATGACCTAATATTTTACGGGCATCAGTTTTTGGAAGGAACAAGGCGTAGGAACGAAGGAAGCGAACAAACGGAGACCCGAGGGCCAAGATAGGTGGGCCCACGCGGCCAGATTCCTTGGCCGCGTGGGACCCCTCATCTTGGGCCTCGTGGCTCCGATGCCGTCCGTTTTCGTCTCCGTGGCTTCGTCTTGACCTAAAACCGACTATAAAAATAGTCCCCCGAGGAGTTTCGTGAGGAGGCGGCGGAGAAACACAAAACCACAAAACAGGAGACAGAAGGCTGCCGCTGGAGAAGATCGGAGGGGGGAAACGCCGCTGGAATCACCTCCGGAAGGCTCCTCCATCCCCCTCCGGAGTCTCCATCAACACCACCGTCAAGACCAGCACCATCTCCATCACCATCTTCATGATCCACTTCATCCCCCTCATAGTTTGAGATTGTTCGAACCCTAGCTATTGTCTAAGTACTATTCTACATGTTTGTGAATTGCTACTTGTCATTGTTTTGTGGGGAGATTATATTTTCAGATTGTGTTGTATCACTTATACCATTGAATCATATCATGTCTTTGCGTTGTGAGTAGTTCTCTCATGTTCCTAGGGGCATAGGATGAATTGGCAATAAATTTCACTTAACTTGTGTTGAGTATTTGGTCAAGTTTTTATCTTTTATGATTGTCTTGATGTACAATGTATGAAGTGCACCATATATTGAGTAATGCATGAAGGTGCTATCACACTAGTGTAATGAATTGAGGGAGACTTGGGGGGAGACACGTAAACCTGAGACCGATAAATGAAGTTACATTAGGAGGGGATTTATATCGGGGACCTTAGAGTTTAAGGCTATGGTGGGACTCTATGTCTTAATAACTCTTGTGCAGTCATTTACTTGGCCATGAGATCTATTGATACGTCCATTTTGCATCACTATTTTATATCATAATTTACTGCTATTCATCGATATATTTCATATTTAGAGATGATACTTATGTTATTTTACCTATTTTGCATGTTTCATGATTATTGGAGAATAAATCACCGGAGTCAGGATTCTGCTGGAAAAAACACCGTCAAGACACCATATTTCTAAAGATCAACAATTGACGGAAAATATCCAGAAGTCCCTATTTTCACAGATGCCGGAGGTAGCCAAATGGGGGCGGGGGGGGGGGGGGGCCAAGGTGGGCCACCATGGGCTCTCACCATGTGGTGGCACGGCCCCCTTGGCTGGCACGCCGTCATGTGGTGAGGAGGCCCTGGCCCACCTCTGCCGGTGCCCCTTCGCGTACTTCATTCCCTGGAAACCCGAAGCTCGGGGGGATCATCGAGGAAATATTCCGCCGCCTCCACGAGGCGGAAAACACCAGAGAGAGAAAAGCTCTCCGGCATGGGAGAAAACTGCCGGGGAAATTCCTTCCCGGGGGGGGGGGGGAAATCATCGCCATCGTCACCATCATCGTGCTGGACTTCATTGGGATCATCATCATCATCTCCACTGCCGACACCATCATCTCCACCGCTCCACTCCGTTCCGCTGTAACATCTAGGGTTGAATCTTGTCTAGTTCATAGGGGAAACTTTCCCGTTGTTGATTACTCCTTGTGGTTGATGCTATTAAGTGAAACCGTTCAATTAAGATTTATGTCCAGATTGTTATTTATCATTATATCACCTCTGATCATGATCTATATGATGTCTTGTGAGTAGTTCGTTTAGTTCTTGAGGACATGGGAGAAGTCTAGATGTCAGTAGTGAACTATGTTGAGTAATATTTAATAGTTTGATATTTAAGTTGTGGTGTAATTCTTCTAGTGGTGTCATGTGAACGTCGACTACATGATACTTCACCTTTATGGGCCTAGGGGAATGCATTGTGTATTCGTTTGCCAATTGTGGTGTTTCCGGAGTGACAGCAACCTGAACCCCCGTTGGTATATCGATGCATGAGGGATAGCAGGATCTCAGAGTTTAAGGCTGTGGTTAGATTTATCTTAATTACTCTCTTATATTTGCGGATGCTTATGAGGGGTATAATCACAAGTATGTATTAGTCCTAGGAACGGTGGTGCATTAGCATAGGTTCACACACACAACACTTATCAAAACAATGAAGATTAATCAGCTATATGCAGCGAAAGCACTTGACTAAATTCCCGTGTGTCCTCAAGAATGTTTGGTCATCATAAGTAAACCTACCGGCTTGTCCTTTGCTGTAGAAAGGATTGGGCCACTCGATGCAATTATTATTACTGCATTTTATTTACTTGTATTTTATTTATCTGCAATATCAAAAACTCCTAAAAACTTGTCTGTGAGCATTTACAGTGAATCCTTGATCGAAACCGCTTGTCAACACCCTCTGCTCCTCGTTGGGTTCGACACTCTTATTTATCGAAAGTACTACGATACACCCCCTATACTTGTGGGTCATCAAGACTATTTTCTGGCGCCGTTGCCGGGGAGTGAAGCGCTATTGGTAAGTGGAATTGGTAAGTGAAACTTTTACTGTACGTGCTGTTTTTACTTTTGCCTGCTGCTTTATTTCATTAGGGAGAGATCTCCGATTGAATTCCTATTTGGAAAAACTACTACCATAGCTAAGGTAGTAGATGAGGCGCCAGAGGTGCAGGTAATTCCATATAAGATACCTATGAAAATTATTGAACGTGTTACTGATACGTCTCAAACGTATCTATAATTTCTGATGTTTCATGCTTGTTTTATATATCAATGTCACATGTTTTATATGCATTATACATCATTTTTATGTATTTTCTGGGACTAACCTATTAACAAGATGCCACAGTGCCAGTTCCTGTTTTCTGGTGTTTTTCTATTCCTGATAATTACTTAAGGAAATATTCTCAGAATTGGACGAAACAAAAGCCTAACCTCCTATTTTCCCGACACGTACACGGAGCCGAAGGGCAAGCCCGGGGGAGGCCCACGGCCTCCTCACCATGTCCCCGCGCGGCCTGGAGGGGGGTGGCGCCACCACGTGGTGAGGTCGACTCGGCCACCCCCTCGCGCCGCCCTTTCGCCTATATAATGCTCCTGCCCCGAAAACCCTAAGACAATCGGTCATATTCCAGAAAGGGTTCCGCAACGCCGCCGCCATCGAAGACAAGTTTCGGGGGTCAGAAGTTCCTGTTCCGGCACCCTGCCGGGACGGGGATTGACCCCCGGAGCCATCTCCATCGACTCCACCGCCTCCACTTAACTCCATGATGGTTTGTGAGTAGTTCCCCCATGGACTACGGGTTCTAGCTGTAGCTAGTTGGTACTCTCTCTCATGTACTTCAATACAATGATCTCATGAGCTGCCTTACATGATTGAGATCCATCTGATGTAATAGTGTTGTGTTTGTTGGGATCCGATGAATTGTTACATTATGATCAGTCTATCTATAAGTTTGTGAAGTTATTGTTGCTGCAATCTTGTTGTGTTTAATGCTTGTCACTAGTGCACGAGTGGCATGATCTTAGATTTAAGCTCTATAATTATTGCTTAGATTGTATCTACAAGTTGTTTGCACATGTCTCTGTCCGGAACCCGAGGCCCCAGAGTGACAGCAACTGGGATAACTGGAGGGGATGGTTTAGATATGAGGATCACATGTTTTCACTAAGTGCTAATGCTTTGCTCCGGTGCTCTATTAAAAGGAGTACCTTAATTACCAGTAGATTCCCTTGAGGCCCCGCTGCAAACGGGCTGGTAGGACAAAAGATGTTGTGCAAGTTTCTCATTGCGAGCACGTATGACTATATATGGAAAACATGCCTACGTATGATTAATAGACTAGATGTTCTGTCTTAATGCTATTTCAATTCTATCAATTGCCCAACTGTAATTTGTTCACCCAACACTTGTTATTGGAGAGTTACCACTAGTGTAGATAGCTGGGAACCCCGGTCCATCTGTCATCATCAAATACTCATTCGGTCCTATATGCCATTAGAAGTAGTATCAACTATTTTCTGGTGCCATTGCCTCTGTGTTACTGCTACTGCTGTGTGTTACTGTTACTATTGCTCTCATATTACTGCTGCTTTCACATCACCCCTGTTACTAGTGCTTTTCCAGGTGCAGCTGAATTGACAACTCCGCTGTTAAGGCTTATAAGTATTCTTTGTCTCCCTTGTGTCGAATCAATAAATTTGGGTTTTACTTCCCTCGAAGACTGTTGCGATCCCCTATACTTGTGGGTTATCAAGACTATTTTCTGGCGCCGTTGCCGGGGAGCATAGCTCTACTCATAAGTTCACCTGGGGAGTACACTTTACTTGTCTCTCTGTTTTTATTTTATTTTGTCTTGTCTAGTTTTATTGTGCTTAGTTTATTTTTGTTTAATTGTTTTTTGTTTAGTTTACTTTTGTCTAGTTTATTTTTGTCTTGTTTTATTTTTCTTATATACCGAAAATCCATAAAAATTTAAAAACGAAAATCTAAAAAAACTGTTGCCATGCCTATTTTCTGGAAAACTAGATCTTATTTGTCAGGATGGCTCACTAAGGATAAGGAATATAAATTAAATGAACACCTTTGGTCTGAAAAGGGGAAGCATCTCTCACTACAAGTAATTAAACTGCATAATTTTGCTATAGATTTGTGTTCTACATATGATGAATCTTGGTGCTTTAATGAATCTCGTTGTTGTAGGGAGCATAAACACCTCCCTTTTCAATGTGATTATAATGATAATGAAACTTTAGCTTCTTATGCTAGAGGATATTATGACTTTGATAAACTTGAGCAAATTGAAGAATTTTTTGTCTTTATGGGAGCTTATGAAATTTCAGCTTTGCTTAAAAATAGAGATGAAGCTCCTTATAAATCTGATACTTTTGCTATGCTTGGATATTGCCTTGAGTATTATAATGATAATCCTTATATTACTGAATTTCTTGAGAAAAGACATCCTCAAAAAGAAGAGACCATTGTCTTGCAGGAACCTGTGGAAGAAGAAACTACTACTGAAGCTGAAAGCTCATTGGATGAAAAAGAGGAGGAGAGTGATGAACAAAAGGGGAAGAATGGATTAGCTACCCATGCCTACCTTCTAATGAGAGTAACTCTTTATCTCTTACACTATTTGATTGTCCTCCATGCTTACCAAAGAGGATGAATGTTATGTTCCTGTGGATTCTCTTGAATATTCCCTATGAGTAAAACTTGTGAAATATTATGCTACTGTTATTATGATAATCCATGCTATTTTGAAAATCTTATGATAATCCTTTATTTGTGCTATATCGAAATGCATGGTACTAAGAGTTTTGCTTGAAAATGTTTATGATAAAGCTCTAGATGATGGTCCTATGTTACTTGATAATATTAATTGTACTACTATTGAAAATGGGATTGGAGAGGTCTTGAATTTATCTAGGAGTCCCATATCTTTTGAGATTGATCAATCATCTTGTTATATTATTGTTAAAAGTGGGTTTGAAAGTTTTAATCCACCTATTTTTGAGCTTGATAAAAATTATGTGTTTGTAGATCATGAAAAGCATGCTTTATGTGATAGTTATATTGTTGAGTTTGTTCATGATGCTACTGAAAATTATTATGAGAGAGGAGAATATGGTTGTAGAAATTTTCATGGTATTAAAACACCTCTCTATATGCTGAAATTTTGAAGTTACTCTTGTTTTATCTTCCTATGCTTGTCACTTTGTTCTTTATGGATTTATTTGTGTACAAGATTCCTATGCATAGGAAGTGGGTTAGACTTAAATGTGTTTTGAATTTGCTTCTTGATGCTCCTTTTTGCTTCATTTTCTATTTTCATGAGAGCATCATTAAAACTATCAAGCCTAGCTAAAAGGCATTAAAGAAAAGCGCTCTTGGGAGACAACCCATGTTTTATTTCTGAAATTTTTCTTTGCTTTTTGAGTCAAGGAGCTGCTTACTTCTGTAACAACTCCTTTGTATCTTTACTTTTTTGAATTGTTGTGCCAAGAAGAGTCTCTAATGATTAGATGATGCTAGATTTGGATTTCTGCACAGGGACAGATTTTTGCTGTCCACCATTTTGAGCTTTATAAATTCCAGAAAAATTGAAAAATTCTGAAAAATTTGTGCGTGATCCTCAGATATGTACGCATCTTTCGTTAGTTTCGCGTTTTCTGATTTGAGCAACGGAAGTGCCTCGAAAAAATTCATCTTTACTGGCTGTTCTGTTTTGACAGATTATGTCTCTGTTTTTTTTGCATTGTCTCTTGTGGACTTTAAGTAAGGCTTTCTAGACGTGGAGGGCTGTAGCTAATGTTTTATTGAGTTCTTGCAATGTGTCACAACAGAACCAAAGTGGATTAATGTTTTTGAGTACTAACCCTCTAATGAAGTTTATGAGAAGTTTGGTGTGGCGGAAGTTTTCAAGGGTCAAGAGAGAAGGATGATATAATGTGATCAAGAAGAGTGAAGAGCCTAAGCTTGGGGATGCCCCCGTGGGTCACCCAAGCATATTTCAAGAAGACTCAAGCGTCTAAGCTTGGGGATGCCCAAGGCATCCCCTTCTTCATCAACAACTTATCAGGTCATCTCTAGTGAAACTATATTTTAATTCTTTCACATCATATGTGCTGTTCTTGGAGCGTCTGTGTGCTTTTATTTTTAGTTTGTTATTTTTATTTTCTGATCATACAATATTGGATCCTATCTATCTTGTTTGGGAGAGAGACACGCTCCGCTTTTTCATTTGAATACTCCTATTCTTCACTTATATTTGTTGAGTATTCAGTTTTCGCACTGTTTAGCTTCTAGCTCTTGGTTTTCATGTATCTCTTGTTCAGAGCTATTAGTTCTTTTATAGAAAGTACTCTCTTGCTTCACTTATATTTGTTTGGAGAGTTGCTTGGTTGATGTGTTGGTTCAGAAAATGTTGCATGTGGTAGTGGTATAATGAAAAAACTTGCATAATCTCGTAGATCATTGAACTTTGATAACCTGATTCTTTGCAAACGTTTTGAGGTAATAAGTAATAGATGGTAAATCTTGCTGGTTAATTAAGTTAAAATCATTAGTGGATTGTTGTCTTTAAGCTTGTACCGTACTACAAACTCTACTTAAATTGTTGAAGGTGTAGTTGGACTTGATAGCTTTCCATGTCTAAAGGTTCATAATGACTGAGTTGTGCTGAAGGTCGAGGGATCTAGCGGGGTACTTGTGCCGCCGTGAACGGCCCTTCTTGGAGTGAATTTTAATCATGCTCTTAATGTTGAACCTGCTAGTTGTTTGCAATAAGCTTGTGAGTTCTTTTTGACTAATGTTAAGCTACGGTTTTTGGCACTTCCACCATCCAAATTTGCTAGCCTCTTCGGTGCTGTGCATTGCCTTCTGCTCACATTGAGAGTTGTGCATACTTCGCCAGTACATCCAAACCCGTGGGAGGACTTTCTCTTGTTCTCCTACACATAAGCCCATACATCTTCCTCAAAACAGCCACCATACCTACCTACCACAGCATTTCCATAGCTGTTCCGAGATATATTGCCATGCAACTTCCATTTTACATTACATGACTTGTTGTCATTTATCATTTATATATTGCTTTGCGTGATTCTATACAGCTGATGTGTGGTTTACCCATGTTACGCTAGATCATTGCACATCCTGCTACACTGGCAGAGGCATACAGTTTCATACATCATGTTTTGTTCATTATGAGTTATTTGTACCAAAAAGTGTGTTGTCATATTAGAATGTTGCCCCTAAAAGTGAAAAGAGCCATGGAGGCCATCGAAAAAGAAAAGAAAAAGAAAAAATATAGAAAAAAAGGAAAAAAAATAAAGAAAAAGGGGGCAACATTACTATCCTTTATCCACACTTGTGCTCATGTTTCAGCACCTGCAGTATTCATAGTCATCATTTGTGCTCATGTTTAGCACCTATACTCCATGAGAGAGAGTTTTCATGTTTTACTAGTATAACTATGTGGGGAATTTACACTATAGAACTTGGGTTGTATATTCCAATGATGAGCCTCCTCAAAAGTGCTCTAGGTCTTCGTGAGCAACCAAGTTGGATGCACCCCCACTAGTTCCATTGGAGAGCTTTCATACACATATAGCTCTATGTGCATCCGTTGCATGGCAATCACTACTCCTTACATAGCTTCGATTATAAGACTTCCTCTTGTCTAATGATCACCTATAGCTTTGTGAGACTATCTTCCATTGGCCTTCCAAACCCCCATTAATGTTCTCTTAGCCATAACATCCTGGTGCCAATACCAAATGCTTACGCTCACCGGTTGAGTAGGCTTCGAAACAGTTGATTCATGACGTTCATGTTTATTTTACTTGACTGGATCCGTACTCTATGTTGTGAAAATTTACTTGATGCTTGGAATTGAAGGATAGAACTCCTACACTGGATACTTAAAACATCTTTAATGAACCTTGTACGGTTTCATGTCTTTAAAGCAATCATTCATGAAAACTTTTAGCTTGTTTAACTAACTTGCTTTATTATCTCTTATTTAATATCAATTATAGACATTTGCTTTGAATGATTTGATCTCAGCTCACATGCCTTACATCACTATTGGATCAAGATTATGTTGGTAGCATGTCACTTCAGAAATTATTTTGTTTTTATCGTTTACCTACTCGAGGACGAGTAGGAACTAAGCTTGGGGATGCTTGATACGTCTCAAACGTATCTATAATTTCTGATGTTTCATGCTTGTTTTATATATCAATGTCACATGTTTTATATGCATTATACATCATTTTTATGTATTTTCTGGGACTAACCTATTAACAAGATGCCACAGTGCCAGTTCCTGTTTTCTGCTGTTTTTCTATTCCAGATAATTACTTAAGGAAATATTCTCGGAATTGGACGAAACAAAAGCCTAACCTCCTATTTTCCCGACACGTACACGGAGCCAGAAGGGCAAGCCCGGGGGAGGCCCACGGCCTCCTCACCATGTCCCCGCGCGGCCTGGAGGGGGGTGGCGCCACCACGTGGTGAGGCCGACTCGGCCACCCCCTCGCGCCGCCCTTTCGCCTATATAATGCTCCTGCCCCGAAAACCCTAAACAATCGGTCATATTCCAGAAAGGTTCCGCAGCGCCGCCGCCATCGAAGACAAGTTTCGGGGGTCAGAAGTTCCTGTTCCGGCACCCTGCCGGGACGGGGATTGACCCCCGGAGCCATCTCCATCGACTCCACCGCCTCCACTTCGACTCCATGATGGTTTGTGAGTAGTTCCCCCATGGACTACGGGTTCTAGCTGTAGCTAGTTGGTACTCTCTCCCATGTACTTCAATACAATGATCTCATGAGCTGCCTTACATGATTGAGATCCATCTGATGTAATCGGTGTTGTGTTTGTTGGGATCCGATGAATTGTTACATTATGATCAGTCTATCTATAAGTTTGTGAAGTTATTGTTGCTGCAATCTTGTTGTGTTTAATGCTTGTCACTAGTGCACGAGTGGCATGATCTTAGATTTAAGCTCTATAATTATTGCTTAGATTGTATCTACAAGTTGTTTGCACATGTCTCTGTCCGGAACCCGAGGCCCCAGAGTGACAGCAACTGGGATAACTGGAGGGGATGGTTTAGATATGAGGATCACATGTTTTCACTAAGTGCTAATGCTTTGCTCCGGTGCTCTATTAAAAGGAGTACCTTAATTACCAGTAGATTCCCTTGAGGCCCCGCTGCAAACGGGCTGGTAGGACAAAAGATGTTGTGCAAGTTTCTCATTGCGAGCGTATGACTATATATGGAAAACATGCCTACGTATGATTAATAGACTAGATGTTCTGTCTTAATGCTATTTCAATTCTATCAATTGCCCAACTGTAATTTGTTCACCCAACACTTGTTATTGGAGAGTTACCACTAGTGTAGATAGTTGGGAACCCCGGTCCATCTGTCATCATCAAATACTCACTCGGTCCTATATGCCATTAGAAGTAGTATCAACTATTTTCTAGTGCCATTGCCTCTGTGCTACTGCTACTGCTGCTGTGTTACGTTACTATTGCTCTCATATTACTGCTGCTTTCACATCACCCCTGTTACTAGTGCTTTTCCAGGTGCAGCTGAATTGACAACTCCGCTGTTAAGGCTTATAAGTATTCTTTGTCTCCCCTTGTGTCGAATCAATAAATTTGGGTTTCACTTCCCTCGAAGACTGTTGCGATCCCCTATACTTGTGGGTTATCAGTTATGAATAACCGCTATGAAGGAGATGGAACTGTCCATCCTGGAGATCATTTGTTGTTTTTACATGAATTATGCGAGTTGTTCAAGTGTGCAGGTATTTCAATGGATGAAGTTAAAAAGAAATTATTCTCTATATCGTTCGCTGGCAGAGATGCACATTGGTATAAACTGCTGAAGAATGGCCGCTCTCTTGGCTGGGAGGAAATTGTACCCCTCTTTTATTCTAAATTTTATCCTCCAAGTGAAATTCACCAAGATCGGAACCTTATATATAATTTTTGGCCTCATGATGGAGAAAGTATTGCCCAAGCGTGGGGGAGATTGAAGTCATTAATGCTCAAATGTCCCATTCATGAGCTTCCTGGTAATGTCATTATTGATAACTTCTATGCAAGGCTCTCTTTTCAAGATAAAACCTTGTTGGATACTGCTTGTTCTGGATCATTTACACGTAATAAAGAAGAGTTTAAATGGGACCTTCTTGATCGGATCCAGGAGAATACTGAAGGATGGGTGAACGACAAAGGTAGAAAGTCAGGTATAAATTATGATTATGAATGCATTAAATCTTTTATGGGAACTGAAGATCTTCATAATGTTAGTGCTGTTTATGGACTTGACTCTCAAATTATTGCAAACTGTTTTAAGGCCTTTGCCTCTTATCTTGATATTCCTAAAAAGGAGTGGAACAAGTTTCATGCTCCTTATAAAGATAAAATTAGCTCTGTTCCTGCTAGAAGTGTTGAAGTTCATACTGTTGATCATATTGTGCCTGAACCTTATATTGAAAAATTCCTTTTCCTGTTAAAGTAAAGGAACATTCTATTATAGCTAGTCTGGTTAATAAAAGTGGAAAGAAACCTGTAGAACCTGATGAACAATAACTGTTGAGCCAGCTATAGCGATAATTAAAGATCTTGTAACCGAAAGTGTAGAAGATGGGCACATCATTTTGTGAAGATGCTTCTAATATTGTTTCACATCCTAGTAAATCTAGGAAAACTAGTGTTCCTGTGCTTTCTGTTAGAATAGGTGATCATTGCTATTATGGTTTATGTGATATTGGTGCAAGTTCCAGTGCTATCCTTATGAGCTTTACAGGGAAATCATGCATGAAATTGGTTCTTGTGAACTTGAAGAAATTGATGTGGTTATTCAGCTTGCTAACAGGGAAACTATCTCTCCAATTGGTATTGTTAGAGATGTGGAAGTTTTATGTGGTAAGACTAAATATCCTGCTGATTTTCTAGTACTTGGTTCGCTGCTAGTAAAACTTGTCCTATCATTTTTGGTAGACCTTTTCTGAATACTTGTGGTGCTGTTATAGATTGTAAGAAAGAGAAAATCATTACCAAATTTGCTGGTGAATCTTATGAGTTCAATTTCTCTAAATTTGCTAAAACTCCTTATGAAACTGAATTGCCTAATGAAGATTTTAGAGTTGAACAGCTTGCATCTATTGCTCTTGCTCCTAACGATCCTTTGCAGCAACACTGGAGGATCATGAAAGTGAAGTCTTTATGGAAGAAAGAATGAGCTTGATGAAATATTTATTCGTCAACCCATACTTAAACATAATTTACCGGTTGAAGATTTGGGTACCACGCCACCACCCAAAGAGGATCCTGTTTTCGATTTAAAACCTTTACCTGATAATCTCAAATATGCTCATATTGATGATAAGAAAACATATCCTGTTATTATTAGTTCTAAACTTTCAGGTATTGAAGAAGAAAGATTATTGGAGGTATTAAGGAAACACCGAGGAGCTATTGGATATACTCTTGATGATTTAAAAGGGATTTCTCCCACTATTTGCCAACACGCCATCAATATGGAAGATGATGCAAAACCTGTTGTTGAACATCAACGTCGTCTAATTCCTAAAATGAAGGATGTGGTAAGAAATGAGGTATTAAAACTCCTTGAAGCTGGTATTATTTATCCTATTGCTGATAGTAAATGGGTAAGTCCTGTGCATTGTGTTCCTAAGAAAGGAGGAATTACTGTTGTGCCAAATGATAATGATGAGCTTATTCCTCAAAGAGTAGTTGTAGGATATAGAATGTGCATTGATTTTCGAAAAGTTAATAAAGTCACTAAGAAGATCATTACCCTTTACCTTTCATTGATCAAATGTTAGAAAGGTTATCTAAGAACACTCATTTTTGTTTTCTTGATGGATATTCTGGGTTTTCACAAATTGCTGTTAGAGCTAAAGATCAAGAGAAAACCACTTTCACTTGTCCTTATGGAACTTATGCTTATAGGCGTATGCCTTTCGGTTTATGTAATGCTCCTGCTACTTTTCAAAGATGCATGTCTGCTATTTTTCATGGTTTTTGTGAAAAGATTGTGGAAGTATTCATGGATGATTTTTCTGTCTATGGAAATTCTTTTGATAACTGCTTGCGAAACCTTGATAAAGTTTTGCAGAGATGTGAGGAAACTAACCTTGTTCTTAATTGGGAGAAGTGTCACTTTATGGTTAATGAAGGAATTGTTCTGGGACATAAAATTTCTGAAAAAGGTATTGAAGTTGATAGAGCTAAAGTTGAAGCAATTGAGAAAATGCCCTATCCCAGGGATGTTAAAGGTATTCGTAGTATTCTTGGTCATGCTGGTTTCTATAGAAGGTTTATTAAAGATTTCTCTAAAATTTCAAAGCCTCTTACTAATCTTCTCCAAAAAGATGTACCTTTTGTTTTTGATGATGATTGTAAGGAAGCTTTCGAAACTCTGAAAAAGGCTTTAATTACTGCTCCTGTTGTTGAACCACCTGATTGGAATTTACCTTTTGAAATTATGTGTGACGCTAGTGATTTTGCTGTAGGTGCTGTTCTTGGACAGCGAGTAGATAAGAAATTGAATGTTATTCATTATGCTAGTAAGACTCTTGATTCTGCTCAAAAAATTATGCTACTACTGAAAAAGAGTTCTTAGCTGTAGTTTTTGCTTGTGACAAGTTTAGACCTTATATTGTTGATTCAAAAGTCACTATTCATACTGATCATGCTGCTATTAAGTACCTTATGGAAAAGAAAGACGCTAAGCCTAGGCTTATTAGATGGGTGCTTCTTTTACAAGAGTTTGACTTGCATATTGTAGATAGGAAAGGTGCTGAAAATCCTGTTGCTGATAATTTATCTAGATTGGAAAACATTGCTTATGATCCTATACCTGTTAATGATAGTTTTCCAAATGAGCAATTGGCTGCAATAAAGGTGAGCTCGCGAGATAGTCCTTGGTATGCTGATTACGCTAACTTTATTGTTTCCAAGTACTTGCCTCCAACCTTTTCAGCTCAGCAAAGAAGGAAATTCTTTTATGACTTGAGGCATTATTTTTGGGATGACCCACACTTATATAAAGAAGGAGTGGATGGTATTATGCGAAGATGTGTTCCTGAATATGAACAACAAGAGATATTGAGAAAATGTCATGGTAGTGCTTATGGAGGACATCACGCTGGAGATAGAACTGCACAAAAAGTTCTACAATCAGGTTTTTATTGGCCAACTCTCTTTAAAGATGCAAGGAAGTTTATTTTATCCTGTGATGAATGCCAAAGAGTTGGTAATATCTCTAGACGCAATGAAATGCCTATGAATTATTCTCTTGTTATTGAACCATTTGATTGTTGGGGATTCGACTTCATGGGTCCTTTCCCTCCTTCAGAAGGTAATACTCATATACTTGTTGCTGTTGATTATGTTACTAAATGGGTAGAAGCCATACCTACAAAAAGTGCTGATGGTGAGACCTCTTTAAAAATGCTTTTAGATGTTATTTTCCCTAGGTTTGGTGTACCTAGATATCTTATGACTGATGGAGGTTCTCATTTTATTCATGGTGGTTTTAGAAAGACCCTTGCTAAATATGGTGTTAATCATAGAATTGCTTCGGCTTATCATCCCCAAACAAGTGGGCAAGTAGAATTATCAAATAGAGAAATTAAATCTATCTTGCAAAAGACTGTTAATAAGTCTAGGAAAAATTGGGCTAGTAAGTTAACTGATGCTTTATGGGCTTATAGAACTGCTTATAAAAACCCTATGGGTATGTCTCCTTATAAAATGGTTTATGGAAAAGCTTGCCATTTGCCTTTAGAACTAGAACACAAAGCTTATTGGGCAGTGAGAGAACTTAATAGAGATTTTAAACTTGCTGGTAAGAAAAGGTTGCTTCAATTAAGTTCTTTAGATGAATGGAGAAGTGAAGCTTATGAAAATGCTAGACTTTTTAAGAGAAAGTTAAGAAATGGCATGATAGGAGATTATTAAGAGAGAATTCAATGTTGGTGAGAAAGTTCTATTGTATAGGTCTCGTCTCAGATTTTTTGCAGGAAAATTACTCTCAAAATGGGAAGGACCTTTTGTTATTGTGGAGGTGTATCGTTCAGGTGCAATAAAGATTGCCTCATTGAAAGATGACTCTACACAAGTGGTGAATGGACAAAGACTCAAACACTATATTTCTGGAGATTCTTATAATGAAGATGTTGATGTTATTCGAGTGGTAACTCCGGAAACTTTTATTAAAAAGCAAATTGAGGGAACTGCAGAGTCTGATTTCGAATAGGTAACAGTTTCGGTAAGAAAACGTCCACGTTTAACTTTCCAAAAGTTATTTTTGTTATTTTTATTAAATATGGAAAATTACGAGATCGAAACGGGGAAGAAACGGTGCCCGAGGGCACCTCACCACGTCGTGGCGCGGGCCCACCCCTGGCCGCGCCACCACATGGTGAGGGCTCCTCGGAGCCCGTCTCCGACCCGGTTTCTTTCCCGTACCTTCCTTTTGTCGTAAAACTTTTTGCTATATAATCCCCCGGATCCCCCGAGGTCCGTATATCGTCTTTTCGTCGTGTTTTCGTTTCGACTTGTTTCTGCCAGATTTCATCTTCAGATCTAGAGCCACCATGTCTTCGTCTGGACCTCCCAAGGACAGCTTCCTTGTGAACGTCGTCAACCCATACATGAACGAGCTGAAGATGCATCCCAAGGAGTGCTGCTCAAGGATGGGAAGTTGCAGATAGAAGACGTTCGGGCCCTAAAGGAGAAGGAAGCCTGGAAGACAGGATGGAGGAACTAGAACAAGAAGTCTTTTCATACAAGAAGATGGCGGAACGTGAAGTGAGCATCTTTCACAGGATAGTGTCCGAACTTATTGCTGAGCACAAGAAAGAGACTACAAGCTGTGGGACGATATTCTCTCACTTCATAACACCACCAACAAACTACAGGCGCAACTCTACGACGTTCAGAATCAAAACTGTGAGTATGAAACCAGGTTTAAACGCATAAGCTCTGCTGCAAGTTTCAGGATACCAGAAACCAAGACGTCGTTCGTTGATGGAGAGCCTCTTCCTTGGAAGTCTGATGATGGGATAGCCACCACCACCACCGAAGGAGTAATTCATCATTGGTATTGGCATCCCCTTGGCTTGTTCCAAGCTTGGGGGAGTGCCGCGGTATCACACCATTATCTTTTACCTTTTACTTTTCAATAGAGTCATATCATGAGTAGGGAAGTTATCATATAGGATGGTTTGCAGTGTGGAAGTATCTCTCCTTTAGTTGGTTGTCTATGTATCCCTTGGTGTGAGTTGCCGTTATGGAATATTAATGAGAAGTTTTATCATTTACTTTCTGCACATCTTATTTTAGTTTGCAATCTCTGTCATATGAATGATCTTGTTGTTAGTATTGGCATCACTTTGGGAGCATTAAGTAAATCTATTTGGTTTTGGCAAACTTAGCATTGGTCAGTAGCAACAATACTTTGAGACTTAAGTAGAAAAGAGGGAAGTGCATGTAGATATATTATTTCGTTATCTTTCTTTCTTGTTGGCTAATAAGCTTAGTATTCTCAAGTTAAAATTATTTGTGCTTCCAAGGAAGATTGCATGATTGTTTTTATTACATGTATATTTGTTTGCATCCCTCAACTCTTATGCTTGCTACCCAGCCTTGCTAGCCAAAAACCTGTACTGAGAGGGAATGCTTCTCGTGCATCCAAACCTTGAACCAAAACCCATGCCATTTGTGTCCACCAAAACTACCTATTATGTGGTATTTTCGCGCCACTCCAAGTAAATACTTCATGTGCTACCTTTAAACTATTCAAAACTTTATTACTCCTTATTTTGTGTCACTGTTTATTAGCTCATGAGGGTTATGTAGAGTTTCTCTATCACTCTTGTCAGACAGACTTTCACCATTGGACTAGTGGCATATACATCCGCTTATCCATTAATATTGCAAAAAGAGCTGGCAAATGGGGTGCCCAGTCCCAATTAATTATAATTATAACTTTTAACTCTCTTCACATGTTTTGCCCTGATTTATCAGTAAGCAATCTAAAAAGATTAATCATTCAAATAGACACTCCTCCATGGTATGTGATTGTTGGAAGGCACCCGAGGATTCGGTTAGCCATGGCTTGTGTAAGCAAAGGTTGGGAGGAGTGTCATACAAATATAAAGTACATGTGTAAACAAAAGAGAGGAGGGATGATCTGCCCTTGGGTAGAAATAACGTCCTTCATGGGAGCCGCTCTTGAAAGTCTGGTTGACAAGGGGATAGTGTTTTTCTACTGCGATTCGTTGACAACGACATACATAGCTCAAACCTATATTTTTATACTCTCTATATGATTTCAAAACTTGAAAAGCTCTAGCACATGATTTAATCCCTGCTTCCCTCTGCGAAGGGCCTATCTCTTACTTTAATGTTGAGTCAGTAAACCTATTTCCCTCCTATCTCAAGCAAGCATTTGAGTTGTTGTGATTCAATCATCTATATGTTGATATTTACAATCATGTCTTTTATCCTTCCTTGTTTAGCACAATGCTTTTATCTGAATGGATACAACTTTGAAAGTTATCAATGACTGTAAGGAGACTGTTATAGTTGAGCATGTAAGTTCTGCAATATAAGCTCTAATATAAAGACTCTGATCGAAAGATAAGTACAATCTGTTAATTGTTCTCTGACCAAGAACAAAGTTTGCCATCACCAATTATGATTTTCTCTAGCACCTTTATTTGTGACTTCCTTTACTTGTTTCAAGTTAAGTTATATGATAGGAAGTTGTTGTCTAAGATGACTTGTGTGATTATAAATGTGATGCTTCTTGTCCGTATTTTATTTATCGACACTTCACTCCATAAACATGTGGTCTTGTTTACTGAGTTCAGCTTTCGCTTGGGGACAAGCGAGGTCTAAGCTTGGGGGGAGTTGATACGTCCATTTTGCATCACTATTTTATATCATAATTTACTGCTATTCATCGATATATTTCATATTTAGAGATGATACTTATGTTATTTTACCTATTTTGCATGTTTCATGATTATTGGAGAATAAATCACCGGAGTCAGGATTCTGCTGGAAAAAGCACCGTCAAGACACCATATTTCTGAAGATCAACAATTGACGGAAAATATCCGAAGTCCCTATTTTCACAGATGCCAGAGGCAGCCAAAAGGGGGGCAAGGTGGGCCACCATGGGCTCTCACCATGTGGTGGCGGCCCCCTTGGCTGGCACGCCGCCATGTGGTGAGGAGGCCCTGGCCCACCTCTGCCGGCGCCCTTCGCGTACTTCATCCCCTGGAAACCCTAAGCTCGGGGATCATCGAGGAAATATTCCGCCGCCTCCACGAGGCGGAAAACACCAGAGAGAGAAAAGCTCTCCGGCAGGGGAGCAAACTGCCGGGGAAATTCCTTCCCGGAGGGGGGAAATCATCGCCATCGTCACCGTCATCGTGCTGGACTTCATTGGGATCATCATCATCATCTCCACCGCCGACACCATCATCTCCACCGCTCACTCCGTTCCGCTGTAACATCTAGGGTTGAATCTTGTCTAGTTCATAGGGGAAACTTTCCCGGTGTTGATTACTCCTTGTGGTTGATGCTATTAAGTGAAACCGTTGAATTAAGATTTATGTCCAGATTGTTATTATCATTATATCACCTCTGATTATGATCTATATGATGTCTTATGAGTAGTTCGTTTAGTTCTTGAGGACATGGGAGAAGTCTAGATGTTAGTAGTGAACTATGTTGAGTAATATTTAATGGTTTGATATTTAAGTTGTGGTGTAATTCTTCTAGTGGTGTCATGTGAACGTCGACTACATGATACTTCACCTTTATGGGCCTAGGGGAATGCATTGTGTATTCGTTTGCCAATTGTGGGGTTGCCAGAGTGACAGCAACCTGAACCCCCGTTGGTATATCGATGCATGAGGATAGCAGGATCTCAGAGTTTAAGGCTGTGGTTAGATTTATCTTAATTACTCTCTTATATTGCGGATGCTTATGAGGGGTATAATCACAAGTATGTATTAGTCCTAGGAAGGGCGGTGCATTAGCATAGGTTTACCCACACAACACTTATCAAAACAATGAAGATTAATCAGCTATATGAAGCGAAAGCACTTGACTAAATTCCCGTGTGTCCTCAAGAACGTTTGGTCATCATAAGTAAACCTACCGGCTTGTCCTTTGCTGTAGAAAGGATTGGGCCACTCGCTGCAATTATTATTACTGCATTTTATTTACTTGTATTTTATTTATCTGCAATATCAAAAACTCCTAAAAACTTGTCTGTGAGCATTTACAGTGAATCCTTGATCGAAACCGCTTGTCAACACCTTCTGCTCCTCGTTGGGTTCGACACTCTTATTTATCGAAAGTACTACGATACACCCCCTATACTTGTGGGTCATCATCCATCATAAGGGGTTTAGTATATTTACTTAGCTACACCTAATCATGGCTCCGTCCAAAGAAGATTAAAACTTGACAAAATGTTTACCTTGTTGTTATAGAAATATTTATGCCATGAAATCCATGTAGCCCTTGGGAACGTTTTCCACCTATAAGAAACACACCACTCAAGTTTGTCCTCTTGCTGCATAGAGGATTGGGCTTTCTCTCTTTGAGATCTTTCACTTGTCATATTTTATTTTCAGCTTTTTACTTTATTGCAAACTCTACACCAAAACCCAAAAACACTTGCATCATTTAATCATTTTAGTTTGTCTAGTGCATAGATAATAAGAGAAGTGACACTCTTATTTGAGAGGATAAATACTTATACCTTCTACTCCTCGTGGGATCGATACTAATACTTACACATCGAAGATTTCAACGATCCCCTATACTTGTGGTATCGTCTCCCAACGAACGTGTGTTTCACGCCATCAAGCTATTTTTCTGGCGCCGTTGCCGGGGAGACAGCAGTCTTCTGCAAGGGGAGTTTCACGCTTCCAATCTCTTTACTTTTTTTTTCTTGCTTAGTTTATTTTATTTTATCTTGTTTGCTTTTAATTATCAAAAACACAAAAAAATTAGTTACTTGCATCTAGTTTATTTTCAAGTTATTTTCTGTCCTGTTTTTAATTTTGCTAAAATGAGTACTCCTGAGAACACTAAGTTGTGTGATTTCACTAGCACGAACAACAATGATTTCATATGCACACCTATTGCTCCACCTGCTGCTTCAGCAGAATTTTATGAAATTAAACCTGCACTTTTAAATCTTGTTATGAAAGAGCAATTTTCTGGTGTTAGTACTGATGATGCTGCTGTTCACCTTAATAACTTTGTTGAACTTTGTGAAATGCAAAAGCTCAAGGAAGTAGATGGTGATATTATTAAACTGAAACTTTTTCCTTTCTCCTTGAGAGGACGTGCTAAAGAATGGTTGCTATCTTTGCCTAGAAATAGTATTGATTCATGGACTAAATGCAAAGATGCTTTTATTGGAAAATATTATCCTCCTGCTAAGATTATTTCTTTGAGAAGTAGCATAATGAATTTTAAGCAATTTGATAATGAACATGTTGCTCAAGCATGGGAGAGAATGAAATCATTGGTTAAAAATTGTCCCACTCATGGACTGACTACTTGGATGATCATCCAAACCTTCTATGCAGGATTAAATTTTTCTTCAAGGAATTTATTGGATTCGGCCGCTGGAGGTACCTTTATGTCCATCACTTTGGGTGCTGCAACAAAGCTTCTAGATGATATGATGATTAATTATTCTGAGTGGCACACCGAGAGAGCTCCAACAGGTAAAAGGTAAATTCTGTTGAGAAACCTCTTCCTTGAGTGCCAAAATTGATACTATTATGTCTATGCTTGCAAATGGTCAAACACATGTTGATCCAAATAATGTTCCTTTAGCTTCTTTGGTTGCTCAAGAAGAGCATGTTGATGTGAACTTCATTAAAAATAATAACTTCAACAACAATGCTTATAGGAATAATTTTGGTAATAGCAATTATAGGCCCTATCCTTCTAATAGTGGCAATGGTTATGGAAATTCCTATGGTAACTCCTACAATAATAATAAAGTGTACCCTCTGATCTTGAAGTTATGCTTAAGGATTTTATTAGTACACAAACTGCTTTCAATAAAACTGTTGAGGAGAAAGGGAAAATTGATGTTCTTGCCTCTAAGTTGATAGTCTTGCTCTTGATGTTGACTTGTTGAAACTAAAGAACATGCCTCATGATGTTAAAGAGAGCAAAACTCTCAATGCTATACAAGTTAAAATTGATAACAATGTGAGGATGTTAGCCGAATTGCATGCTAGATGGGAAAGAGAGGATGAAATTGCTAGAAAGAATAATATTGCTAGAGTTTATACTATTACTACTTCTGAAAATGCTTCAAACTCAAGTGTTAACAAACCTCCTACCATTAATGGCAAGATAATTGGTGTTGGTAATGTTTCCACTTCTATTGCAAAATGTCCTAAATTGCCTGATAACTCTGAAACTGTCTTGATAAAGATGCTGAAATTTCTAGCAATAAGGAAGATAATAGCTCCATTACTTTGATGATAATGATTTGATTTTGATGGTTGTAATCTTTCTGAAGTAATTAAGTTCTTGCAAAAGCTAGCTAGAAGTCCTAATGCTAGTGATAAACATGGCTTTTACTAAACATATTACTAATGCTCTCATACAAGTTAGGGAAGAAAATTGAAACGTGAAGTTCCATCCCTAGGAAGTTAGAAGATGGTTGGGAGCCCATCATTAAAATGAAATTGAATGACTTTGATTGCAATGCTTTGTGTGACCTTGGTGCTAGTATTTCTGTTATGCCTAAAAGATTTATGATATGCTTGATTTAGCACCTTTGGAAAATTGTTATTGGATGTTCACCTTGCTGATTCTACTATTAAAAACCTTTGGGAAGAATTGATGATGTTCTTATCATGGTTAACAACAATTTGTCCCCGTTGATTTTATTGTTTGGATATTGAATGCAATCCATCATGCCCTATTGTGCTTGGAAGACCTTTTCTTAGAACTGTAGGTGCTATTATTGATATGAAAGAAGGGAATATAAATATCAATTTCCTCTCAAGAAAGGTATGGAACACTTTCCTAGGAAGAAGATTAAGCCACCTTATGATTCTATTGTTCGAACAAATTACAATGTTGATGCTTCTTCACTTGGTAATACTTGATGCATGCTTTGTGCCTAGCTAAAAGGCGTTAAAGAAAAGCGCTTATGGGAGGCAACCCATTATTTTTATTTCTGCAATTTTTCTTTATTTGAGTCAAGGAGTTGTTTACTTCTGTAGCAACTCCTTTGTATCTTTATTTTCTCGCATTTTGTGCCAAGAGTAGCCTCTAATGTTAAGATGATGCTAATTTTGATTGCTGCGCAGAAACAGATTTTTGCTGTTCACTGTACGAAATTCCTAAAATCACCAGATTGTTAATTAAATCTGAAAATTTTGTGCGTAATCTTTATGAATGTCTGAATCTTTCATTAGTTCAAAGTTTTTCGATCTGAGCGTCGTAAGTGCCTCGAAAAAATTCGTCTTTGCGGACTGTTCTGTTTTAGACAGATTATGCCTTTTTATTTTGCATTCTCTCTTTTACTAGTGTTGAGTGAAATTCTTTTTTGGGTGGAAGAGCTTCACATAACATCAGTGGCTGTAGCTAATGTTTAAAGTAACAAGTCATATTGCGTCTTTATAGAACATGTGAATTTTTGATTATGCACTAACCCTCTAATGAGATTACTTTGAGTTTGGTGTGACGGAAGTTTTCAAGGGTCAAGAGAGAAGGATGATATAATAGGATCAAGAAGAGTGAAGAGCTTAAGCTTGGGGAGGCTCCCATGGATCTCCCCAGCATATTTCAAGAAGACTCAAGCGTCTAAGCTTGGGGATGCCCAAGGCATCCCCTTCTTCATCGCAAAATTATCAGGTCATCTCTAGTGAAACTATATTTTAATTCTTTCACATCATATGTGCTTTTCTTGGAGCGTCTGTGTGCTTTTATTTTCAGTAATTTTATTTTCAATAAACTTGATGGACCCTAGCATTCTTGATTGGGAGAGAGACACGCTCCGCTTTTTCATGAGAATACTCCTATTCTTCACTTATATTTGTTGAGTATTCATATCTAGCGCTGTTCAGCTTTTAGCTCTTGTTTTCATGTATCTCTTGTCAGAGCTATTAGCTTTCTTTTAAAGAAAGTACTCTCTTGCTTCACTTATACTTGTTTGGAGAGTTATTGAAATAAATTGATTGGTGTTTGGTTGGTTCAGAAAATGTTGCATGTGGTAATTGGTATAAGGAAAAACTTGCTTAATCTTGTAGATCACTAATTTGGATAATTGATGCTTGTCAATTGTTTTGAGTTAACAAGTAGATCATGATTAAATTTGCATCATGTAGTTAAGCCTATTAGTGAAGAACTACCGTAAAGCTTGTTGAAATTTGGTTTGCATGAGTGGTATCTCTAAGGTCTAGATATTTTCTAATAAAGGGTTTGGTTAACAAGGAAGACGGTGTGAAGTCTTATAACGTTTGCAATATGTTTGTCATATAAAACTTGGTGTACGGTTGATATTCTTGTTTGCTTACATAACCTTGCTAGCCTAAACTCTGTACTGAGAGGGAATGCTTCTCGTGCATCCAAATCCTTGAGCCAAAATCCATGCCATTTGTGTCCACCATAACTACCTATATGTGGTATTTCCTTGCCACTCCAAGTAAATTTTTCATGTGCTACCTTTAAATTATTCAAAATGTTATTATTCCTTTTTGTGTCAATGTTTACTAGCTCATGAGGAAGTAGTGGGTTATTCTTTATTCGATTGTCAAACGGACTTTACACCTGGACTAGTGGCATATACATCCGCTTATCCAATAATTTTGCAAAAAGAGCTGGCAACGGGGTGCCCAGTCCCAATTAATTACAACTTTAACCTTAATTCTCTTCACATTTTTGCCCTGATTTATCAGTAAGCAATGACAAACAGTGAAATACCTGCATGTGTAAACAAAAGAGAAAGAGGGATGATCTGCCTTGCTGGTAGAAATAACGTCCTTCATGGGAGCCGCTCTTAAAAGTCTGTTTGATAGGGAGAATACTGTTTTCATCCGCTACCATTCATTGACAATTAACAAACACCTCTCAAAATTTAATTTTTACTCTCTATATGATTTCAAAAACTAAAAAGCTCTAGCACATGATTTAATCCCTGCTTCCCTCTGCGAAGGGCCTTTCTTTTACTTTATGTTGAGTCAGTTTACCTACTCCTTTCTATCTTCCACAAGCAAACACTAGTGTCAACTTTGTTACAATATTTGTTATATGCTACATATTGGACTTATTATATTGCTTTATGTTGACAATATCCATGAGATAAATATGTTGAAAGTTGAAGCAAATGCTGAAACTTAATCTTCCCTTGTGTTGATTAAATACCTTTTGTTAGAATCTATTGCTTTATGAATTAACTCTTATGAAAAACTCTTTGATGCATTGTCTCCAAAGTACTATTCATGAAAAAGTTTAACTTGTGTGATTCATTGTTTACTCATTATCTATTTGATAGCAAACTATAGACCATTGACTTGGATCACTTCATTCATTTACATGTGTCTTACAATATTATATGATCAAGATTATGATGGTAGCATGTCACCTCAAAAATTATTTTATTTTATCATTTACCTACTCGAGGACGAGCAGGAACTAAGCTTGGGGATGCTGATACGTCTCAAACGTATCTATAATTTTTGATGTTCCATTCTGATATTATACCAATTGTTACATGTTTTCCATCCACTTTATATAACTTTTATATATTTTTTGGGACTAACCTATTAACAAGATGCCGCAGTGCCAGTTCCTGTTTTCTGCTGTTTTTGTATTCCAGAAAAGCTAGTCAGGAAATATTCTCGGAATTGGACGAAAATTTACGGAGGGCCCTATTTTATCAGAAGGCACCTGAGTCCGAAGGAGAGGAAGAGGAGCTAGGAGGGCCCCACACGCCGAGGGTACGTGTGGGCCCCTCGGGGCTCTCTAGCCCACTACTGCAGAATAGCCTACCAGTGACGGGCCCAAAAGGCCTACTAGTGACGGACACCTTGCCGTCACTGATGACTAGTCACTGGTAATAGGTTACTAGTGACGGGCAAGTGCCCGTCACTAGTATTTGTTTACTAGTGACGGTCATTTATAAGTGCCCTCACTAGTTAGTTTCCACCGGTAGTGCTACTAACTCATAGCAGTGACGGATCCTTTGCTAGTTTGCCCGTCACTGATATATATTTTAGAAAAAAATACAAATAGATGATAATATTGCATTTGCACATCGATAACACAATATGATCAGGGAGACTCATAGGTAACAGAATATGATCATCCGTACTACAAAGTGGAATTAACATCGACAGCACAATATTCATCATTTCAGAACAGCGAACACTTCAAACATAAATGTCCAACTCTTGTGAAAATGTGCTTCTCAAGTCTCATCAGCTTCAGTTGCTATCTACAAAAATCGCATCCCAAACTAATGCTGACATGAAGCAGCCACCGAACGATGCAGCCTACGGCATTACTGAAACCCTTGACAGGACTGACAGGAACTCCTCTTCGGCAATGGATTTTAGTCATTTTGAAGGTATCGTTCATCAACTTGTTGGGTTTCCTAGGCTTGGATGTATTGCTCGGCAAGCCTCAGGCTGGCGGCCTACAGGAGCAGCAAACCATGTCAATTGTTAAAATGTTCTTGTGTGTGTGTGTGGGGGGGGGGGCAGAATGCCGTACCTCAACAGCGCCTTCAGTTTTGAAGAACTCCGACACCATCTTGATTCCTCTAGCAGGGGCATCTGCCCTACCAAGGATTGCTTCAGCGGCAACCAATATGTTCAACCGAATACTAGAGAGAGAAAATTGTCAGTTTCTGCATTGGGACATTATAGCTCTTAAAGTATACTAATGTACAAGCTGAATAATATTAGTGCTCAAATTCAAGGGTGACCTTGCTTGGTTGTCTTGTCAAAGTCAAGCTATATGTGTTTATAACTTATGTAACTTGACTTCCCTCGTGCTAGTACTATGGATTATTGCCATTTTAATGGAAGGATAACATGTTTCATGTGAAGTATTTTATAAGGCAGAAGGAATGCATTTCCTGAAATGATGCGTATTTGAGAGTATTTTTATAACCTAAGCGAAGCAAGATATTTAGGACTCTGCAAAACAGGATGATAATACAGACTAACAGATATCACGTACCCTTTGCTCAATTTGCCTCATTGATCATAGCACCTGATAGAACAAAACCGAGCATAACACTTGTCAACATCAGACAGCAGGATTCGATCTAATGTGCAACTTATATCACATCAAAAGAGACTCTTAATCTGAATAAGAGTTTCCAATCAGAAGTACTAGTAACCATTGGTACCTTCAGACTCGGCCTCGGCCTGCATCTCCATGGAGTTGTTGACTCCATCTGGAGGGTATATGTCCCCTGGAATGGAAGTGAAATTGCATTGTTAGTATTAAGTTGGGTAAACATGTGAAAAAGAAAGAAGAAGCTAGCCACAAGACATATAGGCTTACTGATCTCGTAGCGCAGGCACTGGAGGAGCCAGTCAGAGGCGTTCTCGTTGATGGCCCTGGCAATGTTGCAGTTGGCGATCACTACAGTACCTGACTTTGTTTGCAAAGTTACGAAACGAGTAGAAAGTAGACAGTAGCAAGCATGAGGAAATCATCCTTTCAGACCCAGCTTGGGCATCTGAAATCAATCATGCAGAAGGGTGGCATTACAAGGTACAGCCGTACAGCAGCTAGGCGATCTCCCAAGCTCGCTCCTCATGGTGGTCTGAGCGAGCTGGATGACGGAGAAGATGGGTTCTCCACGCAGTACGAGTACGACGCCTGGTACAGCTCCACGATCTGCAATTTCCCATTCCATCCATGGCCGCCGTCAGAAACAAACAGAGATTTGAGAAGAAGAAACAGAGAAGGAAGTAAAGGTGGGACCCTGACGTAGAGGACGCCTCCGATCTGGATGGAGACGCTGTCTTTGGTGATGGCGGCCTGCTCCGGGATGGGGATGGTCTCCTCCTTGAGCGAGTGCACGTACGCGATGCGGTCCACGCCGGGAACCAGCAGGTGGATCCCTGAAGACAGCGCCTCGAGGTACTTGCCGAACCGCTCCACCACGAACGCACTCTTGTCCAGCACGATGATGACGCCCAGGTGCACCGGCGTGTTGGACGGGTCGTCGCGGGAGGTGTAGGGGAGGTGGCGGCGCCTCTTCTTGCCCCTGCAGCAGCAGCTGAAGGGCTGGGTTCGGGGAGCGGAGCAGGCCGGACGCGGCGGAGCGCCGCGCGTGCAGCATCGTCCGGGTCGCCGCCGCCATCGCCATAGATAGATCGATTCGATCTAGTCGTCGCCGCGGTAACGAAGGGGATACGTTGTGGCGTTTGGTGGTTATATTGGATCGGGCGTTGGTGGAGATCGTGGACTGGAGCCTGGAGGCGTCGTGCGAGGGGATTTGGTCAACGTGAGGAAGATTAGGAAATAAGGTTTTTCTTTTTGAGAATAGTTAGGAAATAAGGTTAGGCAACGAGTATTACCGGTGACAGGCATTTATAATGTCCGTCACTACATAATTTTCCTTTTGTGCTGGCCTTCGTAAAAAATACTAGTGACGGCCATTTTTATGAGCCTATCACTAGTGTTTCGTATTAGTGATGGGCTTATTCTTGCCCGTCGCTGGTAACCTTACTAGTGACAGGTACAGTTTTGCCTGTCACTAATCACTCTGCGGCTATAAGCCTTTCTGCAGTAGTGGCCGCCGCCCTTTCGCCTACTTAATCACCATGCCTGCCTCCGGATTGATGCGTGAGTTGTTCATCCTTGGTGCACTACGGGTCCATAGCAGTAGCTAGATGGTTGTCTCTCCACTTTGTGCCATCATGTTTAGATCTTGTGAGCTGCCTGATGATCCCGAAGAGCAAATCTTGATGCCTGCACAAATAACGGGATTAGGTTGAGACTCCAAGTGCAGAGTGTATAGTAAGTGGAAGACAGTTTTTCCCACGAGGGGTGACTCGAGGGTTTAATATCGAACTCTCGGGGAATCTGAAGTGGTAGATTTATCTTCTTATCCTTCTTTTGGTTACCTACAAAACAAGGTTAGATGTTTTGGTACTCAACCTCACATGTGGTTGTCAAGCACAAGGTGTAAGAATGATATCAGGATAATTATGCAATGCAAACAAGAAATAAATATGCAATGATGGTGGATGCAACGGTAAATGATATTTTTGGGTTTTTGAATGATGTATGCAAGATGAAAAGTATTTTTGTATTTTCGGATTTAATGATGGCTGAAAATAGAAAAGTGGTATATGGTGTTGGAAAGGTGTTTCTTATGATTAAAAATGGACTGGGGTTCATGGTTTCACAAATGCACTCTCTCTTTATAAAGTGGTAGACAATGAAACACACAAAGTTAACATATGAGATTGCAACACAGGGTTTGATAACAAGTTACTTAAATATATAGGCATCACGTCCTAACATAGAGATCTTTTGGTTATTAACCTCTCTTATACTCCACCAAGATGCGAACTAAATCATAACAGCTCAGTAATTAAGATAACTCAGAGTATAGCATTAAGTATCATGACATGAAGTGAAAATAAGAACATGCTAGATCTAGTCATGGAGTAGTGGCAATGGTCACACCCACATCTCCGGTAGCATGGTATTTTAGTTTATCCCTAGTGAGGCAAAAAAGTAAGGTAAAGATACCAAAGTGGATCGCAGAACTTTCTGTCACGTTCACTGCACTAGCCAGCCCCCGTTACTCCAACTAATGCACACGTTCCCCCACACACGCTCTCATAAACATGCTTGATCAAAACAAGTAGACAAGAACGGGGTACATAATATGCATCTATACTCATAACTGAAACAAACATTGCAATCTCAAACATATATTAACTCATAAAGATCCACCACAAAGGTATTACAACGGTGACCGTAATCATGTTCAGCAGCTCATACGGTGCTAATTAGTGAAGCTCAAGAGATGAGAGATACATAAGTTACTTCCACAAACCCATAGTCCAGAGGTGGACTACTCCCTCTTCATCATGGAGACGGTGGAGAAATCGATGGAGAAGATGGAGACCACGCCGGCAGCGCCCCACCGGAGTTTTCCCCCTCCAATCTGCAGCTCCTGATCTCCATTTCGGTGTTTCTGTGTTTGTGCGGCGCTCCTTCCAGAGAACGTCGGGGGACCTTTTTTATAGGCGTTTTTGGTCAAGACGATGTCGGTGGAGAAGAGATCGAAGGCAACGGAGCCACGAGGCCCAAACGGGTGGGTCCCACGCGGCCCATGTACCTGGCCACGTGGGCCCTACTCATTTGGCCCTCGGGCCTCCGTTTGCTCGCTTCCTTTTTCCGTAGTCCTTCTTCCTTCCAAATATTGACGCCCGTAAATTTCCAGGTGATTTCGTTGACGTTTGGGTCCCTGAAACATTAAAATAAGAAAACGGGGTTTTCTGCCTGCGCAGGGTTAATTCCATAAAAATAGGGAATAAATGAATATTCCCAAAAATCATTATAAAACATTGATATAACCCTTATATGATGCAAATATGATTGGAATATAAGCAATTAAAGTGCAAAGTTTATGTATGCATTTTACATGCATCAACATCCCCAAGCTTAATCCATGCTCGTCCTCGAGTATGAAGATGATAAAACTAACATGGACTTTGCAATTTAATACTTAACAATGGATATCAAAGATGATTACTATTGCTACATATAGTCAAATGATTCATTCTTCAAAGGAGTAGCAATATGCAAATAGTTTATGAAGTGATATCAAGTATTCAAGACAAGGATGTTCATTGATAGTTCACAAAGTGTAACATGGTAGCAAGTAATATGGAACACATGTATGCATAATGATAAGTAGAACATCCTACAATGGTCATAGAGTGTAGATGAAAATCTGAATATGATAGGTGTACACTTTGGAAAGATGTATATGTGAGTAGAGGTAAAGCATGCATACGTTTCATCCAACTTCCAAACTCTTCTACTTAAGTTAATGATTGCAATAAGGTATTCATTGGTGTCAAGCTCTCATTGCCCCTATCATAGCATCTTGAATGATTAAGGTTAAAGTGAAAGAAAATATGAGTAGTGTGCTTCATAAAGAATGGGTTGAATGTATCATGCCCCTTGAATACAAGTACTTACACCATGTGTTACTTGATGGCTACGTGTTGGTGAACCCCAAGAGGAAGGTTATGATGTAGACAGCAGAAGTTTTCCCTTGAGAAATCTACCCAAGGTTATCAATCCAGTAGGACTTGATGATCTATCGGAAGGTTGTTGATGTTGACTCCCCCTGGCGCTAGGGAGCTTGCACCAACGTGGAATCTGCACAGACACAAACCAGAACTTTGCTCAACATGAAACAGAGAGGTTGTCAATCTCTCCGGTCTTGCAGAAACAAAGAGTTAAACGTACGGTGTGGAAAACAGCAGGAAACACATCAAGTAACAGGAAACAGATGATTGCAGCAGGTTGTGTAAACAGTATGAGGAAATTGGACCAGGGTCCACAGTTCACTAGTGGTGTCTCTCTCAGAACAGATAACTAGCATGTTGGGTAAACAAATTACAGCTGGGCAATTGACAAATAGAGAGGGCATAACAATGCAATACATGCCAAGATGTCTACTATGAAATCTAGTTGGACATTACAACAAAGTACATATACCGTTATTCCAACAACATCTATGCCTAAATAATCCACCTTCAAGGCAGCATCCGCATCCCATTCAGTATTAAGTTGCTAACAACAGATTATTGCATGAAGTAAAGTGTGTAACGTAATCAATACAAGTGCCCTTGGACACTGCACCAATGTTTTATCCCTAGTAGCAACAACACATCTACCATCTTAGACCTTTCTGTCACTGATCCAGATATCTAGAGACTGAACCCACTATCGAGCATAAATACCCCCTCTTGGAGTCACAAGCATCTACTTGGCCAAAGCATCTACTAGCAACGGAGAGCATGCAAGATCAAGAGCACATAGATAAACAATTTGAATAAACATGGTATCAATATTCATCGGATCCCAGCAAACACAACATCTAGCGTTACAATAAGATGATCTTGATCATGTTAGGCAGCTCAAAAGATCTAAACATGGAAGCACAAGGTAGAGAGACAACCATCTAGCTACTGCTATGGACCCGTAGTCCAGGGGTGGACTACTCACGCATCACTCCAGAGGCAGGCATGGTGATGTAGAGCCCTCCGGTGATGATCTCCCCTCCGACAGGGTGCTGGGAAGAGCTTCAGAACTCCTCCGATCTGAGATTGACGATGACGGCCGCGACGGAACTTTTCGTGGAATATGATCGACCGTAATAGGGTTTTTGCGTCACGGAGAATATATAGGCGAAGAGGCGGCGTCGGTGGCCGAGGGGGGCCACCACGCCATAGGGGGGCGCGGGCCCACCCTGGGCCACGCCCTAGTGTGGCGTGGCCCCCTGGTGGGTCTGCTCCGACTCCCCTTTGGACTCCGTGATCTCCTTGTGATATTATTGACGTTGTCTTTTGTTTCGTCCAATTCCGAGAATATTTCCTTAATAGATTTTCTGAAACCAAAACAGCAGAAAACAGGGAACTGGCACTGTGGCATCTTGTTAATAGGTTAGTCCCAGAAAATGCATAAAAATGATATGAAGTGTAACCAAAACATGTAGCAATTGATATAATAACAGCATGGAACATCAAAAATTATAGATACGTTTGAGACGTATCATTACTCAACTTGGGAAATAAAGCAAGTTCAATTAAATATCATTATAAGCATAATAGTATCATCAAGAGCGTCAACTGGGGTACCTCTTGTCCCAAGATATGGAACAAGCCCATATCAAAATGACAAGACAAACAAACAAAATGAACAATCTCAACACCCTTTTTATTTACCATTTGGAATAGTTTTTTATTGCAAGGTGTATCACAGAAGGTTCACCATAGTATGTAAGTAAATTTCCACCATGAATGATGCATGGCTTAGATTAGCGGCCCAGGCGTCTCTCTAACCATTTACACAAACTCATTTAAACTCACTCTATTTCCACATTTATTTCAACATGATAAGCATCCATAGACAAAAGCACATGATATCAACTAAATGAGATGAAGAGCGTGTTGAAAGCTTGCCATGTGACAGCACATATGGGCTAACTTCCAACCCAAAACATTCATCAAGCCACAAACATCATAATCTTAATCACAATGGGTCAAGTTTTATTATGCAAATAAAAGAACATTGTGCATCAAGTTCGTGAGAGCTATATAACCAATTTTTTTCCATTGCAATCAATAACATAAACATTTTCATTCAGAGGTAAGATAACACAAACAACATGTTAAACATACTCGGAATAGCATAAAGCCAATAGGTAGATATGGTGGACTCACTGGAATAACTTTGGTTGAAGGTGTTGGAAACAAGTTTTTGCTTGTTGGAGTTTTTGGGCTAGCAAAAGGGAGAAAGTTGACCATCTAGATGCATGCATGAGTGTCCATAGAACTAACTAATCCATGTTAAACCAAGTAAATAACAATCAGCACCAAAACATGAATAAGTGATAGCTCTACAAAAAGAATTTGCAAACTATTACTCATAAACAAGCTCATGAATCATGCAACTATATGTATCATTAAAAATCAAGTCAAACATCCCTTTTCCCAATCTTATAAAAGCATCCAACATATTTCAACCCATATTTCCAGTAGCTCTCTCATATATAATTGATAGTGTGGTGGTCTCTCAAGACTCAAACAAAAACAAAAACGACGCTCCAAGTTTATGCGATAAAGTGTTTCGATCGAAAAACAGAAGTTGGACGTGTGCAAACCGAGAGTGTGTAGGTCCAGTGGGGTTGTCTTCACATCCCCAAGCTTATGGTCTTCACCATCCTTGGATAGCTCTTGGTGCATCTCCTCCAATCCCTGTGAAAAAACTTCAAAACACCGTTTCTCCCATCTCTTTTCTGTGGGGTGCATTAATAGTGATAAACAAATAGGTTCCTTGCTGCATATAATCCTTGAACAAAAATTCATATGACATGTCCAGAAAGTGTATAATGTTGTATGCCTACTCATAAACTCAATTGGATCAAAAAGATTCAACTTAAAAGCTCAAAGCATGCATCAAACAAAATGGGACAGAATCTGTCCAGAAAAACAGCAGCAGCAAAACGTATTTTTCTACCCTACCAAACTTTCTCGAAAAATTCCGAAAAAATTCATGCATACAGAGGATGAAAAGTTGCAACTACAGTTCAAATATGAGCTCATTCGGAGTTACAGAATAAGAATTAAAAATCATACCGTGCACTGACTCGTGCAGGAATAAAATCTCCGAACGCTATAAGCAACTTTTTCAAACCAAAAAGGGTAAAACTTGGCACTTTATTAAAAACTCCAGAACCTAACTAGACACAAAATCTCTTGTTACAGCAAGAGGACACAAAGAAAAATCACACACAAAAATAACCGGGTTGCCTCCCGCAAAGCGCTTTCTTTATAGCCATATAGCTAGGCTTCTTACTTGTTGTTTTATTGTGGACGAAGCTCATGAGGGAGCTTGAACTTTGGTGGTTCCCTCTTCCTTGGAAAGTGTTCCATGCACTTCTTGTGTGGAAACTGAAACTTTACATTCCCTTCCTTTGAATCAATGATAGCACCTGTGGTACGAAGAAAAGGTCTTCCAAGAATAATAGGACTAGAGGTTTTATTCCCCATATCCATGATTAGAAAATCCACAGGCACAAAAGTCATATGTAACTCTACCATAACATCACTTACTTTTCCCAAAGCATGTTTAATAGAGTCATCAGCAAGTGCTAGTTCAATAGAGCATTTTTCAAGATTTTTCAATTCAAGCACTTCATATAGTTCTTTAGATAAAACAGAGACACTAGATCCTAGATCAAGTATGGCATGGTGTGTCTCTTTTCCAATAGTTACTAGTACCTTAGGTATCCACATATCCCCAAGCTTAGGTGGTATCATAGCCTCTTGGTTGTACCTAGCAATCTTTTCTTTCAAGACATGATTAGCAATATAAGAACCAAAACCTGCTTGGTTAGTGTTGATGGAAGGATCACTTGCAAATTTTTGTAAGATAGATATTAATTCATGCAAGCTACAATTTTCTAAGTCAAGCAAAGGATCCTTGACTTCATTAAGCATTTTAACTTCCTCAACTTTCTTTTCCTTTTTAACCCATACTTGTTGCCTAGCAGGAACCTTTTCACATGTTTAAGAGATGAATCTTTTCTCAATGAATCACTAACTCGAACCAATTTTTCCTCAATATTGTTCAGGTAAACATCTTTTTCCAGAAATTCTTTCTCACAAATTCTCAACTTATGCATGACATTAACCAATTCATTGTTTATCTTTGGAATAATGTTTTCAGAATAAGAAACTAGTTGTTCAAAATCTTCCTTACTAGGTAGCTTTTCTAACTTAGTTTCAAATTTATCCTTTGATGAAGCAAGTGCTATTGTGGTGTCTTCCAACTTTTTCTTGCTACCCACAAAGCTACCAAAAATCCTTCTAAGTGTCATGGCTGCACAAGGTGGTGTTGACAAGACAAAACTTCCACCTGTAGCCCCATCTAAAGCATTTTGATACCAAGGATCTATTCCATAATAGAAATAAAGATTTAGCTTTTCATCTTCACAAGGTGTAGGATCTTCATAATGCATCCTATTAATTCTTACCCAAGCATCTTTTAATGTTTCTCCATGATATTGTTTAAAACTAGAAACAGAATTCCCTAGAGAACTCCCTCCTTGTTTGTTTCCAAGCACCATGATAGCAAGTTTTTTTGGTATTTTTAATTTTTTATGCAAAACTGAAATAAATATGATATGATATGCAATGACACTAACAAAACAAATAAATTGCTTTGTAAGTAAAGATGGATAAGATGGTGCTCACGTAGGTGCAACCTCCCCAAGCTTAGGTGTTAGCACAAGTTGGTGACGTTGACTTTGTTGTGAGATGAATGCGATGATGCACACCCTTGGATAAATCTCTCAGCTACGATTCCCCGGCAACGGCGCCAGAAAACGTCTTGATGATCCCGAAGAGCAAGTCTTGATGCCTGCACAAATAACGGGATTAGGTTGAGACTCCAAGTGCAGAGTGTATAGTAAGTGGAAGACAGTTTTCCCCACGAGGGGTGACTCGAGGGTTTAATATCGAACTCTCGGGGAATCTGAAGTGGTAGATTTATCTTCTTATCCTTCTTTTGGTTACCTACAAAACAAGGTTAGATGTTTTGGTCCTCAACCTCACCTGTGGTTGTCAAGCACAAGGTGTAAGAATGATATCAGGATAGTTATGCAATGCAAACAAGAAATAAATATGCAATGATGGTGGATGCAATGTAAATGATATTTTTGGGTTTTTGAATGATGTATGCAAGATGAAAAGTATTTTTGTATTTTCGGATTTAATGATGGCTGAAAATAGAAAAGTGGTATATGGTGTTGGAAAGGTGTTTCTTATGATTAAAAATGGACTGGGGTTCATGGTTTCACAAATGCACTCTCTCTTTATAAAGTGGTAGACAATGGAACACACAAAGTTAACATATGAGATTGCAACACAGGGTTTGATAACAAGTTACTTAGATATATGGGCATCACGTCCTAACATAGAGATCTTTTGGTTATTAACCTCTCTTATACTCCACCAAGATGCGAACTAAATCATAACACCTCAGTAATTAAGATAACTCAGAGTATAGCATTAAGTATCATGACATGAAGTGAAAATAAGAACATGCTAGATCTAGTCATGGAGTAGTGGCAATGGTCACGCCCACATCCCCGGTAGCATGGTATTTTAGTTTATCCCTAGTGAGGTAACAAAGTAAGGTAAAGATACCAAAGTGGATCGCAGAACTTTCTCTCACGTTCACTGCACTAGCCACCCCCCGTTACTCCAACTAATGCACACGTTCCCCCACACACGCTCTCATAAACATGCTTGATCAAAACAAGTAGACAAGAACGGGGTACATAATATGCATCTATACTCATAACTGAAACAAACATTGCAATCTCAAACATATATTAACTCATAAAGATCCACCACAAAGGTATTACAACGGTGACCGTAATCATGTTCAGCAGCTCATACGGTGCTAATTAGTGAAGCTCAAGAGAGGAGAGATACATAAGTTACTTCCACAAACCCATAGTCCAGAGGTGGACTACTCCCTCTTCATCATGGAGACGGTGGAGAAGTCGATGGAGAAGATGGAGACCACGCCGGCAGCGCCCCGCCGGAGTTTTCCCCCTCCAATCTGCAGCTCCTGATCTCCGTTTCGGTGTTTCTGTGTTTGTGCGGCGCTCCTTCCAGAGAACGTCGGGGGACCTTTTTTATAGGCGTTTTTAGGTCAAGACGATGTCGGTGGAGAAGAGATCGAAGGCAACGGAGCCACGAGGCCCAAACGGGTGGGTCCCACGCGGCCCATGTACCTGGCCGCGTGGGCCCTGCTCATTTGGCCCTCGGGCCTCCGTTTGCTCGCTTCCTTTTTCCATAGTCCTTCCTTCCAAATATTGACGCCCGTAAATTTCCAGGTGATTTCGTTGACGTTTGGGTCCCTGAAACATTAAAATAAGAAAACGGGGTTTTCTGCCTGCGCAGGGTTAATTCCATAAAAATAGGAATAAATGAATATTCCCAAAATCATTATAAAACATGGATATAACCCTTATATGATGCAAATTGATTGGAATATAAGCAATTAAAGTGCAAAGTTCATGTATGCATTTTACATGCATCACTGCCTAACATGATCAAGATCATCTTATTGTAATGCTACATGTTGTGTTTGCTGGGATCCGATGAATATTGAATACTATGTCAAGTTGATTATCAATTTATCTCCTATGTTATTTATGATCTTGCATGCTTTCCGTTACTAGTAGATGCTTTGGCCAAGTAGATACTTGTAACTCCAAGAGGGAGTATTTATGCTAGATAGTGGGCTCAGTCTCCAGTAATCTGGGCGAGTGACAGCAACGCCTAAGGTTGTGGATGTGTTATTGCTACTAGGGATAACCTAACAATGCTATGTCCACGGTCATATGTATTTGTTTACATTACGCACATTATTTAATGCAATTATCCGTTGCTTGCAACTTAATACCAACGGGGGACTCAGATGACAACCTGGCGGTGGATTATTAGTCATAGATGCTGTTGGATAACGGTCTATGTATTTTGTCGTAATGCCCAATTAAATATCATAGTAATCATCATTTCATATATATGCATTGTCATGCGCTCAATATTTGTCAATTGCCCAGCTGTAATTTGTTCACCCAGCATGTTAGTTATCTATTATGGAGAGACACCTCTAGTGAACTGTGGACCCTGGTCCATTCTTTTACACTGATAATACAACCAACTGCAAACATTGTTCCTTTTCATTCTCTGCAATTTAATACTGTTTTCCACACCATACGTTTAATCCTTTGTTTTCAGCAAGCCGGTGAGATTGACAACCTCACTGTTTTGTTGGGACAAAGTAGTTTGATTATGTTGTGTGCAGGTTTCACGTCAACAGTCCAGACTCCCTGCAACAGCTATTTTTCTGGCGCTGTTGACAACCTTCTGAAGTGCTACTGCTCCTACTGGTTCGATAACCTTGGTTTCAAACTGAGGGAAAACTTGCTGCTGGACTACATCATACCTTCCTCTTGGGGTCTCACAACGAACGTGTGCTTCACGCCATAAGCGAGGCTCTCCCATAATGGAGTATGGGGGAGCATTTGGAGAAGTCTTCATCAAGCATGTGCTAGCAAGCAAAATCAAGAAAGGTGTCCCAACTTGAGGGAGTCAAGATCGCCATCATCTAGCTCAAGTGGAATACTCAAGGCAAAGGTATGATCTTGATAGGGTTTCTATCGTCATCATCTAGCTCTTGTCGTTACCTTTTCAACAAAATTGGTTTCACCTGTTTTTGAGTTCGAACGAGAAAGTTATTGCATTTCAGGTTTTGCTGTTTCTTTCTGTTTTGCTCAAGCAGGGGAATCGGATTATCCGGTCCACGTTGACTCAGAATATCCGATTCTCAAAGTTTACTCATTTTTGGCTAAGGACTTTAAAAGCAATGCGTACTGGAATTTTTCGGAATATCCGATCAAGGTTGATTCGGATTATTCGATTCTCAAGAATTACTCGATTTCGGGTGAGGACCTTATTGCAACCAGTTTTGTGGCGCACTGAAGTTTACAACCTTTTTGTAGGGAAGCTTTGGTCTTTATCTTTCCAACCTCGTTGGTTTCATCTCGTTTGGAGCTTCCTTGCAAAAGTTATCGCAGTTCAAGTTTCAGGCTGAAATCCTGCCAGCGGTAGTACCGCCGGAACGGGCGGTAGTACCGCTGGCCCTGGGCTGGGAAGCCTCAGCGGCAGTACCGCTTCAGTACCGCTGAAATATGTCTTCGGACGCAATGTACGGTACTGGCAGCGGCACTGCCAGCGGTAGTACCGCCCTGGGATTCCTGCGCAGCCCGAAGCGGCGGTAGTGCCGCCTGCACTACCGCTCCAGACACGCCTCAGAGGCTTTGTGCAGTACTGACCGCGGTACTATGGGCGGTAGTACCGCTGGCGCGGGATGAGGCTGCGGCTGACCGTTGACCCTGCGGCTGCACGGAGCGCGCTGGCGGTAGTACCGCCCCTTCCGGCGGCAGTACCGCCCGTTGCGAATCTGCAGCCAACGGCCATTTTTTAGAGGACCTATTTAAGGGGTTTCTTCCCCAATGGTTATCTAAGAACTCGAGCACGTTTTTCCTCTCTCCTCCATTGTTGAAAGCTAATTTCTTCGATTACTCCCAATCCCTCCACCCAAACTCGTTGATCTTTGGAGGATTGAAGGAGGAGACCTAGATCTACATTTCCACCGATCCATTTCTCCTCTAAGTGAGTGGAACCCTTTCGATTTAGTTCTTGAAGTTCCATTTGTTGTGTTCTTCGTTGTTCTTCCTCTCTTCTCCCCTCATAAGCATTAGTTGCCTGTGGTGGGATTCAAGAGTGAAGGATTTGAGCCTTGTGCTCTTGCCATTGCTTCATTGCATCGGTTTTTGCTCTCCACGAGGATTCGTGGAAGTTGAAAGCTTGTTACTCTTGGGTCTTTGGACCATAGACGCCCGTGTGGTGGTCACTTGTAGCCGTTCGGGAGCCCCCAATCCCGTTGTGGGTTGTGCCCCGGATTGTTGTTGAAAGGCTCCAGATTCCACCTCGAAGGAATTCCGATAGTGGAAGGTGAACCAAACCTTTGTGGTGCGGTTCATCGGAGAAGAAGGTGAAACCTTTGTGGTTGTTGAACCATTGTGTTGGTTCACACCTCTCCAACGAGACGTACTCCCCTAAAAAGGAGGAACTCGGGAATACATCCTCGTCTCCGTGTGCCTCGGTTATTTCTATACCCGAGCCCTTTACTTATGCACTTTACATTGTGATAGCCTTCGTGCTTGAAGTGTTCTATATTGCTATCACTTTGTTGCTTATCTTGCTTAGCATAAGTTGTTGGTGCACATAGGTGAGCCTAGTATATTTAGGTTGTTGGCTTGTTAATTTAAACACCTAGTTTTATTCCGCAATTATCAAGCCTTAACCGGAAAAGTTTTAAATCGCCTATTCACCCCCCCTAGGCGACATCCTTGTCCTTTCAAGTACTGCACTTTTTAGAAGTTAGGAAAATCATTAAGTTAAATGTGGGGTTATACTTTTCTCTAGCTGAAATAATTATATTTGGCACCCCATTTAAATTGCTAGATAGTTTATAGTAAATTCAGTGCATTAAAAATGTCATGCCATCATGTGTTTGTGCATTGCACTTGTTATGCATGTGTGGTTATTGATTGTTGCTTTCCGGTATTTTTATGCATCGATAGATCAAGTAGTCGGGGTTCCACCGTAATACCCCGACGACCAGTATTACCAGCCCGCTGAGTAAGGCAAGCGTAACCCCCCCCCCCCGCCCCACTGAGCATGTCTCCTCCTATGTTTTCCACAATTATTTTCTCCACTATAATATTGCATGCGGTTCCAAATGTCAATTTGGTTGGATTAGAGTATCCTATTAGTTGCATTATGTTTCCATTGCTATTACCTATTTCCCTCCTAATATCCATAGGATTGATGTGTTGGCCTGAGTTAATTATATCCGCTATGTTTATGCTTAGCCATGCTTAGTTGAATGCTTAGTCGTCCGGTGGATATTTCATTGTTGGAACGGTTGATGGAATGCCCGGATGATGGTGGAGATTTGTGGTGACATATATTAACATGCTTAAAGGCGGGGATGAGAGGCCACTGAGGTTTGGTGGTGCCTTGTCTCGTTCTCGCCGCCTAGGTGCGAGTTCTCGCCTTCGAGCCAAGACTGAGCGTGGGCCGAGGAACCCCCATCGACCGACTAACTTGTGAGGGGCTAGCCAAGGGTCCTCTAGTTTGAGCTTCCATTGCGCATGCGTGAAGGTGGTGGCCAGGATTGGGATGTGGATGGTGGTGTTTAGGATTGTGGCCGCGAGGCAGGGTGTTGGACGCACTGAACCTGTCCTTCTGCCACTGGTGATCCTTGGGTTAGCCTCATGCGAGGTAAAGGTTGTAACCACTCCCACTCAGCCGGCTTTCCCCGGAGTTATGTCTTTTCTAAAGAAAACCAGTTTTATGCAAAACAACCATAAAACTTTGTGAACCAAGCATCGAGCTAGTAGCTCTAGTAATCTTGCAGAGTTCGTCGAACTCAACCTTGTTTTGTTGCTTCTTTCAGTTGAGGACTTCACCGACACAGAAGGTGGGTTCTATGTGGACGTCGACGAGTAGTCTAGGGTTCCCAGGTGGCAGCTTGGGACGTCTCAGAACAGCTGGCGCCGGGAATGTTTATCTGTAGGCCTCTTAGGCCATAATTTGGATATTTTTGTTTAGAACAAGATAATTTGCTTCCGCTTGATGTACTGTTGGGTCTGCGACCTCTGTTGTAATATTTGCTATATTTCTCTATTATAAGAGTTGAACTATAATGCTTTGAGTCGTAGAGTATGTGATGTGCCAGATGTTCCGCAATATTGATCTCTCTATTATACTTGGGGATTATCCATCAAATGTGGACTAATCTTTGTGAGAATTAAATGGGTGCCATTTTGCACCGTATTTTTTATATTTGGTTCACAAATAAAGTCATTTTTACCATTTAGAAAAAGGAAAATGATATTTATAAAAATAATTTGAAAAATCCCTTCGTAACCATTGCTTCCTATACCAAGATACACCTATTTGTCGAATATGAGAACTTTGTCACAAACTATGCCGTGGGAATTGTCTTAACTTGGTCATTTGACTTGAAACTTATAGATGTTTATACATGATAGACCTTTTTGTGAGATTGTTTTTGAACATTTGTCAAAAATCAAGTTTATCATTTTACATAGCAACTAGTACACATAAAAGGGCCCCATGCCAGATGATATATTTTTTTGAAGTTTTTTCACTTTATTTGATTTTTTTTTTCAAAAAAGGTCAAAATGGCCACCATGACTTTTCATCGAAAAAGGTCAAATTCTCTAAAACTATCGATGTTTCTGTGATATAACCACTAGTTGTGTACGTTAAAATGATTAAAAAAAAATTCAGACCAAACTATCAAACAGTTGTAGTTCAAATTTGGATTACTTTCGGAAAATCAGCATAAACTCATTTAACTAGGCGAAATTAGATAGAAATCAAAATTACTAATACTTGGGGATTATCCATCAAATGTGGACTACTCTTTGTAAGAATTAGATGGGTGCCATTTTGCACCATATTGTTTGTACTTGGTACACAAAAAAGTCATTTTTGCCACTTAGAAAAAGGAAAATGATATTTATAAAAATAATTTGAAAAATCCCTTCGGAACCATTGCTTCCTATACCAAGATACACCTATTTGTCGAATATGAGAACTTTATCACAAACTATGCCGTGGGAATTGCCATAACTTGATCATTTGGCTCCATGCTAGAAGTTTTTTTCATATAAAGTTTACCGATATATCTGTGATGCAAAAGATGATATGGATGGGATATTTGAATTCCTCTCATTTTTCTAATCGATTTAGACATTTTATTTGTCAAATTTTGATTTACGGATTTAAAGATATGAATTATTCCATATTAAATATTATTACATAATCATTGTTATTTATTCAAAAAATATTATTACATAATCATTGTTATTTATTTACATAAAATTTAAAAATTTAAACAATAAAAAATGTAACATCATGACCCAGAGGTTAATATGATTGATAGGATATCAGTAAGTTCTAACTTCTCGTTTGGAAGCTAATTTGGAAAGAACTTAAAAGTTAAACGTGCTTGGGCTAGAGCAGTTTGAGAATGGGTAACCGAATGAGAAGTTTGATCAGGGTAAGTATTTTGACCTGAGATTAAGTGTATAATTACAGATTAAGTGTATTTCTACGTGGGAAATTTCGGAATAGAATTAAAAATAGAATTGAAAATATAATTAAAAAAATCCAACCCCAGTGGGACTAAAGAGCCTCCAGCCCCAGTGCTCGACCGCAGCCACGTGGAGACTTTTTGTTACCAACCGGATTAAAGGTCCTCCAGTCCCAGCACTCGACCGCGGCCACGTGGAGGGCCTTTAGTCCCGGTTTGTGGCCAACCGGGACTATAGGACGGAGCCTTTAGTCCCGATTTGGTAGTTCCGGTTGGATAACCGGGACTAAAGGCCCTTCCCAACCGGGACTAGAGGCCCTTTTTGTACCAGTGATAGTCCGGCTTTATAATATCGCCATATCATCAATAGACAACACTAACAATCACTCATCCAATAGCCCTGGCTATTAGTTTATCCACCCTTGCTATTTGTCTCTTTCTCTTCCCTTTCATTTAATCTTTTTATCTACTAGCACACATATAGCTTGGCTCTTAAGTGAGAGACCATTTCCTAACTTTTTCATTTTCTTTCTCCTCCACATAAGAAAAAATGCCATGTAGCTAGGGTTATAACCCACTATTGTACTTGCTCTAACCGACACACGTCACCTACTTTTAAGTGCATCATGCGCGTAATTTCAAGTACTTACAAATTAAGCGCCGAGCATACACTAACAAATTATAAAAAAGGTCGTCAAAATATATCAACATGTGGATATAATTTCGTGGATCTCTTTTTTTTTGCGACTCAATACTTCCATTCAATTAAACATCATCGGGCTTACAATCGTTCTGAAGACAACGGGAAATAAAACCAGGAATAAAATTAATCCAAATACATCTTTTTCTAATCTCCGTTGCTTGGTTCGCACAAAGGTGTGCTCCTTCATTTGCCTCCCTCCCGATGAATATGATCTCAAAGGACTCCAAGTTATGACTGAGCTCCTCTGGATCTCTATAATGAACACAATGGTGGAATCAGTTTGTAGTTTTAGCCGACGGTTTTATAGGTATTTGAACCTAAGAAAAATATACATAAAACATCCCACGTATCCCGTGTTGAAGAGAAGTTTACTAAAACTCTCTCAGTGTGACACTCGCAAGCATTGTCACACGTCACATGTCACAAGAACAGAGAAGAGAGAAAATCAAATAAAACTTAACAAAAAGGCGGCACTTCTAACGATTCGAATTCGTTGCTTGTGAAGAAGGAAAAAAATAAGAGAAATAAACTTCCGCACATGGGTCATCGCTCCATTTAACCGCCGTCTCCTCTTCTTCCGTTCTTTCCCCCAGAAGTCTAGACGCCATCACGCACACGCGCAGTGGCCAGTGGATTTTCGAGCGACTTGCCAGCTCCAGCTCCATCGCCATGGGGATGGGGGCAATGGGGAAGCAGCAGCGGGAGGAGGAGCTCTTCCGCGCCGCCCGCGAAGGCAACATCCGCCTCCTCAAAAGTAAGCAACCTCTCGCTCTTAAAGTTAGGGTTTGGTGGTAGTGTGGCTCGTACTTTACTTGACTTGGTGTGCGCGAAGAGATGGCGCCGGCGCTGGACTCGGGGGCCTAGGTGAGGCCGCCGTCTTGGCGGCCACGGTGGACGACGACGGTGCCAGCGTTTTGCACATGGCTTCTAAGCATGGGCGGGTGGACATCTTGAGGTACCTCATCGAAGACCTCCGCCTCGACATCAACCAGCTCAGCAGCCTAGGTTTGCTTCTCCATCTCGTAGGGTTTTAACTCTTCTTTGCTGGCTACAACTTAATTTAGGAGTTAGGGTTAGGTTTCCAACTCACTAGATCGTGAAATTCGTATTTTAGGCATCAAAATTGATGTAGCATTCTGTTTGCATTTCCAAATTCCAATCAAGTTGTAAATAGATTTGAGAGCATCACTAGCAGAGCCCTTAAAAGGGCAACCCTTAAAACCAGTTTAAGGGTCGAGAAAAATCACTTTTGAGGGCCGAAAGGACGCAGATCAATTCTGTTATACGGGTTGGGTTTGAGGGCACTGATCTGCTCCCTCTGTTTTCGGCCCTCAAAAGTGGTTTTTCTATTTCATCACAATTTTCATAGAACTTTCAACAAAATAACAGTTTGAAGAAAACAATAATCATTCTAGTTATTATTACAACAGCAAATAATAGTTTCAAGCACAATATTCTAGTTATTACAACAATGTTTCTTCCAAATTACAACAATTGTTCGAATCAAATAGGACATGGAAAAGTAAAACAAAGGTAGATCATTGGCGTTGGCGACGTCCATCCAGCTGCCAGTGGTGCTCGACTAGATCAAGGAGGAGCTGGTTATGAGTGTTGGCATCCTCTATTTCTCGATGTGTTTGAAGAAAAGCTTCGAGGCGATTCGGGTTTCTTTCCGGTTACACTCGGGTACCAACATTGTCGTAGAAACACGGCAAGTTTAACCCTCTCTCATCCTCGAGGATCATGTTGTGTAGAATCACACAACATTTCATGATGTTCACAAGGGTTTTTTTGTCCCAAAAACGAGCTGGACCCCGAACTATGGCAAACCTTGCTTGCAAAACACCGAAAGCTCTCTCAATGTCCTTGCGGGCTGCCTCTTGTGCCTTGGTAAAAGTAGACTCTTTTTTGGTTAAGGGCATCCCATTTTTCTCTTTAATGGACTTCACAAGAGTTGCCCAGTCAGGATAAATGCCATCGGTGAGATAGTATCCCATTGTGTACTCATTGTTCATGATTTTGTAATTGCAAGTTGGAGCATCACCAGAAGCTAGTCTTGCGGGGATCTTTGTAGCACGTTGATGTCATTGAGTGTTCCCGGCAAACCAAAAAAAGCATGCCATATCCATAAGTCCTCCGATGCCACGGCCTCAAGCACAATGGTAGGATCACGGCTTTTACCACAATACATTCCATGCCATGCCTTTGGGCAATTTTTCCATGTCCAATGCATGCAATCAAGACTACCAAGCATTGCAGCTGATATCTTTTGGAATGCACTAAATCCCATGGTGCCGGCAGCGTTTCTACGACGCTTGAAATAGTTTGAGTTGGCCTCGCAATCTTTGACGATTTTCACGAACAAACTACGGCGCATTCGGTACCTTCTACGGAAGAGTCGGGTGGGTATGTCGGTACCTCTGCGAAGTAGTCTTGCATCAGTTGCGGCCGAGACCGCGGTTCCGCTGGATGCTAAGGCGACCCATCTTCGACCCCTTCCTCTGATCCAGCAGCTTCGCGCGGTCCTCATGCTCCTGCACGGCGAGGACGACGACCATCATCTCCGTGTCGTCGTCTTGGAGCAGCTCATCGATGTCCGAATCAGACGAAGACGACCAATCGGAACAATCGGACATCGAATCGGACATCTACATACCGCAAACATACAATTAAACAAAAAATAAACGAAAAAAATAAGCGAATCGGGCCGAGGATGCGGCGGCGGGATGCATACCTCGACTATGTCGTGCGGGCGACCTCGGTCGTGCGGGCGGCGGCGGGATGCGGGTGAGGCGGGGCGACGGCGGACGGGGGCGAATCGAGCTGGGGCGGCGGGATGCGGGCGGCACGGGTGAGGGCGACGGCGGCCGCGGCGGGATGCGGGTGAGGCGGGGCGGGGGCGAATCGACCTGGGGCGGCGGCGGCGGGCTGTGGGGAAGTGGAGGGGAGGCGGGGCGACGGCGGCGGCGAATCGAGCTGGGGCGGGGCGACGGGGAACGAGAGGAGGAGGGGAACGTTCAGCGCGCGAGCAAAACGGCCGAGTAGGGGTCGCCCTCGTTTTCCCCTACCAGCCCTCACAAGTGAGGGCTGACGAGCCAAGTAGGGGTTGGGCCTCTAATTTTTTTTAAGGGTTTAGAGATTTAGGGGTACTGATCTGCGCCAATTTTCGTTCCTAAACCGTAAAAAAACGGTTATTATAAGGGTTTGGCTCTTTTAAGGGCGATGCTCTGAGAAGAGTTACTATATGCATCCTACCATGCTTAGAAAATTCATGCAACCGTCTCAGTTATATCAATTTACTTAGAACATGTTACAGTACCAAATAAATATATCTGTGCAGCTGTGCTGTATCGTAGGCGTCTCTTCTATCAGTACTTTTACCCCATGTTGGCGCCTTGTTTGTTCTTTTCTTCTTACATCTGTCATATGGAAAGTCGTTTGATACTGCATTAGGATTAATGGGAGTTGTATTTCCACAGTTGGTTATCTTATGAGTAAAGAGAACAATGATCAGATTACTTGTCCATGAATGTACTTTTGTTCTTGTTGAAGTGAGGATTGGACGTGGTATCACTTCATTAAGCTCCTGACTTTTTTTTTGTTGCAGGCGACACCCCACTGTTCTATTCTGCCTATTTTGGTAGAGCTGCTGCTGTAAGATACCTTCTTGATCATGGTGCTGATCCGTTAGTTGGTAAATTAGTGTTACCTCTCCATGGTGCTGCAGGGGAAGGTCTCTTCTTTGATGCCTTCAACCTTCTTTCTGCTTTTCCTTCAGCACTCTCTCAGACCATTGCCATGGCTACTATGGCCCGATCGCACAGCTCAAATTTATGCGTAGGGTGACCCATATCTTTAGGCAGAATTTGGTAACTGTCCTGAGTTGGTTGCTAATTTTTTGCACTACTTTTGTCTAATTCCGAATCTATATTCTAATCTGACGTGGTAATCAGCTGTCAATCACGGTGATACACCAGGCTTTGTTGGCGAGTAGCTAGATGAAACTGTCCGCAATTTATGTTTTCATTATTCACAAGGTTGTTACTGGGTTTGGAGCTAATTCTCAATAAAATGTGTAAATCGTTAGACCACAATGCTTATTTTCCAAGATCAGAATGGCTCACTCAACAATGCAACGGATTATCATCTCTAATGTAAAGTTGCAAATAGCAAGTGATTCGTCACATCCTGCAATATGTTGCTGAAATTTTCTCACTTCTGTAACTGGTTGTGTAAGATCGTAGAAATTCAGTTACAATTTCAATGAAGCAAGCATGCTATCATTTATTGCTTCTCTGTATTTTGATATTATCTGGAAACAAGGCTCTTAACATGGGGCCCAGAGGTCCGCAGGTGTAGCAATCAAAAGTTTGAAATGTTTTTGTCTTCCTAGATGAATAATTAATGCAGCAGATCAGATGCTTCTCTATCGGTTGATCCCAATTCCCATGTCGGTCCCATTTATCATCTGATTGTTCTAGTTTACTTGTGATAAGATTAGCCTCTCTTATGTTAAGATTTGGTTGCTAGTCTTTCTTTATTTAAAGAGACTCTCCCAAGGAATTACAAGCAAGAAGCACTCTGTTGCGCAGGGTTACATACAACCTTCGTTATTGGCATCATGACCATTGAATACTATGTTACCTCTATTTGTCAATGTTTGTATGTTACTATATCTTGCCGTATGTTTCTATATATGTTAAAGGACAGACCCAGTGCATAGAGTCTCCCACACAAGGTGGGGTCTGGGGAGGGATTATAGGAACCTAGTCTTACCCCTGCAAAGTGCAGTGCAGGGAGGCTGGTTCGAACACAGGACCTCTTGGCACAAGTGAGGAGGACCTCACCACTGCGCCATGTTATGCCCATTAAACAAGTTCCCATATATGATTTGGATGATGGAATCTAGAGAAATATGATACCCAATTCTTTGTTATTGTGGTGTTGATTGTAATCTTATACGCTCGAAATTGTTGATTTTGCTACAGCCAAGGTTTAGATACAGTTTATAATGAATTTTTTTTCTCAATCCGACCTCCTTTGTAGTGCAGATGTATTGCCAAACTACATGTTGGAAAATATTGCAATCTGATGGATTCCTCTTGAAACTTCTTTTCAGGACATTGTGATATTGTAGAATTGCTGCTTTCAAGAGGAATCGATGTGAATTTAAATTCTGTTCGAGGGACGCCATTGCATGTAGCTGCTATGCGTAAACAACATGACACAATGAAGATTTTGTTAGAGCACCATGCCAATGTAAGACATCGGTTTTGGTTCTCTCATTGGCTGCAAAATAAATCCTGCTTTTTTATGGCCGTTTTGGAATAAATACCCTGTTTGGGACTAGAAGACGTTGCAAAATCTTGTGGCCTGTAGTACTTGTGCTCCATCTAAACCAAATTATGTTGTATACTATTCAACACTGACAGTACTTGGTTCTTTGAAAGTGAAACATGCTCAGTTTCTGGGAGTGCATGTTTTGTCTAACTTTCGGTAGACATTTTTGTTTCTGTTTCCTTCAGACATACAAAATATTGTACAAAGTATGAGCTGCTTTATATATCTATTGTTCCAAAAAAAATCTTCTGTTGGTCCTTTTGTTTTAAGTGCAAGAGACTGATTCTCCCACTTTCCACAGCCTAACACGGCCAAACTTGATTTGACCCATTGCGTTTGGTCATAGTTGAGCCCATGCCTTCTAAATCGTTGCTATGTATGAAGCTACTGATTAAGGTCAGTACTCTTTCTTCACATGGAGCTTCCTCAATTGTAGTCTGTATGTGCAGCTTCGCTTTCTTTGTGCATACGTATTTTGTGGATGGTTTAGCAATCACTAACTCAAGTTGTCAAATAATTATTCATTTACACAGGCTGGTGCTGATGTGAATTTTGTTGACACCTGTGGTTACACTACCTTGATATTTACAGTAAAGCATAGCTTGCCTGCCCTCATGAAGTGCTTACTAGATGCTGGTGCTAACCCCAATATTCCAGATGAAGTGAGTTTTATTATTTTCTTCCTTTGCTTTTTGTCAGTTGTCATGACCTACTTTTCATGCATACAATCTGTTTCGTAGTTGGCTGAATATTGTTTCTCTATGGATTTTTCATTTTTAAGGGGAACTGTTACCTAGTAGTAAATTGCAGATTTGAATATCTCGAGTGTAAATTGCAGAACGTGATGTCTCGCCTACTGAACTATGAATTGTGAAAAACTCCAGCTTCTCCATAGCCTTGTCAAAGAAACTCAAAATGCTACTTATGCAAATATTTCCTTTGCCCTTCCATGTATAATTTGTGTTAGTATCACCTTCGTCCAATTCTGTGTTCACAAGTCTATGCAAGACAAGAAGCATACTAGTTGAAGCTTTGGTTTATTACTGTCATAGGACTTAGTCTTACCTATGTCTTAAAAAATCAGTTAGGAAGTACTTGCAATTTAAATCTCTGCGCATTGCATCTAGCAATTTGGTTGAGATTATGATAATCGACCACAATGCCAAACGGAGCATTAGACTTCGATTCCTGATTATTAATGATGAAAGTCTTTCCAACTATACTTCTGTTTATATTGGGAATGATTACTTGTAAGCAACCATTTCTTCTACTCGTGCAGTTTGGTAGAACGCCAATTGAGTATGCTGCCTTTAATGGTAGAAGGGATATGGTTGAAATGTTATTCCCTTTAACTTCTCCTATTTCAATGCTACCGGAATGGAGTATTGATGGAATCATTTCTCATGTGAAATCATTTGGTTTGAAGCCGAGGGTATGTGTTTTCTTCTATGCTCACTTCCATATGTTATTTATCTTCACTATTATTCTCATGTAGTTCCTTTCTTCTGCAGTTCTGCCTATAACTCAGATTAGAAACAATTTAATTTACTCTCATTTCCCAAAAACAAATATGGCAATCAAATTATTTATTTTGCCTTCCATCACTACACTAGCAAACTTTAGTACTTGGGATGACCCTATGTTGAACTAGTAATCTGCTAGACTCAACAAGTTATCTTTGATGCTATTGTGCCAATTGCTGATGTATTTGTTTTCTCCAGACATTAGTTTTTTACATATGTGATTCAAATTTGTGCATTGCATGTCTTACATGCTATTCTACATATTCATTCTAACCACAACTATTATGTGAACAGGATAAACGAAAGTGTGAAAAGAAAATAAGAGAACTGAAACGGAAAGCTTCAGAGGCTTTTAAGAGAGAGGAATACATGATAGCGGGACAGCTTTATAGTTGTGTAAGTCACTAGGACATATCTTTATTGCGGAACGTTTTGGAGGTGTTTTCATATTTGTAAACATTTAACCTGCGTAGCACTATAGTTTTGTTGACGCCTCAGATAGGCTGCATATAATGGTACCCTATTTCTGGCAAAACTTGTATTGTTAGATACTTCCATTATTTGATACAGAGATATCAAAAAGTTAGTAATGCTTGCTCATCCCTTAGATGTCTTCTATTCTAACCAGTAAAGAGATCGAGACCTTCATTTCAAAACATTTTTTATCTGTACCACCATATTCTCATAAGATATACTGATATATTAGTGACGATATTATGGGAACATTTTTTTCGAAAGATTTAATCGTATGGAAAATTAAGATGCTTTTGTATGTGCTACTGGTTGCTTTGAAAATTTCTACAGGCTGAACAAATAGAGCAATCAAAATTTATGTGATATTTATATGTGCAAATAAAATTGTGCTGCACTGGTGAATTTTGTTAGTGCTTAGTGTTCTGATCTATTTTATCCTTTTTTGTTGGTTCAGGGGTGCCCTATGGTATCTTCAGTTCTTCACCCAAATATCTTTCTACAAACCCTGATTAGGATGCAAAATGACCTCGATGATAACTGCCGAATGTTCCTATTAAAATGTGAACGCTGAAAATTTAGGTGAACATTGTCAAATGTTTGCAGAATTTTGTTTTGAAAACCATGATCTGATTTTATTTTAAACTATAAAACTTTAATCCTAGAATCAACCCATAAAATCTGACTGACAATAAATCATCCTACCCACATAGTACCGTTATATGCAAGTTTGTACCTTGACATGTATCAACTTGTCCAAATTTGTTTGCTGGTTTTATGTGGACATCAATCTCTATATAAATTGTCAGGGCATTATCCTGATTGGTACTCTGTTTTAGGTAGTGCTAAAGGCTTCATGTAAATGGTGTACTGTAGGCAATGGAATTTGGCCCAGATGATTTTGCAACCCTATTGGCGAATAGGAGTCTCTGCTGTTTGCGCGCGGGAGAAAATATAATGGGTGCTCTCTCTGATGCTACTTGGTGCAGAATGTGCGACCTAATTGGCCAAAAGCCTGCTACCGGCAAGGGGAAGCTTTTATGTCACTGAAGGTAAAAAGAACCCAGCAAGTTTTTTGATGCATTCCTGATAAAGCGATCACAGAATTGCTGATCTTCCGGTGCCTGCTAATAGGAATACGAGAAAGCATGCGCCGCTTTTGGTGATGGACTGAAGCTCGAACCTACGAATGATGATATTGCAAATGCTTTAAGGTAACTGGTCCATGTTTTCATGACGTGAAAAGTTTCATGCAGTCCTCTGCTTCATATGTTCAGTAAAAAGAAAAATCATATAATATATTGTATTGACATTGTCCTACAGTGCATGTGATTCTTTTTCTTCTCTCGATGGGCAATTGTATACATGAAAGATAGTCTCCAGACGAGTACCACATGGATAGTCATTTAGGGTCTGTTTGAATTTGTTTAACTAGAAGAAGCATTGATTTCTTCAGCTCGAGCAATTTTCTCAGGGAGAGAGCACCTAAATTTGATCCCTCTAGGCTCTAGTGCATGCCTTCGTTACGATCAATCCTGACATAGTAATTGACGTAGGCTCTGAAACTTTTCTGCTGATATGTTCAAAAATAATTTTGTTGCAGGGACGCCCGTGAGGCTCTGAAGAATTCTCGTTGCTCTAAAAGGTAATTGAGTAGCGACCCTTGTGCCAACAGTCTTAACTGGGGAAGCAGAGGCTCTGGGATAATGCAGTTGGTGTCTTATCTAGTCTAAAAACTGCTAGCAAGAATGCAGATCTGTTGTGCTTTTGTAGACTTTAGTGGCACTCATCATGTGTAAACATGTCAGTGTTCACTGAACTGCAGTCCTTAATTCTGGTTTCACTGTTAACAACTTTTACTATCATTAAGCTGGTTATTATATATAGTTGTGAATCAGTTATCTAGTCTAAGATGAAACGACAAAATGAAACCTACGGAGGTATGCTGAAACTAAATATCGATTTGCTGTTACGCCAAAAAATAATCGGAGTTGCGCATTTTGTTTGCTAATGGGTTTGATTGAACTTGATTCTGGCGATTTCCATATTGCAATGCCGCTGAGAATGAAATGCGGTTCAGTGAAGTGTTGTTTCTTACTGGTATATATTGAGCTAATATACACCATGGGGATACCAGCAAAAAAAAGTACACCATGGGGATAAAAAGAGGTTGCACGATGGCTGCCGGCAATGTGGACCAATGGTGGCGTCGCTGGGGCTCGAATGGGTGACGCGGTGGCAACCTGTAGCTCGATCGGTGGTAGGAGCATGCTCGGCGACATGCTTGGTGTAGATGGCAGTGCGATTGGTTGATCAGACCAACACAGTGATATAGCCTGTAAGCGCCATGGTGGGGACGACGCGGGGATATAGTCGACGTTGTCGAAGAAGTAGCAGTCGGTGACGGTGAAGACGATCCGGTGGGACGAGACGCGTATGACAAACCCGCCGAGGCAGGCGTGCTAGCCGGCCAAAGGTGCGTGCAACTTGTGGAGAGGCTGCGACAACCTGTCGGGGCGGCCTGTAGAGAGGTCGCGAAAGGCAAGGAGGCATGAGACCGTTGATGCTGATGTTGGAGTAGAGGCCCATGAGGACGACAGGCGGTGGGCGACGCAACCCGACCTATGATCGATAAATGAAAAAAGAAAACGTCGGGCGACTGACCGACAGAGAGAAAAACCGATCTACAAATAGAAAAAAAGACTCTCCACCGATCAACTGATGGGCGAACAAACCCTACCTACAGGTTGCGCGACCCCGATGACGGCTGATACCATGAAAACGAATTGGTTTGGTGTAATATGATAGATGTTGTATCGAGTCTCATGGGTGAATACATATAGGCATACATACTTGAAGGCAAAGAAGCCTCTCCTAGAGACAAGGTAGGAGATGGATTACAAATCCTAAACTACCAATTACACGTACATCGAATATATCTCTAACAATTTCTTGAGCCGCCGCCGCCTCTCTCTCCAGACCTAGCCGCTGCCACCTCTCCAGCCCGAGTCGCCGCCGCCTCTCCAGTCTCCCGTTCGCTCCTCGCCGCCCGGAGATCTCTTACCGGGTTGCCTTGCACGGGGCGGCTCTGGAGGCGCCCCAAGCCTTAGAGAAAAGCCACCTGAATCGGGCCTCCCTGGCCGCTTCTGCCGCTGTCGCCGACGGTGGTGGCGGCCGCCGTCCGCGTGCACTCTTGGCGGCGGCGGGATTTGGTGGGCACACCCTGACGGCAGCGCTTCGCGCGGAGCAGGGCCGTAGTGCGACATGCACGGCTTGATGGCATGCGGGGTTACTTGTCGCCTTGTTGGCGTGGCGGCCACGTTAGCCGTTAGCCTTCGATTTGCCAGCCTTTTCTGGTGGATCGGGCAGCCGAGATTGTCGGTTGCATGGGGCTCGGCCTGAATAAAGGCGTTAGTCCTAGGGTTCCTCTTGCGACAATGCAAAGATCTGCCTGATGTCTGTCCTTCTTGATCTGGCCGGAGTGTCGAGTTCAGGAAGGCTCTGCCGGCGAACTCCCATGTGCGCGATGCATAGAGATTGCTGGATCCGGTGGGATTCGGTCGTGCCTATTGTTCCGTTAAGGAGGGAGCGGCGCGAAGCTCTGCTATCTGTTGCCATCATGGGACATGTTTAGCTCATGGTGAAATCAGAGGCGGAGAATGTCATGGAAGCCGAGATTAGAGTACTAGTAATGATGATTGGAGTATTTGAGGCGATGAGGAACTTGGTTGGATTTTCGGGTTTCGTAGCAGCGGTATGTAAGTGGGAGCGACAACACAGGTGAATTCGAACTCTTACCTTTCTGGGTGAAAATCTAAGGTCTGACCTTAATTGGTTGTGCCTGTCAATGGCCTTGCTAAAGGCATTGTTTTGAGAGCGGGGGCTATTTACGGAGTGAAAACCCAAGATCTACGATCAGGCGATGACGACGCTTGTGCACTGTTTTCTTCTTGAAGGCGTTGCTTTTGGAGAACTTGGACATCAGGTGTTGTCTTGGTGGTGGTTGTGCTACTGCTGTAAGGACTGGAACTCTGTAGCGGGATTTTTCTTTTTGAGTTCCTTTTTTTTTTTAGCTGTGTTCATCCGTAATGTCATTAGTGTACTGAGTTGTTGCAGAGGCTGTGTAATTTGGTATCACCGCGATATTAATATATATTCTTTTTCAAAGAAAACACAATTTCTTGTTGAAATTGGGCAGTAGGTTTTGTAGAGTGAATATGGAAGGATGAAGTACTCAACAAATTCCAAGTATTATAGTATGAAAAATAGTTCGTCGGACGATATATCGACGATCTTGGTAGAAACAAAAAAGGTGAAAACGGTTCGAGAATCCCGAATAAAATGTACGTGCCACGTCAGAAAAAAGTTCCCACTTCCCACTCAAACTCTCTCATAGTGACACTTGCCAAGCATGTCATAAATCACATGTCACAAATAGAGAGGAAGGAAAAAACCATTGCAAAAGATTTTCTCTAACAAATTCGAATCGTTGCTTGCGAAGAAGGAATAAGAACGCTGTCCCCTCTGCTGTTCGACCTAGCCATTGATCCTTTGGGCCGAATCCTCGAGTTGGCCACCGAAGCGGGCATTCTTCAACCTCTGTCGGGGACCTTTCTCAAATCCAGGGTCTCCCTCTATGCAGATGCTGCTGCAGAATTTTGGAGAGGTCACCGGATTGGTGACAAACGTGGCGAAAAGCTGGGTCGCCCCTATCAGATGTGAGGGCATTGACATCACTGCAATTTTGCAGAACTTTCCCGCCAAGGTCACAAACTTTCCGCTGCAATACTTGGGCTTGCCGCTATCGTTGGGAAGACTTCGGAAGGTGGATCTTTAGCCTTATATTGACAAAGCGGCCGCCAAGTTGAACCCATGGAAGGCTAAATTCCTGAACAGGGTGGGATGCATGGAACCAGTCCTCTCATCCATGCCGATCTTCCTGCTCATAGAGATCAAAGTGGACAAAGGAAGGCTTAAAGCGTTTGATAAGATTCGTCGCGGTATGCTTTGGGCTTGCAGCGAAACTGTCAGTGGAGGAAAATGCAAGGTTAGCTGGACTAAGGTGTGTCGCCCCAAAAAGTTTGGGGGCCTGGGAATTCTGGACCTGGAGAAGTTTGCTTGAGCGCTAAGGCTGCGTTGCCTCTGGTACAAATGGGTGGCTCCAAACAAGTCCTGGGTGGGGCTAGAAACACCTAATGACCCGACAGATAGGGATCTTTTCAATGCTTCTACCAAGGTCCTGCTTGGAGATGGGAACAAGCCATCCTTCTGGAACTCTTCGTGGCTTGATGGGCCAACGCCAAAAGTGGTTGCTCCATTGGTTTTTGCGGCATCAAAGCGAAAGAGGCGTTGCGTCCATGATGCCCTCGCCAACCAAACCTGGATTGCGGACATTGGTCTGAACAATTTTATCGTGGAGCATATTGAGCAATTCGTCAATCTGTGGGAGCTTCTTTAGGATATCAACCTCGTATCGTTTGGACTTTGGCTACTAGCGAGGAGTACTCGGCAAGTTTGACATATAGGGCGCAGTTTATGGGATCGATTCCTTGCTCCTTTCGGAATATCGTCTGGAAGGTGTGGGCGCCCCCTAAATGTTTTGCCTGGCTGGTGGTTCAGAACAGGCTGTGGACCTCGGACCGCCTCATGATTAGGGGGTGGCCACATTCACCCCAGTGCCAGTTATGCAGGTGTCAGCCGGAGACGGCACGACATATTCTTTTTGAGTGTCGTGACTCCAAACGCATCTGGTAGGCTGCGGCACCTTGGTTTTCCTGCCATCAGCTGGTGCAGTGCATGGGCGCGGATAGGCCCACGGTTCTCCAATACTGGCAGGCCATGGCTTTAGCGCCTTCTGCTCATCTGCATGGTCTGAAGACGGCCATCACGTTGATCACCTGGGAGATCTGCAAGGAAAGAAATGCGAGAGTCTTTAACAACAAATTTGCCGCACCTCCGACGCTTTTCCAAAAGATCAAAGATGAATCCAGGAACTGGATCCTGGCAGGAGCAAAGCACTTAGAGAAAGTTGTTTCTTATGTTTTTACCTTTGCTGGCCCTCATGGCCCTTTTATTTTTGGCTTAGGCCGTAACATGTTTGCTCCTTCTATATTAATACAAAGGCAAAGCTTTTGCCCTTATTTCAAAAAAAAAGAAGAAGGAATAAGAATAAAGGAAAAAATGTTCCGCACTTGGGCCGAGCACGTGAGTTGCTTAACCCTGACAGGGCCACGGCCCATCTTCCTGTCCGTCTCCTCTTCTTCCCCACGCAGTCACTCACACACGGCAGTGGACTGCCGCTCTCGCATTTCGATTTTCGAGCGACTTGCCGCCGTCGGCCGTCGCCATGGAGGCAATGGGGAAGCAGCAGATGGAGGACGAGCTCTTCCGCGCCGCCTGCGAAGGCAACGTCCGCCTCCTCAAAAGTAAGCAACCTCTCCCTCCCTCTTGCACTTAGGGTTTGGTGGTAGCGTGGTTCGTACAATTGACCTGACTTGGTGTGCGCGCAGAGATGGCGCGGGCGCTGGACACGGGGGGCCTAGGAGAGGCCTCCTTCTTGGAGGCGATGGTGGACGAGGACGGTGACAGCGTTTTTCAGATGGCTGCTACGTTTGGGGCTGTGGACGTCTTGAGGTACGTCGTCGAGGACCTCCGCCTCGACATCAACAAGCCCACCAACAGCATAGGTTTGCTTCGTTTCATGTCGATTCTCCATCTCCTCGGTTTTTAACTCTTCTATGTTGGCTACAGCTTAGTTAGGAGTTAGTGTTTGGTCCTCCAACTCTGAAATTCGTATTTTAGGCTTCAAAATTGATGCTGTATGCTGTTTGCATTTCCAATCGATCTTCCATAAGTTGTAAGTCGAGCTAAGAAAAGTTAATTTCTGCATCCTACCATGCTTAGAAAATCCATGCACCATGTCAGTTATGTCAATTTTTCCAGGACATGTTACAGTTCCAAATAAATATATCTGTGTTGTATCTTAGGTATCTCTTCTATCAGTAATTTTACGCACTGTTGGCGCCTTGTTTACAAGTATCCTGGTATGTATCGTAGTATCTTACGGTTTCACGTTACGACTGCTGCCAATCGACACGTATCGTGATGGTATCTTAATCTGCCAGTGCTAGTATCTTACTCGTATCGTGATACCTCTAGTATCCCGATACAAAACCAATACTATGTGATCCCACACTTATATACTAAAGTAACCCAATTCGATACACGACAACATGGTAAGCAGAAGAGCAAACGTTGGTTTGGAATTGCAAGGTGAACTAAGTAGTTAAATAACACGACTTCCCTTATTTTGGGCAAGGTTTGAATAAGAATGGAGTTTGTACGTGAAAGAAAACAGTCAACTAGCCATTTTTATGGCATTCGCAAAAACAAAACTAGCCATGTGCCGCAATCTATTTTTTATGGGCTCGTAATGGGTTACGCTGATGTCGTGCATTGGACGTCAGGCTTTATTCAGTATATATAAATGCAACACTTTTGGACATAGAATGTTCTTAAAATACAATTCAATAATTAATTTTAAATACATTTGAGGCAATTTTTAATATGTACATAGATAATATTTTTTTTGAAAATCTCATAGTATGGTGATACTATGATACGATTCTACAATCTGATACTACTGACAAGAAAATGGTACATACTACCTTAGTATCTCGATACTGAAAACCTTGTTTGTTCTTTTCTGCAAACACCTGTCATATGGAAAGTTATTTGATACTCTGCACTAGGATAAGTGTGAATTCTGCTTCCACAATTGGTTCTCTTATCAGTAAATGATCAGGTGTTGTGTCCATGAATGATATCTTATTTTTCTTGTTGAAGGGAGGATTGGACATTGGTGTGAGTTCATATGTTGAGCTCCTGATGCCTTTTTTGTTGTTGTTGCAGGTGACACCCCACTGTCATATTCTGCCTTTTTTTTGGAAGAACTGCTGCTACAAGATATCTTCTTGATCATGGTGCTGACCCGTTAGTTGGTAAATCAATGTTACCTCTCCATGGTGCTGCAGGGCAAGGTCTATCTCTCTCTCTAAAAAAAAATCCTATTTTAGGGAACATTACATTTGTCACATATTGAAGTGCATACAAAGTCACTTTGACTCCACATCGCTCAATATATATCTAGAAGGGCAAAAAGAACGTGGCCATGACTACTATGGCCCGATCACACAGCTTAAACTTACGCATAGGGTGACCCTTATCTCTAGGCAGGATTTGATAGATATCCTTAGTAGGTTGCTAAAGTTTTGCAGTACTTTTGTCAAACTTCGAACAAATGTCCTAATAATCTAAGTGGTAACCAGCTGTCAATTATGACGATACACCAGGATTTGTTGGCGAACCGAGAGATGAACTGGGCAATGCATTTTTTGTTATACGCAAGGGTGTTACTGGGCTTGGAGCTAATTCTTAAATAAAATGTGTAAATCGTTAGATCACAATTCTTATTTTCCAAGATTTCAGGAATGTCTCTCTAGCCAATGCAGCGGATTCTCACCTCTCAATGGAAAGTTGAAAATAGCAATTGATTCCTCACATCCTGCGATATGCTGTTGAAATTTTCTCACTTCCGTAGCTGGTTGTGTAAAATTTAGAAATTTACTTAGAATTCCAGTGAATTAAGCATCTTGTTTGTTGATATTACCTTGGGACAATGCTTTTAACATGGGTCCCAGAAGTCAGCAGGTGTAGCCATCAAACAGTTTGAAATCTTATTTTTGTCTTCCTAATTGAACAATTAACACAGTAGATCAGATGCTTCTCTATCTGTTGATCCCAATTCCCATGTCAGTCCCATTTCTCAATTGATTGTTACCTTCAAATTAGCCTTTAGTTTCCTTTTGATAAGATTAGCCTCTCTTTTGTTAAGATCTGGTTGCGAGCCTTTCTCTATTTAAAGAGACTTAGCCCAAGGAGTATAGCAAGCAGAAAAACACCAACGCGACTCCTGTTGCATAGGTTTACAAACCTTTGCTTTTGGCATCGTGACAGTTGACTACTGTGGCACCTCTGTTTGCCTATATTTGTATTTTAGCATATCTTGCCATATGTTCCTATGTTATGCCCATCAAACAATCTCCATGTATATGATTTGGATGTTGGATAAAGAAACATTTTCAAGTTTCTGGAGAACAAATTCGAGGTTTGGATTTTTTTTTTGAAAATCAGGTTTGGAATATAGTAACATATTATTTCTAATTCTATGTTATTGATGGTGTTGATTGTAATCTTGTTTGCCCGAAACTGATGGGTCTTGCCACTGCCAAGGTAATGAAAAATTAGGTAGTCAGTCTGACCACCTTTGTAATCTTGGTCCTACATAGGATCAATGGCAACTGAAGGTTACTGGGCTGTTCATGTTAGCAAAACTGAAACCTGGTCCAGAGTTCATTTTTATTGCAGACGTATTGACAAAGACTCTACATGTTTGAAAATATTGTGGTCTCATGGATTTGTCTTGTAACTTCCTTTTCCAGGACATTGTGATATTGTAGAATTGCTGCTTTCAAGAGGAATCGATGTGAATTTAAATTCTGCACGTGGCACTCCATTACATGTAGCTGCTATGTGTAAACAACATGGCACGATGAAGATTTTGCTGGAGCACCATGCCAATGTAAGACATCAGTTTCTTGGTTCTGTCATTGGTTTTGCAAAAGAAAATCCTGGTTTGTTATGGCCATTTAGAAATAAATATCCTTCTTGGGACTATAAGACATTGCAAAATCTTCTGGCGCGTAGTACTTGTGCTCCATCTAAACCAAATTATGTTGTATGAAGCAGCACATATGCAACACCGACAGTACTTGGTTCTTCCAAAGTGAAAAATCCTCAGTTTCTTAAAAGGCATGTTATGCATAATTTTCTATGGATATACTTGTTTCTATTTCCTTCAGATATACCAACATATCGGACACACTATGAGCTTATTTTTATATATCTATTGGCATTCCATAAAAAGAAATTTTCTATTGGCCCTTTATTTTAACCAAGTGCAAGAGATTGATTCTTCCACTTTCCACAGCCTAACGAGGCCAAACTGGTTTTTACCCCATTACGTTGGGTCATACATGATCCCATGCCTTCTGAATCATTGCTATGTATGAAGCTACTGATTAAGGTCCGTACTCTTTCTTCATATGGAGCTTCCTCAAGTGTAGTCTGTACTTGCAGCTTCGCCTTCTTTGTGCGTACGTATTTTGTGGATGATATAGCAAGCATTAACTAAAGTTGTCAAATAATTATTCATTTACACAGGCTGGTGCTGATGTGAATTTTGTTGACACCAGTGGATTCACAACCGTGATGTTTGCAGTAAAACATAGCTTACCTGCCCTCGTGAAGTGCTTACTAGATGCTGGTGCTAACCCCAATATTCCAGATGAAGTGAGTTTTGTTATCGTCCTCTTTGCTGTTGTAACTTGTCATGACCTACTTTTCATGTATACACTCTGTTTGGTAGTGTATTTTTTCTCTATGGATTTTTTTGTGTGTGGGAACCCCTACTCTCTTAGTAAATTGTAAATTTGAATCTCTTGAGTGTAAATTGCAGAATGTGACATCCGTGTGCTAAACTATCAATTATGAAAAATCTTCAGCTTCTTCATACGCTTGTCAAAGGAACTCAAAATGGTACTTATGCAAAGATGTTTTTTGCCCATCAATGTATATTTTTGTGTTAGTATCACCTTTGTCCTATTCTGTTTTGACAAGTTTATGCAATACAAGAAGCATACTAGTTGAAAGCTTTGATTTATTACTGTTACAGGACTTAACGTAACCTATGTCTTACAAATTCAGTTAGGAAGAATGAACAATGCTATTACATAATTTGTTGTTGCATTGTGCATCTCTGCGCATTACATCTAGCTATTTGGTTGAGATTATGATAATCCACCACAACGCCAAACTGAGCATTGGACTTACATTCCTGATTGTTAATGATGAACCTTTCCAACTGTACTTGAATTTATATTTGTAGCGATTACTCATAAAGCAATCATTTCTGCTACTCGTGCAGTTTGGTAGAACAGCAATTGAGTATGCTGCCTCTTATGGCAGAAAGGACATGGTTGAAATGTTATTCCCTTCAACTTCTCCTATTTCCACGATGCCGGAATGGAGTATAGATGGAATCATGTCTCATGTGAAATCCTTTGGTTTGCAGCCGAGGGTATGTGTTTTCTTCTATGCTCATTTCCATATTTCATCTATCATCATTATTATTCTCATGTAGTTCCGTTCTTCTGCAGTTTTGCCTATAACTCAGATTAGAAACAATCTTAATTTACTCCAATTTCCAAAAAAAAAAATGCCAATCAAATTTCACCTTTTATGTCTTGCATCACTACATTAGCAAACCTTAGTCTTTGGGACGACCTTATGTTGAAGTTGAACTAGTAATCTGCTAGACTCAACAAGTTATCTTGGATGTTATTGTGCTAATTTCTGCTGTAATGTTTTCCAGACATTAGTTTCTATTACAGTACACTCTCTAGCTGTTCAGTATAACACATTTTATTAGTTTTATACATAGGTGAAATTTGCAAATTTGTACATTCCATGCCTTAACATGCTATTTCTACATATTTGTTATAACCACAACTCTTATGTGATCAGGATAAACGGAAGTGTGAAAGGAAAAGAAGAGAACTGAAACAACAAGCCTCAGAGGCTTTTAAGAGAGAGGAATACATTATAGCGTCACAGCTATATAGTTGTGTAAGTCACTAAGAGATATCTTTATTGGCCGAACGATTGTGAAGTGTTTTTCATATTTGTAAGGAATTAACCTGTGCCAACACTATAGTTTTGTTGACACCTTAGATAGGTTACATATAATGCTACCTCTTTCTGGTAAAACTTGTGTTGTTATATACTTCCATTATTTAATGTAAAAATATAATTTTTGTTAGTAATGTTTGGTCATCCCTTAGATGACAACTATTCTACATAGTAAATAGATCGATAATCCTCCGTTTCAAAATAGATAATATATGTTTTATATTTTGACCGCCATATTCTCATAACATATTAGTGAAGATATTTTTGGAGCATTTATTCAACAAATCTAATGGTATGGCCAATTAAGATGCTTTTGTATGTGCTACTGGTCCCAAGGAAAATTACTGCACACTTAACAAATAGGGCAATCAAAATTTTGGTGATATTTCTGATTTGCAAATAAATTTTGCTGCACTATGAGATTTGTGTTTTGTTCTTAGTGTTATCTATTATGTTGTTTTTGTTCAGCTAAAAAAATTATATTATTTTTGTTGCTTGAGGGGGTGGTCTATGGTATTTTACCAAAATACTTTTTTGCAATCCGTGATTAGGATGCAAGATGACCTTGATGATTATGATGGTTACAGAATGTGCCGATTAAAATGTGATAGCTGAAAATTCAGCTGAACATTGTCAAATGTTTGCAGGAATTTTGTTTTGAAAACTATGGTTTGATTTTACTTTAAACTACGAAACTTTAATCCTAGATTCAACCCATACAAATCTGACTGACATTAAACCATCCCGCCCACTTAGTTATTATGAGGTAGTTTAGCAATAGCAGTTTTTGTTCAAAAGGCTGATGTGAGGAACACAGTACAGTTATACACGAGTTTGTACCCTGACATGTATCAACTTGTCCAAAACATTTGCTGGTTTTATGTGTACAGAAATCGGTGTCAATTAACATAACATATTTGAGCGTTATCCTAATTGGTACTCTTATAGGTAGTGCTAAAACCTTCATGTGATTGGTGTATTGTAGGCAATGGAATTTGATCCTAGTCCAGATGATTATGCAACCATGTTGTCAAATAGGAGTCTCTGCTGTTTGCGTGCGGGTGAAAATAAAATGGCTGCTCTCTCTGATGCTACCTGGTGCAGAAGGGCGCGACCTCATTGGCCAAAAGCCTGCTATCGGCAAGGGGCTGCTTATATGTCACTGAAGGTAAGGAAGCCAGTAAACTTTTTCATGCATTCCTGATCAAGTGATCACAGAACTGATCATCTGCTGGTGCTTACTCATAGCAATACGAGAAAGCATGTAGTGCTTTTGCTGATGGCTTGAAGCTTGATCCTACAAGTGATGAAATTAGGAGTGCTTTAAGGTAAGTGGTCCATGTTTTCATGACGTAAAAAGTTTCATACAGTCCTCCGCTTCATATGTTTCAGTAAAAGGACATTGTTCTACAGTGCACATGATTCTTTTTCTTCTCTCGATGGGCAATTGTGTACATGAAAGATAATCTCCAGACGAGTACCACATGGGTAGTCATTTAGGGTCTGTTTGAGTTCGTTTAGCTAGAAGTAGCATTGATTTCTTCAGCTCGAGCAATTTGCTCAGGGAGAGAGCACATATACTCGATCCCTCTAGGCTCTAGTGTATGCCTTCGTTACGATCAATCCTGACAAAGTAATTGACGTAGGCTCTGAAGATTTTCTGCTGATATGTTCAAAAATATTTGTGTTGCAGGGAAGCCTGTGAGGCTCTGAAGAATGCTCGTTGCTCTAAAAAGTAATTGACGTAGCAACCCTTTTGCGGACAGTCTTAACTGGAGAAACAGAGGCTCTGTTTTGTTGCTCGCACCAGGATAATGCAGTTGGCACTTTGCAGGGGAAATACTAGGTTCCTATAATCCCTCCCCAGACCCCACCTTGTGTGGGAGCCTCGATGCACTGGGTCTGTCCTTACCAGGATAATGCAGTTGATGTCTTCTTATGTAGTCTAAAAACTGCTAGCAAGAATGCAAATCGCTTAATTCTGAACTGAACTGTATCTTAATTCTGTAGACTTATGTAGACTTCAGTGGCACTCATCATGTGTAAACATGTCAGTGTTCACTGAACTGCAGTATCACAATTCTGGTTTCACTGTCAACAACCTTTACTGCCAGTAAGCTAGTTATTAACTTATTATATATACTGGTGAATCAAATCTCTAGTCTATTATGGAACAACGAAACGAAACCTACGGAGTTTGCTGATGGGTGTGAGGTGAACTGGATCCGCAGTGCTGCAGAGAACGAAATGCGGTTCTTGTAAGTGTTGTTTCTAATGTACACCATGGGGATAAAGAGAGGTTTCTTGTTGAAACTGGGCAGTAGGTTTTGTATAGTGAATAGACCACGGAAACGGCCAACAAACGTAAAAACAACAAGTTTTTGTGACGTTTTGGTAACCGTTCATGTGTCCGGAACCAGGATATCCAATGATGAGTTGTTCCTACCCCCCGTGTTTGTAGTGCGCAGTGCCTACTTTGTGGCGTCTAAGAGCAACTCTAGCAGATACCGGATAAATTGTATCCGGTAAGCAGGACAAGAGCAAGTCTACCGGATAAATTGTATCCGGTAAGCAGGACAACGATTATCCGATGCGAGAAGGGGCAGAACAGATGCACGAAACTGGTTCCAGATACCGGATAAATTGTATCCGGTAAGCAGGACAACGATTATCCGATGCGAGAAGGGGCAGAACAGATGCACGAAACTGGTTCCACATATATATTCAAACGGAAATGAAAACTAGAGTTCGCGCGAGATTTGTACATAGTAGATGCAAAAACAACTTAAACAGTGAAATTAAACTACTGATCTACTTCTTCTTCTCCGGTGAGCACGTCCACGCGATCTAGAAGCCGAGCTCCTCCTCGTAGATCTGGCACACCGCCCACGCGAGCTGTGCTCATCAACTGCCGCTTGGTGGTCCAGCGCACCGCCCATGCGAGTTGTGCTCGTCCACCGCCGTTTGGCGGTGTTCCGCAGCGCCGGGAGCTCCCGCGTCCCACACGAGTGTGGCGAGCACGAGCTTGTCGCCGGCGTCCTCGGTCCGCTTGAAGACCGACAGGAGGTCGTCGAAGAGCACGTTCATGCTCGTGCCCTCGCTGCCACGCTGGCCGCAACTGACAACGACCTCGCCCGGAGGCAGGACATACTCGTCCCCCACCTCCTCCGGCCACCGGACGAGCTGCCCGCCTCCGCGGCATGTGCCCTCGGAGGGACGAGCCACTCCCACCGGCGGCTCTTGTACTAGCCGCGCTTGCGCGCGCCCTCTGAGAGGCGGCGGCGGGCCTCCTCGTCCTCTGGAGGCTCACGGCCTCCGCCGCCTCTGCCGCGCCCCCGGAGCTGCGCGGAGAGGAGCCCGCCATGGATCTGCACTTGGGGAGGAGAGAGTCACGGCGGAGCTCACTAATCGCTCGCCTAAGAGGAGAGAGGGTAGAGGCGGACGGAGACGAAAGACGGCGTTAGGATCGAGATTTGGTACGTACCCTATCCGACCCCCGCTACCCAATAGCACCGGAGCCACCGCTTATCCGGAGGCCCAGATAAACTTTTTTGGGCCGACCCGATGTGCGGAATCTGGTCAGGCCAGAAAAAATGGCCCACCCCGCATATCGGCCGGAATTTTCCGGGCATAGGGGCTTATACAATATCTGCTAGAGTTGCTGTAAGGGCATCTCTAACCGGTCCCTCAAAACCGGTTAGAGGAATAAAAGTTTGGTTTTAAGGGGCTACACTGCATCTAGCTGGTCCTTTTATTGGGTTTAGAGGAGTATAATGTTTACTCATCGGTCGCACGGTGGTCCACTCGATGAGTATAATTTCTCCCCTCGTTTTTCGGTCACCACTCCCCGCTCGGCCGCATCCACTCCGGCGTCATCTTCCTTGCCTCCGCCGGCCACAACACGCAACAGTTGACGCCCCATAGCACCCAGCTGTGCTCCTCCCAACTTTCTTCCCCACTTTTTAGTCGGTCGCCCCCTCGTTATTATCGCCAATAAAATGACTCACCGTCGACAGATTCGACCCACCCAGGCCCCGATGCCATCACGTTTCGATGGGAACCGTCAGGGACCGAACCACAACCACTCTGACCGCGTCTGAGCCGCCTTGAGGCGGAGTACGCCGACGAGGAGTACATGGCGGAGCTCCGCCACCGATATTCGAAACGTGCGAGGAGGAGCGCCGAGCTATATAAGTTGGGAAAGGCTGAGGGTGACGGGCCGTCCAGCGCGTCCGCTATCGATCTTTGCTCCGACAACGACATGGAATGGGAGAGGATTGATGGCGTGGATCACACACCCGTTGGGAATCCCAAGAGGAAGGTGTGAAGCAGCGTAGTAGCAAGTTCCCCTTGAGAACAAAACCAAGGTTATCGAACTAGTAGGATTTGAGAGACTTCAACACAGTGTCAACCCAGGTGCCAGAAAAGTGCTCCTGTGCTAACTTGGACATGCACACAACACAAACAAACTACTTTGCCCCAATGAAACAGAAAGATTGTCAATCTTCCTGGCTTGCTAAAATCAAAGATATTAAACGTATGGTGTGGAAAACAAATGTAAATGTAAAAAGGAACAACGAGCAAAAGATGATTGAAAGCAATGGAAACGATGTTGTAAACAATGTAAAAGAATGGACCGGGGTCCACAGTTCACTAGTGGTGTCTCTCCATAAATAAACATGTTGGGTGAACAAATTTTAGCTAGACAATTGACAAATTGTGAGGGCATGACAATGGTATTATGACAAGATATAGTTCACTGTAGTATTTAATTGAGCATTACAACAAGATACATAGACCGCTATCTAGCTGCATCTATAACTAAAAATCCATCTTGGGATCGCTATCCAGCATGTCACCCAAAAGTATTAAGTTGCAAGTAACAAATTATCGCAGTAAGCAAAGTGCGTAATGTAAGCAATGAACATATAGCAATAAACACCGCTGTTTTACCCTAGTAGCAACATCTCACATCCTAGGTCTTAGACGTTTCTGTCACTCGACCCCAGACTCACAGGAGGCATGAACCTACTATCTTGCATAAATACTCCCTCTTGGAGATACAAACAACTACTTGGCCAGAGTAACCATATGGATCGGAGAGCATATGCAAGATCTTAAATAAAAACATAGATATAAAATATGAACAAACTTGATCATAATTTCACAATTCATCGGATCCCAGCAAACACAACATGTAGCATTACATAAATATGATCTTGATCATGTTAGGCAGCTCACAAGATCTAAATATGGTAGCACAAGGAGAAGAGATAACCATGTAGCTGCTGCTATGGACCCGTAGTCCAAAGATGAACTACTCATGCATCACTCCGGAGGAAGGCGTGGTGGTGTAGAACCCTCCGGTGATGATCTCCCCTCCGAAAGAGTGCCGGGAAGAGCTTCAAAACCCTCCCGAACTAAGGTTTGTGTTGACGGCGGCGTCAGATACTTTTCGTGGAATTCTTCGGGTCTTTTAGGGTTTTGGGGGAGGATGCAATTTATAGGTGAAAGGGCGTCAAAAGGTGGTGGAGGAGGCCTCCAAGTGTCCCTTGGGTGTGGCCCCACCCTAGGCCACGCCCAGGTGGCGTCTGGAGCCTGTGGGTCTCCTCCCCGGGTGCCTTTGGACTCCGTCTTCTATTCGATGTAAAAATAATCTCCGTAAATTTTCAAGGCATTTTGAGAATATTTCGTTAATAACTTTTCTGAAACAAAAGACAGCAGAAAACAGGAACTGACATTGGGCATCTTTTTAATAGGTTAGTTCCATAAAATGCACCAAAATGATATAAAAACTATATAAAAAACATGTAGCATTGATATAAAACAAGCATGGAACAATCAAAAATTATAGATACGTTTAAGATGCATCAAGGATCATTGCCGAGATCATTGCATCAACTAGTTTGTTTAGTTTTTTTTTGCAATTTTAGTTTAGATCTCGTTTAAAGTTAGGAGTAAATATATTTCCACGCTCAAAATATGCATTCAGAATTCTAATAAAGCCCTCCTAGAGCTTGACAACCTAGAGGACCAGAGACCTTTGTCAACTCCTGAAAAGAACTTAAGAATAATTATCAAGAAACATATCCTTACTTTGTTGGATTATCAACAGGAAATTGGAAAAAAATGCACAATACGGCGGACTAAATTAGGAGATGAAATACAAAAAATATTCCAGTCCATTGCAAATAGAAGGCACAAAAGAAATAATTTTTCCAGTTTAATTCAAGATAATGGAATAGAAATAAAGGACCATGTTGGAAAGGCATAAGAGATATATAATTCCTTCAAGGAGTGGTCGGGAACTGCTGCTCACCCTGATATGTTGTTTGACTTACATTCCTTAATTACTCCTGTTGAGTTTCTAGAAGCCATGTTAGTTCCTTTCACTACCAAGGAAATTGTTGATGTCATAAATCATATGCCTTCTGATAAAGCTCCTGGACCAGATGGTTTCAATGGTCACTTCCTAAAAATATCTTGGCAGCTTATCAAGGAAGACATTTATTACAAGCTTTGTATGGATTTTCATGAGGGTAATTTGGACATGGTGAGCCTCAATACGGGATTTATCACTCTATCTTGAAAGGTTGCCTCACTAGAGAAAGTAAATTAGTTTAGACCAATAACTCTTCTACAACGTTGCCTAAAAATTCTAACAAAGCTATTGGATAATAGGCTGCAAAAAATAGTCCTCAAGATTGTGCATACAAATCAACATGGTTTCCTCAAGATTGCTTGGTTGGGCATTTGAATTTCTGCCTCAATGTGAAACATCCAAGAAAGAGATCATTTTACTGAAGTTAGACTTTGCAAAAGCTTTTGATACCATTGGTCATGAAGCCATGATAGGAATTATGCGACAACTGGTTTTTGATGAGAAATGGATTAAGTGGATATCAATTATCTTTCCCTCTGGAAAATCTTCTGTTTTACTTAATGGCATACCTAGCAAACAATTCCGGCGCAAGAGAGGAGTGAGACAAGGATATCCACTCTCCTCTGATTTTTTGTGTTAGCAGCAGAGCTGCTTTAAGCAACAATTAATAAGTCTTGTAGGCAGCAAATTATCCAAGCACCCTTCTGTGTCAACTTTGATATGGATTACCCTATGGTACAATATGCAGATGATACACTCATAATATGCCAGCCTGCCCTAAGCAAATCATAATTAATTATGAAAGAGATACTAAACAAATATGCAACATCCACTAGTTTACACATCTACTATGTGAAATCTATGATTATTCCAATAAATCTAGATGATACTGCCTCAAATTGTCTAGCTCAAATGCTTGTTTGTACTTTGGGGACTATGCCTTTCACTTGTTTAGGCCTGCCTTTGGGAACTACTACGCAAACAGTTTTGGAATTGATGCCTTTGGTCAACAAAATTGAAAGAAAGTTGACCGGTCCTTCATGATGATGACTTAAAGTGGAAAACAACAATGGTAAACTCCTTACTGACATCTGTGACACTGTTTCATATGAGTTCTTTGCAATTACCTCCAAAGATATTGGAACAGATAGAAAAAATTAGAAGACACTGTCTATGGAACAAAAAACAAAGGAGGAGAAAAATGCAATTCCCTAATAGCCTGGGATAAGGTGTGCAGACCAAAAGAAAAAGGTGGCTTGGGGATACTTAATCTAAAAATTCATAATGAGGCACTCTTGATGAAATTGCTGCACAAATTCTATAATAAAGAGGATACACCTTGTGTAACTCTGCTTTGGAAAGCTTACTATGATGAAAAAGTCCTATATACAAGGGAATTACAAAGAGTCACATAAAAGATGGAGCTTCTATTTTATTTTGGAAGGATTTGTCGATGGATCAGACTGCAGACAACAAGTACCCAAAGCTTTCTCATTTATTGTAGATGAAGACTCCTCTACAAAAACAATTCCTAACAACCAATACCCCTGCTGATAATTTTAACCTCCCTTTATCTCGTGAGGTAATGCAAGAAGTAAGAAGTTTGAAAGCAATATATATTGATCTTTCATCGAGTGACTCTGATGAATGGCATTACATCTACGAGGCAAGCAATTCAAATCCAAGAAATGTTACCAATTTTGCTTCTGTAACATTATTCAACACAAGGCCTTCATATGGATTTGGAAATCCAACTGCACCGCAAAACTCATTTTTTTTTGCTACCTACTCTTGTCTGATAGGCTCAATACCAGAAATATGCTCAATAGAAGACAATTTACAACACTGGATATAATTGCATCCTCCGTAATAACAATGGGGAGAAACCCTTGAGCATCTTTTCTTTCATTGTCCATTCAATATCCAGTGCTGGAATATTCTTGGAATTCCATGGCAGCATTTTGGAGACGTACTTCAAATCATATTAGCAAAGGGAATTGGACTAAAAAAATGTTTACAGAAATATTCACCGTGGCAGCATGGAGCATTTGGATGGAAAGAAATAATCTGCTATTCAATGGGGTCAGTCCATCCATCAGTGCTTGGAAAACAAGATTCTTAGAAGATTTCAAGCTATTAGTTCACAGAGCTAGACCAGAATTACACTATTTCATTCATCTTTTCTCTGATAAAATCTAAGCTGCCTCTAAGACCTTGAGGCTTTTAAAAGAATATATAGTACTCTTTCTCTTTAATAATGTAAAATCACTAGGGATTTTGCCCTACTGTTAAAGATAAAAAAAGAAACAAATCTCTCTATCTTGGTAGGATCGATCCGAATGTGATTATCTAGATTTGTGAGCATGTGATTATCCGTTATTCGTATAGAACATGTGATGTTATGCTAAAGTTGAGTGTGGATTAGATCATAGTTTACTCAGTTTCTGGTAGACTTTGCTTTTCACTAGATGTGCTACTAAGGTGGGCATGATTTTCTAGTTTAGATTCATCTTTTTGTAGATCATTGTGGTAGGAGATCATGCTTGTACTAGATGTGCTGCTTTTTCCTTTATACCGAGGTAGCTTATTGTTCTATAATGCATGATCGATGTAGGATTCGATGACCGACGACTTTAGTCACTGGTCGTCGTTGGTGACTCTTAAACCCCTTCCTATGTGGAGGACTCATCCTGTGGTTGATTTTACGCCGATTGATGAAGAGGGGAGCCCTCGGTAATGATGAGATCCAGAACTTCATGAGCAAGAAGACCGATACAAGGCTACATGCATGCACCCTAATCTCTACCAGGCTGTCATGGACGTCGTTGGCTTCACTGAGTAGGCTTCTATGGTGGCTCTCGACCACCTCGTCGACCACAAGGCACATGGTGCCAACTTTGTCGGCATGACAGAGTAGAACAAAACACTCTAACTCAGGACCTTCCTGGCCAAGTACTATTACCTATGAGGGTTGCTTGCGAAGCTGGGGTGGTTGTGGCAGCATGATGATGACTTATATTTTGGGTTAGGTAGGTCTTAAAAACTTCTCTTAATTATGGCTTGTATATTTTGATGAGGTGGTACATACTAACCCCTCATATGATGGTGAACTTGGTGGTGGAAGGAGGACACCCACTTTTTTCGCGAGTAATTTGTTTTTGACACAATATTGATAGGATGAACTTGCGATCCCTTTTTTGGTAATTATCATGCATGCTGCTCTTAGTTTATAAATTGGTGTGAACTTGTGATGCTTGTTGTGATGTTCATTGATGCTTGTTACGATAATCTTCTTAATTATATATCTTCTTTGTGTCTTGCCACATGAACTGATCTTTGGTGTATAGAGGGAGGCGTTAAGGAGTGTACAATTCGTGGCGGACTTGCCAGGACCAAGTTAACTGTTTCCCCAACAACAACTACGAAGGTTCGAAACTTTGGTGGAGGCAGAGGAGAACTACTCCAAGTTCCTGAAATGAGAAATCTGAGGAGACCAATGAAGTGGATTATGATAATCTCAATGAGGTGGTATCCTAAGTACCTCATCAAGTCTAACCAAGTAGGGTCAAATACTTCATAATCATCCTCCTGCTTGTCGTGAATACGAAGCTCATGTTATTATAATTACTGTGTATGATCAGATGTAGGGCAAGACTGGTAAACTCACCACATTTAAACTAAGGCAACCGAAGCCCAAAACTAAGGATTGCAGCCAATCAAACAAAGTGATGATAGTAACCCAACCCATGTAGACAAATACTATTTAGGAGAGACCAAACAATTTACACAACATGATTTTAGGGGTGGTCTTCACCAGTGCCCTGTGGAGCCTAGTGCCAGCTAGCGCATAAAGTGTTGATGGCTACCAAACACGTCATTCGAGGGTGCGAATCAGAGAAGTACCAGATTTTTCCCCACTTTTCTACTATTTTCTTTTATTTTTTAGATGTTTTGTGCACTGCGTGTTGCCCCTCCGTGTATTTTTGGATAGTGTACATATACTTCCAAATATAGTGAGTGTTCTCACCAGTATACACGTCGTGTACCCTCAAGTGTAGTGTGCGTGTACTATACATACACTAACATAGTATGTATACCGAAAATGAAGTATTCGACAAAGTCCAAGTTTAATAATTTTTAAAGTATGGAAACTAGTTCGTCGAACATATCAACATGAGGATCTAGTATCGAACATCTTGACGTGAAAAATAGAAAGGTGAAAACGGTTCGTAATTTGTTCGAAGAATAGTAGAAAAGAAAAAAAATAAAGGAAAAGAAAACTTCCGCACTTGGGCCGAGCACTTGAGTTGCTTACGCTTGATGGGGCCACGGGCCCATCAGTTTCCTCTTCTTCCGTTCTTTCCCCACGCAGTCAGTGGACTGCCTATCTCAAAAAAAAAAAGTCAGTGGACTGCCGCTCTCGCATTTCGATTTTCGAGCTCCGTCGCCATGGAGGCACTGGGGAAGCAGCAGCGGGAGGACGAGCTCTTCCGTGCCGCCTGCGAAGGCAACGTGCGCCTCCTCAAAAGTGAGCAACCTCTCCCTCCCTCTTGCACCTAGGGTTTGGTCTTTGTACTTGACCTGACTTGGTGTGCGCGGCGCAGAGATGGCGCGGGCGCTGAATACGGGGGGCCTAGGCGAGGCCGCCTTCTTGGCGGCGATGGTGGACGAGGACGGTTACAGCGTTCTGCAGACGGCTGCTATGTTTGGGAGTGTGGACATCTTGAGGTACCTCGTGGAGGACCTCCGCCTCGACATCAACCAGCTGTTAGGACCCCGATGGATCCTGACGGGATTGGCTCACGAAGAAGAAGAATTTTGGGAAGATCGGTAGATAAATTGGATAAATTGCTGAACTAAAATAAAGTAAATTGCAGGAAATTAAGGATAAGAACTAGGGTTTCATTTCTTGGTTGGAATCACAGGATACAATGGTGGCTTATAAAGACATAGCCAACTACTAGATGCCACTAAAGGTGTAATACCTAATATGCCCTCAACTACCAACATACTACTATTGAATACCACTACTCTACTCTCACATACCCTGACATTACTCCCCCCCTGAAGCCATTGGTCACCAATGGATAAGTTTCTACAGAAACTTTTCATTTTTCAATTATCCTTCAGAATTCATTCACTGTATCAAGGAGGAAGATATGTAATGAAGATAATATCCATTTCCCTGATCTGAAGATACTTATGGGAAGATAGAAGCAATTGCTTTGCACTGCAATTCTCATTGAAACCTTGCTGATGGACAAACCCCATGTTGCTTGGACAATAGGCTGAGATCTGTGTGGGAGGCAATTGAGCAAAACAGTGGACTAGCTGAATTATCTGTATGTGCAGCCACTTGTAGAAGACTAAGATTGATTCAATACCAGGATCCCAAACATGGTATTTTTGTTTCATTGGTAATTGGATTTTTGAGACTTGGTACGTAGCAGCCTCCGCTCTTCCTTCTTTTGCTATTTTCCCAGAACTCAAGAATGGTAGCATGCACAGAATACTAGCAGTTGACATACAAAGTGCAAAAATTATAGCTTCTGTCGAACTAAACATGCGAGAGTAACAGACTAGCTGCTGAATTGGTTCTGAATATGAGAAGCCCAGAACAAATGGCAACCAGCAATACTGTACCTCGAGGAAAACATTTGGAATATGGCACCAGAGAAGACACTGGAACAAAAGTTGAGCCATGAAGTGCTTCAGGTCAATAGGCTGCTCAATAGAAAGTAATAGCCTGATAGGTGTCTCGCTGCTATGAACAAGATTTGGTACTGCAGTTTTGCTTATCCTCATATCCATTAGACTCAAAATGCCTGGATCCCATAAACACTGATGTTCATGATTTATCAGCCTTGTTGGCAATCTGAAATTGCACTGGATATCTCTGTTTGTTGAGGAACCTGGAATTGTGTGTGCTCATGGATCCCATTCTTTCCTTCTCTTGTGAATTGCCAACACATTCAATTGCTGTTCTTTCAGCTGCTGCACAGTGGTTGACACCTTCTCATCATTTTGTTGCTGCTGCTCGAAGGTAAAATCCAACACATCAGCGCTTGTTTGTTCGGTGTCCGGTGCCTTGCTGAAATACCTAAGAAGCTGTTCGCTGAACACATTCTCGGATGATTTGTGGAAAATCTTGGCAAGCTCTTCACTTTCTTCATGTGTTTGCTGCCCCATTGTACCAGCAAATACATCAACAGATTTACTTGAGTAGCCCTCTGAATCATCATCATAGACATCGAACACTGGCTCCGGGACAGCTCGCTCTAGTGGAGAATTTTCATGCGTTTCCTGCCCGCAGTGTTGTGCTGGCCTTTCACCGAACACCTGGGGGGCCACATGAGCAGGAGCTGCTGGTACAATTGAGATGTGCTTCGACTGCTCAGTTTTGCTTGCATGTGCTGAAGTTGGTTGCTTGCCGAGAGAAACTGCCCATTGTGAGACCCTTGATTTGAGCTTCGCAAGCTCACCTTGGAGAGTGGTGAAGGAAGTATGTTTACGTGCTTGTTGGTGACAGAGACGTGCCTGTATGTTGAAGAGCTCGTGTTGCAGCCGGTGGAGGGTGGTGTCCGTCGCCGGGACGCCCTCGTCTGCTACCGCTGGAACCTCTGCATTTGGTGCGGAATCGATCCACGGCCGGGCGGTCGTTGATGTCTCGTGGTAGGCTGCTGTAGTCGAGTGGTTATGCTGATGGGTTGGGGCTGTAGCAGTAGTACCTGGAGACGAGGCGGCGGTGTTGCCGGACACAGGCGCTGCAGTGGTGGATCCAAACACGGCCGGGCCAGCGGAGGCACCAGATGCGGCGTTCGTGCTGTTGTGGCCGAAGCCGAAAGATGGTGTCGAGGAAGTGGTGGCTTGGCGCGTGACGAAGCCGTGGTTGGAGTCGTTGCTGGCCATGGAGATGATCTCCGGACCCGACTGCTTGTGGACGAGATTCTCGCCGTTGATGGACTTGCCGCCGGCGCCGTTGCCCCTGGTAAGGTCGCCGCCCTGTCAGACCGAGTCAGCGGACACGCGGTGGAAGGCGCTGACCTTCTTCTCCACCATGCGAGGAAGCACATGCTCATGCAGCTCCATCAGAGAGCGTCCAGCAGGTACACCACCGTTTGCGATTTTGTTCGCTGGAATCGGGCCGCCATGGATTGGAGTCTGAGCGGGTGGTGGCTGATTTTGGTCAACTGTGGTGGGGATTGGGGTTTCCTTTGCGGTGAGCGGCTGGGAGAGGAAAAATCGCATAGAATCAAGGCTTGGACTTGGTGAGGACGCGACCCACGGCTGAGCGCTGGGTGGTGTCAATCCCGGAGCTACTGTGGTTGGCAACGATGGGGTGGGTGGCGCGGTCGATTTCGGCGGTGGCGCTTAAACTTGGGAGTAGGGGTAGGGGAAAGTGAAGGCGGCTGGAAAATTGGGAGAGGAAGATGTGGTGGAAAAGCCTGTAGCGGCCGTGTACGCGGAGGTGGGGGGCGGGTAGGGGTAGGCTGGTGCCGACGGTGGAGGAGGAGGGACGAAGGTAGAGGGGCCGTATGCGGGAGCGGGGAAGAAGCCAGGCGCGGGCGGCGCTGGGTAGGAGGAGGAGGCATAGGGGAAAGGGGATGGGTGGTAGTACCCGCCAGGAAAAGGAGGAGGTGGAAGGTGGCGGCGGAGGGGTAGGGGAAAGAGAACGGCGTGGTCGTCATGGACGCAAATCGGATCGAAGAAGGAGATGTCGCCGGTGCAGACAGAATCGACGAGAGGGAGGGAAGGGAGGGAGCACGCCCGGTCGATCGAGCTCGCTCTGATACCACTTGTTAGGACCCCGATGGATCCTGACGGGATTGGCTCACGAAGAAGAAGAATTTTGGGAAGATCGGTAGATAAATTGGATAAATTGCTGAACTAAAATAAAGTAAATTGCAGGAAATTAAGGATAAGAACTAGGGTTTCATTTCTTGGTTGGAATCACAGGATACAATGGTGGCTTATAAAGACATAGCCAACTACTAGATGCCACTAAAGGTGTAATACCTAATATGCCCTCAACTACCAACATACTACTATTGCATACCACTACTCTACTCTCACATACCCTGACACCAGCCCAACAGCATAGGTCTGCTTCTCTATCTCGTCGGGTTTTAACTCTTCTATGCTGGATACAACTTAATCAGGAGTTAGGCTTAGGTCTCCAACTCGCTGGCATGGGAAATTCCTAATTTAGGCTTCAAAATTGATGCCGCATTAGGATTAGGAGTTCTGTTTCCTGATGTGTTTTCTTGTCGTTGTTGCAGGTGACACCCCACTGTCATATTCTGCCTTTTCCGGGAAAGCTGCTGCTACAAAATACACTACAGGAATGGCCACCTGTGCCGATGGCCGCAACCCGTCGGCATAGGTCCAAATGCCGTCGGCACATACCTATGCCGACGGCCACCGTCGGCACAGGGTGGTCGGCATAGACCACTGTAGGCACAGGCCACCTGGCCGTCGGCACAGGTATAAACCGTCGGCACAGCTTTTCCCGACGGCCAGAAACGCACCGTCGGCACCTAGGTTGTCGGCACAGCGGCGTGTGGGGCCCACACAGGCCGGTCGAGGTGGATGGGCCTGTGCCGACGGCAATGCCGTCGGCACAGAGTGGACACGTGGATGTTGCTGGGCGCTCCTGGGAGGGGCCTCTGCCGACGGCAATGCCGTCGGCACAGGTGTGCCCATTTGGTCACATTTAGGGGTCTGTGCCGACGGCATTGCCGTCGGCACAGGTGTTACCAGAATTTTTTTCATCCAGCAGCTCGTTTTTTGCAGCAATAATAGCAGTAAAATAATCAAAAATCACGACAAATTCACAACAAGCAAGATCACACAATGGCTCCATCTATTGATCACAATGGATCACAAAATGCTGTATCATCAAGTATATACACATAGGACCATCATCAAGTATATACATACATAGGAAGATGTCTAGACGCCGAAAGCCCTACATCTATTGCGGCGACGGGGTGTACCCCATATCTCCCCGGCTCATAATAGGTGAGCGTCGGATCGCCGCAGCAGAAGCACCGGAAGTAGGCGAATCACCGGAAGCACGAGGAGAAGCTGAAGCACCGGCAGAAGGACCACCGCTATGTAACGGTGTGGTGCGAGGCGAACCCGTCGAGGAACTAGGAGAAGCAGAAGGATCAATGTGTGGGTTCTCCGACGAGGTTTCCGTTTCCTACATGTTTGAGCAAGAGTTAGCAACTGCGAGGCAAAGGAAAGCAGTAACCAGTGGTTTGGGATCAAACATACCGGGATTCTTCTGTAGTAGGAGAGAGCGAACACGTCCCTCGATGGCATCCGTGGAGTCGGACCCGGCTCCGGAGGCTCCTCCATAGGAGGGGCTACCCGCACTCCAGTGGTGAAAAAGTTCAGCACCGACTGCAAGATAGTTTAGATGTCAGGTGTTGCAAAAATGAAGGCTCAAACTAGGGAAGTGGGACTTGTCATATTTGACAAAAGTAAAGGTTAAAACTTACAGTTCGGAACAACTTTTGATACTCGGTCCAAGGCTTATTCTGCTCCTCCCACTTGGCAAAGGCCACCTCATACTGCGCATGAGCGGCAGCGTAGGCTTCCTCAAAATCGGGCTACAATTTCGAAAAGAATGAATCTGGTCAACTTAGCCATGGAAGAACGAATGTCGGAAAGAGGATGCAAAAAAACTTACATCGATGGGAGTGGATCGACGAGGCTGTGGACGAGGCGGGATCAGTGGGCTGTTGTCAGGGAGAGTAGCTTTTGCCTGCGTGAAGGTCATGGCAGGCCTAACCACCTTATTAAGAGTGCGATTACGGCCATGCGGCCTTCCGTGCCCCGAGAGGACCACCGCCCTGCATCGCGAAAAGAATTGTTATTCATACCAAGTAGAAACATGCGGTGAAAATAAATGCACGTTGTTCCATGTATATATATATATATACCGACCTCTCGTCGACCTCCTCGCTCAAGGGGTCATCCACCTCCGGGTGAAACCCCTGGAACGTCGTGCAGTAGCTGTTCACGGCCTCCTCGCTTCTGCCGTAGTACTCAGGAGCCTGTGGCTGAGGCTTCTTTGGATCGGGCTTCTTTTCCCTCATCTTCTTCCACGCACCGATGTGGGTGCTTACCGTCCCAGTCTCGGCGTCCTGCATCACGAAAAGAAATGTTATTCATACCAAGTAGAAACATGCGGTAAAAATAAATGCACGTCGTTCCATGTATATATATACCATCTTATCCTTAAAGAGGAAGTGGTTGCGGTTTCCCGCACTGTGTGTTCCCTCGGAGCCTCGGTTTGCCTTGTTCCGCTGGCTCACGGCGCTGAAATCCTCGTCTTCCCCGACCCACCTCCTAACCAACGCATCCCATGCGTCTTCTTTGCGGTCGGCCCAGTCGGGCATAACCTGAAAATGCAATTCAAGAAGAGCTAAGTGCAATGGCAACTTAGCAGCAATATAGAATTCCATTGACAATGTACTTACCGAAATGTACTCCTCCTTTGTCATCTCCGCTGCATTCTTGGCATTATCCGCCTTCTTGGCCCTCTTGCCCGTCTTCTCATAGGTAAAGTCATTGGCGGATGTAAACTTTTGGTTGTAGAATTGCTGCCGTGTCAACCTCACACAATGAGCATGCAAAATGCTATCCGCGGCTTGCTGGTCCAGCACACGATAAAACCGCTTCAACCATGCATAAAAAAATTGTGAGTCATGAGTTATCACGGTGGGGTCATTAACTATGAACGAAATTCGAAAAATATGTGTTACCCAAAAAGTGGTGATCACGGCGTGAGCAGCTGTCTCGAACGGTGGGGACGGCGCAGCCTCATAGTCCGCCCATTTCGTGGCTAACTTCAGCTCGTCCTCGGGCCCTGTAGTGTACAAGCCTGGCCAGTATTTCCTAATCAGAGCTCCAAGCAAGCTCCCAGGAGTGCGTGGAATCTTAGGGCCTGTCCATGTCCATGAACTGCACAATAAGTAAACATTAGTACATATGCCAAATTGTTATGACCAAAATGAAATTTCATGTTCAAAATTACAAAACTAGTACACTTACTCAACGCCATGAGGCTCAATGAGGGTTTTCGCCTCCTCGGTCTTAGGCCAGTATTTTTCCTCGGGGACTCCTGCTTCGCCACGGCTCTTCTTCCGCTTCGGCGCCGCCTCCACCTCCACCTCCACCTCGTCCTCCACCTCGTCCTCCACCTCGTCCTCCAGGTGGTTCTGGGAAGCCACGTCGCCTGAAGCGGAGGGCAACTCGGAATCCACGTCGCCAGAAGCGGAGGGTGGGTGCTCCACGTCTCCTCCACCTCGTCCTCCACCTCGCCCTCCACCTCGTCCTCCACCTTGCCGTCCACCTCGTCCTCCACCTCGTCCTCCACCTCGTCCTACTCGTGCACCCTCGTCCGCGGCGTAACGCGAGGTGGTAGGTCGTCCACTCCGTGTAAGGTTAGACTTCTGTGCCTTCAGCGTACTAACCAAGGTAGCTGCGCTTTCCTTGCCCTGACTCATATTGTTCAATCAACTGCATTGAGAAACAATAAATATTAGCACACAAGTATGACAACATTAATATTGAAGCAAATAGTAAACTAAAGAACAAAAAAGAAAAAGAGAGGAAATTTGATCGTCACAAATATAGTTCCTTTTATCGTTCTTCCACAGGGATCATTCATAAGTACAAGCTCCCGGTGATTTTACAAATAGCAATTTAGATGACAAATTTTCACTAAGTCCTAAATCTGAAAATTCTGAATCTGTTAGCAATTATTGTTCTTACACAAATTCACAAATGTGCCTAGTAGCTAAACAACCGAAAAAAATGCAGCAGTCTGCTCACAAATTCACATACATTTCAGATTTAGGAAACAGCTACCAAACTAGCACGTACATGTCTCTGTATTCCAATCTAGTCTGCTCACAACACTAGTTCACGGGAAATTGCAGAAATTGAAGAGAGGAAGAGATGAACCCACCTTCTGGTTGGTGGAGAGCAGCAGCAGCGACAGGAGTTGAGGAAGAGGAGCTTCAGGTTGTGCTTCTACCGGCGGCGGCAGCGAGGAACCCACCTTCCCCTCATGCTCCTTTCGTTGGTGGTGGTGGTGGTGGTTGCAGGGTTTCGAGAGGAGGGTGGGCGGCGTCGCGGTGGAGGGTGGAGGGTGGACGACGGGGTGGAGGGTGGACGGAGGAGGCGTGGAGGAGGAGGTGGAATGGCCAGAGCCCAGCGGCGGGTGGGGGAGAGATGCGGGTGGACGCCGGCGAGCAGGCCCGGCCGCGCCGCCGCTCGATCTGGTGGAGGAGCCGGTGGTGCGGTGGAGGGGGGGGGAGGGTCGCCGGAGCAAGCGATTCGGGCGGGTGCTCGATTTGGATTTCGATTTGGAACTGAGGTAGCCGATTCGGGCGCGTGCCCTGTCTAAAAACAGAGAGCACCTATGCCGACGGCTTTGCCGTCGGCTTAGGCTTTTTTTTTATTCCATTTAAAAAACAGACAGCACCTATTTGCTATAAATTTGTACAATTTTTTAATAAATTTTGTTATAAATTTTTACAGTTATATGGTAGGGCCACACAAAAAAAACATATTGTATTATATCTCCGGCGAAACCCTAGACAGTTGACCGAAGACAAAAAAAACATATTGTATTATATCTCCGTCTACCCCATAGACGTGCGTCGAAAGGGGGTAGCCCAGTGGACTTTTTTGCTTGGTTGTGTTAGGTCAGGCCATAGGAACATGAGAAACCAAAGTCTACCCCAAATCGACACAAGATTCCATCCGGTTCGCCCGAAAGGGGAGTTTTCACCTCTAAGTGCAGAAACTCACTAGAGAGAAAGTGAAGCCGGTGATGTCGGTCACACCTAGGAGTAGATTCTTGGACATTTGAAACACACAACACACTTGTACACATATGGTATGGCACAACCTAGGTTTGGGTGGGGTTCCGACGCTCCGGGGCCCCGCTTCGGCGAAACCCTGAATCCGCTGGAAAAACCCTAACGTTTCCGTCTACCCCATAGACGTGCGTCGAAAGGGGGTAGCCCAGTGGACTTTTTTGCTTGGTTGTGTTAGGTCAGGCCATAGGAACATGAGAAACCAAAGTCTACCCCAAATCGACACAAGATTCCATCCGGTTCGCCCGAAAGGGGAGTTTTCACCTCTAAGTGCAGAAACTCACTAGAGAGAAAGTGAAGCCGGTGATGTCGGTCACACCTAGGAGTAGATTCTTGGACATTTGAAACACACAACACACTTGTACACATATGGTATGGCACAACCTAGGTTTGGGTGGGGTTCCGACGCTCCGGGGCCCCGCTTCGGCGAAACCCTGAATCCGCTGGAAAAACCCTAACGTTTCCGTCTACCCCATAGACGTGCGTCGAAAGGGGGTAGCCCAGTGGACTTTTTTGCTTGGTTGTGTTAGGTCAGGCCATAGGAACATGAGAAACCAAAGTCTACCCCAAATCGACACAAGATTCCATCCGGTTCGCCCGAAAGGGGAGTTTTCACCTCTAAGTGCAGAAACTCACTAGAGAGAAAGTGAAGCCGGTGATGTCGGTCACACCTAGGAGTAGATTCTTGGACATTTGAAACACACAACACACTTGTACACATATGGTATGGCACAACCTAGGTTTGGGTGGGGTTCCGACGCTCCGGGGCCCGCTTCGGCGAAACCCTGAATCCGCTGGAAAAACCCTAACGTTTCCGTCTACCCCATAGACGTGCGTCGAAAGGGGGTAGCCCAGTGGACTTTTTTGCTTGGTTGTGTTAGGTCAGGCCATAGGAACATGAGAAACCAAAGTCTACCCCAAATCGACACAAGATTCCATCCGGTTCGCCCGAAAGGGGAGTTTTCACCTCTAAGTGCAGAAACTCACTAGAGAGAAAGTGAAGCCGGTGATGTCGGTCACACCTAGGTTTGGGTGGGGTTCCGACCGATCCTACAGTGATTGCGTATGAGATGAATCAGTGCTAATTGCAAAACTATTTGCATCTTGAGGACCCTTCAAAACAAAAGAGTCACGTTACCATGGAACATAAGAAAACTAAACTAGACGAATGACAACAAACTTGGGTACATAGACGAGTGACAACAAACTTGCACTAGTAGGAATGTGCTTATAGCCACCAGTCTACATCTTTATTTAATCCATAATACATCACAAATAATGTAACTAACTTTTGCCGGGTCCTAAGCCGCGAGGTGCTGAGCGGCCGGCGGCTTGCACCCAAAGATAAGGAACCATCACTGGGGCAATACTCACATGAGGAGGATCCCTATAAAGTGTATACCACATATTGTCATGCACCGCTTGCGTATCCAACCTAACCAGGTAGCGACGGACATGCTCGTCCTCCTCTCTGATACGGCGACGCACCTCCACCTCAGGGGCCGGCGGCCTCTGCACCGAGGCTGGCCCACGCGACGGCCACCAAACAAGATCCGGGTCGACGACGTCACCCGGATTCCTCACCAAACTACGCGTCCCGGAAGAAACCTCCCAGTGCCACCCCGGCGGAGCCCAGTCCCGGACATTGCCCGTGTCCAACAAATGGCCGGTTGTCATCATCGATTCCCGCCGAGATCTGAAAAAATGAGTGGGGAATTTGATCAAACAACTAAGGTGCGTGCAACCTAGGTACGTAGGGGAGGGAGAGGGCAGCACCTTGGCATGGCGGACGGCACACGCGGTGGTGACGCCACGGGAGAGTGATGAGGGATCAGATATCAGTTTAGATGTGCTATGCCAATGGAGGCCATGACTACATATATATAGTGAGAAATGGGCTTCTGAGCTGTAGTATGCCCAATCAGGAAGAAGCACACGGATCGTGTGTTTCCTCCCAGCGCTTCTGAGCCGTTGGATCAGCGGTGTGTTTCTTTCACTTGATCCAACGGCTCCCAAGCTCTCGAAGAAAACACACGATCCGCGTACTTGTTCCTGATTGGCTAGCTGGAGGGAGTCACTCGAAAGGGCTTGTGAGCTGTAGTATGCCCAATCAGGAAGAAGCACACGGATCGTGTGTTTCCTCCCAGCGCTTCTGAGCCGTTGGATCAGCGGTGTGTTTCTTTCACTTGATCCAACGGCTCCCAAGCTCTCGAAGAAAACACACGATCCGCGTACTTGTTCCTGATTGGCTAGCTGGAGGGAGTCACTCGAAAGGGCTTGTGAGCTGTAGTATGCCCAATCAGGAAGAAGCACACGGATCGTGTGTTTCCTCCCAGCGCTTCTGAGCCGTTGGATCAGCGGTGTGTTTCTTTCGCTTGATCCAACGGCTCCCAAGCTCTCGAAGGAAACACACGATCCGCGTACTTGTTCCTGATTGGCTAGCTGGAGGGAGTCACTCGAAAGGGCTTGTGAGCTGTAGTATGCCCAATCAGGAAGAAGCACACGGATCGTGTGTTTCCTCCCAGCGCTTCTGAGCCGTTGGATCAGCGGTGTGTTTCTTTCACTTGATCCAACGGCTCCCAAGCTCTCGAAGAAAACACACGATCCGCGTACTTGTTCCTGATTGGCTAGCTGGAGGGAGTCACTCGAAAGGGCTTGCGACCCTATATATAGCCCACCTCCTCAGACAGGTTACTCACTCACACAAAACATTCCAGCGTCACTCGGAGAGGCATCTTTGGGCAACCAGCAGCAAGACGTCTCTGATGACCTGTGACCGTTCCAAACGGTTGCAGATCATCAGAGATGTCTTGCCGTACGGTTGTAGAATATCACAGACGTCTTGCCGGACGGTTGTAATCATCAGAGATGTCTTGCCGGATCGAAGTGACCCTCAAACACAAAACATTCGGGTTCCCTAGCTATGCCCGACACTGAATGCAACGACATTCGACCGTGAATCAGTGTCGGGCTGTAGCTAGGAGAAACCGTGTGTTTTGTTGCCCAATCAGGAAGAAGCACACGGATCGTGTGTTTCTTTCGAGCGCTTGTGAGCCGTTGGATCCAGAAGAAGCACACAGATCGTGTGTTTCCTTCGTGTGCTTCTGAGCCGTTTCCCGCCACCGTTTCCCGCCCAAATATTTCCCGCCACCGTTTCCCGCCCAAATATTTCCCGCCACCGGTAGTTCTATATAACCCAGTCGAAGGTAGGCATGGTACACACTTGAGCGCAAGCATGGTGTGTATTGGTCCTTGCGAGAAGTGTGTGTCTGGGTTTCACATTTCCGCATCCGAGCATCTCGCTAGGCTTTCAAGCAATTTGAAGGTAGATGGTAGGGTAGTTCCAATTGAAGAAATTTTGCACACTGAGAGTCATCTCGCTTCACTCGGGGCGAAGCTATGCCGCGATGGGTTTCCGTATAGAACCCCGCTCCAAATTCGTGCAGAAATGCTCAGGCTTGCAGATAAGTTTGACAGGAAAGTTACGAATAGTCCGTTCTACCAAACTGAAGCTGACCGTAATTCGTACGGTCGTTCCTGTCTCTGGGTAGTTGACAGCGATGATGACGACGATTTCATGCCGTCGTCAAAGGAAAGGAGGGTTGAAGCACTGAGCAAGAAGGCTGAAGCTTCGTCCAAGGGCAAAGGCAAGAAGGCAGAATCTTCGTCAAAGGGCAAGGGTGGCAGCACACACACGGCATAGGGTGGAGAAATTTGTTAGTTGTTCGTGATTGTTATAATTTGTTCTACATGCATGTTTACTTGTTTCTTAGTCAATTATGTATCGGCGGTTCAAGAATGTTCTCTGTGTAATCTTGGGCACACTAAAATCTTGCAAACTTACACTAAAACCATGCAGAAGCAAAAATTCCTAACGTTTTCGTCTACCCCCAATGACGTGCGTCGAAAGGGGGTAGCCCAGTGGACTTTTTTGCTTGGCTGTGTTAGGTTAGGCCATGGGAAGGTGACAAACATCAACATTAACAAATTGCAAGAGATTGTTGACAAGGGAGACTGTTTGACCTATAGAGATGAAATCCTCTCATCTTGGTCTTCTTATTGACCCAAAGAGCGACTCCTCGGTGTCAAAAGTAGTTCAACAACTTGGTTTTGTGGGTCTGCAGCTCTACCGTGAGGGAAAATTCTACTCAAGCCGACTTCTGAAGGATTGTTTCTCAAATTTTGTGAATAGACACCAACCAATTGGACGACGCAATAGACACCCATCTATGTACATAAAAATGAATAAAAATGGTAGAGGCCTGTGCCGACGGCTTTGCCGTCGGCACAGAGTGCCGTCGACGTCACCTCATATGCTGTGCCGACGGCCTCCTGTGTCCCGACGGTGGCCGTCGGGAAAGAATGTCTGTGCCGACGGCCGTTTCTGTGCCGACGGACTTGTCGACGGCTGGTCCTGGGTCGCCCCTGTGCCGATGGCCCCGATAAATAGCCGTCGGCACAGATAATAGCCGTCGGCACAGTTCGCCATTCCTGTAGTGATATATTCTTGATCATGGTGCTGATCCGTTAGTTGGCAAAATATTTTTACCTCTCCATGGTGCTGCAGGGCAAGGTCTCTCTCTCTCTCTCTCTCTCTCAATTACTATATTTGGGAACAAATACATTGGTTACAGATTGAAGTGCATATAAAGTCACTTTGATTCCACATCGCTTGATATAAGTAGCATCAGGCCCCAGAGTACCAATGATAGATCTAGAAAGGAAAAAGGAACCGGAGAGGGATTCGGCAGATGCGATTCTCTTCTCTGGTGCCTTCAACCTTCTTGCTGCTTTTCCTTCATTAATCTCCTCATACCGTGGCCATGGCTACTATGACCGATCGCATAGCTCAAATTTATGCGTAGGGTGACGCCTATCTGCAGGCATGATTTCATAGCTTTCCTGGGTTGGTAGCTAATTTTTTGAACTACTTTTGTCAAATTTCAAACCGATATTCTAATCTGAAGTCGTAACCTGATACACCAGGCTTTGTTGGCGAGTAGCTAGATGAAACTACACAAGGTTGTTACTGGGCTTGGAGCTAATTCTTAAATAAAATGTATAAATCGTTAGACCAGAATGCTTATTTTCCGAAATTTCAAGAATGTGTCACTAAACAATGCAACAGATTCTCACCCCCAAATGGAGAGTTACAAATAGCAAGTGATTCCTCACATCGTGCAATATGTTGTTGAAATTTTCTCAGTTTTGTAGCTGGTTGTGTAGAATTTAGAAATTCAGTTAGAATTCCAATGAAGCAAACATACGATTATTCATTGCTTCTCTATTTGTTGATATTATCTGGAAAGGCTTTTAACATTCGGCCTAGGGGTCAGCAGGTGTAGCAATCAGATGTTTGAAATATTAATTTTGTCTTCCTAGGTGAATGAAATATGGCAGTTCCTTCTCTATCGGTTGATCCCAGTTCCCATGTCTGTCTTATTTCTCAATTAATTGTTTTGTTCAACCTAGCTTTTAGTTTTATTTTGATAAGATTAGCCTCTCCTTTTGTTATCCAAAGGAGTTACAAGAAAGAAACATGCCATCGCGACCTCCTGTTTCGTAGGGTTACATAAAACCTTCGCTTTGGGATCATGACAGTTGACTACCATGGCACCTCTTTTTTTTTTTTTTTAGAAAAGGGTCGCCCCAGCCTCTGCATCGAAAAGATGCATACGGCCGCTTTATTTCTTTTATTCAACAAAGCTGGCAAAAGCCTTACAACAAAAATACAAGCTGAACCCACCAACAGTGAAAGCACCACAACTAGCACAAACGACAGATGCAATCGAGGTCTTGTACCCCGGCCACAACCGTCGCCGGCTCCCTGGCTAATATATCGAAAGCAGCGCCTTGTGCATCTGCTCCGGAGATCGCCTCCAACCTCTTCCCTCAACCCAACTCCAGCGTGCAGCTCGAAGCAGAACTCTCGTCAGGCCTGCGGCCGATGCCACCAAGACACCAAGCTGCGCCTCCACCCTGCGCGAGTCCACCTAGCCACGACCATCGTCAAATCTCCGCTGCACCATGCTGCCAAGATCCGTCGTCTTCATCGTGGTGGGAGAAACTCCGTTCCACCGGTAGACCACTCCAGGCATCACGTGTTCCAAAACGATGCCCCCAAGAGGGAAGAGCGACACCAACGTGCCGCCATCGTCCGATCCGGTATAACCAGATCTAGGGTTTCCCCCGGAACATCTGGGCGGGGCGGTGGGTGGACGAATCACAGCGACGACGCCTTCATCAAGGTACCGACACCCACGGGCGCCGCCGTCATCGGCCCCGACCGCGTCAGAGCCCGGCTTTCACCGGCCATCATCGAGAACCCAGATCAACCGAGAGTAGATGCCGGCTTGGCACGCCACCAGCGGTGAGCATCGCCACCCGAGCACCTAGTCCCATTTGGATCCCCCCACGCACAGCCCAAAGGGCCGAGCCGCCGGAGAGATCCTTGTCTTCCACCACGCCGATCTGCGCAAGGAGGGTCGGGGATCCACGTCGACCGTCACGCCGCCGATTCCTCGACATCGCCATGGCGCCCCGCGGCTGCGCCACGCCCGAGATCCATGGACCAACCCGCGCTGGCGCCATCTTCAAACGAGGACGAAGAAATCCCCCCCACCGCCGGCAACGCCCAGGCTTTGCCTGGCCGCGCCCTAGGTGGCAGCGGGGAGGAGGGAGGAGAGGTGGGGGTGGTCTTGGCGGCGGCGGCGCTAGGGTTCCCCCCTGTCGCCGCGCGGGGGCGAGAGGGAGGAGGAGGGTGTTTCCTGAAGTCTCTATTTGCCAATGTTTGTATTTTACCATATCTTGCCGTATGTTCCTATGTTATGCCCATTAAACAAGTTACTATATATATGATTTGGATGATGGAAGGAGGTTTGGAATCTAGAGAAATATGATATCTAATTCTTTGTTATTGATGGTGTTGATTGTAATCTTATACGCTCGAAATTGATGTATTTCGCTACTGCCAAGGTTTAGATGCAGTTTGATGAAAAAATAAATTTTCTCAGTCCCACCACATTTGTAAACTTTGTCCTGGATAGGATCTGCGGCAACCGAAGGTTACTGGTCTGTTCCTGATAGAAAAACTGAAACCTGGTCTGGAGTTCATTTTTAATGCAGGCATATTGCACAACTACTTGTTGGAAAATATTGTGGTCTCATGGATTCCTCTTGAAAATTTCTTTTCCAGGACATTGTGATATTGTAGAACTGCTGCTCGGAAGAGGAGTCGATGTGAATTTAGATTCTGAACGAGGGACGCCATTGCATGTAGCTGCTATGCGTAAACAACATGGCATAATGAAGATTTTGTTAGAGCACCATGCCAATGTAAGACATCGGTTTCTTGGTTCTCTCATTGGCCGCAAAAGAAAATCCTGGTTTGTGATGGGTATTTAGGAAAATATACTGTTGGGACTAGAACACACTGCAGAATGTTCTGGCCTGTGGTACTTATGTTTTATCTAAGCAAAATAATGTTGTATGAAGCAGCTTCTATTCAACAATGATAGTACATGGTTCTTTGAAAGTGAAACATGCTCAGTTTCTGAGAAGTGCACGTTATGTCTAATTTGCTGTAGACATATATGTTTCTGTTTCCTTAAGACATACAAACATATTGGACACGCTATGAGCTGCTTTTATATATCTATTGTTTCATAATATTTTTTTCCGTTGGTCCAACAAGTTCAAGAGATTGATTCTTCTACTTTCCACAGCCTAACACTGCCAAACTTAATTTTAGCCCATTGCGTTTTGTCATACATGATCCCGTTCCTTCATCGTTCATATGTATGAAGCTACTGATTAAGGTCAGCACTCTTTCTTCACATGGAGCTTCCTCAGTTGTAGTCTGTATATGCAGCTTTGCTTTCTTTGTGAATACATATTTTGTGGATGATATAGCAATCAATTAACTCAAGTTGTCAAATAATTATTCATTTACACAGGCTGGTGCTGATGTCAATTACGTTGACACCTGTGGTTTCACTACCGTCATATTTACAGTAAAACATAGCTTGCCTACCCTCATGAAGTGCTTACTAGATGCTGGTGCTGACCCCAATATTCCAGATGAAGTGAGTTTATGATTGTCCTCCTTTGCTGTTGTCACTTGTCATGACCTACTTTTGATTTTAAATAGCGGGCTATAGGCTATAGCCCCGCTATAGCCATCCTTTAGCGGGCTAATGCACTTAGCGGTAGCCTGCGAAAAGGTTATAGCCAGGCTATATCAGGGCTATAGCCGGCTATTTAAAACTATGCTTTTCATGCATACACTCTGTTTGGTCGTTAGCTGAATATTGTTTCTCTATGGATTTTTCTTTTTTGTAAGGGGGACCGTTATCCTCCAGTAAATTGTAGATTTGAATTTCTTGAATGTAAATTGTAGAATATGACATCGTGTCTGCTAAACTATGAATTGTGAAAAATGCCTTCCATATATATTTTTGTGTTAGTATCACCTTCGTTCTGTTCCGCTGTGACAAGTTTATGCAATACAAGAAGCCTACTAGTTGAAGCTTTGGTCTATTACTGTCACAGGACTTAACCTAACCTATGTCTTAAAATTTAGTTAGGAAGAATGAACAAGACTATTACATCATTTGTCTTTGCAGTGTGAATCTTTACGCATTAAATCTAGCTGTTTGGTTGAGATTATGATAATCTACCGCAATGCCAAACGCAGCATTAGACTTCGATTTCTGTTTATTAATGATGAAAATATTTCCAACTACACTTCTATTTATATTGGGAATGATTTCTAAAGCCAACCATTTCTGCTACTTGTGCAGTTTGGTATAACGCCAATTGAATATGCTGCCTTTAGTGGCAAAAGGGATATGGTTGAAATGTTGTTCCCTTTAACTTCTCCTATTTCAATGCTGCCGGAATGGAGTATTGATGGAATCATTTCTCATGTGAAATCATTTGGTTTAAAGAGGGTATGTGTTTTCTTCTACTCTAACTTCCATACATTATTTATCTTCACTTTTATTTTCATGTTGTTCCGTTCTTCTACAGTTCTGCCTATAACTCGGATTAGAAAGAATTTGATATACTCTAATTTCCAAACAAATATGACAATCAAATTTTACTTTCGGTGCCTTCCATTACTATACTAGCAAACTTTAGTCTTTGGGATGACCCGATGTTGAACTATTAATCGGCTAGCCTCAACAAGTTATCTTCGATGCTATTGGGTCAAATTCTGCTGTATTTGTTTTTTCTAGACATTAGTTTTTGTTACGATACACTCTCTAGCTGTTTAATATAACATTTTTTTTAGTTTTCTACACATGTAATAAATTAGGCTATGCAAGCTGAAACTTTCAAATATGTACCTTCCATGTCTTACATGCTATTTTTATATATTCAGTCTAACCTCAACTCTTTTGTGAGCAGGATAAACAAAAGTGTGAAAAGAAAATAAAAGAACTGAAACGGCAAGCTTCGGAGGCTTTTAAGAGAGAGGAATACATTATAGCGGGACAGCTTTATAGTTGTGTAAGTCACTAGGACATATCTTTATTGTTTGTATGGAACGTTTGGGAGGTGTTTAACCTGAAGAGCACTATAGTTTTGTTGACACCTTAGATAGGCTGCATATAATGCTACTTCCTTCTGGTAAAACTTGTGTTGGTAGATACATCCGTTATTTGATATAAAGATATCAGAAAAGTTAGTAATTTTTGCTTATCCCTTAGATGTCATCTATTCTAGCCAGTAGGCCCAGTAAATAGATCGATACCCCTCCATTTCAAAATAGGTGAGATTTTTATTTTGGCCGCCATATTCTCATAAGATATATAATATATTGGTGAAGATATTGTGGGAGCATTTTTCAGAAATATTAATTGTATGGACAATTAAGAGGCTTGTGTACGTTCTACTGGTCCCTTGGAAAATTTCTACAGACTGAACAAACAGAGCAATCAAAATTTAGGTGATTTTTTTTTTGCAAATAAATTTTTTGTGCACTGGTGAGAAATTGGTTTGTGCTTAGTGTTATGATCTATTTTATTCTTTTTGTTGGTTGAGGCGTGGCCTATGGTATCTTTACCCAAATATCATTCTGCGAACCCTAATTAGAATGCAAGATGATAACTGCAGAATGTGCTGATTAAAATGTAAACGCTGAAAATATTTTAAATGACGAAACTTTAATTCTAGACTCAACCCATACAAATCTGTCTGACAATAAATCACCCTACCTGCTTAGTACTGTTATACACAAGTTTGTGCCTTGACATGTATCAACTTGTCCAAAACATTTGTTTGTTTTATGTGCACATAAATCTCTATGTCGATTGTCATAACATGCCTGAGCATTATCCTGATTGGTACTCTGTTTTAGGTAGTGCTGAAAGCTTCATGTGATTGATTTACTGTAGGCAATTGAATTTGATCCTAGTCCAGATGATTATGCGACCCTATTGGCAAATAGGAGTCTCTGCTGTTTGCGCGCGGGAGAAAATAGAATGGCTGCTCTAGAGGATGCTACCTGGTGCAGAACGATGCGACCTAATTGGCCAAAAGCCTGCTATCGACAAGGGGCTGCTTATGTGTCACTGAAGGTAAGAAGAGCCCAGTACACTTTTTCATGCATTCCTGATCAAATGATCACAGAACCGATTATCTGCTGGTGCCTACTCATAGGAATACGAGAAAGCATGTGGCGCTTTTGCTGATGGCTTGAAGCTTGATCCTAAAAGTGATGAAATTGCTAATGCTTTAAGGTAAGTGGTCTATGTTTTCATGACGTGAAAAGTTCCATGCAGTCCTCCGCTTCATATGTTCAGTAAAAGGATAAATCATTTCATATATATGTATGTTGGCATTGTTCTAGAGTGCATGTGATTCTTTTTCTTCTCTCGATGACAATTGTGTACATTGAAGATAGTGTCCGTCTCCAGACGAGTACCACATCGATATAGTCAGTTAGGGTCTGTTTGAGTTCGTTTAGCTAGAAGTAGCTTTGATTTCTTCAGCTGGAGCAATTTGCTCAGGGAAAGAGCACCTAAACTTGATCTCTCTAATTCATGATCAATCTTCATGACAATGAGTTGTGCACAAATATTTGGTTGCAGGGAAGCCCGCGAGGCTTTGAAGAATGCTCGTTGCTTGGCTTTGAAAAATGCTCGTTGCTCTCGAAAGTAATTGACGTAGCACCCTTTGTGCTGACTGTCTTAACTGTAGAAGCAGAGGCTTTGTTTTGTTGCTCGCACCTGGATAATTCAGTTGACGTCTTCTTATCTAGTCTAAAAACTGCTAGCAAGAATGCAAACCTCTTGTTCTTTTGTAGACTTCAGTGGCACTCATCATGCGTAAACATGTCACTGCTGACTAAACTGCAGTGTGCAGTATGTTAATTCTGGTTTCACTGGCGACAACCTTTACTGTCGGTAAGCTGGTTACATATAATGGTAATTATGCCTCTTGTCTAAGATGAAACAACGAAATGAAACCTACTGAGTTATGCTGAAACGAGATACTGACTCGCTGTTTTGCCAAGAAAAATCGGTGCTGCGCATTGGGCATCCTTACTCTAGACTAGAGGTTTGCTGATGGGTGTGAGGTCAACTTGATTCCAGAGGTTTCCATATCGCAATGCCACTGAGAATGAAACGCGGTTCATTTAGGGCGCGTTTGGTAGCCTGCAGCCCTTTCTCACCTGCGACGGGGCAGGCTGGGGAGGGCAGTGCTGGGCTAAAACGGACTCTAGGCCATGTTGGGCTAGTTGTTTGGTAGCCTGCAGCAAAGAACGCCGCATGGGGTTAGCCACTCTGACTGCGTGTTTGGTTACGTCGATTGCATGCTCAAATGCAAGCAGGCATGTGTTTGGTTCTATGCAATGCTGCTGCTACGGTAACCTCTTGCAGCCTATGGTGAGGTTACCAGACTATGAAATGCACACAAATGAACATGATCAACATAGCATAGAAGTACGATAGTTTTAACCAAGTACCATAATCGACATACAGAAGTAGCCTCGTAGAAACTTAGTCTGATCTACCTAGGACGAACATTCAACAGTCTTCGTCTTTCTTGAAGTTCAGTGGGTGCTCAGGGCACTGTCTCACCACCTCACAGCCAGAGTTGTCGAAGACGATCACCTTGTACTCTATTCGACCGAGCTTCTTGAACATGACCAGATAACCAAGATCTAAGCCGTATGCTATGGCAAATGCTGGCCAACCTTTGACGAGGCAAGCTCGTCCATTGACATCAGCAACGTTGATAGTCCAGATGCACCCAGTGTTCGTCTTGACAGTGATATCACCAGGCACCTCACCCAAGTAGGGCCTGAAGGCGGCAGGAACTGGGAGGAGGTCAAGTCCGGGTGCTAGCACCACTTTGCAGAAATGGTTAGGGGAGGCTGTGTCCTTGATCCATCCATAAGTTGCCTTCCTTCTTTTGAATACGGTGTCAATGTCATCCGTGGTCATTGTCATGTTCGAAGCCTGCTACAAAGATAATGGTATGGGTTATAACACTTTGTGTAATCCCCAGTTTCATCATTGTAATGGAGATTGTACTGGGTGGCCTCAGTTTGAAGAGATGGTTGAGACAAATTTCCCACCAGACTAGCCAACAAAAGCAAGTAGAAGCCACAACGATCTGTGACTGGTTCTCATTTTTGTTGGACGTCTGGTGGTGATGGTTGTGTCCCAGCCCTTACATCATTGGCCTTAAGACTTACACGAAAATCATAGCTGCAACTCAAAATCGAATGCACAAAAAGTGTTGCTTGATCTCAGCACATGTAGAACCAGGTAAGCGCCTACTGACTAGCAAGCAAAAGAAAAAACAGCCACATAAGATGGTGGCTGTTTATAACTTTTGCTGGCAGTCAGCAGGCGACAGCTCTAACACATTTCATCATGGACCTAAATTGCGTCAACATGCCTCAGTTAGCTACTACATTGAGCTCTAGAATCAAAATAAGAACCGCATGACAACCAACAAAACCGAGCAGAACACACAAGTGGAATTGTGCATGCTGCTCAATTTTGGTGGCTGCCTTGTGGTTGCAATGCATTCTCTGACTCCTTAATGCAAAACCATTCATGATTGGCGCAAAAATCTATATTCAAGCCTCATATGTGAAGGTATCAGTGGACCAAAAGAGTGCCTACAAGAACGAAGTACAAATAATAGCACTCTGATTGCCATTACCCTTGGTTCTGTAGGCAATCTTCTTGCAACTAGGATGCCTTCAGTTTAATCATCGGCTACCATGAAAATTACTCACGAAGACTCTGAAAAGTTGCTACAAATATAGGCCTCAGACTTGCATTATGACATGGTACGTTTGAAAGAGGTGATACTACTGAACCAAGAACACATCATAATCCATTAATCGTAAGTTGCACAAGGTTCAGTACCACAACCTCTATCACGAAGGGCGCGTTTGGTAGCTGCAGATTCATCATAGGCCAGAGAAAAATAGATCAGACTTTGTAACATACTGTAAAACCATGGATCAAGTATGAAGAACACCCAAAATGACCAGAACACACCAAAATGAAGAACACACCAAATAAAATGGAACCTGCTTTCAGTGCAAGCACAGATCTGTAATGAACCCTAAAACAGCGTAGATCTACGGTGCATGTCATAATACCGGAGTAAATTAAGCCGGATCTACAGATCTATGCTGCGAAAGATAGATAGAAGGAGTCCAAATCATCATACCGCCATTGACGAAGAACTCGACGAACTCGAGAGGACTCGGGGCTGGCGATGGGACAACGAAGCTCCGCTTTGGCCACGGACGAGTCGACGATGGTCTGCCTTCTTCTCCCGCCGAAAATGGCCGCCGATGTGCCGCCGGTGAATCAACCGCCGTCGAAGAGAGAGAGGTGAGAGGAGAGCGAGTGCAGTTGGGAGTGGGAGAGTGGGCGGTGAGGGGAATAAATGGCGCGTGTCCCCGAAGGGACGCGACGTCTCCCCGTGTGCGACCTGCTGCCACCGCTTGCGCTCCACTCGGCATGGCCCCAAGAAAACGGCCGATTCGGCCGTTCCCGCAGGGCCTGGCCCGAGGGTGCTTTGAGGACCGTGCTATGCAGGCCCAAGAGGAAAAACGGATAACCAAACGCCAGGACCTCGCATCTGGCGGGCCGGGCCACCCTATCTGCAGGCTACCAAACGCGCCCTTAAGCGTTGTTTCTCATCTACACAATGTGGGTAAAGAGAGGTTTCTTGTTGAAATGAGAAAATTGCAAAATACCACCACAATTCGGGCTACGGATTCAAAAGACCAACATGTTTCAAAATTTTCGCAGAAAACCAGGGTGAACCGGTGTTTTTTTTGCAAAGTTGAAAAGTGGTGGTCTTTTGAAACCCTAGCCTCAAATGTGGTGGGCTTTTTTGCAATTTTCTCTATTGAAACTGGCCGGGCAGTAGATTATGTAGAGTGAATAGACCACGGAAACGGCTAACAAGCACATAAACAACGAGGTTTCATGATGTTTTTTTTTGAAACGAGGCAAAAAATTTGCCTTTTATATTGATTTCATGACGTTATAGTAACCCTTCTTGTGTCTGGCACCGGGATACCAACGCCGAGTTGTTCCTTCCTCCGTGGCTACCTCTGGCCTCTAAGCAGGCTCAACCCCAAGAGTTATACATTCAGCAGCTGCACGTCGGTTTTAGAATACGAGTGATCGATGACTATTAACTGAGTGCATGCGTTTATTACGGTTCACAATTAATTGAGTGTATGCGTGTGACATGCATGCTCGAGTCAAGTCGATCATGGGTTTTTGCACAACAGTGAATCTTCCGCATGTCGGTCGGTCAATGGATTATTATCTCCATAGTGGGTAGTAACATATATGTAGTACATGTTATACTATATTTATTAGGTTGTACACTCATTTTGCCTCGAAATTTGTTACGTTATTAGTGTCATCTCTCTTATCGTTAATTACAGTGACACATCACCATTTTGCATGCATGAATTGCATGATACTATGATACCACCAATGGCTAATTGGCTAGTCTAATGGCTACTGATATGTATGGCTGTTTTTCTACGGTAATCAAGGTAATAATAAGATTGCTCTGTCATTGAGATTTGGGAATCTTGATTGAAATTTTTACTGTGGCGATCTGGTTTTGAGTTCACTCTCTGGTTCATTCCTAACTAATTTGGCGCCCTTTGCCACTACGATTGAGCACGCCTTGGTGGCTTGGATGCACCACTGCAGGAAAGCGGAGCTATGCTCCGACGTCTTTTTATCGGGGCCATCGGCATAGACCTTGAACAGGCCAGTCCACAAAAAACCTTCGGCGTAGATCTACGGGGAGCTACGCCGACGGCATTGCCCTCGTCATAGCTCCCTTTTGATCTATGCCGACGGCAATGTCCTCGGCATAGCCTGCGCTAAAAAAATGTTTTGACCGTTTTGATTATAACTTTTGCATTCGAATTCGGATTTTGATGTTCTTTAGCTCATTTCGAAGAGTAGAAGGAGACCTACATCACAAGCTATATTATTAAAAAAAATCATGAGCAAGGATGGAACCAATAATAAAGGGTGAAGACCGTCGAAATTGCCACCATGTCAATTCATCGAAAGAGGTCAAATTTTCTAAAACTATTGATGTTTCTATGATATAACCACTATATGTGTACCTTAAAATGATTTAAATTTTTTCAGACCAAACTATCAAACACTTGTAGTGAAAATTTGGATTACTTTCAGAAAATCAGCATAAACTCATTTAACTTGACGAAATTGGACAGAAATCAAGAAAATTCCTAATACTTGGGGATTATCCATCAAATATGGACTACTCCTTGTGAGAATTAGATGCGTGCCATTTTGCACCATATTTTTTGTACTTGATTCACAAAAAAGTCATTTTTGCCACTTAGAAAAAGGAAAATGATATTTATAAAAATAATTTGAAAAATCTCTTTGGAACCATTGTTTGCTATACCAAGATACACCTATTTGTCGAATATGAGAACTTTATCACAAACTATGCCATGGGAATGGTTATAACTTGATCATTTGTTTTGAAACTTATAGATGTTTATACATTATTGACCTTTTTGTGAATTTTTTTTCGAAAATTTGTCAAAAATCAAGTTTATCATTTTTCATAGCAACTAGTACACATAAAAGGACTCCATGCTAGAGGATATCTTTTTTTGGAGGTTTGTTTCACTTTATTTGATTTTTTTTTCAAAAAAGGTCAAAATGGCCACCATGACAATTCATCGAAAGAAGTCAAATTTTCTAAAAATATCGATATTTCTATGATATAACCACTAGTTTTGTACCTTAAAATGATTAAAAAAAATTCAGACCAAACTATCAAACACTTGTAGTTCAAATTTGGATTACTTTCGGAAAATCAACATAAACTCATTTAACTAGACGAAATTAGATAGAAATCAAGAAAATTCCTAATACTTGGGGATTATCCATCAAATGCGGACTACTCCTTGTGAGAATTAGATGGGTGCCATTTTGCATCATATTTTTTAAACTGGGTTCACAAAAAAAGTCATTTTTGCCAATTAGAAAAAGAAAAATGATATTTATAAAAATAATTTGAAAAATCCCTTCGAAACCATTGTTTTCTATACCAAGATACACCTATTTATCGAATATGAGAACTTTATCATAAACTATGCCGTGGGAATGTTTATAACTTGATCATTTGGTTTGAAAGTTATAGATGTTTATACATGATAGACATTTTTGTGAAGATTTTTTTTGAACAATTTGTCAAAAATCAAGTTTATCATTTTTCATAGCAGCTAGTACATATAAAATGACTCCATGCTAGAGGATATCTTTTTTTTGAGGTTTTTTCACTTTATTTGATTTTTTTTCAAAAAAGGTCAAAATGGCCAACATGACTATTCATCGAAAGAGGTCAAATTTTCTAAAACTATCGATATTTCTGTGATATATCCACTAGTTGTGTACCTTAAAATGATTTAAAAAAAATTCAAACCAAACTATCAAACACTTGTAGTTCAAATTTGGATTACTTTCGGAAAATCAGCATAAACTCATTTAACTAGGCGAAATTAGATAGAAATCAAGAAAATTGCTAATACTTGGGGATTATCCAACAAATGTGGACTACTCTTTGTGAGAATTAGATGGGTGTCATTTTGCACCATATATTTTCTACTTGGTTCACAAAAAAGTCATCTTTGCCACTTAGAAAAAGAAAAATGATATTTATAAAAATAATTTAGAAAATCCCTTCGGAACCATGGTTTCCTATACCAAGATACACCTATTTGTCGAATAAGAGAACTTTATCACAAACTATGCCGTGGGAATTGCCATAATTTGATCATTTGACTCCATGCTAGAGGTTTTTTTTCATACCAAGTTTATCGATGTTTCTGTGATGCAAAAGTTGATATGGATGTCATATTTGAATTCCTCTCATTTTTCTAATCGATTTAGACATTTTATTTGTCAAATTGTGATTGACGGATTTAAAGATATGAATTATTTCATATTAAATTTAAAAAGGAAAAATAAAGTAAAATTCATTTTATTGTTATTTATTCAAAAAATATTATTACATAATCATTGTTAGTTATTCAAATAAATTTTTAAAATTTGAACAATAAAAAAGTGTAACATCATGACTCAGGGGTTAATATGATTGATAGGATACTAATATCAGTAAGTACTAAATTCTCATTTGGAAGGAACTTAAAAGTTAAGCGTGCTTGGGCTAGAACAATTTGAGGATGGTTGACCGAATGGGAAGTTTGACCAGGGTAAGTACTTTGAACTGAGATTAAATGTGTAATCAGAGATTAAGTGTGGCTAAGTGGGAATAGAATTAAAAAAATTAAATTTTCGAAGAAAAAAATCGGTGAAAAAAAATCTGGCCGAGGGCAAAACCATCTGCATAGCTTGGTACGCCGACGGCTTTAGAGGCTAAGCCGAGGCCCTGATACGCTGAGGGAGCTACGCCGACAGCTGCCGTCGACATAGTCTTGCCGTCGACGTAGCTACGCATTCCTGTAGTGCATGCATGCATGCGGTACATGCATATCAATATGGACTCTGGATCGGACACACACAGGTTTTATATACTACTAGTTGGCTAAGTTGAACATGGGCGTGATATGCATAATTAGACCTTACGTAGTGAATTGCGCTGTGTTGTTATATGTGTAAACATTGGAGTAAATAATATAACTATATCGAGCAGAATAGTACTACATAACAACGACTTGATATTATAGACGTAAAACGGTACCAAACGACACACCATATGATCATGCTGTACATATTATTTTTGTTGTACCAGTCACATAAATTCCCATGAAAGTAAATGCACTTTGTATCAAGCTTGCCACATTAACATCGAAAATACCTTCCCACATTTAATTGGACGTCCCCGAGCTATCTTAGACAGTTAGATGTCTTACTCTTATATGGCACATTTTTGAGACGGATTTGATGGGAAAAATTAAGCAATGGTATACGAATTATCTTTTACAAAGTTGATAACATTAGATTGATATTGAAATGTTTTCTAAGGGATATAAGTTATTAGTCAAATAATTATCATGTAGTTATACTCATTTTTGGACAAACGAAAATATCAAATTAGTCAAATAATTCTCTCCTTATAAATGAGATTGGAGAGAGTAAGATTTACACTGCCTTTTCCGTTTTAGCCGGTTCCCCCAGCCCTTTACCTCAGGAGGGCCTTATTCAATCATTCCTCCTGGTGCTGTACAATTTGTTATGCAAGAAGCGCCATTTTATTTTCTACTTATTTCCCTCTCCATCAACAGGTTACAATAATTCATCGTCTTTTTAGCACACAAATCGTTCACCAAAACTCTTGTGACAAGCATTACCAACATATGTAATGATCCAAAATGAAGATTCATATACGTATCTTTCATATGTACATAACTTCATGATCCGACAAATAATTCCTTTGTCATGCATATATTTTAGCAGTCCATCCAGAACAAAAATTCACTGATTATCCATTGCCAGTAACACAAGAAAATTTCTGTTATGTGTCCACTGCAAATCGGAGAACCTTAAAGCAATAAAATCATGAACAGATCCCCAAAACTTATCCCAGAAATAATGAGCAGATCCCGGAAAATTATCACTATTCAGTTTTATCATTAAAACAACAAAACACAAGAATAACTTCAAGATTTCCAACATTTTTATGTAACAAATAAAAAATGAGGAAAAAAAGGAATTCCAATCTGTGCGTCACACACCCAAAAAAGTAACATGATTTTTAGATCCACGAAAGGATGAATAAACATTTTAGCATCAAGAAATGATCAGTCATAGAATCTTGTTTTTTCAACAAATCAAAGAACTCGCTTTCCAACAAATCCAATAAGTGCGGAGCTGGGGGGAGGGGGTGTTTCAGGTCGGTGACGGAGGAGGAGGTGGCGCTGGAGTATGGGGAGGCGGGCGGCCGTGAGGTTGGGAGGGGGAACGGGGGGGGGGGGGGGGGGGGGGGAGAGAGGATGGGACTGGGGCAGGATCTGGGGTGGTTGGTGGGATGGCTAAATATGAAAGTGGTAAAACCGAAGGTTGTACCTGAAAAAACTTTATGTTCACCGTTGGTGCCAAATTGTTGGCCGAGATAGTTCATGCACGTTCAGGTAGTTGTGAAAAAACATCTAAAAAAGGTAGTTGTGAAATCGCTGCGTTGATGAATGGTAACTATTTCAAAAGAGATAACAGGATGAAGCAATCCCATTTTACTTTTAGGAAACTCATGTAAAGCCAGTACAATACCAATTTATTCATGGGGATATATGTGATTACATATTACAATACCAATGTATGAACTAAGGACCACGTACAAATTCACAAATTAAGTACAAATTACAGACTACTATATAACATGCAATAGATTAATCCATATAGTTCTTTTTTTACTGCTTACATACTACCATAGTCTTCAATACATGTATTAACTCAGAGACGAGGTGTGCCAATTGATGTTCATATCGTACTTCTCCCTCAGTCCATGTACGAGAGAATTGATATAATTCTGGATCCTTGAATTCATCACTTGGAAGATTTTGAAACATTGCCTGAAATTAAAATTTTCAACATTTCAGGTTTCTGCGCCCCCAAGCACATAATATACTTGAAACAGGCTTTCGCCCCGCTTTATAAATAAAGCAACAAGCACAAGAGACAAGAAAAGAAACTTGCTTTGCTGGTGAATATACCACTAGTTTTATACTTTTTGTATACCTTGGTTAGCCGACTTGCTTTGCTGGTTGCTGATTGATTTAGTAATCGCCGCTTGAGATTTGGGTCCTGTACTCATGCAAAAGCACAAGAGACAAGAAAAGAAACTTCAGAGAGACTCCGTTGATTATTTTGGTTGTGCATGTCAATTGTGAAGACAAAGTGAAACAGTAATCTTATAGAGAACATGGAAAGAAACGCAGATCAAAAGGCAAGGCACGACAATCAGTAGCTGCTCGTACTGAAACTTAAGCTCTAGTGCTGGAGTATACTAACCAGTAGAAGGTGCCGCCTTATTCTTTTCAGGCACATCATGTTTCTCTGCACAGTAGTATTGATCAATCAATTAAATAGTTGAATACATGCATGGCAACAAATCAACATTTAGATAGTCGCATGCATATAGTAGAAGATGATGACCTTGCTTGTCCTGGGCATTTTTCAGTGGACGGAAAGGCTGCTTATTGTGCCCAGCTGTATGGTGAATAACAACATAACTTAATTAGTTAACGAGTGGGATTATAATTTAGCTGTGGAGGCACAGAGTTGGGACTGAGCGTGAGCGCTGCATAAAATGGCGAGTCGGAACATGGAGTATAAATCAGTTAACCCATACGTTGCATGCATTGAATATGCTCTATGATAACTACTGAATGTTAACTACTAGCTCACCATTCGCCCTGGACGACATGTTCCTGGAGTTGGAGAGACCTTATTCTTAACTATGTGCTTCTTGAGCAAGACTGCAAGAGTTTGAGCTGTCATTCCTAAATGCCCGAGAGAAGTTCGCTTCTTATAGGCTTGCGCATGGCGGGGAAATAGTCTAAATTGCATCAAATTAATTTGGACGATCATGACATCTCTTGACAAAAATCGTATATTCTACTCAGTTTACATATAGTTAATTACATTGATGTGTACGTACCTCCTACGGGGTGCCAATAATGTCATAGAATCTTCAATTTGACCTAGTTGGCAGAAAAGTATTTATTAGACAAATAATTATTTGAACGTGCATTCAAAAGTTATTTATTCTTTCAATAATGCACCCTAGTGATCAGCTCCATTAACATGTTATTTCAGATAGTATGTTTTAACAAACGAAGCCACTATTACACATGGTTCTTATCCGCTTACCATGGATCAAACTGGTTTATGCCCCTGATAGCTCAAAGCATGTCCAAACTATATATATTAGTGAAAATTGCATGAAAATTTACTGTTGCAACTTCTAGTAGTTTGCTCTAACTAGAAAATGGCACAAAGTGTGTGGATGGCCACTAAAGGTGTGAACATAATATCCTGCAATAAGAACGAGCCTGATAGTGTGTAGTTCTCTTGACCTTGCCATTAAAATTAGCACAAGTCTTTCAAGAGTTAATGTGGTAGCTTTCTACCTTGATAGGTCTACATGTTCTAAATAAACGGCTACCAGTATGGAGATGGTATAACTGTCATGGCAGCATTTTTCTTGATCTGACTAGCTAGCTGAAGTGTATATTTGTGGTATAGATTTACTTGTAGAATAATGATGGATAATTATTAATCTGTATTCAGATGCTGCTTTTTCTTTCGGTAATACACCCTAGAGTTCAGCTCCATGAATGTGTCAAACCAGAGGGAAAATATACTAGTTTCAAAACAAATTAAACCATCGTCAGATATGGTTGTCTTCCACTTGTCCAGGCTGGCTAATAATACCCGCAGGAGTTCACCTAAAAAATAGCCCAGATATCTAGATATCTGTCCAAACTATATATATTAGTGTAAACTAGAAGAATGTGTATTAGATTTCTCATAGTTTGCTCTAACTAGAAAACAACACAAAATGGGACAAAGATCATTTGACGTGTGTTACCCTGCCATGGGGCGATGACATATGGGTCTCCCGTCTAGTTTCCCACATGTCAAAGTCAGCCTGACTATGATAGAGGATCCTTCCCTAGCCTTTACGGTACGAAATGCAATGGTTGATCCGCTGAAGGATAGTGTGTAATTTCCTTCACCTTGCCATTCAAATTAGCACAAGTCTTTCAATAGTTAATGTAGTAACTATCTACCTTGCGATGTCTGCATGTTCTAAGTAATCAACTACTAGTATGCAAATGTTATAACTGTCATGGCACAATATTTTTTGATCTGCCTAGCTATTTTTCCTTATTTTCTAATTCGGAATATAACTTAACTCTTTTAATAAATCAAGTCATGTCATCTAATCATGTAGAATTCGGACGATATACGTCGTTGTTGATCATTTATTGGGCACTTAGCTAATTAACGTATTTCATGACATACTCATCACATACGTAATCCCGCGAGGTCCACACAAAAGGGAAGTTAAACACGCGAAAAAACTCATGTGAACGCACCACATCAGTAGACATGCCTTAGTGCCTTACCTAGAGGTGGCACCCGACGCCCCCGCCAGTCCTCTTGCCGTTCATGACACTGTTTTCGAGATGCATGTGATATTCTGATGTCGACGGACTTTGTCATGCGTCGTATGATATTGATTTAGTACATGAAGAGTAGCACCTAATGTAGAGGTTCAGTGAACCTCATCAACAAATCGGCGTGTTGCAATTCCTATATATGATCTATGTTATCTCGGATTTCAAACAAGTTGTTCGGAGCCTTTCCCTATGAATTTGTATTGGCTGCCTTTCGTGGTCTAGATGCAGGCCCAAAACCCAAGTGTGGCGGCCCATATCCATCCCATGAGCTGAAAATAGGGAAGGTCGCAAGTCACAACCACCATCCATTGACATCATCTGAGTGATGTCTTAACCATGACAGAGGATTGTATGTCCAGCTGCGGTCGCACTGACGTCGCTAGAATTCTAGAACACGAGTAATCGATGACTATGGTTAGATGCATACAAGTGATTTTTGCTATTTATTGCAAGTTCACAATTTTCCGTTCGACATTGATCGAGTCAGCGCATGTTTTGTAGTAGGATATATAGTGAGTCTGCCATATATTATTTGCCCATCGGGTCAATGGAATTGGAATGGATATAACTTGTGCATGCCTGGTTTTCTACGGTAATCAAGACAGTGATACCATTGCTCCATCATTGAGAATCTTGGTTTGATCTGGCCGTGAGTTCAATTGGTGCCTCCTTTCTGTCTAATTTGACCGCGTCGCTCTTGGAAAGGATGCACCCGCTTGTCCACTCATTCTGGCCAGTGTGCACCGTCCAGCCAGTTGCCGGTACAGTGATCGGTTCCAACCGTATGCATGCAGTACATGCACTCTCGATCAGACACGCGTCATGCATGGAGAAGGGAGAGGAGCAAGGATCAAAAACAAGGTGATATATGGTGACTTTTTCTACTCCCAAAACGCAAGTAGCATTAATGATCCTCCCAGTCACTTTCTCTCCACAATCTGCATGCGGTTTAGGTAATGATCCATTTAATTAGGCCAATACCTGCTTGGCGAAGTATCCAGTGCAAACTCCCATTCAGTGCAAACGTGTAAACTATCCTCGTGGTCCATCAGATGGACAACATATGGTACAGATCAAAAGTGGTAATCCCACCCGCCACTAAAGCACTGTTTGCACATAACCCCTGCCATTGTGTGTTCTTGGTCACGATTCAGCAACAAAACAAACCGGAAGTTATCCCCTTTCTAGGTCTTCTCCATTGACGAGATGGGGACCTGGAGGTCGCGGCGATTCGAAGGCCGCTCACTGCGCCGCCGCTCCCTAGCAACTACGATTCGTAGAGCAGACAACGTATAGGCGCGAAGACCACGATGCTGCCCCACGCGACGGCGGCCTCCGCAACCCAGCAACCTGGCGATTCAGCAAGAAAACAAATCGGAAGTTCGAATCATCTCTGATCTGTGTCGCCATGTGCGACCCTCCGCCGGATGTGTGTCCTAGCTCTGCGGCGACCCCAGCCTTGATTCCTCTTCCTCCGCTGGCCCCGTACAGGAGTGTGCGCCGTCCATCCGCCCAGGCCGGCCGCCGGCAGCCATTGCCCTTCGTCGGTCATGTACGACCTTCGTAGCCAGTTCATTCATTTCGGAAATCTGCAATTTCAGTATGTACAACGATCGCAAAAGAGCAAAGATTTCCTGTACTACCCAACTACCACATTCATTCATTAAAAAAACAAATCGGTCAGAGCGTCCAGCCTTATGACCACAATCATCCGGGTACATCAAAACAAAAGGATTTATACAGCAACAGCTTGATTCTTTTTTTCGGGAGAGCATGCTACTATGCTAGCATCTTCCAAGTGCAAGCAAGGCGGCGGGTCGTCGTCGCATGGAGGCACTAGGCAGCGCCGCTGCCGCTCGGTCTTCCTCGCGTGGAGGCAGCGCCAGGTTGCCGTCTCCTAGGAATCGCAAGGTTCCTGGGTCGCGGAGGTCACCGTCGCGTGGGAGAAGCACCGTGGCTTTCGCGCGTACGTTGCGCCCTCCGAGTCGCAGTTGATAGGGGAGCGGCGGCGCAGTGAGCGGCCTTCGAATCGCGGTGACCTCCAGGTCCCCATCTCGCCGATGGAGAAGACCTAGGAAGGAGATAACTTCCGGTTTGTTTTGTTTGCTGAATCGTGACCAAGAACGCATAATGGCAGGGGGTTATGTGCAAACAGTGCTTTAGTGGCTGGTGGGATTACCACTTTTGATCTGTACCGTATGTTTTCCATCTGATGGATCACGAGAATAGTTTGCGCGTTTACACTGAATGGGAGTTTGCACTCGATACTTCGCCTGCTTGCTTTTCGTTGGACCTTATTGGCCCTATCGCTAAACGATTAGGTCGCAGAGAAACCTCAAATATAACTAATAAACCGAGATGAAGGGAGTACTAAAAGATGTTTGCGCCGGAATGAACCAACCAGAAACGGACAAAGGTGCAATATATGTGCATCAGTAGACCTGCATAGAGAAAGAGTAAATAACTAGTCTATGATTAGCTAAGTGTCCCTATGTTTTTTTTTTTTAAATTGAGGGGACTCACACCCACTTTCATTGAAAATGAAGCCAATAGATCATAGTGCATAAATTGTGCTGTCTTGCATCTCACCCACTTAGGGCATGTACAAAAGGTTATACATTAGCGTTGCCATGTAAAATGATTGGTGAGTTGGAGGAGAGAGAAATGAAAAAAAGAGTTTTGTCTTCTCTTAGACAACAGATGATCGATTAGCACAACTAGTAAAATGCCCGTGAGTTGCAACGGCTTTAAAATAAAGATATAAATACATATGCTCCGGTCGATATAAAACAACTTATTTTTTCTTTTCTGTGTTAAACCATTTGAAAATGTTAAATTTCGCTTCATATTTAGCTCCCTTTGTTCCACCATAAAGCATTTCATTTGAAAAAGAGAAAAACTTAGCGCTTATTCCATTCTTTTTTTTGTTTGCATCCTGGTTAAAGGTTGCCGTTGTTTCTTTTACAATCGAAGCTAATGGAAAATACTGTAAGTAAAGTAGGGTTACGATTTGGCCCCGGTGGAAGGAAGAAGGAGACTGTCAAACAAGAGTGAGGGAAACTGTGGAAATCTATTTATATGCTGCAGGTTACATCTTGCCGTACAGGATTACAACCGGTTCTAACTCAAGTCAGGTTCTACGTCAACTTTTCATATGACAACAACGCCATGCTGATGTCACGATGATATGTCATGTACAAATATGTACACTATGTTTTTTTTCGAAAAGGGACAGTCCCTCATCGATTGATGCATATGTACAATATGCTATACGTGAAATATACCGTAGCGGCTCGTGCAGAACCCCTCCACAGTTGCGTCCTACTACGTCGTGAGCACCAGCTCGAAACCGCCCTTAGCAGGCCTCGCCGCAGCCGGCAGCGCCCTTGAGCTGGGACGTGTTCCGCCGTACCTCCCTCAGGCGATGGGCGGCGACGATTTTCGGTGCTGCACGACCGACACAGCTGCCACGAACGTGCTGCTCCAGGAGTCGTCGATCCAAATCACCTATTCTATCTCGTGAACTCTGATGCATGGCTCTCGTGTTGAAGAACGAGACGGCAGACTCGAAAGCCAAACATGGTCCGCTGGTTTTTTAGTCCTTTGCCCAGGATGCCACGGTGGAATTCGGCCGGAGGCGAGGAAGATGATGACGGTGCCCACGACTGGAAGCGTGTCGGCCGATTCCTTCAACGGGGATGCACCGACGAGGCGGACACGGATGAGTCGTCAGCTGGACGCGGGGACGTCTATAACGGCAGACACTACGGGACAGCAGGACTATGACGACGGCCAACACCTAAGCCGACGGCTATAAATTTGCCATCGGCAAAGGTAATTCCAGACAATTTTTTAAGAATAGGAGAAATTACGGCCTCACCTACGCCGATGGCAAGGCCGTCGGCAAAAACAAAATTATTTTTAATGTTTATTCTTTTCTATTTTTTTATGCTTGTAGCTATGCCGACGGCAAAGTTCCATGTTTTTTTATAATCTTCAATTTTATGTACTTATTTGTACCTATAAATTAAATTTAACATTTTTAATATGTTTTTATTCATTTTTATGTATATAGCTACACCGAATAGCGGTCTCCACCCACATAAAATGATGACGCGAATCTTGTCTCTCAGAATTGCACGTCAAGATATTGCGTAAGAGGTGGGGTATAAATTTGTTTAGGGTGTTCCTAGGGGCTAACCTTACACAAGCAACCAAATTTTTTCTCTTTGCTACCCCTTTCGACTACTTTTCACATTGATATTAAACAAACCATGCAAATTACATTGACAACATAAATTACACAGAGAAGAAAATATCGGTAGTAGCGAGAACACAACATAAATTGAAGATACATGGTGCTCTGCAAATTAGAAAAAGAAAATTCGTCTACCATCGACGCAGCCTCCCGCATCACTCCTGCCTTTCGACGACGCAACACCCTTGTCCTTCGACGACGCAGCACCCTTGCCCTTCGACGATGCCACCGCCGCTGCTGCAGCTTTCTTGCTCTCTTCACTCGGCATGAAGACATCATCTTCATCCTCGCTCTCCTCGAGCCATAAAATAGAAAATCTTATAGCGCTGGCCAAATCTGTCTCCCTCATATATGTTGCCTTCTTCTTCTGCTACCTAGCATGCATGCTGAGAAGTTCTTCCCGTATTTCCCTCCAAGTCCTCGATGGCCACCCATGCCTACATAGCTTCGCTGATAGCTCAAAAGATGAGGTGGATAAGTAACAATATCCTCGAATGGCACTTCCTTATTGTCTACCTTGAACTCGGCCGTAAACTTCAAAAGGAGTGCCGACATTCCTAGCTGGAAACTACGATCTGAAGGAAAGCTCGACATGTTCGAGTGAGTGGACTTGAATGCTTACCAAGCTCAGTGAGAAGGGGTTCTTATAGGCCGAGAAGACAAGACCGTCGGGATGAACTGAAGGATTTCTAGATAGAACAAAACACACGGTTTCCCCTCGGGTCGGGGTAGAACATGGAACACGACTCGATCTACACGTACTCGGGCGGGATAGGCCCCTACCTATTAGAAGTGTAGGTGAACCCTTGCATGCTGTAAAAGATAAAATTTGGCCGTGATTAATCTGGTGACATTGAATATTTTTTATTACTTGGTGCATATTATGAAATGCGTTGTTGTTTGGCACCCAATAAAGCAGAAGATGGCTGATAATGGGTGGATGTACAGTGGCCGTATCAGTAAGACTGAAAGAACATCTGAGTGGGAATGGAAGACTGATTTATTAGTGAAGGAGTTAGGGCGTGGTTCAAAAAAGTCAGGAGTTCGTCCAAGGTGCCCTTGCACTAAATGCAAGAATCGTGTCCGTCAGGGAAAGGATGAAATGACTAAACACCTTTGGTTGTGTGGGTATATGCCTAACTATGTCACGCTGGTCGACTTTGCTCAGTACGAACGTGACAGAGGTGAGGTGATGCGGCAGCGGATCAATGGCAATGAGCACGATGGGCTTCTAGGCTTCCTAGATGATCACCGCGATGGTGACATGCCGGATTCGCCACCTCCACAGGAGGGACCGCCACAACCGAGGAACTGGATGAACCGGAGGAACCGGAGCCAACCGCGAAGGCCTTCCTTGATATGATGGCCTCGGCTAAGAAGCCTCTATTCGAGGGTGCAAAGATTTCTCAGCTCGATGCCATCTCTCAAGCACTAGGTGACAAGGCCCAGTACTCGACCACCCGTCGAGCTTTGAAGCTAATCTGAAAACATTTGGTAACATGTTGCCCGAAGGGCATTGTCTGCCTAAGACCATGCACGAAGCGAAGAAACTCTTGGGATCGCTCGGCATGGAATATGTAAAGATAGATTGTTGTCCAAAAGGTTGCCTTTTGTTTTGGAAACAGTTTGCGGATGACAAGTACTGTAGCCTTTGTCGTGCCTCTAGGTATTATGAGAAAACGGGAGCCGATGGTCAGAAGACACAGACAAAAGTCGCCGTGAAGATTCTTCGGTATCTCCCATTCATAAAAAGAATCCAGCGGCTTTACTTGTCCGAGGAGACTGCCAAACAGATGACGTGGCACAAGAAGGGGAAGAGATACATAGACAAGCAGGACGGAAAAGATGGGACATCCATCTGATGGTAAGGCATGGCAGAACTTCGATGCCAAATACCCCGATGAGGCAGGAGAGGCTCGGAATGTCAGAATTGCGATAGCAACAGATGGATTCAATCCATATGGTATGTCGACTGCCTCGTACAGCTGCTGGCCCGTGTTTGTTATTCCTCTCAATCTCCCTCCCTCTCTCTCCCCCGGGGTCCTAATGCAAAGGAAGTTCATATTTCTGTCGATGATCATTCCAGGGCCCGAATACCCGGGGAAGAATTTGAGTGTATACATGCAGCCGCTTGTGGATGATTTGCACCACTCTTGGCACAATGGGACGTTGACATACGACCGAGCATCAAAGCGGAACTTCTTGATGAAAATTTGGTTCCATATTCCATGCACGACCTACCCGGGTACGCCCTATTCTGCGGATGGTGTACAGCTGGTAAGTGGCCATGCCCAGTGTGCAGGAACCGACTTGAGTTCCTTTGGCTAACCGCAGGTCGCAAGTATGTCGTGTTTGACAAGCATCGACAGTTCCTCAAAAGAAGGCATCCTTACCGACAAGACAAAAAGAACTTCACGAAGGGCATAGTTGTGCGTGAAGAAAAAGAGATACCGAAGTTCGATGGTGTAGCTGTTGATGCCGAGCTAAGTGCTCTCGTGCCTGCTGTGGGACCTGGCCCACGATTTGAGGGATATGGTGTAACACACAACTGGACTCACGTGGCAGGCTTAACGCAGCTAGAGTATTACAAGAATCTCGAACTTCCCCATAACATTGATGTGATGCACACCGAAAAGAATGTCGGAGAGTCCCTCTTTCACACAGTCCTGAACATTCTGAGAAGTCAAAGGATAATGTCAAGGCTAGAGTCGATGTTAAGAAGCTCTGTGATAGAGAGAGATTACACATGCAGCCTCCTCAGGGCCGTCAAAAAAATTGGTGGAAGCCGAATGCCGACTACTGCCTTGATAGTATCCAAAAGAAGGAGTCATTCCAGTGGCTCAAACACGTCGTGATGTTCCCTGATGGTTATTGTTCCAATATAAGTAATGGAGTCAATCTTGGAAGGGAAAAGTCACTGGGCTCAAGAGTCACGACTATCATATATGGATTGAGAGGTTGATGCCGGTGATGGTTCGAGGGTATCTCCCCGATAGTGTCTGGCGAGTGCTTGCGGAGTTGAGCCATTTCTTCCGCACGCTCTGTGCGAAGCAGATATGTCCCTGGTTATTGAGAAGCTGCATGATCTTGTGCCGGAGTTGCTATGCAAGTTAGAGATGATCTTTCCGCCAGGCTTCTTTGTTCCGATGGCACATCTCGTTGTGCATCTCGCGAACGAGGCACTCTTGGGTGGACCGGTGCAGTTTCGTTGGCAGTTTTGTATTGAGAGAGAGTTCAAGTATATTCGAAACTTAACTGGAAACAAAAATAAGATTGAAGCATGCATAGCTGAGGCAACAATACTTCGGGAGATGTCAGACGCCATGACAACGTACTATCCCGATGATGTTCCCACTATGCATAACCCGGTCTCTCGGTACAATGTCGACGAGCCCAAGCATGACCCCAAGCTCCTCCTCTTCCAATGCCCCGGTGGCAAGGCCGGTGCCGGTGTAAAATATACCTTGACCAAGGAAGAGAAGGATTCCATAATGCTCTATGTGCTTATGAACATGACGGAAGTAGGCGGTTTCATCAGGTAAAATGGTGAACAAATTACTTTGCAACTAGTAACTCGGTTTCGGTCTAATACGTATTTTCTCCTTTTAGCCAATTCAAGCATGAACAGTGGTGGGGAATGGAGGATCCCTCTGCTGCGGAGCTGGACACTCTTTTGAAAGATGGTGCTCCCGGAAAAAAACTTGTGTCTTGGTTCAGGGATAAAGTAATTTCTAACCTGTCCCTCTTACCTTGCAATCTGTGACTTGTCCCTCTTATTACGCGTAACTAATGCACAAAACAATTTGAACTCTACTCGTAGGGAGCGGATCCCAACGTTGAGATGACGGATGAATTGAGATGTGTTTCCCAAGGTTTTAACCGCACCGTCATGAAGTATGAGAAGTATGATGTGAATGGGTACCGCTTCCATACAGAGGATCACCAGAAGAGTCGGCCAAATGCAAAAACTATAAATACTGGGGTCTTCACCAAAGGATCCAGAGGAGCCGATGGAGCCGATTACGTAGATTACTACGGAAGGTTAGAGAAGGTATACGAGCTGACGTTCAATGCTACGAACGTAGAACTCAAGCTCGTTGTGTTCAAGTGCCACTGGTTCGACCCACACATTGGACCACAAGGTGGAAGAGAAGTGACCCTTCCATTGGGTTAGTTGAAGTTAGGCCTTCAACCACCTATAGCGGAGCCGATGTCTATATTGTGGCTCACCAAGCCAAGCAAGTTTATTATTTGCCCTACCCATGCCAGAAAGAGAACCTCAAGGGCTGGGAAGTCGTGTTCCGGGTATCGCCACATGGTAAGCTACCCATGCCCTCCGCCGATGATTACAACAACATTGACCCTAAAACATACGAGGGAATTTTCTATCAAGAGCAAGAGGACTTCGGGGACTTTGGCTTACAACCGGGTGGTCTTGAGGACCTCGAGAACGATGCACACACTCGTGGTGAGGCAGTGGTGGATCTGAAGGAAATAGATATGCTCTTGAAGTTACAAGCGGCCAATGAAAACGATGAGGAGCCTCCACCGTGCGAGGAGCCTCCAACCTACTACTCACGTGATAGTGATAGTGAGAATGAGAACCAACCTAATTATGAGAGTGATGAATCGAGGTGACGGTCTTTTATGTCTTTATGCTTTAGTATTTATTTTTCAACATGCCTCTTAATTGCATTACATCTTTATCCTTAGTGTCTACATTTTATTATGTCTTTATGCTTTAGTATTTATTTTTCAACATGCTTATTTATGCTTAGTGTCTACATTTTATTATGTCTTTATGCTTTAGTATTTATTTTTCAACATGCTTATTTATGCTTAGTGTCTACATTTTATTATGTCTTTATGCTTACTTGTTTTCTCTTTTTCAATGCAGGTGATTGAACAATATGAGCCAAGGCAAGGAAAGCTCGGCGACCTTGCTTGGTACGTTGCGTCGAAGTGACCGAGGACCAATTCCCAATCCGCGTTACGTCGAGCCCGACGATGCACGGGGAGGACGAGCTGGAGGACGAGGTTGAGCACGAGGTGGAGGAGACGTGGAGCGTCCACCCTCCGCTTCTGGCGACGTGGCTTCCGAGTTGCCCTCCGCTTCTGGCGAGGTGGCTTCCCAGTTCCAGTTGGAGGACGAGGTGGAGCACGAGGCGGAGGTGGAGCACGAGGACGAGGTGGAGGTGGAGGACGAGGTGGAGGCAGCGCCGAAGCTGCCGAAGTGTCGTGCTGAAGCGGGAGTCCCCGATGAGGATGAGTGGCCTACTAGCGAGGACAAGAAAGCCATCATTGTTCCTAACAGAAAGGAGTAAGTGTACTAATTTTGTAATTTCATTTTGGTCATAACAATTTGGCATATGTACTAATGTTTGATTATTGTGCAGCAATTGGACATGGCCAGTTAAGCCTCCCCACACTCCTGCGAGCTTGCTTGGAGCTCTGATTAGGAAACATTGGCCGGGCTTGTATGCGACGGTCCCCGACGGCGAGAAGAAGATGGCCACTAGTTGGGTGGACTATGAGGCTGCCCCGTACCCGGGCTTCACGACAGCTGCTGAGGCCGTGATCTCCAAGTTTTGGGTAAGACATATTTTCCGAGTTCCGTTCATAGTTTATGACCCCACCGTGCTAACTCATGACTCTCACAATTTTTTTATGCATGGTTGAAGCGGTTTTATCGGGTGGAGGACGAGCATCTCCCCTATGCGGCTCCCACTTTGCGTGCTCATTGTCTGAGGTTGACACGGCAGCAATTCTACAACCAAATGACTACGACCACCAATCTGTTCCTGTCTGAGAAGAGGTGTAAGAGGGTCAAGAAGTTGGAGTTGCCCCCGGACATCACGAAGGAGGATTTTCAGGTTATGCCCGACTGGGCCGACGGCAAAGAAGACGCAAGGAAGGCGTTGGTTTCGAGGTGGGTCGGGGATGACCCCGAGTTCTACGCCGTGAGCAAGCGGAACAAGGCAAACCGAGGCACCGAGGGAACACACAGTGGGGGAAACCTCAACCACCACCGCTTCAAGGAAAAGCTGGTATACATCTACATTGAATGACCTGCATTTATTTTCCCGTCATGTTCCTACTTGGTACGCATATCATTTCTTTTCGCAATGCAGGAGGCCAAAACCGGGGAGCCGAGAACTGACATGGAAACATTTCAAGCAGAAGAAGCTTGATTTTTCGGAGCCTCAGCCTTCGCAGCCCAAGTACTTGGATATTTTCTGTATCCATTTTCATATTAGTTGATATTTTTCACATTCGGACTTGGATAACCCCTTCAGGTACTACGGGAAGGCCAAGGAGGACTTGGATAACTACTGGGCGACGTTCCAATAGCTGCACCCGGAGGTGGATAACCCTTGAGAGAGGAGGTCGACGAGAACGCGGTTGTCCTGTCGGGGCACGGAAGGAAGCATGGTCGTAATCGTGTTCTTGAGAAGGTGGTCAGTCCTAGCTTGAGCTTCACGCGTCTCCGAGCTACCCTTCCTGCCAACACCCCCCTTATCCCGCGTCGTCCAAAGCCTCGTCCATCCGCCTCCACCGATGTAAGTTTTTCTCATTTTCATCCTCTTTTCGATATTCGTTCCTGCATGGCTAAGTTGACGAGATTCCTTATTTTCGAAATCGTAGGAGGATTTTGAGGTGGTCTACGCTTCCGCTCATGCGGAGTATCAGGAGGCCCATCGCGAGTGGGAGGAGAAGTACCTGGCCCACGTCTCCTACACAAAGTTCATGAACGCTGTAAGTTTCAACCTTTATTTATGCAAAATATGACAAATCCCACTTCCCTAGTTTGAAGCTTTATTTTGGCAACGCCTGACTCTAAACTATCTTGTAGGCGCTGGTTAGATATTTTGCCAATGGAGAGCGGCCGAAAAACACTCCTAAGGAGCCTCCTGAGCCAGGGCCGTGTCCACTATTTCCATCGAGGGACCAATTCGCTCTCACCTACTACTCATCGACCCCGGTAAGTTCTTTGCTAAACCACTGGTTACCGTTTTCCTTCGCATCGCAAGTTGCTAAGTCTTGCTCAAACATGTAGGGAGCGGGAGGTTCGGAGACGCCACACTCGCTGGGTTCGCGTGAGATCATGCCGTTTGATCCCGATGCTAGTATTTCTCGTGGTACATCCCGGTGGTCCTTCTCCTGGTGCTTCGCGTGGTGCTTCACCGGGTGCTTCGCCTTCTTCCGGTGGTTCTACTGCTGCGCCGAGCCATCCATCGCCTTTTCTCACCTCGGCGGATATGGGGTACACCCCGTCGCCGCCGCCGATGTAGGTCTTTCGGCCTCTAGACATGTAGCTTGATGTATACACTATGATATACCATTTGTATCTACACTATGATCTAGCATGTTTGTGATGATATCCTATGTGTGATCATGTTTGTGATGATATATATCCTATGTGTGATGTTCCTGTAATTTATGATATTTTTTGCTGCTATTTTTCTGCAAAAACGAGCCGCTGGAGCATTTAAAAAAAAATCTGGCACACCTATGCCGACGGCATTGCTACCTCAGTGACCAAATGGTCATAGCTATGCCGACGGCATAAAATCTGGCACACCTATGCCGACGGCATTGCTACCTCAGTGACCAAATGGTTGTAGCTATGCCGTCGGCATAGGTGCCTCCTGGAGCTCCACCAGATGCTCCCAGATGAGGCCACGTGTCCAGACCTATGCCGACGGCAAAGCCGTCGGCGTAGGTCAATCCTGACCAGCTGGCTGTCATGGGCCCCACCACGCCATACGCCGACGGTTTTTTCACCGACGGCCCGTTCCCGGCCGTCGGCAGTAGCTACGCCGACGGTTTTTAGCTTTGCCGACGACTTGCTGACCTGTGCCTACGCCAGCCTACGCCGACCGAGCTGAGCTGACGGTTGCCGTCGGCATAGGCTAAGCCGACGGCCAAAAGCCGTCGGCGTAGCAGCTCAGTCCCGTAGTGCGCATATTAGACTGGTACAGGCTGGTGCAAGACTCTTGGTCCGGTTTAGATTTAGAATAGGCATTGAGACGACGGACTCCTAACGAAGCACGGCGGATGACGTAACCAGGACATACGAAACGAAGCAAACACGGTGCGAACCATTATTTTTCAACCGGTGGCATGGTGGGTAAATTTTGACAACTCTAAGGGCAATTTTTATGACCTACCAAATCAAACTAAACCGCGGAAACCTTATTGCTTTTATTATTAGGTAAAGATATGCCCCACCGCAAAGTTAGATATATCTGGCTAATAAAGATAAGACTAAAACATAACCATTGTGCATCAAGTTTGATTGACATATCTAAATTACATGGCGGTTAAAAAATAAGAGTATCTTATTAACCATTGTGTATACCCTTGCTACTGCTACACTCTAGACTCTACCACATATCAAGGAGTAATCAACCTACAGACTTTTGTCAGAATTTAAGCTAGCCAAACACTACAGCACCCAAAAGTTTTTCAGGACTTATTACAGACCGAGAGAAGAAAGAAAACAGACATTTCATTTGAACATTACACTACCGTTCATCTCCAACGTCTCGCCCCTGCTCGACATGTTTCAGGAGCTCATCCAACTCTTATCCTTCTCCTTGTAGGTGCCCAGCCAAATTTCCCGCTGAGTACATCAGCTGCCTCTCTAAGCAACCGACGTGCTGCAAAAGTTTGAAGCTGACTGGCGTTTAATTAATAATCAACCAGTAAGAGAACTTGTTCACGATACCACAACAGACGTGCATGTCCGCATGTTGCTGCGCATGTGAGGCTTCTGTACACAAATTCAGGGTATGCACCAACATAATTATTTTGCTCTCGATACACAACTAGATAAATTAATTAATAATCCGTGCAAGACACCATGATACTACGAATAACAACATAAATGGAGGATCCACTGTCGGGGTCAATAGAGATAGCGCCACGGACGAGAGTTGCCGTCTTCGGCTTGGAGGAACACACGGATATATGATGAAGACAACAAACTCTTCTACTTCGGACAGCCACAATGTGAGCGTGGTCAAATTGGAAAGGTTGTCATATTTTGGCATGTGTGCCAGATGTATTGTTCTTCTGCAGTGTAGGGAGCGACCAAATGCCAAGTTGGAACATACCTAGTACTAAACTAAAAATATAACGCATGACAAGGGAATTATATTGCATGCTAAAATTTGGCACCGACCTACTCCAGAAGATTAAGGATGAGGGAAAAAGCTGGATCATCGCAGGCGCTAAGCATTCAAAGAAGATTGTCTCTTGGCTCCGACATCATGTGATGTTTTTCCTTTTGGCTTAGGCCACTCCCTGTTTGCCTCTCATATATCAATATAAAAGGTAAAACTACTTGCCCCGCTCCTAGCTTTTTGATTTGGCATTGGGGCTCACAGCGGGGAACCAGCTCCCAAAGCCAAGTAACACATTTGGCATCAAATTTTAGCACACATTGTGGGTTCTCTTGCTCTTGTGAGGAGCAACAGTTTCAATAATAATGTAATATTAATGCTTGCCAAGTTTTAGTTTCATCATTTCTAGGCTCTCAATCATATATCCATACTTTGAGATTTCATAGTGATTGGCATAATGTGATAAATCTCTTGCAGTTGTTCTATAATGCTAATAATAAAGCGAAAATTTCATTCTATTATATTGTCCCGAGATTGTGCTATTTAGATAGAAGATGGTCTATATATATACCCTGCTGCATATCAGCCTCATCGCTGGCAACAGAACTAAGTATTTAACCGTTGCCAAAAACAGGGCCTCATCGATGAAAGTTAATCCCTTTGTTTCTGTTAAGGGTGTTCACATCAGTAACGAGACTCGGGCAACATAGGTTTTTTCTGTTTCCACAGAGAGTTTTGACCTGTTTGCTTAGTTTCATTCTGTACAAGTGTGTGCTATCACTACGGGAAAATGTGTAGTTCCCGACGGCCAGAAACCGTCGGCAAAGGGCCAGAAACCGTCGGCAAAGGGGTTTGCCGACGGTGGCCGTCGGCATATGGCCGTTGGCTTCTTTTCGGTCGGCATACACTGGAAACACCGTTGGGAAAGAAAGGCCGTCGGCATACACTCAAGTGCCGACGGTTTAAGGAGGCCGTCGGCAACGAGCGCCGTCGGCATATCGAGCTAACAGAGACGGCTGTTTGACGTCGTCACAAAAGCTTGCGGACGGCGCATACAACAGCCGTCGGCATACAACATCCACGTGGCATTTCCTTGTTCACTTACATCGAAGTCTATGCCGACGGCCTAGCTGAACAGAACAAAAAAAAGCCAAAAAAAGGCTAGCAATTTATAAATATAGTTACATGCATGATTATATAGGTTACAGACTTGTCTCGGCAAAAGAGATGACCATAAACATAAAAAAGGTCTCTGGTTTCTAAAAACAGTACCAGATCAAACATAACAGCTATGATATGTAGTTTGCATCTATTTTTCCCTAAGTTGTCATCGTTACATAAATCCTCATGTTCTTGTCATCTCTTCACCACACTGCCATTAGAGAAACTTGATTCATGCTTTTATAGAAAGATCAAATATAACCAAAACACAAAATAATACAACAAGTGAATCACAGCAAGCCAACATGTAAGTAAAATATACTTGTATTTTTGTATCATGAACTTGTAAATGCTATATTTCGAAGTAAGAATGTGGAATAAATGAATAATACCTTTATTTGGCTCAGTTTTGCTCCTTTTTTCTTGTTCTCCAAACTCTACAAGTTTTTTCTCCAATATAAAGAGCTGCAAGAACAAAAAGAACAAAGTATTAGCAAGCAAATAACAAGCAATATTATCTAATGTCTATCTATATATCAAGAAAATGAAAGCAATCTTTCAAGCAATAACAAACAAGCAACTAACCACACGACTAATAAGAATACAAGACATGAATAGGTAGGTTCCAAGTTCCATGGGTGCCTCACCACCACCATCCTCGCCATCAATTTCCATGTCCCCTACAAAAATTAAACAACATCAGCCCAGCCCCAGATTATGTTAAGAGATTTCCGATAAAACCCCAAAAAACGCCCAAGGAATTTCAGGTTACAGAGCAACTCCAGGTGCAAAAGGCTAGCATTGCAAGCTTTATCTACTGGAAAAAAGAGCAAATACTCCAGCAATACGCATCCTTCGGTACAGCTGCAAGAACTTGCTACACAAAGCACAAAAAATGAACTTGCTACTGTAATGCAAGTAAAGCCTAATGAAATCAGATCAAACAAGCATACTGAAACTTGCACGATATTAATGCAAGCAAGACTACTAAACTTGCACTAAATTATTACAAGCAAGACATACTGTGCAGGAGCATGATACAGTTGCAATACTCAAGTAAACTTACTGAGCAGGAGTATAATACTCAAGTAAATTTTGCAAGCAAGCTTGCTGGAAATTACTCCACTTGTAAAATAACAAGTGCAAGTTCAGTGGTAAAATTTACTCCTAGCAAATTATAACTACTCCAAGAAAACTTAGTACTGCTTGCTTGCACACAGCATAACCGACGAACTACCACATGTATCCATCAACTACTCCTGGTTTTCCTACTGTAATTTGTTGTGTGTATTTGCTGCTACTGGTATTCAAGCAAGTTCAGTTTACTCACTTAAAGTAATACTTAGCAAGCAAACAAGCTATTCAAGCAAGTTCAGTTTGTAAACATGCACAGCAAGCAAACAAGTTCAGTTTGTAAACATTCACAAGCAATCAGAAATGGAACCAATTTTCATTCAGTGCAATTGCAGCTACACCCAACCTACATCAGATATGGTACTAAGAAGAGGACTAGGTCAACCTTCTATACACCAACCTACAGCAGTTGCGGCTACATCCAGACTACAACAGCAGTTCTACCGGGAGCAACAAATCGAAGCAATAGTCTCACCTGCAGTAGCTGAGCCGAAGCAAAGTCGAGGACGCCCTCGCGGAGACGCCGGCGGAGGAGGCCAGTGAAGTAGCCGCGGCCAGGACGGACTGCCAGGGTGGGGAACGATGGACACGGCCTTCCACTCCTCCGAGGAGACGACAGACATTTGCTTCAGCGCGAGGTTGACGACGGTGGTCCGAGGAAACCGTCGATGTCGTCGCCGTCCTGGTTGCCGGAGACCGCAAACCCTAGGACACGCGCCGCCACAAACCCTAGGTCAGGCGCCGCCGTTTGTCCGGCCAGCTCGACGGAGCGGCACGCATCAAAGCATGCGCACGCCGACGAGACAGCCGGGCACGACGCCGTGGCTGCTGGGCGCCGGTGCATCATTCGTCGGTGAGGTAGGGCGGCGCGCTCGATCTGCTACGAGGTTGGGCGGCGTGCTCGATATGCTGCAGTGAGATGTGGGGGTGGCGGAAGGAAGGATCGCCGGGGCTGGGGGAGGAGAGGACGGCGGTGGAGGGACGGCGAGGTGAGAGAGGCGGCGTCGTGGAGAAGGAGGAAAGAGGAAGGGGTCAAGGGAGAGAAGGAGCCTGGGTGGAGAGGAAGGGATAAGGTCTGGTCCTTTGTGGTGGAAGTGGAATTAGGGTTTGGGGATAGGTGGGCTATGGGTGGGCTTTGGTGGCCGGCCTAGTTCGTCTGCCACCCATATTTTTTCTAACGTATTTCTTTTCTTTACTTCTTAAAAACTCTTTCCAATAAATGTTTAGAAAGAAAATAAATTAGGAAATATTACTACTAAGTTTGGATATGGTGATTTTTGATCCTTCATTATAAGAAAAAAATGGTGTCAAACAGAAATTTTGATTTCTTAAAAACTCTTTCCATTTTCCAAGTGCAAAAAATGACTTTTTTTTGTGAAGCAACTACAAAAAATATGGTGCAAAATCTAACCCTTACAATTATCACACAAATTAGTCCATATGTGATGGATAATCCCCAAGTATTATGAATTTTCTCGCTTTCTACCTAATTTCGCCATTTAAATGACTTTATGCCGATTTTTCCAAAATAATTCAAATTTGAACTACAACTCTGTGATAGTTTGCTCTGATTTTTTTATAAAAATCATTTTAAGTTACACAAGTAGTGATTATATCACAGAATTATCGATAGTTCTGGAAAATTCGTCCCCTTTCAATGAATGGCCATGGCGGCCATTTTGACATTTTTTTCGAAAAAAATCAAAGAAAGTGAAAAAATACTCAAAAAAAAAAGAAATCCCTTGACATGGAGTACTTTTTTGTGTACTAGTTTCTAGGAATAATAATAAAAATGAGGTTTTACAAACTTTCTAAAAAAATCATTCACAAAAAGGTCTATCATCTATAAACATGTATAGGTTTCAAGCCAAATGACCAAGCTATGGTCATTCCCATGCCATAGTTTGTGATAAGGTGCCCATATTTGACACATAGATGTATCTTGGTATGGGAAACAATGTTGCCAAATTGAGTTGTCAAATTATTTTTACAAATATCATTTTCCATTTTCTAAGTGCCAAAAATGACTTTTTTTGTGAAGCAACTACAAAAAAATATGGTGCAAAATGTAACCCTTACAATTATCACACAAATTAGTCCATATATGATGGATAATCCCCAAGTATTAGGAATTTTCTCGCTTTCTACCTAATTTCGCCCATTTAAATGACTTTATGCTGATTTTTCGAAACTAATTCAAATTTAAACTATAACTGTGTGATAGTTTGCTCTGATTTTTTTACAAAAATTATTTTAAATTACACAAGTAGTGATTATATCACAGAATTATAGATAGTTCTGGAAAATTCGTCCCCTTTCAATGAATGGCCATGGCGACCATTTTGACATTTTTTCGAAAAAATCAAAGAAAGTGAAAAAATACTTAAAAAAAAAGAAATCCCTTGGCATGGAGTACTTTTATGTGTACTAGTTTCTAGGGAAAATAATAAAGATGAGTTAGTGGGTTAGTGAAAATAATAATCCAGTTTGTGAATTTAATTACTATTGTGTGGATAAGAGACATATACGGTAAACTCATCTTGTACAACAAATTGCAGCGGGTTAGTTGGTTAGTGCAGCCCTATGTGAGGTAGCAGCAGGTGCATGCTTCGACACCCCCCGCTGCACATTTATTTTTCGAAGACATGCCGACGGTCTTCTCTACGCCGACGGACGCCGTCGGCAATTGTTTGGCGTACGCCGACGGCCTCGGTATGCCGACGGCCGGGTGAAGAAAGCCGTCGGCATAGCTATTAAATGCCGACGGTGTCCGTTTGCCGACGGTCATAAAAAAAGCCGTCGGGATATGCCCTCTATGCCGACGGCCCCGATAAAGAGCCGTCGGCAATGAAAAAACCGTCGGAAACAGCTGTTTTTCCCGTAGTGTATATGCGGAAGAAATTGTACAAGTGAAGGTCGTGTGTGTAAAATGTTCATAACGAATTTCAACATGTAATGGGCAAAGGAGATAAGCTCGTTATCCCCATGACGTTGTACAAAAATACTGTGTTGCTATATCGAGTACAATAGTACAAAACAACAGCTTGATATTATAGACCTAAAATGTACCAAACGAAGGGCCATATGATCAGTATGTGTAGTACATGTTGTTCTAGTGATCTAGTCACATAAATTCCCATTAAGTTCATGCAATTTGTACTAGCCGCACCACGCTTAACCTGCACAGTAAACTATTTCAAGAGACTTAACCAAATGAGGCAATCCCCATTTTACTTTTTTGTGAAGTTCATGTAAACCCAGTACAATACAATTTATTCATATATGTGATTTCATATTACAGTACCAACATATGAACTAAGGATTGACCAAAGCAAGTACAAATTACACACTACTAACATGCCATAGATTAATCGTATAATTCCTTTTTACCGCTTACATACTACACGAGTCTTCAATATTTGTATTAATTCAGAGACAAGATGTGCCAATTGATGTTCAGACCGTTCTTCTTCTTCTCCCTCAGTTCATATACTGATTTACGAGAGATCTGATATATTTCTGGATCCCTGAATTCATTTCTTTGAAGTTTTAGGCTTGCCTGAAAAATAAAATTTCAACATGTCAGATTTCTGCGGCACCAAGCGCACAATATATGCAGATGAATACACTTTTAGTTATATATAGCTTGTATATGTTAGTGGACTTGCTTTTCTGGTCAGGAGGATCCCGTTTAGATGTCGACGCTCCAGCTCCTGCACGCATGCGAAAGCACAAGAGGCAAGAAAATAAACTTTAGAGAGTCCGTTGATTATTTAGTAATGCATGTCAAGACGAGTGCAACATAAATCTTTTATAGAACATGAAAAGAGAAGCAGATCAAAAGGCTCAGTAAGCTCGAGTGCTGGAGTGTACTAACCAGTAGCAGGTTCCTTTTTCTTTTCAGTCGCATCTGTTTTCCCTGCACAATAATGTCGATTAATCAATTGAACAGTTGCGTCCATATCCATGCATGGCAATATTAATCAAAATTTAGACAGCTGCATGCAAATAGTAGACGATGACAACCTTTCCCGCCCCCATTTTTCAGATCAGGCGAAGAACCCGTACTCATCCCTGTATGTGTCGAATAACAACATAGCACTTAATTAGTTAATAATGCTATGTATAAATGGCGAGCCAGAACTTGGATTAAAAATCAGTTAATCCGTACGTTGCATGCATTGAATATGTAACTGTTGAAGGTTAACACCCTTGTTCGGCATATTCCTCGAGTTGGAGAGGCCCTGGCTTATTCTTAAACTGTGTGCTTCTTGAGCAAGTTTGAGCCGTCGATACTGGTAAGTACCCGTGAGAAGTTCGCTTCTTATAGGCTCGCGCGCATGGGAAAATCGTCTAAATTGCAACTAATTAATTTGGACGATCATGACATCTTTGGAAAAAATATTGTATATTCTACCCAATTTACATATAATTACATTGATGTGTACATATCTCCGAGGGGTGCCACTGTCACTGAATTTTCATTTTGACCAAGTTGATAGAATACCACATTTGTTAGAAAGATAATAATTTGAACGTGCATTAAAACGTTGTATATCTTTTAATAATGCACCCTAGTGCTAATGTCCGTGAACATGACTATTATAAACGATAGGCAATAAAACGATGAAAAAAGAAAGATCAACACAACGGGACACGAGATTTAACATGGAAAGCCTTTCCAATTATGGAAGAAGAAAAAACCATGGACGCTAGCCAGCAAATTTTCACTATGATTTGGGAGGTTACAAACGCCAGAGGATTTACAACTTTTGACTTATCCCAACTGTCGGCTTACAAGAGGTACATACTCCCTCTGTTCCTTGATGTAAGGTGTATAGTTTTTCATAAAAAATCCAAAATATAAGGTATAACGCGATTTATGGATAATTTTACCCATCCAAAAATGAATCCTAATTTATAGGGTGTATTGTTTTCAATTTGTGTCTATTAGGAACTCATATCTCCCGATTTTTTCCAGAAGAAGATGAGTCCACCGTATGCCAAATACCTATATCTTAATATTCGTGCAGAAAACTATACACCTTACATTAAGGAATGGAGGGAGTATAACGGTGGAAACACTAAGTCGGCTGCAGTCCGACTCGGCAACGATCCGTACCGGTGACGGGCCTCCTTTCACTCCGTCCAAAGTTAGCTTTATATTTATAAGAATATGGATCACAATAAAAATAACAATGACAATTCATATGGGAAATATACTGCACTTTTAACAAACGACACCACCTTTACACATGGTTGTTATCCAGTTATCCATGTTTCAAACTGACACTACCCACGACAGTTCAAAACATGTCCAAACTACATATATTACTGAAACCAGCATGAAAATGTTTTATTTGGATTTCTGGTAGTTTGCTCTAACTAGAAAACGACAAGAGGGGTACTGTTGGCCACTAAAGGTATGAACGTATTATAATCCTGCAATAAAAGCGAGTATGATAGTGTGTAATTTTCTTGATCTTGCCGTTCAAAGTGGTAGCTCTCCATCTTTCAAAAGTTAATGTAGTAGCTCTCCATCTTTCTAGGTCTACATGGTCTAAATTAGCAGCTACCAACATGCAGATGGTATAACTGTCATGGCGCATTTTTTCTTGATCAGACTAGCTAGCTGAAGTGTGTATTTGTGGTATAGATTTCTTCTTTGGTTGTTCTTTTTAGTCGGAATAAAATTTAACACTTTTAGTACATCAAGTCAAGTCATTTATGTGTAGAATTATGACAGATAATTATTCGAAGGTGCATTCACATGTTGTTTTTTCTTTCAATAATGCACCCCAGAGTGCAATTCTGTGAACATGCTCAAACAAGGAAAATATACTATTTTCATAAATTAAATATTTGTCATATTTGGTTGTCATCCACTTGTACATAGATGAGGCTGGCTATTTAACCTAAAGAAGAGATCAATATTTATACAAACTACATATATTAGTGTAAACTGCATGAATATGTACGATTGGATTTCTCAAAGTTCGACCCAACTAGAAATTATGGCGAAATGGGACAATGATCCATTGACGTATGTCACCCATGGCCATGGGGGTTGCTGACATATGGGCCTCCTTTCTAGTGTCCCACATGTCAGTGATTGAAAGTAAGCCTTGACTATGTTAGAAGATCCCCTAATTTCCAGTACGAAATGTAATGATGGATCCAAGGTTTGAACACAACATCAAACAATAAGAATTGGATAGTGTGTAATTTCCTTGACCTTGCCACTCAGTTGAGAACAAGTCTTTATAGAATTAATGTAGTAGCTATCTACCTTTGTGAGGTCTACATGTTATACGTTATAAGCTACCAGTATATGCATATGGTATAACTGTCACGGCGCAATTTTTGATCTAAATAGCTAGCTGATGTGTATGTGTACATTTTTGGTATAGATTTTTGCTCGATTTTCAAAGTTGGAATGAAACTTACCTCTTCTCATACATCAAGTCAAGTCATCTACGCGTAGAATTAATTTGAACGATATACATCGTTGCTGATCATTTATTGAAACTTAGCTAATTGAAAAGCACAAAATAATCTTAGTACATATTTCGTGGCATACTCACATACTTAAACGAGGTTGATACATGTTAGAAGACAAACACACGAAAAATCTCATGTGTACACTGGACGAGAGATCTGCGTAAGTGCGTGTGGGGTTGGTGCCGCGTGTGGCCCACCTGTCATTGTCCAATTTTTTGCTATTTAAACTGAGCGTTCACTATCAAGTACATCTACTCTTGCCCCGTGCCGCATTAGTTGACCTGCCTTACCTATAGACGACACCTGGCGCCCCCGCCACCATGTTGTCCTCTTGCCGGATCCAAACACATGAGAAGGTCGAGCCCATCCCCTCACTTCCCACGATTCGATTTACTGCCGCCCCTTCCCTGGTCGAGTTGTTGGGGAACGGTTAGGCTACGCTAGATAGATAAAAATATCAACCATTTATTATCTCTCGACTCGTATTGCAGAGAAAGATTGTCGATGTCGCGTGTCGGTACTGTGACAAGCACTATCCATTGACGTAAGTTGTCTTACGATAGTGATACATAGTATGTTCGGGTTCAGCTGCACGTCTTCTAGAATACGTGCGATAGATGAATCCATAATGAATTGCATACATGCATGCGTTTTGCTACTTACTAGGGTTCATTATTTCCTGTTCAATAATACATGTTACATGATTGAGTCAACTCATATTGGTCTTGTACGACAGTGAATCTTTGATTTGTCAATCGGTCAATGAAATGGATACTGATATGCATGCCTGATTCTCTACTGTAAACACGGCAATAATAAGATTGCACTAATCATTGTGAATCTTTGGTTGAACTTTCTACCGTAAACATCTGGCTGTGAGTTCACTCGTGGCTCCTTTCTAATTAATTTTGCCGGACCGCTCTTCGACTCTTGTCCAGAGAAAAATCCTGCATTCCTGCATCGTCACAAAGCATCCTCAGTCTTCTTCCCCCCTTCAACCCTTCTCCTAGTTCCTCGTTTCCGTATTCATCAGTAAGTGCCAGGCCGCCACCAGCATCTACGTCGTGGCTGCTGAGCTACCTCGCATAGCCTGCCCCTCCTCTCTCATTCCCATCTACTACTAGTGCAGTTGCCCAACCTCCAATGGTGTTCGTCCATGGATCCTTCCGTCTAATGAACCTCCTCAGCAAAAGCTAAAAAAAATAAATTCTTTTGCTGCGTAGTTGTTCAAGAATCAATTATCGGTGGATCACTAACTAGAGGTCCTGATTTTTTTCGAAATAGACTAGAGGTCTTTGATGTCTAGGAAGGACTTTACTTGGTTCGGGGCTCAGTTTCGCATGCGCTCTCGTGGAGAAGATGGCACACGCCGATGTGGTCGGTGTGGACATCAACTTGAAAGGCAAAGAGAGCAGTGGGGCAAGCGTTGGGTTCTCATGTAAAGCGGCAGGTGGACGCGCCTGCCCATTCTAAGCATTTACCGGTAAAGAAACTAGCCGATGGGAGTGTAGGAGCAGAGAAGACGGCAAGTTGTTCTCATGCTTCCGGCCTGTATTTTTTTTATCGGTCACCAGGGGGAAAGGCTCCCCACCTAGATATATTCAAAGCCACCAAGTGATACAGGGGCCGGGATCATGCAACGCGTGAGTAGATGAAGACACCCCACATACCAGCAGGCGTGCTCCTTTTTAATCTCTGCCTTGCATCGGTTATTCTAGTAGCGTTTAGGGTTTTGGAGATAGTGACGTTTAGATGCTGGTTTACATCCCTGAGTTTCGAGCGTCCCAGATTTGTAAAGGATGGCGTGGAAGAAGACTGCGCTTCAGCGCAGATGAAGAAGGGGTGCACCGTGCGCCTGGTCTTCCGCGGGATGGTCGCAGCGCGGAAGCCCTAACATCAAGAGATGCTAAGGATCATATTTGGGTAAGCGAAGAATTATATAGGAGGAAGAAGACTCGGTATGCTTTGTGTTCATGTTCAAACGTGGCACGAGCCTGACATAATAATTTTGAATCTCGATTCGACTCAAAGAGATTTTATATTGTTGCCACGGTTTGACATGGTCAAAGTGGACGTGGTATATATGCAGACCTACCGACCGGTAGCATATGAATAATACACATGGAACACTGAAGTAGGTGAAACCGAGTTAGAATTTGTGCTAATGTCATATATGTTAACATTGCCCATATATACGAATACCTATAATACCAAAACATACACGCAAGTACCGAGCCTTGCTACGTTAACATGCACGGTAAACTACTTCAATTGATATAACCAAATTAGGTCAGAAAATCCCCATTTCACTTTTTTGTGAAGCTCATGGGAACCCAATACAATCCCGACTTATTAATAATTTTTAAATTCATTTGACAATACAAACATATATGAACTGAAGACAGCGTAACAATTCACCAAAGGAAGTAGAAAGTACATACACTAACATGCACAAGGGACGGTCCATATTTAATTTCCATCTCTTATCTACTTATATATACTACACGAAACAAAAGTATGCCAGCTGATGTTTAAATCGTTCGCATCAATCCATATGAGGAAGTTTGATATGTTTGTGGATCCTAAATTCACAGTTTCAATGTATTTGGAGCCTTGCCCTGAAAAAAAAATACCAGTATGTCAGGTTTCTACGGCGCCACAAGCACAACTTATGCAGATGGATATATTACTACTTTGATAGTTCGCATGCCTAGATTTTCTACTTTTGCTTCTTGATGCAGACATAGGCGGTATGGTACTACTTTTTGTCGATATAGCTTCTTCACGCATGCGAAAAAGTGCGACATAATTTTTTGAGAGAACGGGTAAATATAGGCTGACGTCGAAATTATTTGGCCATGCATGTTCTTGGAGACTAATTGTAAGCTTGAGCTGGGGGACGAACCAGGATGATGACCTTATTTCTTGCCGCAAACCTTTTTCAGTGAACGCCAGACCTTAGTAGTCATCGTCTGTTTCCCAGCATCATTTAATTGGTTAACCAACGAGAAGGGTTTGAGATCGGTACTAACCAGAACTAGACGATGCCTGTTTCCCAGCATCATTTGGAACATACGGTGCACCGGTACCTGAAGTTTTCAGTGGAGGAACAGACTTACTACTGGACGCTGCATAAATATGGCTAGTCAGAAAATTCAGTTAGTTTACAGCATGCATGCAATATATATATATATATATATATATATATATATATATATATATATAGGTAAATTAGTAGGGGCTCCATGGTGTCTGGGCTCCTAGATCATCAACCGTTGGATTTCTTGATCGTCATCATTAGGGCAGGGACAAATCCGGATATGTGAGATTAAGAATACCCGTTAGTAAACCCGTTTAGCATGTTTTGAATTTTTAAACCGTGGTATACTTTCCAAACACGGAGCCAATCGGCTATCAATGAGGATTTTCCTTCTTTGTGTACGTGCGTCAATCATGCTAGATTAATTGCAGCGTCAGATTCTTGCCAAATATTAGGTATCCCGGATCCATGCTAGTATGCTACTTATATGCGTCTTAATCATTCCACAATCACAGCATTTTGAAACAATTGAATCCCACCATCACGTCATGAGTTAGCGGGAGGTAAGGTTGGTTGAGTTTCCCAATCGTTCAAATGATTTGTTGCTTGAGGTATGCACTTCTTCATGACGTAAATTTTTGATGATTTTTTCATGCTCATCGTGGCCCACTGCCACCGTCGCCTTGCAGTGATCTGTAGTGTTCGGCACTGATTTTTTTCATGCACATCATGGCCCCTTTTACATCCGCTACCGCATATTCCTTTTGCATTAGGAATTTGAATATTACTTTGTTTGCATCCGGTACTGCATATTCCTTTTGCATTAGGAATTTGAGTATTATTTTGTTGCCGCTTTAACCAAACATCGATGCATCACAGTAGTTATTTTTATTTCAAACGCAGGTATATTTGATCCGAACTTTCAGGTCCCAAATCTTCGAAAAACATTGCAGAGCCATGAGGGCTTTTTACGAGGGCTACTAACTCACATTTGAAGCGTTGATTAGACATCGTATATTAGCCAAGGTATGTAAAGGTTCCTCATTTTTTCTTCAAAAAACTTGTATTGACTGTACTGGTTAGTTTGGTGTTCATGGGGCCATTGTACCGCGGCGGCACCATCTTCATCGGTTCCACCAATCAATGAGGCAACACAGATTCTATGAAAGTTAGCTCCCGGATGAAGTCGTCTTAAACACATCTTCCATGTGTCTAGAAACTATGAACAAACTTCTTGCCATTATCAAGAAACAAGTTCAGTTCTTTCCTTCTAGCAACATGACGTTGGCTGCACTAAGTTCAAGCAGTCTTATGTAAAAAGTACACTATGTTATTTTCTGAATATTATATGATACCGATAATGGTCAAGCTATTTTTGTATAATGGGTTTATTTATGATTTACTTATGATGTACAATATATCATGTTTCTCACCGTCTATGATACTATGTGATATGTAATGCCTCTGAATAGATCGTGTAGTACAGTCAGCTACTACAAGGTTTCTCAACTATTGCTGAGTATCGCATACTACGGAAAAAGCAGTTCTTACGTAACAAGTACATTGGGACGATACCTCGGCTATTTCATATACTAATGCATATTTGGAGTGCACTATGGATACCCTGGGTATCGCATACCCATTATGTATTTTATATGCGATACCCCAGAAACTCATTACGAGTGATATATCCCTGGTTATATGTGATACCCTGGTTATTTCGTATACTCATTAAGGAGTGCACTATCGAAACCCTAGGTATCGCATATAAGGAGCACACTATCGATACCCAGGTTATGTGATACTCAATACCTTGTTTAATTGGCTGTAATATTTTTCTGATACCTTGGGTATTATATATTTTATGTGCGGCACTCCAAAACTCGTCATGTAATATCGTAACCCTGGGTATATTGAGGTATGGAGTACCAGATTCGGATTCTCAGCATGTGATACCCTAGTGAGGTTGTATTGAGTATCACATACTCAAGTTGTGACACTTAGTGCAATGAAGTATGTGAGATGAACGAGGTATTATCATGTCCTCAGCATGTGATCGATATGACACTACTTAAATGCACAAATATAAACTATACAAGGTATAGACTATATCGCATACTCACTTTATGATACATGAGGTATAGCGTGACAGATACTTCACATGTGATATTGAAAAAGTGAGACATCGGGAAGATTTCCCAACCAATGAATGTTTCTCACGAATGCTCATGCAGTGCGCCTCACAGGCAAACGTCGTGACATATGCCTCAATATCCGGGAAACTTTGTTCGCGTACATAAAAAATACGGGTTCATATCAAATGCCCGAGACGCCAAGTTTGCATAGCCTAGAATAGCAATGTATGTAAACATAGCTCGGGTGTTTGTCTTGGTCGGCGATATTGTGGGTATTTGTGACAAATGATTTCACGATCTTAGTATCGATAGTACTTACTCGACGCACACATTGTCCATACCCGTGTTAGTCGACACAATGTGCATGTTCCTTTTAGTGCTCTGTCGCGGAACACACAAGAAGTAAATCGTCGGATGAAAATTGTACCGCGCTGGTCAGAAACCCAATTTGGGGGGAGGGGGTGGGGGGGATCCCTGATGAGCGTGCCAGGCATCACATACCCATCATGTAACATCGCTTACATGATATCGTTAAACCCTGTACCATATAATGAGTACGTGGTACTCATTACCTCGTTCAATTGGGTATTGCATACCTAGGATGCGATATCGCTTGTTTCATAGTATCGTTTACTTGGGTATGATACATTGATACCTCGGGTACCTTATGGGTACCGGATACTCTAAACCTTGTTCGTCCCATACCTTATTGTGTCAGATGTTGACGTCAAGGTCTTCCCGTGTCGAGGGTCTTGATGATGTCGACACGCTTCGCCCCTCACTCGTGTCGCCTCGCCTCTTGCCGACCTGATGGTTGGGGGTGGGTAACGTATCCAGACATACCCAAAATTTTGTATACCTAGTACTTATTTAAACTGCCCGCATACCTATTTTCGATGACAAAGCATACTAGGTATATACCATGTTCCGTAACCCGTCAAAATTACGTATTTGTTGGTCCCAGCATATACCCAAAAACCAGATACCCAAGTGCATAATAAGCAGTCACCATTACGTAGGCCACAGAAATTTGAACTGTGCATGGCGCACGTAGACAAAATTGGGTATTCCGTACCATCATCCTTATACCTTAATTAGGAATCATTCCAACCATTACTAATAGACATCTATGAATCTATGATTCTCACATTTATGGGTATGCAACGGATGACAATGATTACTCCACAAATTTAGTCAAGGTCTCCACCAACGAATTCATCCTTTAATACCTGCCGTATGCTCCCATTTAATTCTCCGTAACATACTCTCATACCTAGAATCACACGGTAGCTGTATGCAAGGAAATATGATTATCCTTCTGTTGCCGGTTAAACAAGGAAACATAATTAGTATGATTTCGAAATTGCATACTCTCTCCTCACGCGTACTTAATGCACCATTTTCGTTTTAACAGGAAATGCTAACGGGTCAACCCGACTTGCTACAATCCACAATCAAAAGCTACATCAAGATACCTAATCAGACGGTTTAGATGCATGGTGCCCAGGCTCCTAGGTGCCCCAATTGAGCTTCTATAAACAGCTCACCTTTCGCCTTGGGAGGCATGTTCTTTGGAGTTGCAGAGGCCTTTAATTCTTAACTGTGCGTCTTTGAGAGAGTTTGAGCTATCGATGATGGCCAAATGCCCGTGAAAATGTTTGGTTTTTATAGCTAGGATTGCACATCATGTGGAAGCCGTACAAATTGCATCTAATAATTAGGAGACGATCATGACATCTCCAGAGGAAATATTCTATATTATACTACCTGAAGATCTTAATTGCACTGATGTATACATACCTCATATGGGTGCCAATATCATTGAATTTGCAATATCACGTGGCCGGTTGGCAGAATTACATGGAATCAGACAATGCATATATATCTCTACTATATAATATGGCTTAAGGTGGTGATGGTACTTTTTTAAATTTCTAATTTTACCCTTGCATTGCTAGGCTAAGTCAGAAAATATTACACATTTGCCACCGCCAAGTGAACTTACCGGTTCACGTCGCACACTTTGCGCTTCAGCCCCTCAGGTGTCGAAAAATTAACACGCAGTCCCTTATCCTCTTCGTCGCGCGCGGCCGCTGGCCTCCACAGCTCCACCTCGCGTGCTGTGTCGCCTCCATCCTCCTCAAGCGTGGTTGCCACCAGACTCCCCCATACACCTAGCGCGCGGCCGAACTCTCCACTCCCGTTCACAAACAGAAGAGGACCGATTTCCTCGCTGTTTGCAAGCCTAGAAGCAGCGGCGGCACAACGCCCGGCCTCGACCAGGAGACGCGCAGTGCGTGGCATGCGGACGGCGGCCGAGGCACGCGTCGCGGCGTTGCGGACGAGGGTGCAGCACGCGCGCAGGGAGGCGATTCACAGCCGAGTTCCACGCCGAGGCGCGCGTCGCGGGCTGCTCGTGGGCGAGGTAGCGGGAGAGATGAGCAGCGGCGGTCTGCTCGTGGGCGAGGTAGCGGAAGAGGTGAGCAGCGGCGGCGGAGGCCCGGGGTGAGCTGCGGCGGCGGTGCCCGTGGTGAGCAGCGGCGAAGGCGGCTCGGAGGTGAGCAGCAGCGCCGGTCCCGGTGGTGAGCAGCGGCGGCGGCGCCTAGGTGGGGATTTTTTTTTTTTACTTTTTGGTGCGGATTTTTTATTTAGCAGACACCGCCCTCAGCTAGACCCAGGCTGCTTGTGCATGGAAGCGCAGTCAGATATCGATCTGAATTTTTCCCCTGTATTTAATGACGGCAGCTTGCATGTTTCACTTTATTTTTGACGTTGATTTTCTTTGTGTATTTGTTTCTTCCGATCCAAACACACTGCTGCGAACAGACACATTACAGAGTCATTTGGATTGTCGAGAAAATAATCCCCATGTCAAGAGCGTGGATGGATTGTTGTTATTAATGTGTGCAAATTGCTATATAAATATTCCGATATATCCAATCCATATTTTCACAGAGTCACATCATTGTATATACATTGTCCGAATGGAACAGAATTTACAATTTCATAGTTTTTGTATCCAAACATGATTTCAAATTCCAAGTTGTCTTTTCATATCACCGATTAAACCCATGCACATCCTCGTTCAAAGAAATCAACATGCACATTGTCGTGGTGGTGTCACGGCAGATGCCATAGGATGGCTTAAATTGGGGCCGATGGACGCTGGTGAAACCGGGGAGGGATAGCGCGCTAAGGAGCGCACACAGAAGACACAAAGCACACCACAATCTACCCAGGTTCGGGGCCCTCGTGAGGAGGTAAGACCCCTACTCCTGCCTGTCTACCTCAGTATATCAGGATACCATGAATACAAAGGTGCTCCTCGAGCTGTATGCTCTCAGCTAGGGTGATGCACTCAAGGGAGAAGAAGATAGCTATGGGGGAAAAATCTCACAACACCTCTTCGTCTCAGCACTTCTCTCAGTGTCTCTCTCCTTCTTTTTTCATGCAGGAGGCCCTGGGCACCTTATATACTGATACCCCGGGTCACCGGATTGGGGCCGTACATTACACTGCAGCCACGCGCATCTGCATCATCAGGTCGGTCATGATTGTGTCCTCTGCCACGGACAGGACGTGGCCTGCCATGCCTCGCACTCTGTTCCCAGGTACGCCCGTGGTCAGCGGTAGGTGTGACCGGTCACTTCGTACCCGCGCCATGACGCCTGCCATGCTCCCGTGTCAGGCGGTATGTGACCTCTGCATTGACTTCCAACCGGCATAAGGCGCCTCTTCTCTTTAACCCGGCATTGATATGCCGGATTTCCCTTCCTTGGTTTACCTCCCTGCACATAAGAGAAGACACGAAGATACCGACATTCCAATGTCGGTCCGTATATGTCGGTTTCATATGTCGGTTTGTATCAATATCATAACCCGGCCCCTTCTGGGCCTGGTTATGTCGGTTTGTATATGTCGGTTTGCACCAGCATCATATCCCGGCCCCTTCTGGGCCTGGTTATATCGGTTTCACTGTACCTCGGTCCACTCTTGGACATAGCTTATACCATACCTTGACCCTACCCCGGGGTAGCCCCCCGACATTAGTCCCCGAAGCTGGTGCGGTCCTGCAGACTCGGATGAAGAGCCACACCAGGTTTACACAACCAAACCAACTTGGCCAAATATCCGACATAATTATGTCGGTCCCACTGAAACATCAGGAACCAAATCTCCAACCACTTTCGACATCTGCCCTTATGTCGGTTTCTCCGACGCAAGAAGATTCCTTCGATCTTTTCAAAGATCTTGCGATGGCACGTGGCAGCGAAACGCTGCGCGTCGCCTCGGTTCCGGTGTACGGACAGACATGCCTCTGCGCGCACGCCGTCATGTCACGCGAGCCCCACGAGCTGTCACGTCCCCTGCGCACTTGAGTGCTTTGACTGCACAGGCGTGCACATTACCGCGCGGCTCCTCGATTCCCGTGCCAATAACTGCGCCACTAACCACGCCTTGGGCGGTTTCCACTCCGCGACCCACTACGTGGCCGATCGTGCGACCGTTTTAACCGCAAACCGTGCAGATCGTGCGCAGTTAATCCACGCGGGGGTTACGGGAATCATGCTCGGTAAATTCGCTAACCGCACACCTCCCACGCCCATAAATAGGGGAGCGGGGCAACCCTCCTCCTCTTCTTCGCCATTCTCTTCTTCTCTCTTCCACTTCGCCGCCACCGCGCAGAGCACTCCGCCACCGCACGACGCCGGATCCCGCGAGCCCTCGCCGACCGGAGTTCTTCACGCCGCTGCCGAGCCAAGATCTCCGCCGGCGCATCTTGCGTTCCTCGCCTCGCCGCCGCCGTATCTCCGGTAAGCTGCTCGTCCGTAGCATCTCCCGCGGCTAGGATTTAGTTTCTTTGCTCATAGATTCTTGCTCATAGGTTTCCTTTAGATCTTCTCCGTAGATTTCTTAGTTTCTCTTTGGTGTTTCTTTTCCTCCACCGCATAAACATCGAGAGATGCTCACCGCCAGTGAACCCTTGCCTCTTTGCAGATTTCCGCCGCCGGCACTGGTGCGTGGCCTTCATTTCCTTATCGCGCCACCGTGATGTCTTCTAGCAATACCGCGGATCCCGCCGACGCCGCCGTCGAGGAGGGTGAGCGCGCCGGGTGGGAAGGCTCGGACGTCACTCAAGACGAGATTGACTGGCTGATCCGGACTCGGAGTATCCCGGAAGGGGTGATATGCCGGCCCCCAGGCAAAGAGGCCGAGCCGAGTTTGGAATCCGGCGAGTGTGTGGTCTTCATCGCGCATTTCGAGCGCGGCTTTGGCCTCCCGGCGAGCCAGTTCTTCCGAAGCTTCTTAGATCGGTTTCATCTTCAACCCCATCATCTTCCAGCCAATGCTATCACCACTCTCTCGGCATATGTCTCTTTCTCCGAGGGATACCTCGGTCTCTGGCCCACTGTTGAATTTGGGCCAAGTACTTCCAACTCCGGAAGCAGAGTGTTCCGGATCCGGAAAACAAGAACTTCCCCAAGGAAATGACCCCGTGCGGAGCTGCTACAATTATACCTTGGAAAGCCTCCATCTTTCCTCGGATTCAAGGCCTGTAGTCATGCCGGAAGTGGCAGCGCACGTTCTTCTACGTGAAGAGCCCGGACAATGCCGATCTCTTCAACTTGCCGACATTCAGTCGCGGCGCCCCCACGGAGCAATTTACTTGGCAGTTCAACCTAAGGAGACAAATCTCGAGATCAACCAGATTCACAAGATCGTCAACCAGCTCCAAGGGGAAGGGATGACAGGCGATGACCTCTTGAGAACCTTCATTAGCCGCCGAGTCTCCCCCCTCTTGAGAACCAGACTCGGGTCAGCACTCATGAGCTGAGCAAGGCCGCTGTCCGGAAACACGTCAAGTCAATCGCCCGGACGCGCATGACAGAGGAATGGGAATGGGGTAAAAAAGTTCATGATAGACCTCGACTTCCGGAGCAAGTAAGTAATTTGCAATTTAGACCGACATATTTTGCCTGCCGAGACAACTCTTATGTCAGCTCCACATTTGGCTCCTAGAATAACCCGGTTTTATTGCGTCTGATTTGCAGAGATTTGCTCGGCAAAAGACTGAAGATGGAGCGGATCCCTCCGCCAAATGGGGCCAAGATCTACCTGCCCCGGCCGTCGCCGAGGTTGAAGACCCGGACGATGAGGATCATATGCCGATTCCGGCTGCTGGCGCCCCTGCCTCGGGTAAGCCTCAAGCCCGAGCCTCAATCAGAGATTGGTCAGATGACGATGATGATGATTGTGAAATTTTAGAGGCACTTGATGTTCGTCCCATCGCATTTGCTTACCCACTACCCTCAGCACCAGCTGACTCGGCCGACCAAGCTCCGAGTACATGCCCTGCTACCACGGGCAATCGAGGCGGATCTCGCAAACGTGCAGAGACCGGTACCTCGGATACCGGGACCTCAACAGCCTCAGCCCCTGCAGCGAAGAAACCGAAGCTGCAGAAGAAATCGGGACACAAGCCACGGGGTAAGAGGATGCCGCCAGTTACAGAAGGGTAAGATATCCTTTGCCAATATATGCTCGTTTCCCTTTCTTCCTTTAACTAAGATAATATTTCCTCGAGGTATCATCTTTTCCTGCTTCGGTGCAGTGTCGCCCTTGAAGTCAATTAGAGTGCATCCTCTGTGCGCTCACCTATTCCGCCGCCAGCGGTACCTCGGTCAACCGACACTGGAGTACACACAACTCCAGCCGACATACCGCCGCCGGCTTCTGATGCCGCATCTGGAGGAGGCCAACACGCCTCAGAAACCGAGGTCATGGACTCGGTTGCCTTCAATACCGACACCTCGGCCCTTGACCGAGATGTTGATCTTGGTGCTCACATCATGGACTCCGCGTCGGAGCGGACCGAAACTCTTATAGCACCGGATCAGCAGCAACAACCACAACAACAGCAGCAGCAGCCACAGCCACAACAGCGAAAGCCACAGCAGCAACAGCCACCGCAGCAATAGCCACCGTAGCAGCCACCGCCACCACCGACGTCTTCCGCACCGGCATCCCAGAAACCAGCACCAGTGCCAAAGCTGACACAGCCACGACAACTGACCAACAGGAAAGTGCCGGTCAATCCGGATAAACAACTGGCGCTGACTCCGACCCAACCTCTAGCTACATCCATCTCCAGAGTCGCCACAACTAGCTGGGAGTTTCCCCGGCTGCGAACTCAAAGCGGTAACAACCTGGGCTCGGTGGAGCATTATAACATGGACTGGAATGCTGCCGATACCAGCGAGGTTTCTTCCCAGAAGCCGGCGTCCCGGCATCCAGCTGGCCCAAGCGAGCTTGCGCAGTCCATGCACATGCTGCAGGTTGTGGTCCTTAAAGCTAGCAAGATTTCCGAGGTGAACCTTCCTCGGCTTAGCTCTTTTTTCTTCTATAATAGATAATAGATATATATTATCCCAGTCCCTGAGATTCGGGTCGAGTGATTGATGCTCGACCGAGTAAAGATCTCACGGCGTGAATCTTCACAAAAACTCCGACATCCAGTCCTCGAGATTCAGGTCGAGTTTACTCGGCTTGAATCCTCAAAAATTCCGACATCCAGTCCCCGAGATTCAGGTCGAGTTTACTCGGCTTGAATCTTCATAATAACATTAACACTTTCCCTTTTTCAGGAATGCACCAATACTCGGACCAAGTTGTTCCATAAGCTGCTCTTGGATCACAAAAAGCTCAAGAACTCCTACAAGCAGTTGCAGGAGGAATCGAAGAACAAGGACGACGCGCACAACGCTGCACTCCAGAAGGAAAAAACTGAGGTGTCTCGGCTCCAGAAGGAGCTTAAACGGGTTCAGAACCAGAAGTCCGAGATGGAGACAACTGCCGCCGTGGAGAAGAAACAGCGGGAAGAAGATGCTCTGAAGCAGAAGGAGCTCCTCGATCAGACCGAGGTCCGCCCTACCTCGGCTCAACAAGAACTGGATGCCCTCAAGGCTAAATGCGACCGCTAGTTGGCCGAGCTCACTCGGATCAACAGCGAGATGGACAGTAAGTTTCCTTTATCCTTTCTTCTCATTTCCTTTGCTTCTACCGACATTAGATATATGCCGGTATACGACTTAATTCGGAAGTAGTTTCTCTTTCTTCAGAATACTTCTCCCATTCCAAGGCCACTGCGGCGAACATTACCCGCAAGGCACGAGAAAAAAGAGCAGAATCTGGCCCAATCTCGGAGGCATGGGACATTGAAGATCATCTGACAGCTCTGGATGCTCGCATATCTCCTCTGAGGTGCATCGGTACTGAGCTCCTTGACGCTGGTATCCGGGTTTATCGGATTCTATGGCCAGAGTCAGCGACTCCTGCTACCATTGCCGAGTTATCCAAGTGCCTGCTTTCCGCCAAGACAAGGCTCTGAGAGTGGAGATCTTCCTCAGCTCATGCCGGTGCAGATCAAGCTCTAACCTTTGTGCTTTCTTGGTACGAGGCAATTGATCTTAATGCACTGAAATCCCTGCGCTCCGACTCGAAATGGACGTCAGATCCAACACTGATCCAGAGCCGCAAGGAAGCAGCTTCCTTCATGGCCAGTTATGCTCCAACCCAATCTCTCATTCCTGGCCCAGTCTACTCCGACGATGAAGAAGATGACATCGAAGAGGAAGAGGATGATGACGAGGAAGTTGACGAGGAGATCGAGGCTGAAACTCCCAATACTGCCACTGCCGCAGCAGCCGACACTGCCGAGCCGACAGCAGCCGACACATCTTCAGAAGCAGCATCCGACATCGCCGGCAACCCGGCAACCACCCCGACGGTCGATCCTGCGACCGAGACTGCTCCTGCGCCTCGCACTGCTCCCAATGACCCGAGCTCCTCCAGCGCAGCTGTTTGAACTTATCACAAGTTGAACCGTTAAATCCCCGGGATGCCGGGTGCAGATGTATATAAACTCTTAAGTTTTTATCAGTACTACTTTAACTTGCCAGTTTCACGAAACTGGCTTAATGACGGATCACTTTGCACCAAGTCCCCGAGTTTACTTTCTTGTTTACTATACTCAGTAATCTTTGCTCTTATCTACCATTTTGGCATTCGACAGTCGAGTCACAAGATCAAAATTATAGCATACAGTACTCATAGATTTCGAGATAAGGTTTAGAGTCATCCGACACAAAGAAAAGGAATAAAGTACAGGGTTAGTAAACAATATATGCCGAATCATTTTTGGACCGAGTCCCCGAGTTTGTTTTCATATTTACTACATTCCATAACCTCTGCTCTTGACTGCCATTTTGGCGTTCGTCAGTCGAGTCACAAGATCACAACAAGATAGCATACACTACATGAACTTTGAGACAAGGTTTAAAACCATTCGGCATAGGAACAACACAGATAAAACAGAGATAAAACACATGCATATAGAAAAGGCAGTCTCGAGTTTCTTTTCGGAGTGCCAACATTTCATTCAAAGGAAACCGAGATACATACATTGCGCCCTTAAGAGTAAAAGGGACGGAGCTGAGCCACATTCCAGGGTCGTTTGGTTTCCTCTTCGGATTTGTCCATCCTGTCCTTCCTTGGTTTCTGTGCATCTATAAGATAGTATGCATCATTGTGCAGAGCCTTGCTCACAATGAACGGTCCCTCCCATGGAGGTGATAACTTGTGCATGCCGGCTTTGCGCTGCACTAGTCTAAGCACCAAATCTCCTTCTCGGAATACACGAGGATTTATCTGTCGGCTATGATAGCGTCGGAGATTTTGCTGATATATTACTGACCGAGATAAGGCCAGTTCTCGTTCTTCTTCGAGCAGATCGACATCATTTTCCCGAGCTTCTTTTGCCTCGGCCTCTGTGTACAGTGTAACTCTTGGCGAGTCATACTGTATGTCGGCCGGCAGGACCGCTTCTGCTCCATAGACCAGAAAAAATGGCGTATAGCCCGTTGATCAATTCGGTGTGGTCCTGACACCCCACAGTACTGCCGGTATCTCTTCTATCCAACAACCCGGAGTTCGCAACAGTGGTTCAATCAACCGGGCTTTGATGCCAGATAACACCAATGCATTTGCTCTTTCCACTTGCCCATTGGCCTCCGGATGCGCGACCGATGCTAGGTCAAGTCGGATTCTCTTTTCAGCACAGAATCGAGCAAATTCTCCTACAGCAAAGTTTGTGCCATTATCCGAGATAATGCTGTGTGGGTAACCATATCTCAAAATAATGTCTTTCAAGAAATATACAGCCGTGTGGCCGTCACATTTCCTGATTGGCTTCACCTCGATCCACTTGGTGAACTTGTCCATCATCACCAGCATATGAGTCATGTTACCTCGGGCCGGTTTTAATTCCCCCACCATATCCAGACACCAAACAGCAAAAGGCCAAGTGATGGGAATTGTCTTGAGTGCTGAAGCTGGCATGTGGATCTTGTGAGCAAATCTCTGACATCCCTCGCACTTCCTGACGATATCTTCTGCCTATTGCAAAGCAGTGGGCCAGTAAAACCCATGCCGGAATGCCTTAGCAACCAAGGCTCTTGAGCAAGCATGATGACCACATTCTCCTTGATGAATTTCCAGGAGCATCTCTTGCCCTTCCTCCGATTCAACACAACGTTCTAGCACTGCGCTTCTCTTATACAACTCTCTGTTGATGATGGTGTATGCTTTGGATCTTCTTTGCATTCGACTGGCCTCGGCCTCATCACCTGGCAGACTCCCATATCATATACGACATTATAGGCTGTGCCTATCCTGGCACAGGACGTACAGGAAAGATCGGTTCATCCACCTCCATTGGTTCAACCGACATTGCCTCCTCTGACATCAATTGGTCAGTCCCCGGGTTCTGCCAAGCAGTCCCCGGGTTCTCCCAAATGCACCCGACATCGATGTCCATGGGAACATCATCAGATTCCGGTTTCGCCGGGATAAAGATTGACTCGGACTCGGGCGATGGTTTGATTGATGGCTTCCTTAGATTGCGGCTTCATTTTCTGTCCGAGGTATATGCTTGAACTCGCAACCTTCAAAGAACCCCGAGATCTTCTGGACATGAAACCGATATAACGCCATGTTGGCGTCTAAAGCATCCCAATTTCCCGAGGCTTGCTGCACCACCAGATCCGAGTCTCCGAAGCATTCTATCCGGTGAATACCAATTTCCTTGGCCACGTTGAGCCCATGAACAAGTGCCTCATACTCGGCCACATTGTTTGATGCCACAAAATGAATCTGCAACACATATCTCAGTTGATCCTGCTTTGGCGAGGTAAGGACTACCCCGGCACCTAAACCAATTTTTGTCTTGGAGCTATCAAAGTGCATTCTCCAGATTTCTTCGTGGATTGGGCCGAGATGCAATATGAGCCACCATTCTCAATTGGAGTCAGGCAATGGTGGCTCATATTGCATCTCGGCCCAATCCACGAAGAAATCTGGCAGTGCCTGAGATTTCATGGCATCTCTTCTTTCATAATGTGGCGTATAAGGAGCCAGCTCAATGGCCCATTTGGCTACTCGGCCGCTTGCATCTTTGTTACCAATGATTTCCGAGATAGGAGCTTCACACACCACTGTGATTGGATGCTCTTGAAAGTAATGTTTCAATTTCTTGACCGCCATATAGACGCCATATGTCATTTTCTGGTAGTGAGGATAATTTTGCTTGGACAACGAGATCACCTCGCTCAGATAATATACCGGCCTCTGCACGGTTTTGCCATCTTCTTCTCGCTCCACTACCACTACGGCACTCACAACTCGGTTTGTGGCTGCAATGTAGAGCAACATCGGCTCTTTGGGTAATGGTGAGGCCAATATCGGCGCAGTTGCCAACATCTTTTTTATTCAGTGAACGCCGCATCCGCTTGCGGGGTCCACACAAATTTGTTACTTTTCTTCATTAGTTGGTATAAAGGCAATGCCTTTTCTCCCAACCTACTAACAAACCGACTTAAGGATGCCAAGCAACCAGTGAACTTTTGCACATCCTTGAGATTATTCGGCAACCTCATGCTCTCAATAGCACGGATCTTTGTCGGATTTGCCTCGATACCTCGGCTTGACACGAGGAAACCGAGTAACTTGCCTGCCGGCACACCAAATGTACATTTGTCCGGGTTAAGTTTTATCCGGAATCTCCTTAGATTCGCGAATGTTTCTCTGAGATCATCAATCAGAGTGGATTTCTCCTTAGTTTGATGACGATGTCATCGACATATACCTGCACATTTTTGCCTATTTGATCATGCAAGCATTTTTGCATACATCTTTGGTAAGTAGCACCAGCATTTCTCAAACCAAATGTCATGACACGATAGCAATAAGCCCCGTACGGGGTAATAAAAGCAGTTTTCATTTGATCAGCAGGGTTCAGCGGTATCTGGTGAAAACCAGAATATGCATCTACAAAGGATAACAGCTCACACCCGGCTGTGGAATCGATCACTTGATCAATCCGAGGCAGCGGGAATGGATCCTTAGGACATGCCTTGTTCAAGTTTGTGAAATCAATACACATGCGCCACACAATGGCCACGTTCGGGTCATCCTTTTTCTTTTCCACCAGGACCGGGTTAGACAACCAGTCCGGGTGCAGCACTTCCATGATGAAACCAGATGCAAGTAATCTGGCCAGTTCATCGCCTATCACCTTTCTCCTCTCATCCGAGAGACGTCGCATAGGTTGCTTCACGGGTTTCATATCCGGTCTGACGAACAATGAGTGCTCAGCCAACTCCCTCGGAACACCTGGCAGGTCCTGATTTGACCATGCAAAGATATCCCGATTCTCACGGAGGAAGTGACTGAGCTCGCCTTCCTATTTCTCGGTCAACCCGGTACCAATGATGACGTTGCGTTCTGGGAACGCCGGGTCGACGTTGATCTTCTTCGTCTCCTTCGGCACCTGGAATGCCGCACTCTGCTCCGGGTTAGTCATACCCGGCATACCGAGTTGCGCGGACTGGGCCAGCGCCACCACTTCATGGATCTCTTCTTCTCCGCAGCAATGATTAATGACTCGGCCAGACAAGAGCCAGCCGAGGCGCACACCAAGGAACGCTTATAGTCACCCGAGATGGTGATGATGCCATTAGGACCCGGCAGCTTCATCTTGAGGTAAGCCACATGGGTAGATATCATGAACTTGGCCAGCGCTGGTCTACCGAGCAAAGCATGGTATGGACTTTCGAGGTCCACCACCTCGAATTGGATGCTCTCAGTTCTGCAGTTGTCCTTGGTGCCGAATAACACATCAACCCAAATTTTGCCCATAGGTGCACATGAGACACCAGGCACTATACCGTGAAAGGTTGTATGACTCGGCTGCAACATGTTTGCCGAGATGCCCATCTTCACCATGGTGTCTCGGTACATGATGTTGATGCTGCTCCCATTGTCAATGAGAACTCGGGTGAACCTGACATTGATGGTGGGCCCGATGAATGTCGGATCCACCACTAGAGCGTAACCTCCCGGGCTTGGCATGATCCGGGGATGGTCCTTCATGCTCCAGCTGATCTCCTGATCAGACCAGTGCATATACTTCGGCACAGCCGGCATAACCGCGTTTACCTCCATTGCACGCCGGTTCAGGCTCTGCTTGTCAGTTGGCTCGGTCACAAAGACCACATAGCTCTGATGAGCCTCTCTATACTCACCCTGGCATATTCACCCTGGCGGCTGGGACCAGCATTGCTGTTGTTGCCTCCGACATTCACTTGGTTAACATTTTCTGGCCCTCTCCTGTTATCCACAGGTCTCGGAGCTGCAGGCCTCGGTGGAGGCGCATTCAAGGGAATAGTGTTTGCCCCGGTGAGCGGTATGTTGGAGGTCTCTGAGGTGCACCCATCTGATTTCCTCCGGATCCTCCCCCTTCCTTCAACGTGCGCTGATACCAGCTGCACTGCCGGGTTGAATGATTAGCCGGCCTGCGGGGGTCGTGCGTGTGATAGCTGCAGGGTCCATCCAGCATTGCCTCATAGGTTAATGGCTTCCTCTGGTCACTCCACGGTCTCTTCCCATCCTGGTTTTGGCCCCATGCAGGACCGCTGTTCCTCAGACGCTGGCTATTGCCGGCACCTGGCTGATCTTGATCAACTGCAGCAACTTGATTTGAACCGTACCGATAATCCGGCCGGTCCTCTCTCCTCTTGATCCCGAAATCCTGGCGGTCACCTCGCCTGGCTGGTCCGGGTCCATTGTTGACCGGGTATCTTCTACTCGGTTCCACCGAGTTCAGCAAGGGCTGCATCGGATCACCCAGTGCATAGCTATCCGCAATCCGGATTGTCTCGGCCAAGGTGGCCGGCATCTCCCTTTGCAACTTCTGCCAGAGCATGGAGCCGTGTCGGCACCCTTGAGCAAACCATGAAATGGCCTGCGCTTCAACAACTCCTTCACAGGAATTGCGAACAGTACTCCACCGGGTCAAGTAGTCCCGGTCAGTTTCATCATCCCTCTGCTTGCACATGGCAAGCTGCTGAGGACGATTCGGCCTCTTGTATGTGCTGGAGAAATTGCTAACGAAGGCTTCTTCAAAGTCCAGCCAGCAGTCAACGCTGCCCTCTCGCAAGTTGTTCAGCCAGATCCGGGCTGGCCCTTCCAACATTTGCGGGATATACCTTACCGCCCATCGGCGGTTTCCTCCCGCGATATGCACTGCCGACACATAATCTGTCAGCCAGTCTTCCGGCTTAGTACTGCCGTCATATGTCTTTGCGCCCCGGTTCAATTGAAAGTGCGGCACCGGTGGCTCCCTCATGATCCGAGGTCCAAAGCATGCAGGGCCAGGTGGGCCTTGCTCTTCCAGCATCTCGGACATAAAGATCCTGTCCAACTTGTAGCGTGCATCATTCGCGACAACTGGCGAGGTCCCAGCCGGGATCCCAGTGCACCTTCATATCTCTGATACCCGGCTTTCTCCATAGCCGAGTAACCATCATCATAACGGTTAGCCACCTGGTCAACACCTTGTGGCTGCTGAACATGCTCGATATTTTGCTGCTGCCGGGCGGATTTCGTGTCGGATACCGAGGTGGATAACCTCGGCCAGCCGAGTTAACTTTTCCGGCATCTGGATTGCCCGGACCGGGATTGCTTTTACCCCGGCCGGCACTGCCTCGCCCGGCTAACTGTTTTCCGGCATATGCCGGATCATATGTCTGTATCTGCTTGTTTTTACCGGAGTTTACACTCCGGTCACGATCTCCACCGACGTGCGGTGATGAAGCTTGCCCCTTAGATCTTTCACTGGCTACCTTAGCCGAGTGAACAATCTGGGACCCACCTGCAGCTGTGTTAGCCTTAAGATAGGCCTCATTTTGCCGCACAGCAACACCTACTAGCTCATTAACCCGGTCTTGTTGCTTACGGAGAGCTTCTCCGGATAAACCAGATAACTCGGCTCTTGCTGCCTCGGCAGCTCTAAGAGTCTTAGCAGGGGAACTATATTTGGGCTTTTCAGCCGACATGTGACTAGGAGTTTTACTAGAACTTGATCTACCATCTCTAGCAATCTCGATTGAGGCCTCTACCCCTTTTACGCACATCTCTATGCGACTAGGATGAGTAGCTATCGGAGTTAAACCATGAGCTTTGTTATACTCACGGAAGGTTATCTCGAATTCTCTCCTTATCTGGGACATCGCGAGAGCCTCCTGATGCAGGTTCTGACGATGCGACTCCAACTCGGCCTCCGTCAGGGCAGCATCTGTACCGGTAGCTACCGGCACAGCCAGCTTCTCGATCATATCCTCGAGAGGAACCGGCCTGACCGGTACCTGGGATGTACCGGCCTGGTCGAGGAGGTTCTCCTCCTCTCCAGCGGCAGTTTCGCCGATCTGGTGGTCTTGGCGGCAGGTTTGCCGGCATCTCCTTTGCCGGTTTCTCCTTTACCGGCACCACCCGTGGAGCCGGTCATCATGACCTCTGCGCAGCTCCCGGGGCGAGCGTACGCCGGCCGCGAGCCGCGCAGACAGCAGGAGGATCCTCGGCTACAAGCACCTGCTGGGGTACCTGCACACAAGCTCGGTGGCGACGTAGACCTCGTACGTCCCGAAGGTGACGAGGCAGCCGTTCCTCGAGAGCGGCCTGCTACCGAAGCAGCCCGCGTTGTCGTCGATGAAGTTCAGCGAGCCGAATCTGTGGACAAGGCCACTGACCACGCGCTCGCCGGAGGCGATGATGGAACCCGTCCGGATGAACACACCAGCCAGCGCCGCTGCTGGCCCCACGGTGGGCGCCAACTGTCGTGGTGGTGTCACGGCAGATGCCATAGGATGGCTTAAGTTGGGGCCGATGGACGCTGGTGGAACCGGGGAGGGATAGCGCGCTAAGGAGCGCACACAGAAGACACAAAGCACACCACTATCTACCCAGGTTCAGGGCCCTCGTGAGGAGGTAAGACCCCTACTCCTGCCTGTCTGCCTCAGTATATCAGGATACCATGAATACAAAGGTGCTCCTCGAGCTGTATGCTCTCAGCTAGGGTGATGCACTCAAGGGAGAAGAAGATAGCTATGGGGGAAAGATCTCTCAGCACCTCGTCGTCTCAGCACTTCTCTCAGTGTCTCTCTCCTTCATTTTTCACGCAGGAGGCCCTGGGCACCTTATATACTGATGCCCCGGGTCGCCGGATTGGCGCCGTACATTACACTGCAGCCACGCGCGTCTGCATCATCAGCTCGGACATGATTGTGTCCTCTGCCACGGACAGGACGTGGCCTACCCATGCCTCGCACACTGTTCCCAGGTACGCCCGTGGTCAGCGGTAGGTGTGACCGGTCACTTCGTACCCGCGCCATGACGCCTGCCATGCTCCTGTGTCAGGCGGGATGTGACCTCTGCATTGACTTCCAACCGGCATAAGGCACCTCTTCTCTTTAACCCGGCATTGATATGCCGGATTTCCCTTCCTTGGTTTACCTCCCTGCACATAAGAGAAGACACGAAGATACCGACATTCTAATGTCGGTCCGTATATTTTGGTTTCATATGTCGGTTTGTATCAATATCATAACCCGGCCCCTTCTGGGCCTGGTTATGTCGGTTTGTATATGTCGGTTTGCACCAGCATCATATCCCGGCCCCTTCTGGGCCTGGTTATATCGGTTTCACTATATCTCGGTCCACTCTTGGACATAGCTTATACCATACCATGACCCTACCCGGGGTAGCCCCCCGACACACATCTAAAAAACAACTTTATTACGTTGACAGTTTAATACGACACTGTTTTGATTTTCTCGTCGTATTTCAATTTTCCACTACTTGATATCTACATCCTAACCAAGTCAAGGTATATTTAAACTTCTTTATCCTGACGAGCATGATCTAACACGGCGACACCGCCATGCCGAAGAGAACTTACTTTGCGCGCTTCCACGACGGTTTTTTCTCCCGTTGCAACGCACGGGCAAGTTTGCTAGTGTATATATATATAGGGTCGTTCTATTTGACACTCAGGATATAGAATAGTTATTCTGCAACCCGCCCGAACCAGGCGGTAGGCGCCGGCGCTCCCGCTCTCGACCGATCTCACGCGACGTAATTGATCTTTGCATGCGACGTAAAATTCTGACGCAGCGTCGTGCGCGCCCACGATGTGCAGCAAACTGTCTGCGGTTAGAAACCTTGGCCTGGCGTAATTAGCTGCCCACAATTGAGATTCAGCCCACACACCTGAGCCCATGTAATTTATTTCCATTTTCCATAACGAGCGCTGCGGGATCTTTTTTCTGTGCGAATGACCGAATCTTCTGACGGCTGATGTAAGAAATCTGAGGAGAATGTAAAACACGACAATGTGCACTGATTCATCTCGCGCCGAGTTATTCCACCACCAATCGACATAAGAACTAATGGAGTTTTCGGACATGATTACACTGTTGTGCTTGTAAGAATTTGATGGCCTGATTACACACCGTTAAGACAATAGCACCATAATAAGGCTTAATGTGCCTGTAAAATGACGACATGGCCTGACGCGCCGTAAAATTACAAAACTCGTTTTAAATCATGCAACCTGAGAACTAAGAGAGATTTCGTAACAAGAGAATACACACAATATCTGTGAATGCCCAGTGGTTCCATGTGAAGCCGAGTATACACAATTCAAACCATAGATAGCTATGACATATACATGAGCATGTTAAACCCTGACAAAAAAAAACCAAAATAGTTTCGTTGATGCCGACTTCATATTGCTTTGCTCGCCATTCTTCCTTCACGCATCAGCTGCACAAAATGGAATTCATTTGATGTCCAACGGAGGGGAAGCTACACAACAGGCAATGGATCAAATACAATTGTAAGTAAGGATGTCATGGATAGCTTGACATATTTTCTCACCGGAATCTCCAAACAGGACTGTCGAAACCACCGTAACCAACCCAGAGAAAAAGTATGTCTTATGGCAACAAGCGTGCAAGATATAAAAGCTGTGAGAACAAACCAAGCAACAAGGACTGTGAGCAGTAGGTTGGTTTCAGTTATAAAATAAACTCTCAAAAAATAAGAGGCCAACATGGTAAAATATTTCACTACAAATTGCAAAATGGCAGATGCTCATTATACAGATACTCCACATTTTGGAGAGACTAGTCACCGGAAGGAAGTAAGGAAACATTTATTACTACTTTGTGGAAAGTTTTGTCAACATAATGGAATGCACATATATACTGTCCATAGCAACACAGGATGGACAGCTAATTAATAGAAAAATATCACATTAACCAAGTACTTCTTACAGTACCTCTTGTCAGAAGTAAATTAACACTGACATACAATTTTTACTACAATGAAATACAAGATGAGCAGGGAAATTATGTGCTCAATAAATTACTAAGCATCTTAGCTTCTATTCCTAACCAAATGAATTGATAAGTTTATATCCATAATTGTACAGCAACTGCAAGTTCTTCCGTTTCTGTATTGCTCAAACAGCCAATAAACTAAGATTTTCTGATTGCAAAAGAGAACCAAGACCAGAAAACTGAAACAGACACTAATTTTGCACTGCTAAATAAGGAAAATAATAGATTTGCTGTGAAAGAGATCAACTTCTGCTCGCAATCTCGATGACTTGCCAGCTGAACAAATTCATCAGAACAGATTAATCATAGTAACACCAACTATGTTCTTTATGAGCTATACGTCAAGGAGAGCTCGTAGTCATGGAAAGCAAGAGATGTATACGGCATCTCAAGTAATTAGGCATCTGAAAAAGAACCGTATATGTAGGATGCTGCTGACGCCTCACAACAAAAAACATTTATTGATCGTTGCCACAATAAAAAATATTCTGAACATTATTACCGTGGGATCCTGGCAATTGTAGATTGGCACAAGTTAGTCAATTATTTTATTATGATCGTGGGAGACTGATATTTGACATAATAGCCTGGCGATCAAGATAATAAAATTATGAATCAGTGGAGCCTACTAATACAGTTTGACAGTTATGATCCATGGAGTTGCTGAAATACAGATCAAGACAACAACAAAATAGTATTGGATCTTAGTGGCAATGCTAGAACACTACTGCCGTCGGCCACTAGTATGCACCGGAAAAAAAAGATTATGCATCTGCTCGCAGCCTACTTTGTCCTCTGAACAAATCCAGGAAAAATTACAAATCAAATACTCCGTAGGAAAAAAGATCTAACTATGATACAGTGTTTCTCTTCAACAAACGTGGTTGGGGACTGGGCCAGGAAATTACTACTGCTTCTCCACTGCTCGAGGTTGGAGCCGCACGGAAAAGAAAATGGGTACTAAAGCACACCGGTGGGGAAGATACAAACCTGGTCGCGGGCGGCCGCCGGCAGCAAGAAGAATCGCTGCCGTAATCTGACGCGGAGGACGACCGGCGTACCTACACGCCGCCTGCCGCCTGCCGAGAAGCCCACCCGATGCCGGCCCACCGCGAAACCATCCAGTGCCGCTGGCGGACGAGGCCAGGCAGCACGCCGCAACCCACGGGAACCCGCCTCTCACAACGCCGCGGGGTCCACCCGCCGCCGGCCGCAAGCCGACCACGATGGAGCCGAAGACACCCAAAGAGCTCGACGCTCGCGCCGGCCGCCGGCCTCAGGCCGCTCGCCAGCTCGCCGCCGGCTGCTCATCGCCTCGTCGCCGTCGCCCCCAAATTCCAACCGCTCACCGCTTGAACTGGACACCACGATTGGAAATTATGAGGTGAGGGAGTTAGTGGAAGCTCTCAAATAAACTGCACGACCAAATTGGAAAAAAAGGGAGAGCCTATAGCGCGCGTTACGCGATTGTGAACTTTTCGTTCGCGTACCGCCGCTCGTGTAAGTAGCTAAATGGACTTGGCCCAGTTAGGCGCTTCGCTCTGTTTCGTATTCACTCTGTTTCGTATAGCGCGTCGTAGCTTTGTTTCCTGTTTCCCGTTTCGTATACCACCATATCGCTCTGTTTCATTTCCCGTTTCGTAGCTCTGCTGACTGTTTCGTTGAATTTTGTTTGGATAAGCGGCGCTGGGTAAAAAAATGCGGTGCCTGACTGTTTCTTTGACTCAGAAAATGTTTCGCTGACTGTTTCTCCGATTGACGTCTCCTGATTTTTTAATTTTGAAGCATTTTAAATTCGGAACCATTATAAATTTCGAACCATTTTCCAAAAAATGAACAGTTCAAAAATGGAACATTTTAAAAAATTAGAACCATTTTTAAAAATTGGGAGAATTTTCAAAATGGAACCATTTTAAAAATTTGGAACCATTTTCGAAATGAAACCGTTTTCAAAATGGAACCATTTTTTTTTTGAAAATGGTTCCGAACCAAAAAAAAATGGTTCCTTTTTGAAAATGGTTCCGAACCGAAAAAAATGGTTCTTTTTTTAAAATGGTTCCGAACTGAAAAATGGTTCTTTTTTGAAAATGGTTTCGAACCGAAAAAATGGTTCCGAACCGAAAAAATGGTTCCTTTTTGAAAATGGTTCCGAACCAAAAAATGGTTCCGAACTGAAAAAATGTTTCTTTTTTGAAAATCGTTCCGAACCGAAAAAATGGTTCTTTTTTGAAAATGGTTCCGAACCGAAAATGGAACCATTTTTAAATGTTGATTAAATTTATTTGTAATTGGAACCATTTTTGAAAATAGAACCATTTTTTATTTTGGAACCATTTTCAAATTTTGAAATGGAACCAATTTTATTTTGGAACTATTTTCAAAATGGAACCATTTTTAAAAATGGGACCAATTTTAATTTTGGAACCATTTTCAGAATGGAACCATTTTTTATTTCGAAACCATTTTCAAAATGGAACCATTTTTTATTTTGGAAACATTTTCAAAATGGAACCATTTTTATTTTGGAACCATTATTTATTTTGGAACTATTTTCAAAATGGAACCATTTTTAATTTCGGAACCATTTTTAAAAATGGTTCCATTTTCAAAAATGGAAACATTATTGATTTTGGAACCATTTTCAAAACGGAACCATTTTTAATTTCGGAACCATTTTTAAAAATGGGACCAATTTTAATTTTGAAACCATTTTCAAAATGGAACCATTTTTAATTTCGGAACCATTTTCAAAATGGAACCATTTTTATTTTGGAACCATTATTTATTTTGGAACTATTTTCAAAATGGAACCATATTTAATTTTGGAACCATTTTAAAAAATGGAACCATTTTGAAAAATGGAAACATTATTGATTTGGGAACCATTTTCAAAATGGAACCATTTTTTAAAAATGGAACAAATTTTAAAAATAGAACCATTTTTAATTCGCGCTGAAATTTAAAAATGGAACCATTTTTAAATGTTGATTAAATTTATTTGTAATTGGAACCATTTTTAAATTTGGAACCATTTTCGAAAATATAACCATTTGTAATTTTGGAACCATTTTCAAATTTTGAAAATGGAACCAATTTTATTTTGGAACTATTTTCAAAATGGAACCATTTTCAAAATGGAACCATTTTTAAAAATGGGACCAATTTTAATTTCAGAACCATTTTCAGAATGGAGCCATTTTTTATTTTGGAACCATTTTCAAAATGAACCATTTTTATTTTGGAACCATTATTTATTTTGGAACTATTTTAAAAATGGAACCATTTTTAATTTCAGAACCATTTTTAAAAATGATTCCATTTTCAAAAATGAAAACATTATTGATTTTGGAACCATTTTCAAAATGGAACAATTTTTAATTTCAGAACCATTTTTAAAAATGGGACCAATTTTAATTTCGGAACCATTTTCAAAATGGAACCATTTTTAATTTCGGAACCATTTTTATTTTGGAACCATTATTTATTTTGGAACTATTTTCAAAATGGAACCATTTTTAATTTCGGAACCATTTTAAAAATGGAACCATTTTCAAAAATGGAAACATTATTGATTTTGGAACCATTTTCAAAATGGAACCATTTTTAATTTCGGAACCATTTTTAAATTCGGAACCATTTTTAAGTTTGGAACCATTTTAAATTTGGAACTGTTTTTACATTTGGAACCGTTTTCAAAATGGAACCATTTTATAAAGTTGGAAACATTTTAAAAAATGGAACCGTTTTAAAATTTGGAAACATTTTTAAATTTGGAACCATTTTCAAAAATGAACCATTTTCAAATTTGGAACCATTTTCAAAATGGAACTATTTTAAATTGGAACAATTTTCAAAATGGAACAATTTTTTTAATTTGGAACCATTTTCAAAGTGGAACCATTTTCAAAAATGGAACCATTTTTAAATTTGGAACCATTTTTAACATCTTAGATTTCAGTTTCATCTTATACCATTTAAAAACATCACATCACTTCAGAATTAGTTCCCTACTCCTGCCTTGAAAGATAATTTTTTTAAACCTATGCACAATAAAAAGGTGTGAGGTAATAAAATTACACTTGAAATCAATTTCAGTAAAGCCCTTTGTACTGAAACGCATTACTGCACTACTTGAGTATGGGTTAAGCTACCTTTGAAACTCGCACTAAACAAAACCAATCTACTTTATTGTAAAAAAAAATCTACTTTGATTCAGCATGTAAAAAATAGTAATCCGCTTCCGGTTTCATCATTGACGATAACTCTTGATGCACGTCATGTGCCTACAGTTGGACAAGCATGACTCATTTGCTGGATTCAAGTGATCAAGGTCATACAAATGCATGACATAAATCGGACCAGAAAATCGAGCACATGGACAGTATTACATTGTTTTCATCCTACTTGCTGCACAATCCCAGCTAAACAAATGGGTGATTTGGCTCATTGCAGAGTACTTGGAGCTGTAGACATATTCCCAAAGCAACTTAAATTAACAAGGTTTCTCTGATAATTGGTTCACGAGTCTGACGAAATACAAGATGCTCAAAGAGCAAGTGCATTCCATCTGCTGGTAGACTGATGTACTAAACTACCCGGGAGGGAGGCGTATTTCTTCCACTATTAAGCAAGACACGGAACCAGAGGAACCTCAACGCATCCCCGTCGGAAGCAAAGCATTAAAAAATTAACATAGAATGAGGAATCTGAGAAGTCTGACCGCGCCGGCGAGGCTGCAGGAGGAAGAGGGAGAAGCACACCCCGCGGCTGTAGAACATGCACATCTGCAGGAGCGCGCATGGAGAAAGGAGCTGGGATTGAAAGCTCCGGTTTCACAATCATCTTCAAGGACGCAGCAGCAAAGGTCAGAGCCAACCGAATAGCAGAAAATAGGAGCCACAACAAGATAAATTTTGGTCAGCGGGCGCTTGACGTGGTGGCAAGCAGACTCCTCATCTTCATCCCGCTGGCGTCCATGGGCAGCGGATGCAGCCGCGGTGTCAGGCGATACCACAGGAACCGGATCTCCCGGGATCAGAATGCAAACCAGACATCTACGGGGTACAATCGCCGCGGAGGAGAAGGCCATGGCCGGCGCCGTCGAACCGAGCTGATCCAGAAGGGGACGGATCTCGAGGGGATAAGGCGTGTTGCTTGTAGATCGCAGGGAAGAGCTCTTCGAATCAGGCGGAAAATCAATTGATTCGAGAGCTCCTGGGGAGGCTGCCTGTGGCGTGGGGTGGCAGGGGGCGCGAAGAAACGGTGAGCCGCCGGGGAGGTGGGGAGTGAAGACGAAGAAGGAAGGCAGGAGTAGTGCGCCGCCTGACGGTCGGGATGTAAAGAGGAAAAAGGAAGAAGGAACACAGCGGGGAACGCATGGGCCAGGCCATTACTCGTTGGGGGGTACGCGGACGTTTGTAGCGTCCGCGGTACGCGGAATATAGGATTCGCCGGAAAAAAACGCTGGGAGGTAATATTACGACGGTGGCGTGGGCCGGTTCGGTCAATCGACCTGGGTCTTAGCTCTATTTGACCTCCTGGGTGCAGAATTACGGTGAATCCTATATGGCGCCCGTTAGCGTCGCGGAACGCTAGCAGCGCCCGAAGGATTTCGTCCCGACGCGATTTCTGGGCCGGCCCACTGGTTACAGACTGAGCGCTCGAGTTACTCGTTCCTCTTCGTCCCGTTCCCCATCCCCATCCGTTGCGTTCTCCACTCACGAACCCTTGCTCGTCCAGGCCGGCGGCCGCTACGATTTACCCAACCCCTCCTTGCCTCGGACGGCAACATATCATGGAGGAAGGCGACCCAGGAGGTGGAGAAGCTGCTGGAAATCCGTAGGCGGGCGTCCCAGGCAGCAGCAGCAGCCACGGGCGGACGCAGTGCCGGTCGCATCTGGCGGCCGCGGCCGCAAGCGCCGGCGAGGCGTCCTGGCACTCCTCACCTTCTCGCGCGTGACACTGGCTGCGAACCGTGGCGGCGCATCCACCTTCTCGTGCATGTGGCTGCGAACAGTGGCGGCCCGACCTTTGAAGAACTCAGCAATAGTGACAGCGGCGACGACATCCACCCCTCCAAAGGATGACTTCTGGCCGGTGATCCCCTCCTCCTACTCTTCCTTCACTTCCTTTCTCTGAAAAAAATTAGGGTTCCTGGGATCTTGATTCCACATTCTGCATAATTGGTTGTTCCAGTACCGATGTAGCTAACTGGAAGCAAGCCACGGTGAATTATCGGATTTCGCTGTTTGATTGCAGTATCAGCGGCGACCAGTACAAGTGCATTGTATTCTAAATCAGCTGACAGTAAGTGTTATGCATGCCTCCTATGTTGTGTGAAATTCAATATTCAGAGATTCAGAAACATATTAATGCCTTGAAGGATATAAGTGAACTATTGTTCATGAGCTTTTCAAGCCATTTTGTGACGTTCAATTTGTTTCACGGTTCAGCATGTCACAAAGTAAGAATAGGATGGAAAATTCTGCCACCCATGATCTTTCACTGTCGACCAGTTTTCTTTGGGTATTTGCTGTCTAATTGTCTAGCAGCTGTAGAGCATGTTCCAGTCTGACTAAAAGTTGGTTGTTTCTGCAGTAATTATTTTGTATGTACAAATTAGTTATATGTGATTTTCTGACATAAAGAACCGAACTTAGCTTCTGAACAAATCCATGAGAAGCAACTATCTACAACAGATCCATAGCAGCAGAGTCTTTCTCTTTTACTTTCTACGACTGCAATTCCTTTTATTGTAGTTCAGTTTAATTGACCTTTTGTAATTCAGTTTATTTGTAAATCAATTGTAAAGACAAGTTATTTGTTTGTCTTTCTAAAATTCTATAAATTGTAATATGTGTTGTAAAGATTTAAATTATTTAAACAACTATAAATTCATTTACTTAATTATTGTTTCTATAACTTTATTATTTGATTTGAATTACTTTACAAATTCAATATTATTTCAATGATTCAAATTGGATTCAAAATCCCCACAACAAGTAAATTACCTAGAGGTCATGTCGAAATTTATTGCATTCACCTAAGATGAACTAAACCCTAATTCATGAAGATGAATGAACTCCGATCACTCCAGGGTTTTTTTAATTTGCGAAAAATTTATTCGGGTTTTTAAAATGCATGCATGCAGATGCACAAATTCCTTTATGAAAAATGGTTCCGGACCGAAAAAATGGTTTCGATTTATGAAAATGGTTCCGATTTTTTCAAAAATTGTTCCTTTTTGAAAATGGTTCCAAACCGAAAAATGGTTTGAAATCAAAAAAATGGTTCCAATTTTTCGAAAATGGTTCCGAACTGAAAAAATGGTTCCTTTTTTAAAATGGTTCCGAACCGAAAAAATGGTTCCTTTTTTAAAATGGTTCCGAACCGAAAAATGGTTCCTTTTTGAAAATGGTTCCGAACCAAAAAAAATGGTTCCGATTTTTCAAAATTGAAAATGGTTCCGAACCGAAAAAATGGTTCCAAATTTGAAAATGGTACCAAATTTGAAAATGGTTTCAAAATTTAAAATGGTTCCAAATTTAAAAATGGTTCCATTTTGAAAATGGTTCCAAATTCTAAAATAGTTCCGTTTTGAAAATGGTTCCATTTTGAAAATAGTTCCAAATTTAAAAATGGTTCCATTTTTTGAAAATGGTTCCAAATTAAAAAATGGTTCCATTTTGAAAATGGTTCCAAATTCTAAAATGGTTCCGTTTTGAAAATGGTTCAAAATTTGAAAATGGTTCCAAATTTAAAAATGGTTCCAAATTTTAAAATGGTTCCATTTTGAAAATGGTTCCAAATTCTAAAATGGTTCCTTTTTGAAAATGGTTCCGAACCGAAAAATGGCTCCTTTTTGAAATGGTTCCGAACCGAGAAAATGGTTCCGAACCGAAAAAATGGTTCCGATTTTTCAAAATTGAAAATGGTTCCGAACCGAAAATAGTTCCTTTTTGAAAATGGTTCCGAACCGAAAATAGTTCCTTTTGGAAAATGGTTCCAAATTAAAAATAGTTTCAAATTTGAAAATTGTTCATTTTTTAAATGGTTCCATTTTGAAAATGGTTCCAACTAAAAAATGGTGCTTAATTTAAAATGGTTCCAAATTTGAAAATTGTTCATTTTGAAAATGGTTCCATTTTGAAAATGGTTCAAACTTAAAAATGGTGCCGAATTTAAAATGGTTCCGAACGAAAAAATGGTTCCGATTTTTGAAAATGGTTCCTTTTTGAAAATGGTTCCGAACCGAAAAAATGGTTCCTTTTTTAAAATGGTTCCGAACCGAAAAATGGTTCCTTTTTGAAAATGGTTATGAACCGAAAAAATGGTTCCGATTTTTCAAAATTGAAAATGGTTCCGAACCGAAAAATGGTTCCAAATTTGAAAATGGTACCAAATTTGAAAAAGGTATCAAAATTTAAAATGGTTCCAAATTTAAAAATGGTTCCATTTTTAAAATGGTTCCAAATTCTAAAATAGTTCCGTTTTCAAAATGGTTCCATTTTGAAAATAGTTCCAAATTAAAAATGGTTCCATTTTGAAAATGGTTCCGTTTTGAAAATGGTTCCAAATTTGAAAATGGTTCCAAATTTTAAAATGGTTCCATTTTTTAAAATGGATCAAAATTTTAAAATGGTTCCAATTTTTTTTAAATTGTTCCAAATTTTAAAATGGTTCCATTTTGAAAATGGTTCCAAATTCTAAAATGGTTCCTATTTGGAAATGGTTCCGAACCGAAAAATGGTTCCGAACCGAAAAAATGGTTCCGAACCGAAAAAATGTTTCCTTTTTGAAAATGGTTCCAAACCGAAAAAATGGTTCCGATTTTTGAAAAATGGTTCCAAATTAAAAATAGTTCCAAATTTGAAAATTGTTCATTTTTTAAATGGTTCCATTTTGAAAATGGTTCCAAATTTAAAATGGTTCTATTTTGAAAATGGTTCCAACTTAAAAATGGTGCTTAATTTAAAATGGTTTCAAATTTGAAAATTGTTCATTTTGAAAATGGTTCCAAATTTAAAAATGGTTCCATTTTGAAAATGGTTCCAACTTATAAATGGTGCCGAATTTAAAATGGTTCCAAATTTAAAATGGTTCCGAACCGAAAAAATGGTTCCGATTTTTGAAAAAATGGTTCCATTTTTTTAATGTTCCAAATTTAAAAATGGTTCCGAATTTAAAATGGTTCCCAATTGAAAAATGGTTGCATATTTGAAAATTGTTCATTTTCAAAAATGGAAAACGGGAATTGAAACTAAAATGGTCCTCAACAAGAAGAGGCTAAATGAATACATACGTACATGATCTATTCATATCTCTGTTGAAACGAAAAAGTTATAACACAAAAGTTGTCGAAAACAGCGAGTTTCATATACCCGTGAAAGGATTTTTCAAACCGTCGACTGAGTGCAACAAATTTAACAAAATTCATCCAAAAATATTGAAAATTTAGGTCCAAAATTAAGAAGCTACATTCCACGAAACTCGAAACCGATCACGGGAATGGAACCTAATCATGAACGAACACATATTTCGTGTATAAATTATTTTGAAATGAAATATTTCGGGAATGAAGCCAGAGTACATGTTTCCCTCTTAGAATGATAATCTCCATGTAATTTCCAGCAAGTTCCATAAGAATCGTACGAAGCAGTCAGAAATGTACTGTACAAGAAGAAGCGAACGAAGCAGTCTAACACAGCGAAACGTTTTCTGAATGAACCAACCAGTCGACGCGTTCTCTCCATGATCCAAACATTGGAAAAAGCAAGCTGAACGTTCAGAAACGTTCAAACGTACGAAGCCAAGGAACTGGGCTGGCCCACGAATCGAAGGAAGTAGGCGTCGCGACTCAGAACGGACGCTAACGAGCGCCGTACAGGCGCTCCCCAGAATTACTTATTCTGCATCCGGGTCGATTCGACCAAAACCAGGCCGTGTTTGGCTCGATCGAAACCGGTGCGGCCCGGTCAAAAATTACCTACGCCGCTTCTTTCCCCACCACTATCCCGAGCTATCCCGAGCTAGCCCGTAATATCCTTTTTCGTTTACATCGACAGTTTCTTTCCCCACCACTATCCCGAGCTAGCCCCATCGTCTAATCCCGAGCATCGTGTGCGTCGGCCGGCGGTTCTGGAATTTCAGCGACCGACTGCAATGGCGATTGCGGTTGACGGCGAGCGGCTGGCGGAGAGCGCCTGCAGCTGCGTTTTGCAGCGGGCGGCGAGCGACTGCACCTGGGGATTGTGGCCGGCGGCCGGCCTCTGGGGATTTGGGCGGCTTGAGACGTGGTTAGCGGCCGGGATCTCGTCGGTGCCGTCGTGGAATCCAATGCGTGCGGAGCGGCCTGGTCCCTCGGTGTTGGGCAGCGCAGCGTGTGGTAGCTGCGGGTGGCGCTGGGTGGTATCGGCGTCGTCGTGAGCGGGAGGCAGCCACGGCACTGCTGCGGGTGGAGCACGGCAGCTTGCTTCGACATTAGGTACGTTGTGACGAGGCATCTAGCTCCCAAACTTGCGGACGACGGTATAATGATTTAACTTCTCCTTTCGGAAGCAGGAGATTCAATCCATATTTGACGCCTGCTGATCTGGAATCCACGGACCGGCGCACAAGGGATTCCTCATCTTAGCTCGTGCAACAGCTTCCTTTGAATGAGGTAAAATTATTGGTGCCCAACAGCAGTACTACTTTGGTTTTATCCGTGTTCATGTTCTGCTAAAAGATTATTTTGAGCCGTATTCCTGCAATGGATCTACGATCCAATATGTTCACTCGATCAGGAAGCGAAGGGATAAGGGTACTGTTTGAGAGCGGCGGAAAAGAGGCGACCCAGTTCTTGGTCCTCTCCGGCGAATCTGCCGCTCCCTTTCACCTCTGGTCGCCGTCTCGGCGCCGTGAGGTGGAGGGGAGCTCCGTGATCTCGTCGTGTGTGGATAGCTAGGTTTAGGTTCGGTCCCCGGGCGACGGCTACGAAGACGGTGGCGTGGACATCGGTGTTTGGGTGTTTGTCCTCCCCCTCCTTTCCCCGTTCCGGCGTTCGCGCCGGGGAGGTAGTGGAGTTAGTTTGGTGCCGGGGCTTGACCGGCGAGGCGGCGGCGGTGGTCAAGCTAAGGCTTTTGTCCAGGATCTTCTTCTCCGCTTCGCTCGCGTGGGCTCTGGCGCGGGCGGTGAAGATTCCAGGTGCTTGTACAGGAGCGTCTTCTGCTCGGGCTCGGTTCCAGCACAGGGAAGGTGGTATGTTGGTGGCAGATCCGGTGCGGATTCGTCTGCTGCTGGACCTTGGGGAGGGAGCGCCATGGCCGGTGTTCGTTCAGCGAGCCAAGCTCCGTCGTGCTGACGACCTCTCCGGTCTTCTACATGTGTGGGGTGCTCCCTGTTCCAGGTATGGCGGCGACCTTGCTTCTTCTTCCTCGGCGGCGTTGCTGGCGGTGGACTGCGGCGGCAGGGTCAGTGGTGGTTCAGCTTTCTTGCTGTTGTGTTGGTGTCTCGATTCCGGCTTTCTTGGATTTCGGAGTTCTTCGCCGGCTTTGTGCTCTGCTTCTTCATCGTTCTGCTTCCTCTTTCTCCGGCCGGCCGTGGTGGCGAGGGGAGAAGGGGTGGTCAAGGCGTGCTTTGCGGTCACTCCGGCGAGCAGTGGTGGTGCTCAGTGCAGGGCTGTTTGGGAGAGTGGTGGTTGCGGGGAGGTGGCGCCATGGCCGTGCGCATTCAGCGATCTTTGGTCCCGTCGCTTGCGGCGGGCGGCTTCTGCGGTCTCTACATGAGTGGGGCGCTTCCTTGCCCGGGAATGGCGGCGGCCTGGCGTCCTCCTCTCCGGCGGTGTTCGGCGTTGGAGTTCGTTCTCAGGCGATGCGGTGGTGCAGCGGCTTCCTCTGGCGCTGTTGTTGTACTGGGTTCCCTCTGCTTGTACTCTGCGTATTTCTGTTTTCTCTGTAATCTTTGTTGAATACGCAGTGTAAATCCTCTCAAAAAAAAAAAAGGATCTACGATCCAATACTGTTGTGTAGAAATTGATTTGAATTAATTTAGGATTTGTGGATATATTAATCTCCAATTCGGATGTAAATGATTAAATTATGGTTTGATAGTTGAATAGTTATTTTATGCAATTAAAAGATAGTGTGTGTAGCGGTGGTCTTGATAGTTGAATAGTTACTTTTGTTTCTAACAGACAGAAAAAAAATATGGTGTATCCGTGTATATACTGACAAGCACCAACGATGCCCCTAATGTAATTTCAGCTGTAGTGGTATATATCCTTCTACTGATTAGTCCATTTTGCAAAAGAGAAATCTTTTCCTATGCGGTATGTTTCTGAAGCTGAGAAAATAAAGTAGTTATATGACCTTTGCGCCTGCTGTTTGGTAGCTGGCAATAGTTCTAATAATGTGATGCATTAGTTGCTCCCTAAAAAATCCACATGCATTGACCATTTATCACTGAAACGGAATCCTATTTGTCAAGTTTCCAATTTCTGCTGGGGCTTGCAGATAACCTCTATTGTTGCACATTCTCGAAACAAACACATGTTGTTTAATTGTTCTCTAATCGTACAACCATACAGACAGATAACTAGCCTCGTGCTTTCTAGATTGTAGGTACGTGTCACTGGCATTTCCCTGTGGTGCCACAAATTATTTGCCAGATTATGGACAAGGTTTATCGACACAATATTCAAGAGTAGAATCTCCAATTCTTAATTTTGTAGTTGCGGGATAGCAGTTGTTTTCTTGGTTGTCTTTTTTTATGAAAACATTATACAGTAGACAGTTTGACACTGAAAAGTTTTTGTTCGCTTGTTTTGCAGGTGTAGTGATGATGTTAAGGATGCCAACCTGTACTATATATTAAGTGTTCATGGTCAAGACCGCACAATAATATTTTGCACATCAATTGCTGCACTGCGTCACGTTTCTTCTTTATTGCGCATTCTTCGAATCAATATCTTGACAAATCATGCTGAAATGGAACAAAGGGCTCGCATGAAGGTGATTCTACCACTTGCTTATAAAGAGCTAGTAGCTTGGGTTATGTATTTTATTCACCTGAAATATACATCTTCTGAGTTTAGGCATATGATTCTGTTTTTTCTATGTGCTCCATTTGGTTAAATGTCATTTTTTAATATACTTATCCCTTCATATCCTTTTGCTTTACAAACTTTTTTGGATTTCTATTTAATATTTTCTGTCGTTTCAAGCACAAAAAACAAATTACTCACTATTGAGATCAGAATGACGGGCAATTATTTGACAATTGGGAAGAAACCGGCAGTCTACACCCTTATCACTTGTAAACTTCGATGCCATTGCCCCAAATTATTATGTTACCAAGCTATTATCAACCGACATCTCCTTGGCACGTGTGTTGCCATAAGATATGCTCTTTTTGGTAGGTTACGGTGGTATCAAAACTCCTATTTCGGAGATCCCGTGAGAAAATATGCAAAGCTATCCATGGCATTGCTTGTTTTGATCATAGTATGATGCTAACCTTCTGCATCTTTCAGGGTAGCAGCGTCAGTGGTTACGTCAAAACAATGTTGCGTGGCCGGTCATAGTTGTCAAGCCAGCGACCACCCATGAGTGATCATATCATCAAAAAATATCCACATGTGTTTCAGTTTGCTGAGTCATATATATCTAGTTGGTTGTAATAATATCCGATAAGCCTGCTGAAGATATCCTGTTGTATGTTTTGTGCACATGTCATCTACACTTTGGGTGTTTATCTTCAGCTTCGTGACACGTGTTGTTGTCTATTACAGGAGTGATGTTCGTACAATTTATATTTTCTGGAAACCTTATTGTTTAGGCTACAATTTGCCTGGTCATGTTCAGCAATTCCTATATGCAAAATGTCACGTGAACATGGAAACAAGTTGATCGTTACAAATACATGCAGACAAGTACAAACTGCTATGTTAAAACCCTCGTAAAATATTTCACACGTAAAAATGAAGCTAGTCTGTTGATACATAAGCTACAGCTTGCAAAGACTGCCACAAGTTACGTCAACTAATATTCTTACGCTAACTAATATGAGTATTTTATTTTCGTTTGGTGATTGATGAAAAATAGAGTTGGGCTTCGGTTTCCGTAATTTTCTTACGCTGGACCTATTCCTTTTACATCTCCTGGAGTCATTCTTAGGTAGGCCGTTTCTGGGTTGGCTCGTGGGGCATTTCACGATTGTGGGCTGGATCGTGGTTAGTTGGTTGGATCGTGTGACGTTTTCTTACGGTGGCTGGTATTATGCGCGGGCGTGCGGGAGCGCTGGCTTGGTCGCTGGTTCGGCCTGGGTGTTAAATAGCGCGACCATATATATATATATTTGTAGTTGAGGCTGTCTAATAATGCTCGTAGAAATTCACTAAATAACAGTTCAGATGTCTGTCGAAACTTTATATATTAGTGAAAATTGCAGAGAATTTTTCTATATATTGGATTTATCATAGTTTTCTTTAACTAGAAAACAACACGAAATGGGACAGACATCTTTTGACCAACGTTACCTGTCAGGGCACTACATGTTAGTGACTAAAAGTCGGTCATTGGCACGAAATGTGTCCAAATGGATCCATTGAGGCATAAACATAATATCATGTAATAAGTTTAACACCGTGTAATTTTCTTGACCATGCCGTTCAAATTAGCACAAGTTAGCACAAGTCTTCCGAGAGTTAATGTAATAGCTAGCTCTCTACCTTGCTAGGTCTAAATATTCAAAATAAATAGCTACGAGTATGCAGATGTTATAATTGTCGTGGCCCAACTATTCTTGATCTGACTAGCTGGCTGATGTGTATGTGTACATTTGTGGTAGAGATTTTTCTATTGTGATTTTATGTTGGGACAAAATTGTAGAAGTTGGACGGTATATGTCGTTGCTGATCATTTATTGGGCTTATAGGTCATTAATAATTATTTATTAATCTTAATACGTATTTGGTGATTTATATGAGTTATTTTACGGTACTCCCTCTGTCCTAGTTCCCAGGGCATAATCCCAAAAACCATTTGTCCCATAACTTACTCACCTCCTAGGCACAATTGTATTTAATTCCATCTCAACTAGTGGCTAGTTACCTCCCACACCAATGCATGCAAGAGTTTAGTCTCAATCAATTATCACCTTGGGCTAAGATATTCAAAAATTATGCCTTGTGTACTAGAACCGAGAGAGTACATCAAATCGATGATTTGGGACCAGCTATTTATACCGATCCAACGGTCCAGAGAACGTTAATACTACGCAAGATTTTATTATTTTGGACAATACAATGTTTCAAATCAGGTAGCCTACTTGCGGCCACTATTCTGGTACCCGCTCACATCCTTCCACCTCAACAGTGTGCTCAATGGTGGCTTCTTCATCCTGTGACCTACATGGATGAATGATGGTGAACAGGGTGCTGGTCAGCGAGCACGAGGAGTGGCGGCATGGCGGAAGGGCAGAGCTTCGTGGCGAGGGAGGTGGATTCGTGGATGTGCTGCTGGAGCTCGGCGACCAGGCGACGGCACAAGTGGCTCGATCGTGTGCATGGCAAGCTAGCTGTTACGCGCTGATGTCTAGGAAGCTCGCGCGCGTGTGCTAGGATTGCCGCTGGACGTGCTCTGCATTCCAGCACGCGTGCGGCTGCATGTGCTGCCTAGCTCGCCATTTCTTGTGCTGAGTGCTGACCGCCACATCGCCGACGGATCCGGTGACAAGCAATCTAGTACCCTCGAGGCCAAGCTCGAGCTGGACAGATCAAATCGGTGGAAATAATTGGTTCAAAATCATGGTGTGTAAAAAGATAAGATAATTTCCGTACCATATTCGATTGCGAAACCGTTTAAACAATCCATATCCGGTTTTAAGTAGTCCGAGGGATAGCGATATCCAATTCTTAACTTGACACACATATGTGGTATAAAATATGGTATGTTAAATAGCTTAGAATATGGATTATCTGATAATTAATTAGATTATCTGATGGTTTCAATCTGAATAATCCGTTTTTTTACGAAATGTCTAACCTTATAGAGCATAATTTATAGTCTGTGAGTTGCCGAGTTTGTCCGTTAAATAACAACTAACTTAAAATGTCATTGGAAAGACTATGGATTATAACTTTGTTAGTTACTATGTTATTAAACAATTATTTTGGTTGCATGGTTTGACAATTTACTTATGCGCGTATTCTATATGGCTAATTTTATTTCTGCTCGGTTTCCGTCCCTAAATCCACGACCATATCCGCCTGCAAAACTGTATCCGGTTATTATCCGTTCCGCTCCAAATCCGATGAAAAATTATGGTAAAGTATATGGTAGAAGCAAAATCTGATCTGATCCGCTGCGTTTACATCCCTCCCAAAACTATATATATTAGTGAACTATGCAGGAAAAAAAACTATTACCGGAATTTGCATTGTATTCGCTATCTTGAACACATTATAAGACTGATGGGTACTGAAGGTGTGAGCGTAATACCCTGCAATAAAAATCTGATCGTGTGCAATTTCTTTGATCTTACCCATTCAAATTAGATCAAGTCTTTCGAGAGTTAATGTTGTAGCTCTCCACCTTGCAAGGTTTACATGTCCTAAATAAAAAAACTACTATAGTATATATGAAAACGATATAACTTTTTTTTTGTACAAAGGGGTAGGCCCCGAGGGACCTAGCTGCTACATTTCAACGGTGGCAAACTTACAGCACAGTCCAGCACAGAAACAGAAACTGCAAACTGGACCGACACTTTTACTGCAAGAACCCTAGAAACAAGATATAAAAAGTAATCAGATCCATGTGCTCTTCTCCACCGCAATTCCGACGAGCTCGTCGGCCAGGGTAGCGCTGTAGACACCGGGGACGAACCACTTGGTTCTGCAGCACCATGAGATCCCTGGACGGAGCTGAAAGATCCTCCACATCGGCCTCTGGCCCGGAGGAAGTGCAGCCAATCGATGGCTGAGGAGGGTCGCCTTCCGACCTGTAGAAGCAGCGGCAAGACGGGCACGTCGCCGTCGGCACAGGTCCGCTGCTGGATAGCTCCTGGGAGATGTCGCAGCTTCATCACCCCGTCACGGATCCGCGCATCAGAAGCTTGGGAGGCCGCCCTTAGTCCTTCTGCAACCTCTGCAGAACGGAAAAAGGTCAAACCACCCCAACTCTCGCACACCAAATCCGCCAGCATGCTTATTGTGGAGAAGGCCGGCGCAGATGCAGCAGTTCCGCCATCCCTCCACGTCGGAGGCACGAGGAAATTCATCTCCACGTCTTGCTCTGCCCCGCGGCCAAGAAGCAGAGCAAAAAGCCTTCGCAAATCGACCTTATTTTCGGAGATCTCCGAGATCCACCCAATCGCCGGCTGCTGGAGCACCACAGCAACGAAGAAGATCAGCGGCACGCACCGGATTTGGTCGAAGAAATCCGGAGCTCTACTCCAAGACGGCACGTAGCACCAAACCTCAAACCATCTACTCCTAGCTAAACTACAACTACTAGAACAACTACTATCTACAGACCTAACACCGGCGCCGCTCTTAAGCCACTTCCGGCCGGCATCACCGACGAGAAGGGCGTCAGATTGGCCCGGAACTCCGGGGACGACTCTCAAGTTACTGTAGCGTGGAGAGAGAGGGGAAGGAAAAGAATGGGGCCCCCAAAACGATATAACTGTCATGGCCCATTTTTTCTTGAACTGACTAGCCGATGTGTATGCATGTATATGTGCGATAACTTTTTGCTTGGTCGTTCCAAGTCAGAATAAATAATACATCAATTCAAGTCATTTACGTGTAGAATTGACGATATATTTCGTTGCTGAACATTTATTGAGCACATAGCTTATTAAAAACTACTCCTTCATCCGTATATGTTACATATGTTGTCTGGATGCATACTAAAATGGACGAACAAGATACTTTTATATACATTTGAATATAGACAAATGCTTAAACATTATGGAAGGGAGGGAGTAGTACGGAGTACAACAAATCGGAGTACTGCACCACGTATTATCAGTCTACGGCGCGGACGTGACGCGCGACGGCGAGTTGCGGATGACGCAGGAGCTGGCATCACGGGCCATCGCGTCGCGGGCCACGCTGGTGAAATGGACGAGGCCCATCGTATGGTTTCCAGCCGTGACAGCAGGTAGGCACGTTCGGTCGATATAAATCTCGAAATTACGACGTATACAGTTACAGAAACAGTTGCCTTTTTTTTTTTGAGAGAACTAGTGAGCTTTATTGATCAACAAACATAGTCATTACAAATTGTTTCCCGGATGCAATCCGGGGACACACCACGCCAAACAGAATTACATATAGACTCACACGAACGAGCTAAAACATGCGCGGCAAAATTCTGCCAACGCCTAACATGGATGAATTTAACTGACGTAAACTCGGCCGCCATATTCTTGATATCCACGATCACCGGTCCCAGAGTAGACCGATCACGCTCCACAGATTGAATCCGCTGCACCACAGAAAGGCAGTCCGACGCCACTAGAAAAACATCGAGACCTTCAGCCTTGGCAAAAGCTAAAGCCAGACGGATCGCCATCGCTTCAGCCAGCTCGGGTAACACAACTTCCGGGTAGCTGTCACCGCATGCGGCCACAAAAGTCCCCATGTGATCACGTACCACCACCCCAGCTCTCATCCTGCGCGACGAGGAAAACAACGCAGCATCGACATTAAACTGAAGCAAACCTGCCGGCGGCGGGGACCAAGAGACTTCAGGGACGGTCTCACACCTGTTGACAGTTTTGGGTTCCAGCAGGTGTTCTTCGATCATCTCCACATAGGCCTGTACCTTCCAGGCCAAAGAAAATGGATGAATGGAGCTCCCTTCTTCTCTGAGCTTGTTACGGCCAATGATGCCAGAAGGCGACAGCAAGAACCGTAGCACACAAGCTGTTATGGCGATCCAAGAAATCAGCAAGCCACTCTTTGGGAGAATTGAAAAACTTACGGTTCAGGTGAAAATCAAAAGAACTCCGAAGTAGCTTCCAAACCTCCCTGGCGAAAGGGCATCGCAGCATCGCATGCTCAACATCCTCGTCAGCAGAACAGTGCACACACATGGGAGAGGCCGGAATAAAACGCCGTGCAAGCTGCTGTCCGCTTGGCAGGCAGTTGTGGGCGAAGCGCCAAAGCGTAATCTTCATTTTCTCCGGTGATTTAATGGCCCATAGCGCCTTCCACAGTTTCGTATCTTCGCTGGAGCTGGAAGACATACCTTTCCCAGATACACTTCTCGTCTCGGTGCATGCTTCTGTTCTTGCCATATGATAAGCACTCCGAACAGTATATGTACCAAAACGGCTGAAAGGCCAGGACAAGAAATCGTGACCACCATGTCTGCTAATAGGAATCTGTAAGACAAGATTTGCCACCTCCTCCTCAAACACAGCACGAACAATTGTTGTGTCCCATGATCTTGCATCCGACGAGAGGAGCGTGTCCACCGTCTGCCCCTCACTCAGAGGAACACGAGTATGCAACCTCTCCGGGACCGGGAGAATACCAGGAATCCATTGATCTGACTTGATCTTGATTGTACTACCATCACCAACAATCCACCGAGCTCCTAGATGAACCAGCTTCCTCCCATCTGGGATCACGGGGTTGAGGTGCGCAGGTGGCTATCTGGGATCGATTTTTCGCGACCTGCACGTAAAGTTTGCGCCATGACCACGCCCTCCGGGGAAAGTACCAGCCGAGTTCTTGCCGGAGGAGGGACGAAGGGGCCGCAATGCTCGGCGGGCCCTTTAGCGTTTGCACACCCACCGGGCTCTCCAGCAAAGACGGGACCCCAGGACCCCGGCATCCTCTGGAGTGGCGCCATGCTGATGCTCTCGGGTGTCAGCGCGGATGGTGAGATCCGTAGTCGGACTGCGGGCGCCGCCCTACCTGGCACGCCTGATGTAGTGTGTCGAAACACGTACACCAGTGATGTGAGACACCCCACGTTCGTTTGGTAGGGCGGCGCGAGGTGCTCCGAACTCAGTTCCAGGACTTGAACGAAAACACCCAAAGATTTTTATCCAGGTTCGGGCCGCATTGCCGCGTAACACCCTACGTCCTGCTTGTCTGAGTATATTGATATGGTGGTGGTGGTGGATTACAAGTGCATGGATCCTCCTCATAGACTACACTTCGTGGACTGCCAAAGAGGGGCACAAAGGAGTTCCCGCCTGCACGCTCTTCTTAGCCCCGAGCCTGTGGTGTGCTTGGATGGTAGAGTGGTGGGTGTCTAGGTGGTTCCTTATTGTTCACTTTGATCATGGCCCTCCTTTTATACTGCAAGGGGTAACCACAAATGGACTTGGTGCATGCGTGCCACCGAGGAGCTGCAAGAGGCTTTCGCCACGCATCCGCCCTTGTATCCAAGGGTTCAGCAATTCCCCTTACCGGGCTTTGGTCGTGGCTGCCCCCCCCCCCCCCCCCCCCGACGGAATCCAAGGCGCCCTCCGCACCATTGTACACGTGAATCCTCTGGAACGGATGTCTATTTCGCATGCTTTAGTCCTTCTCCGACCCTCGGAGCTCGCGGTGGAGAACCTTCTCTCTTGGTGATGCAGAACTAGTTCACGCGCCCGACGCTCGGGGCACCCAGGGGTCCCGTCACCGACAACACACTACAAGAAATATGCTGACTCATGACCCTCAAATTTGGTCACTAAAAGGTCATAATTTTTCATCTATGACCTTTTTGTGACCAAAATCTGAAGGTCACATACCGAGCGTCTCAAACGGTCATATGTGACCTTTTTTTGGATAACATGTTGCATATGTTGATTCGAACTATATATATATTGAATATGTTGCTTTGATAACATGTGATAACCATCGATCTTGGAGTAATGTTTGCATCATTTATCATGTTTACTTGATTCCATCATGTGCATTAAAAAAAAGATTTATCATATCTGTAGTGTGTCTGCTAGCATTTAAGAAAGATTTAACATATCTTTAGCAGTACTCCGTAAATTAATCTCTATAGTGTGTCTACTAGCATTAAAGAAAGATTTAACATATCCCAAAAGATATTCACAAGATGACAAGATGGGGCGCCTGTTTCTATTGACGGGTCTCAGTTGATGATCCCACACAATTATGCCCTTTTCCACAATAAAATATATATGAAACCCTCATTTACAACATTTGTATGCATCCCCTTCGATCATTTGCATTGGGTCTATTTAAAGCAGCTGCCCAAAGTATATCGTGGTTTTAATGCTTCAACCAAAATGTCTAGACTTGGTCTAGTGCTGCAAGCATGTTCTCTATTTTTCCTTTTTCTTCTGTTGCCACGCAAAATTGCCGCGCAGCACCACGATACCTGCCGTACTTTCGTGACGACGAACGGATGCTTTCCGAGCAAAGCAACAAAGATCCCCTCACTTTCGTGGAGGAGAGACGACCGTTTTTCGGCGCAAAACGGCAAAGATCTAACCAAACCCTAGGGCTGCTAAGGTTCGGCAGTACAAGAACGATAGATAAATAAAATACGTGAAAAGTAGATATGTTGTTTGTTGAATAACGATTGATTGGGGGTCTTTTCAATCGGCCGTATACCCATATTTATATGGGTAACCTGGTCTTCGGCGTACAAAGAGGACACGGAAAGATTTCTTGGCATGCAAGCCGAATATTTTATATTCCTAATCTCTAATCAATCCGGCTGGGACTAGTTAGGTATAAAATATATCATCTTAATGCATTCCAGCACTAGTACGGCTCTTCTCTTGGAAAAATTACTTCCTTGCGTGCTTCGGTAGCTTTTGCAATTCACTTCAGCCTGGCATCCAAAGTCCGATAGAAATTGTCCTACACAGCAGCGTTTTAATTCAGTCCATCTCTGAATATATCCAAGACTTGTCCTCGGTGGCCTCTAGCCAAGAATAATCAATATATTTGTTGGTATAAATAGCTTGCTACACATGATCTGCCGCTGCAACTCTGTACTTAATACAACCAAGACTACAATTTGAATTAAACCTCAAATTCAAATGTATATGTCAAATAATAATCTAACCATAATCATTTAAAACAATTTGGCTTATAAAATACCTAGCAGCCAAATTACACCTTCAACACATGCCCCCTGTTTTTTGTCAATAGTATATTTATTAAAAACAATTAAATTGTACCTCAAAACGATGTCGTCGCTTCACCGACAATACCATTACTTAGGACGATGTCCAAATATCTCATCGGCCAAGTGTTTTCTTAAGGAGATGTCTAAATAACTCATTAACCATATCGTCTTAGGGCGATATTTTAACTAACATATCGGCCATTGTATCTTATAACCTGACTAATGTATCATGTATATTGCTTCATGCACTTCACCCATAGCTTTTTTAAGATAAAGATTTCACCCATAGCTAACCTAGATTGATAAGAATCCAAGCAATTACACAACGAGACATCTATTATTCGGCGATACAACTCGTCATCCAACAAAATATATGTTAAAGCTTGTTGCCGAATATTCCTATCTCTAGTCTGACCTTGCATCCTTTGAATAATATAAATAATCAGAACTCTCTGAGCACCTGGTTCTAAACTCTCTGCTGATTCGGTTGCTTGTAACTCATGCATACAATCTTTCTTTGCAAGTACTACTATTTGCTGCATGCACCGAACTAACACCAGCAGATCGGTCTTATTTCCTATGGCAAACTAGCACCGGTTTCTCTAAGTTACTTGCTAATTCTGTTGTTTCTTACCACTGCACCGAATTACTTTTGCCATGTACTTGCTGTTTGTTCAAACAAGAAATAACTGCAGCATGCACTGAATTCGTAACCAACTGATCGCCTTTGTAAAGCAGATAGCATCGGTCTTTCTAATGTAATATTTTCTATGATAACCGGATGCTAATTGTGCTAAACAATCAGCTCTAAATGTTCATCCTGGGTATATGGTTAATCGTGGAAGTGCTAGAGACTTATTTATGTCCAAACATCGGTCCAAGTAACTATTTAGTAAACAAGCAAAACACTGAAATTCGCCTTTCATTTGGTGTACTACCTGAAGCGAAACCCCAAAGCATTTATATCATTTACAACCATATCTACCAAATAGACCGATGTTTCATACATAATTTTAGATGAAGCTAAAACATTGTGCTTTGTCTTCTCTACAAACCGATTCATAAGAATTAAGGTTCTATGGTCAGACACTAACATAGCTAATATTTTTCATCCTTAATCACATGATCAGCAATAAAATCGGCGATAATTTGACTTCACATAGCATGCAGCGATTCATACGCTAGATCATATTTGATTAATGCTGTATAAACCCTGATTTTCAATTCTACTACTAAGAATTGGCTGTCACAGCATATATTTTATTATGTCGGCCTGACAAGCTACCACACATGTACTAGAAAGTAGATAAGGCCGAAACTTGGTACACAAATAATATAAAGACAAACATAACTTATCAATAAACACGTACCGAGTCTCGGTGAGAAGACGACGAACTTAGGTATGCAATGATGTAATTCTTCCCGCCATCTTCTTGTGCCAACACCGCACCGATTGTTGTATTTTTGTAGAAATATATAACCTGAACGGCACACCAGACTTGGGCTCTCGCAGTACTACTAGAGGACTCAACAGATATCTCTTTATATTATCAAAAGCCTCCCGCTATTCTGCCCCCAAGTAAATTCGGCTTCATGTTTTAGCCGAAGTAAAGGAACCAATGATTGAACTTTTCCATGCTTTTGACGGGCTTCCATGTTATAGCACTGATATGTTTAGCACTTGGAATACCTCCATCACCATTATCTATTTTTTCAAGTGGGTTAGCCGATGAGAATTTATGTCCAAACTTTTCATGTCATCAAGATCTTCAATGGCTCCGTCTTTGCAATCACTTAACACTTTGCATCGGTCGAACATTGTATATCATCGTGTTGTCAATTAACCGATGCCTCTGTCAACACGGTGCATTCCGGATTATCTGCCTAGATCAACATCCACATCAGTAGGTGCATCTCTAATATTTTCTGAATTATCATACCTAATGGTGTCATCTGCAGCTCTACTTAAATCTTCCACATTGCACTTCTCCCTCCATATCATCTTCGGAGGCACCATTAGTCTATCTCGGCCTTGCTTCTTCTCAGCTAGCTTTTCTCTAATTTCTAATGCTCGCAGCCGTTGTACCCGTCGTTTCTGGGTAGGTGTGAGTCTCGACGGGCACCACTGAGGCCCTGGTTTAGTCCCTGGTGTGACTGACATAGTTTTGCTGCCCCCCGACTTTTCCGGCCTGGACCGAGGTACTGTAGTTTTTAGGACGAACAATTTGTCTTTGGCTGAAAACCTTTTCTGCCGACTAAACACGCCAACACGTCCAAACTTGTGGTTGCAACCACTACTTGAATTCACGTATTGCATAGATGTACCAATACTATATTTAAAACCCATTGGAGACAGACTCGTGGATGCTCCCGAGTCACTGTTTCTTCCGACAGAATTGGTATATGTGTTAGCTGAATCAAGTTTCTGACTTGTAATAGTGGACACGATGGGTGCTTTATCTTTTTCATTCTGCAAGCGCGGCTCCAGAGTAGCTTCTTCCGAAAACTGATCAGATCCTATTTGCTGTTGCTCACCATCCCTTTTTCCATCGGCAGGTACTTTCGGAACTGAGCCTAACTCGCTTGTTTCTGCATTATCAATGACACCTTCAGCTGGCTGGTGTTCATCAACATTTAAACCATGAGTAGCATCTGAATCCTCTGAACTTACAGACTTAAGTTCAGTACGCTTCACTGGCACCCATACGAGCTTGCGGCCATCCTTGTTATTTTTTCCATATGTAGTCTGTCTCCCTTGTGAATTAGAAGTCCTTGAGTTCGGCTTCTCATTACTGCCACGAAATTCAGTGGCATCATGTGATCTAACTTGCTGATTAAACCGAGCTCTCCTTTCATGCATTGGTTTTCTGTCCATATGATTTGCTGGAATCCACTTAGGTCGAAAATAATATGCTGGACCTGCAGGATATGACACCCAATGATCAAACCTCCACGGAGCAGACTGAGGATACATATGAGTTGCACAACCCCAATATGTTGGCTCCCTTGGAAAATAGTGTGTGTGGTCATATGAACTTGTTGTATTGAATTCATCCATTCGCCAATCCCTGTCTTTAGTCTTTCGCCTTGGGGGTGATCTTGATGCTCTCGCAGTACCTGGCCGATAAGCACTTCTTGCTTCATTCTCCTTTTTATATTTTTCTAATAGCTGTGCGAAAGTGACTTTCGACTTCTTCTCTTTGCGCTTATCACGGCCTTTCTCTTTCTTGTTTCTGCAAGCATCGATCTTCGAATTTCCGTGTTGCCCCCCAGTGCTTGATGTCTTCATTATAGCTTCGATGAAACTCTCGCCTACAAGAACATTTTTAATATGCTCTTCAACAGTTTCTTCACTTGTAGGCTTGATCCCATAATCCTCGGTGTGTACCTGCTCATCATTACCTGAATCGGCTAAAAGTAACCGATGCAATACATTTTCCTTATCAAGACCAACCGAATTAGATTGGTCACCTATTTGAGTTTCAACAGATTTCAATCGTCCTTTATCAGCGGCCGATTGTACTATTTGATAAAACATGTTGCAATTATTAGTACTATGATCAAACGAATCATGCAACTGGCAATACATTCGTCCTTGTAATGATGGCTCAATATTGTGATCAAGAATTCTAATATAATCAATTTTCAGCAATATATCAAAGATATGATCACACATACTCAACTTGAAAGTACACCTTCTATCTTCTAGCCGATCTTGTGGTGAGAACGGCTCTTCCTCCGCCTCTAGATAATTCTCCAACGCCTTGTCTTCTTCTTTCTCTGGACTTTGTGCCTCTTCACTTTGATATTCTTTGTCAACCGACCATTGTTCGGCTATGCTTTCCTGCTCCTGATGTTCATCAATTTCCTTGGCACGGAACTCGTAGGGCCGCACGAAAACTTCCCCACATCCAGAGAAATCAAACACAGCTATTTCGCTATGCTCATCATGTTCTTGATCATTGAAGCTTGCTTCTTCTGGTTTAACAGATTCGTCCAATGTATTTTTGTATTCGGCTTTTTCCATAACCGAATTAACCATACTAAACGAATCATTTGTCTTGTCTTCATAAGTTTTATCACTTCGCAAAGCTTCTTCTTTCTTGAGCTGAGTGCCGAACGCAGAAGAAGAGCTCGGCGCCGTTATCTTCTCTGTTACCTTTTTGATGACGCCGTTCTTTGTCCTAATGTATTGCTTTAATTTCTCAACTTTCAATTCTTCAATCTCCCGCTCAATCTTTCGTTCAATCTTTCGCCGGTCATCTTCACATAGATCGTCGAGCGTGACGGCGAACCGGTCATCCTCAATCTCACGTTCAATCTCACTTTCAGTTTCTTTCGGCCATGGGTTGCCGAAATTCTGCAATTGTGTAGGTGACATACCATAAGCTGCAGTACTAGATGAAAACACGTCAGCTCCTATTGAATTTTCATTTAATCGGCTATAAACATTGTCAAGGTGTGGAACCGGGCTATGCGTATCAGTAATTGTACACGGTGCTGAAAAATTACTAGTATGAGGTGCAGCATATGATGGTTGGGAATAATTGGCCAAATAACCAGTAGTAGCATGTCCAATTTCCCTATCTATCGGCATGCTTGAAGATAAACTCCTATATTGTGTATTATTTGCCGATGAATAAAAAGTTGAAACACTTGTTCGCATATTATTAAAATTTCTAACATTAGGTGTTTCATATTGGTTAACCAAATATGCCATGGTGTTCATCGGCATATGGTTTGCTGGGTTACCGATGCATGAAAATTTGGATCTACATGTTGCACGTTGCTAAAATAATTTGAGGCGTGTATATTATTTTGCGTCGGCTCTTGCACATAGTTAAAAGTAGGGCTAGCCGATCCAGTATGCATATCAGAATTTCTAGCAACATCAACATATGAATAATTTGCATCTACGTAAGAATACTGAGGATACATGATACCGTTGTAGATTGTAGTTTCTTGATGACGCTCTCTACGTAGCAAGAACGGGCCGGAGACCGCTCGATCCTTCGTCCCCAGCGGAGTCGCCAATTGTGTTGCCACGCAAAATTGCCGTGCAGCACCACGATACCCGCTGTACTTTCGTGACGACGAACGGATGCTTTCCGAGCAAAGCAACAAAGATCCCCTCACTTTCGTGGAGGAGAGACGACCGTTTTTCGGCGCAAAACGGCAAAGATCTAACCAAACCCTAGGGCTGCTAAGGTTCGCAGTACAAGAACGATAGATAAATAAAATACGTGAAAAGTAGATATGTTGTTTGTTGAATAACGATTGATTGGGGGTCTTTTCAATCGGCCGTATACCCATATTTATATGGGTAACCTGGTCTTCGGCGTACAAAGAGGACACGGAAAGATTTCTTGGCATGCAAGCCGAATATTTTATATTCCTAATCTCTAATCAATCCGGCTGGGACTAGTTAGGTATAAAATATATCATCTTAATGCATTCCAGCACTAGTACGGCTCTTCTCTTGGAAAAATTACTTCCTTGCGTGCTTCGGTAGCTTTTGCAATTCACTTCAGCCTGGCATCCAAAGTTCGATAGAAATTGTCCTACACAGCAGCGTTTTAATTCAGTCCATCTCTGAATATATCCAAGACTTGTCCTCGGTGGCCTCTAGCCAAGAATAATCAATATATTTGTCTTGGTCAAATAGCTTGCTACACATGATCTGCCGCTGCAACCTCTGTACTTAATACAACCAAGACTACAATTTGAATTAAACCTCAAATTCAAATGTATATGTCAAATAATAATCTAACCATAATCATTTAAAACAATTTGGCTTATAAAATACCTAGCAGCCAAATTACACCTTCAACATCTTCTTGCACATCGAACTGAAGGTGTCCAATTGTCTCCTACTATTCAGCAGGTAAATGTTGCAATGATATAAACGTTTCAATAATTGTTTCTGTGTGAGCACTTTATTGAAGGGGAGACTGATATTTTATTTGGTTTTATATAGCTTGTAATCTAGGGAGTGATTGGAGATTAATTAAGCAAAAGAAATAGTTGGGGTTAGGCAAGAGCGGGAATAGGAACTATAAGGATTTCATGTCTTGGAGGTGAAAGTAGAGAATTATTAACTTTGTCTAGGTTGTAGGTCTAACTCTTAGATGTCACCGCAAGTTTCCCCTCCTACTTCCCATGAGTTGTAAGACTTAGCATGCAAACCACTATCATTGGTCCTGAGGTGGTTGTGGCCTGTGACTTGCGAGGAAGGGGACACGAACCTGTACTAGGTTATGTAATGTTCATAGTTATTGTTGGGCTTCGTGGTTCGCCTGGATTAGTGGGTTCATAGGTCACGATGGCAAAAATTAAGCAATAGACTGTCAAAAAAGGAACATGTTAACGTCGATAGACATGTGGACTGAAAATATATACACTCTTATTGTCATTGTTTGCCACCACATTATGTAACTTAAACTTTTAATCACCAATTATGATACAAAGGTAATCAATACATATGTTCCACACTTTTGTTGTAGTTATTAGCATATTGGATACATGGGGGGGGGGGGGGGGGGGGGGTTATTTTTTTTTATCTTCAAAACTATACTGACAAAAAATTCTTGACTCTACATTTGACCGGTTCATTATTTCCTTGTTAATATTATATTCCCATTTGTCTTCCAAGGAAATGATGATTCACTTGGACAAGATGAGCTATATGGTTTAGTCAATAGAAAGTTTATAAGGTTGAAGTCCAACACCAGTGGAACAATAATTCCAAGAGATAGTTCTTATCCAGGGGATATAACACATGTAAGTATTATTTATTGACCGATACGTTCAGATGAACCTAGATTTCATTCTCTATGTTCATTTATACTATAATATCACACGAAAATTAAAGATAAATTTCTAATATAGTACTATCAATTTAGAACATCATTAAATGATGTTTCGAATGAAACATACATATTTGTAACAACAATGAATTTACTACACAATTTTACTTCCTATTTATGTCTCATACTTCAATGATTCATAGAGATGCATTAAAATTTGGCATCCCTATCTTTTTTCCCAATGTTATGTGAAACTCCCCTACAATTTTCAATAGGCTCCTTCCAGTGGCTATTGGAGTTTCCTTTCAAAAATACTTCACATTAACTTAAGATAACTACATGGGTATCTCCATTCATGTTAATCAGATTGGTGCACCTAAGGCTGATTTGCAGATATGTATTAATTTGGATATCAATCTTAAATAAGAAGTGAAACTTCATTATTTACAATAGATGGCACATAAATGCAATGATTTAACCATATATACGAGATACATATTATATTTTTTCAATTAGTAATATTGTAATTTAAGGCTGAACAACATATATAAAGCAAACTCGTGTGTCAGTAGCAAGCACTTCCCATAGTTGTGAATAATTGCAAGTCTTGTATACATACCCTTTTACGATGTTACGGTTGCATATTTTTTTCTCCATTCATTAGCGTTGCTATTTATTTAATGTTTCCACTATACTGTTTGCAAGACACGTGAGTCCCTTTGATAATTACTATGGCTTACATGCCACCATGTATATCTATGGTCAGACACTAAAACCTGGGCAGCTGAGTTCAACTGGACTTTTGGTTAGCCCGCCGGAGATGGTAAGGAGTCAAGTGTGAATTCAATTGACGCGGGATGGCACGTCAGTAACAAAAATTGTATATTGTGATATGATATGAAACTAGCAACTACGAAGTGAGGTTAGGGAAGTGGATGTATAACCCAGCCACTAGATGCAGGTGCTCACGGATGCGAATTTGTGTTCTTATTCTTTAAAAAAACTTGTCGTTGGGGCCTCACCCGCAGCTTTTCTTTAATAAAAATACCGACTATATATTAATTACTCGTACTTTAGTGAGATATTTGGAAAGCAAATTTTGTCCATGCTTGCCGATATTTCTAGTGAGATTTAGTCATTTACTTAACCATTTTAACACAATATGTTATTTCCACCCCCCTAGTCATTTCTAGGACCACTTTAACAAAAACTGTTATTCAAACCCACAACCCCCCCCCCCCACAGAAGCAAAGAATATGTTCATAATTTCCTATATGAAAAATGTATTCTAATTAATATCCATTATATACAGATTTTTCCAGAACTCTATGGTGACTCTCATCCTCACTTCTTTACCTACTGGACGGTATGTGATAATAGTACTTTAGTTTGATATTGCTCATATGTGAAATGTACGTACAATTAGTCACACTTGAATATATATGCAATAGAGGGATGGATATGATAAAACTGGGTGTTTTAACATGAATTGTCCTGGTTTCGAACGAGCTAATGGCAGTACTATATCACCGGGTGCACTCATCCATCCTGTTTCTGATGTTGGTGCTGGAAAACTACAAAATATCACTATCAGAGTGTTGAAGGTGAGTGTTGCACTGTTCTTCTTTTCTTAATACATATAATTAGATCCATACTTTTCTCACACAATATTATTCCATGGTTAAAAATTATTAGCATGTGAAAATGCTATAACCTTTTTGTAATGGCGCCATCAAGTGCTATTGTAGAGTTCTTATATAGTCAAAGCATAACACAAACAAGAGTGAGCTTCACTGAGTGAAAAAAAACATCGACCATTGGCTTTTTACAAAAGTTCTTAAACACTTTCACATGTCCCGGTGTGGCAGGAAAATAAATCCGGAGACTGGTGGGTTCATTGTTCACATATACTAGGGATAGTTAGCCGGCAATGCCGCGCGCCGTGCTTGTAAATTTGAATTTGAAAATGACGATGTTTTAAAGTTGTATAAGCTTGGAAATAATTGAAATTGAAAAATGCTTCCGCTTTAAAAATGGTCGGATTTTGAAATTATTGTAATTCAATTTCAAATGTGGTCTGTTTTTTTTTGTGAATTTTTTTTAAGTAGTTAGTATTTTTTTTTTGAGTTTGTTCACACATTTTAGAGTTACGTTAAATGTTTAGTAAGGTGGAATGGTTTTAAATGTTTGTATTTTGTTGACATATTTGTTTGAATTTCACAATTGGAGGATGTATAGTATATGGTCATCTGTTAAAGTTAATTTGTAGTTAGAGAAAATTCATTTGGAATTTGTACAAATATTTTTCAAATTAGAGTGGTGAAACTTTATAATTCGGGAGAATGGATTATGTGAGATAATATTTGAGATATATATTTTAGAGGATTTCATTTTTTTCCTTTTTTAGCGAATTTAATTTTCCAAATGTGCTGCATGTATTTGTTTGTGAGAATTATAATATATATTTATTGTGTAAGAAACAATTTGTAATATCGAGTATTTTTAGATATTTGGAAATTTGGGATGTTTGGTCATATTTGAAGTATAACATAAAATTTGTTTTAACTTCATAATTAGGGTGAACGTAATTTGTGAGATATATTTTAGTGTGTTTTTAATTTTCGAGAAAACAAATTGAATGATTAAATTTGTTGTTTTTTTTGTAAGAACATTTATTTTGAATGTGTTATCTTTTTTGTAGGAAAATTATAATTTTCTAACAATTTTAAATGCTAAAATTTGTTGCTTTTGTTTTAACATTTAGTTCAAATGTATTAGTTCTTTAATAGGAAAATATTGTGAAATTAAATATAGCTACAATAAATATTATTGCAATTGTTTTGCAAATTAAAATGTCTTGCATTTTTTTTCTTGATCATCATTCCAATTTTTTTTTACATAACAGAAGGGAAGATGAAAAGAAAATAAAAGAAAAGAAATACAAAGATTTTTCTAACAATTTGGGATGCTCAAATTTGTTGTTTTTTTAACATTTATTTTCTAACAATTTTAAATGCTAAAATGTGTTGATTTTGTTTTAACATTTAGTTCAAATATATTAGTTCTTTAATAGGAAATATTTTGAAATTAAAATAGCTACAATAAATATTATTGCAATTGTTTTGCAAATTAAAATGTCTTGTATTTTTTTTGATCATCATTCCAATGTTTTTTTACATAACAAAGAAATACAAAGATTTTTCTAACAATTTTGAATGTTCAACTTTGTTGTTTTTTTTACATTTATTTCAATTGTGTTAGTTTTGTATAGAAAAATTCTAATTTTTTAACAATTTTAAATGATTAAATATGTAGTTTTTTTAAACATTTATTTCAAATGTGTTAGCTATAAAGATTTTTTTTCTTTTTTTTTGGTATATGAGTTGTTTTTTTCTGAAGTGTAATTTAAAAGTTATTAAAATTTCAATTTATAGCATTTTTTAAGTAGTTATTTCAGAACTGGCAGTGGGTCCCGCATGCTAGTTTTTTTAAAAAAAAAAAGAAAAAAGAAAAAGAAAAAATCCGGAAGCTCCCGCGGCGGCGTCGGGCTCGCCGGCGGCAAGCCGCCGTGCTTCCGGACGCGCGAGAGGGGGCGCTCGACGCGCCCGGAGCCGTGCTACCCTGCAGTGGCGGCGCCGCCCATTTTGGGCTACCGGAGCGTCGCCGGCGGCGTCCGGAAGCGGCGGAGGACGGCGGAGTGGCACGGCGGTGAATCCGGCGAGTGGGCATCCTCCCGGCCGACGGCGCGCGGCGAGGAAATGGAGGAGGTGACGGCGGAGCCCGTGGCGGGCTCCGATTTGAGAGGGGAGGGGCGACGCGGCGGCGTAAGGCGTCGGCGCCGCCGCCGAGCGCGGGCGCGCGCGGGGAAAGAGGAAGAGGAGGAACCGTGTGGCGATGGCAATTTTACACGGAGGTCCATCATTTTTCCGAAATTTACGAAAAGGTCCTTTGCGGGCGTTTTTTGCAAAACGGCGCGGTGGAGTCGACGTGTCGTACGCTGATTGGTAGAAACTACCGTGCTACAGTAATACTGTAGCTGGACGTGATCTGGGCCATTGGACGCGTTGATCGAACGGCTGCCGTCATTCGGGCGACGTGGATGCCCAAACGGAGGTCGAATCGGACGGGCTTTTATATATAGTAGGATAGGATGGCAGATCATGCAAATTTTGTCAACATTGGTGCCTTTGCGACTGCTATCAGGGCACTCCAAACTCCTCCTATGGGAAGTGGTGTCAATCCAAAGGGTGCTGGGCTGGGCCGTCCTGCATCTTTTACCGATCTTCGATTCATTGACCAGGAAGAAAGGAGCAGGCCAATCATGACCGACATGCCTGTGGATGTGAGCAATGAGACACATGTAATAATGTTTGTTGCACTTGGCCGGTTGCCTAATAATATCGTATGCGTGGAAATACGTTATGAAGAGCTATTGTCGTATACCACGGCATATTAATTTTACTAGGGATAATTAGCGCGGCAATGCCGCGCGTGTGTAGATAAAATTTAAATTTGGTAACTTGCATATTTAAAAGTTGTGTATGTTTGAAAATTAGTGAAATTGAGGAGGGTTTGTGTTTAAAAATTGTTTAGATTTTGAAGAGTGTTTAAGTTTGGATGTTTTTCTGGTTCGAATTTTATTTTTACGTTTGTAAAATTAGTAGATTCCAAAGATATTTGAAATTTTGAATTTTCTAAATTTGAAATTTAGGTATATGGCAGAAATAATGATCATTTATTTTTGTGAGGGTATTTGTAGAAATACTTTCATGTTCTACAAATTGTTTTAAAGTGTAAGTGCATTGGGATTTTCTTAAGTTAATTGAACTTCAAATATGTTAGATACATTGAAATGATCAGATATGGTTCTATTTTGTTATAATTTTTTATTTAGTAGTTTAATTAGAGAAAATATGTTATGTTTGTTTCTTAATATTAACCATTTTGATTATTTTTTAAATGTAGTAGCAATGTTTATCGAATATAGTTACAATAACTTATAGAGTTATTGTAAAATGGTTAAAAACAAAGTTGGATGGTTTTTTATATACAAATCTGTTACAGCAGATTGAAATTGAAAAATGGAAATTACAATTGTTTTGCAAATTAAAATGTCTTGATTTTTTTAATTAGTATTGTAATGTTGTTTTTCTTTCCGAATGAAACGAAAAGTAAAAAACAAAAGAAAGCAAATATGAAGATTGAATTTTAATGTTTTTGTGCGGCTTTATTTGAAAAAAGTAATTAAAAAAGAGGTGTTATAATTGCTGTGTAAGCTAAAATGTGTTGCAATCATTTTTCTTCTTCTTGATCATTATTCTAATGTTGTTTTACTGCAAAACAAAAGTAAAGTAAAAAACTGAAGAAAAGTTGTTTTAATTAAGCAGGAATTATAGTTGGAAATGTGTTAGTTGTAAAGGTTTCAGTTTTTTGAAAATTTAAGTATATTAGTTTTGTTTTGTTTGAATTTCGTTTTGGAAGTCATGAATATGACAATTTGCATGTATTTTGAAATATGGTTTGCAAATTATGAATTTCACAATTTGCATGCATGGGAATGTGTTAGTTGTAATTTTTTTATTTTTCTAAATAGTAGTATTAATTATACTTTCTTGATTTAGAATGAATTAGTTATGAATTTCTAAAGTTTGAAACAAAATATAATGGGTTGCAAATTATGAATTTCACAATTTGCATGCATGGGAATGTGTTAGGTGTAAATTTATTATTTTTCTAAATAGCAGTATTAATTATATTTTCTTGATTTAGCATGAATTAGTTATGATTTTCAAAAGTCTGAAACAAAATATAAATTTCTTTCCGATGTATAGATTCAAAATTATTGTTTTTTGATTTTTTTTATTATATGGGAATTTAAATTTTGGTAAACATGCATTGGATTAAATTTTGTTAAACATACATGGAATTGGTATAAATAGACAGATTACACTTTTGTGTAAATTTTGGTATATAAATTATATTTTTCTGATTTAAAATGAATTAGCTATGAATTTTCAAAGTTTGAAACCAAATACAAATATGGTTAATTTTTGTCGAATATGCATTGAATTAAAATTTGTTGAACATGCATGGAATTGGTATAGATAGACAGATTATACTTTTGTGTAAATTTTGGTATATAAATTTATTTTTCTGATTTAAAATGAATTAGTTATGAATTTTTAAAGTTTGAAACCAAATATTATTTTCTGATATTTTTCAGAAAAGAAAAAAACTGAAGGTGGACCCCACCTGTCATTCGCAGGTGAACCGCACAGAGGGGCCTCGGCGGCGCGGTGCGACCACGGCGAGGGTCGCCGGAGGAGGCCGAGCGAGTTGATGCGGTTGTGCGCGTCGCGTGCGCACGGTCGCGGGCGACTGAATGGTGGTGGCGCGGAGACCAAATGGTCGCCGGAACAGTGGCTACAGCACGGCGGAGCGGCGGCCGGAGCTGGGAAAGAAATGCTCGATTCCGGCGATTTTTTATGTTCCAGCAAGCGGCAGTCGACGGAGAGGAAGAGGGAGGCAAGGCGAAGCTCGTGGCGTCCTTATTTTGTCTAAGGGAAGCCGGAGACGGCGGCATCGAGCGTCGGCGGCGGCGGCGATTTTCGGAGGTGCGAGAGAGAGAGAAGGAGAAGAGGAAACTCTGTGGTCAGTTTTACAAAAAAGTCCGTGCAGTTTCGTGTAATGACAAACAGGTCCCTCGCAGCATTAAATTGTGGACTGCGGGTTTGCTGTCGGAAGTCACGGGTTCTTTTTTGTAAATGTGACTGCGCCAAAAAGCGTGCGCGCGCTGTGATTGGTAGAAATGCCCCAGCTACAGTATTACTGTAGCTTGCACGGTTTTTAAAGAAATCTGGTCCGTTTGCTGTGTTGATCGAACGGTCCACGTTTTCTGGGTGACGTGGAGGCTTGATTTGGGGGTGGTTTGCATATAGGGAAATTGTAACACCCCAATTTTCTTGACGAGGAGGCTTGATTTGGGGGAGGCTTGATTTGGGGGTGGTTTGCATATTTTATATATAGGGAAATTGTAACACCCCAATTTTCTTAAACTTTGAATTGTGGTGTTAAGTTAGAATTTTCAGAAATAACAAAAACTTTTGTGTTATTTTAGACAACTTTTGCTGGAGCTCATGTTTGGTTCCTTAAGCGCTTTTTGGTTGTGTTGAATCTTTTTAGTATCACTTTTATTTTTTTCCTCTAGTTTTAAATTGGGTAGATTGGATCTTCTCGATTGTTAAAACATAGCCAATCTAGAGCCCTGGATTAAGCATCTGTGGTGTGGTTTTTGCAATGCACCTCGACCATCTTGCTCCTTGAACATTCTACTTCCAGGTTATGCTTTGTTTGACCTTTTTAGAGCTTGTTTGAGCATAATACCATCTTGGTGTTTGGGGCTAACCAAAACAGTGACCATTTGGTCACTTTTCTCAAATTTCTTTGTTTTCAAATTCTGTCTTCATGCTTTTAGAATTAGAACTTTTGCACCACCTCACTTAGTTCACCACACTCATGTTTTTGAGTTAGCTCTTGTGTTGACCACATTTTATCTTGTGAGTTTAATTTAGAAAATCGAATTAGTGTTAGTTTAAAAACCCTAAAACTAACTAAACCGACCCCTCCCTCTCTCCTTCATCTTTTCCTCTCACCCCTGGACAGAGAGGACGTCCTAGTCAGCTAGAGCCCTCATGTCACTCATCCATCCCCCTCTCCACCACCCCTCTTCTCCACTCACCTTCCTCCTCTTCCACCGTGGCCCTATGGAGCTTCATCCCCTCTCCTCCCACTGGCCAGGCCACGTCTCCGACCAGCACCACACTGCCCCCACCTGCACCGCCCACTCGAGCCAATGGACGCGCCTCTCTCCCTCTCCTTCGACCCCCTGGTCCGAACGATCCCTAGAGGACGCCTCTGTCCAAAAACCCGACCCCGTGCCTCTCTGCTCTCCCTTCCTCTCTCAGACCGTGCACACTCACCCCCTCTCTCCACCCCAGACGCCTAGCCCGCTCCCGTGCCCTCTGCTGCTCGAGATCGTCCAAAAATCCGAAGGTCGCCGCCGGCGGGATCCTGCTGTGGCCGCCGTTCTACTCCCCCTTTCTCCGCCATTTTTGGCCCGTGGAGTTTCCCTCTGCAAGACCTAACCCCTCCCCTCTTTATTTTGCCCAGAGGCTGCCCGTGGACGCCGTGCTCGACCTCGACCCGTGAAGACCATCGCCGCAGTCGCCATGGATTCCGGCCACCCCAGCTGACGCCGTCCACGCCCGAGCCTCTCCCTCGACCCCCTCCTTCATCCCCAACCCGCCAGCGTCACGTGCACGGCCCCTAGGTGAGCGCCCCGTCGCCGCCGTTTCTTCTCCGCCCCCAGGTCGACCGCGCGCTCGTCGCGTTGAAGGAGACGAAGGGGAGCCGTAGATCTCCCGATCTACGGTCCTATTTGAATCCAGCCCGGCGCGGACCGTTTCCTCGCGCGGGCACGCGCGCAGCGCCTTGTTGGGCCGGCCTGCCTAGCGCACGGCCCAGATCTACGCATGCCACGGCCAGATCTGGCCCAATCCCAGCCCGTCTTCATTTTTTTTATCCCAGTTTTAATCTTATCCAGTTTCTGTTAATTGTTGTGTATCTAGTTTAATTCAATTGTGGCAAATATGTGTGTGCAAATTATTTAAGGGTATTTTTGTTAAATGCCTATGTGTTTTCTTAAACAGGCAGAAGTGGGTTTGCTCAAAAATATTTAGTACATTTTGCATGGCATTAAATCTTGTGGAAAATGTATTTTCTAGTGTTCTATTTTTAGCAGGAGCTAGGAATGTCCAAATTGAGTGAATCCAATTTCTACAGAAAGCTAAAATCAATACTTTTCCATAGGATTTAACCTTGCATGCAGGAGATTCCTAGAACTGGAGTTCTACTCCTTTTGGTTTTGAGACCAGTAGCCTTTGTAGGATTTTTAGTTCCAATTTGGTGTTAGCTTTTGACATGAATCCAATTCCCCTAGCTTGGTATCACTTATAGCAGTACTGAGGTAGAAGGATAGATTTTTAGGAGCATTATTTTAGGATTTGTGGATGTTTCCCCAAAAACAGCAACACTGCTACTATTAAAAGCCCCATTTTAATTGATTGCCTTTGTTTGTCTATGTTTAGGATTGTTTTAGTTGTTTTATCCAGAGGATGTTTGTGTGTTAAAATGGCTTGGATACAGATTTCTGTCCATTATTTCCTTTAAAGAAAAGAAATCAAAATGGTTTGGGTGCTACACTTTTCTCTTGGATGTGTTTTGATGTGGGTTGCTTTGTGAGATGATTGTTAGAAATGTTTAATATGTTAGTACTGTTAGTGCTTGATTAGAAATAAAATATAGTTAGTTATAAAATGCTATTAGGCTTAAGGAAATAAAATAAATTAATCATGCTTGTTTGCTTAATTACATGATTATTGGAATAAAGTAAACTTCACTAATAAAGTTCTTCTTAGCTACTGGTTGTTTTAAGTTTATTAGTGATGTTTAGTTTTACAAAATTGAAAGTGATTCAAAAAGGTTGTCTAATTATCACCTTAACCTTATTTTGTAAACAAATAATAAATGGTTTTGTAGTTGCCAAACATGGTTGTGTGGTTTGATATGTTTGCCTTGTTAGTTGAACTTGATAGCCCTTAAGTCTAATACTAGCATGAGTAGTTTGTTAATGTCCCTATCTTAACTTGGTGGAATAATTTAATAATAGAAAATAATTAGTAACTTAACTTTTGTCTGAAGTATTTCCTGAAAACTAAAGAGATACTTTTGTCTGAAGTATTTCCTAAACTACGGTAACAGCCCTTGTTAAGTGACCTAACCACCCTAAGTGGAGTTTTGCTTTAGGGTTTAGTTAAAACCACCTTTGTAACTATTAGGGTTGTTGTGTATATATGCTTAGGTGTATGTGTTGTTTGTCTTAGCTTTATGGACCTTCTGGTGGTGGTTGTACAACTAAGTGAATCGCTTGCTCTTGTTAGCTAGCTTAGTGTTTTGTGCAATGCTTGCTGTTTTGTTTATTTACTTTAGATTGTTGTCAACCCGCTTCTTAGAGTGACGGTAGTTCCGTTTAATTTTCCGGTACATTAGATCCGCAAGAGGAGGAACAGTACGTGGAAACTGAACAGGTCTACGAAGCAGAACCAGATCAGGGACACTTTGCTAAGCAAGGCAAGCCACCTCACCATACCCTACTGAAATCCTATTATTTCATTAAAGCATGTTTTGTTTTCAAAATAAAATAATGCATGTTTTATTTCTTCTGTGGCACCTTGCCACCCAAAACTATTTTATAAAATATTGTTTGGCCAAAGCTATCTACTAGAATATGATAGGTGTTATAAAAATTAAGTCTTCACTTGAGAAGCCTTCTACTGAAGGCGCTATCAAGAAAATTATATTTTCTAGTAGTATATCCTTACATCCTTATCTCAAAACTAAAGGATGGGAGCCTGGTCTTTGGAAAAAAAATTCCCGAGGAAAACCCGAGTTGCCGGGAGCGATCGGCGAGAAAGTATTTTACAAAACCCATGTTGCTGGGAGAAAATGGAGGTGTTTATGAAAACCCGAAGTGCTGGGAGCATTCGGAGAGTTTGTGAATACCCGAGCTGCTGGGAGCAGTCGGAGGTCGAGATGTTTTGAAAAACAAAGTACAGCCCTAGTGGCCGCACTGAACAATTAACCTGTGCAACCACGTTAACCCCATATGGGACGGGGCTTGACCGGAAGCTTGTTGTTATTAATATGGAGCTACCTCAATTTGCTTAGGGGGTGGCTATGGCCCCTGAACTGGTTGTCGCCTAAGAGAGAGGGACATAAAGAGAGTGGGATTAAGTTCGCCACCAGTTGCACCGATTAGGTCCCCTATCATGGCGGTCGGACACCATGGGATGGGTTCAATGGTGCCGGGGGGAATCAACCTAGTTGAAGAGGTATCTCTGTATTAGTATGGACATAGTGAAAAGTCTTGATTAGTGTCCCGACGTTTGACGTATTGTCGTCTGGCAATCCGTGGGATGATCCGCGGCGGTGACCTATTTGATGTGGTGAAAGTGCACCACCTCTGCAGAGTGTAAAACTATTCGAATAGCCGTGTCCGAGGTCATGGACGGTTGGAAAGGCCACCGATCTAGGCGTATGGGCATTTTATGTTTTAAAAAGAAACTGTTTTCGGCAAAGGATAAAGGAGGCATCAAGGAGGTACCTGGGAGGTACGGAATTTGGGAGAAGATGGTTGGTCTCGGGGAGTCAACCAGTCGGAACCCGGAAAGAAAAAAGGGGCATCCCTATCCCAGTCTTTTGAAAAAGTTTTACAAAAGTGTTTTTCAAACGTGGAATGGTTTCTGCCATTTCTAAAAGAAGGAGAATTATATCTCCAAATGCTTTTTCAACAAAGATATAGAGATGTTGTATTCTCTATGTCTAAAAGCATCGTTTGCGAAAATTAAGCCCTATAGTCATATATAGCAGCTATCCCAGTTTTCGAAAACGCTTTTATTGCATTACCATGAAAACTTAAGCCTGGTGGTGGTCTTGCGAGTACGTAATTGTACTCATGGCTGTGTCCCTGGATATTCCAATGTCCAGATTACAACGAGGAGATGTACGGCGAGGAGGAGAAGTACGCCGACGACTACGCCAACTGAGTGTCACCGGTCAACTGCTTGTGGGAATACGTCCGGTTGTGACGAGGGCCGACGCTAGCCGAAAGCTTCCGCTATATCGTAGTTAATTCCGTCCTGCGTGACGATGGTTGCAGACTTGGTCGTGTGACCACCATTTATGTAAGTCTTGTAAATCGAGTTGGATGATGTAACTCTGTATACCATGTTGGTTATGTGATCGCGATGCACTGATCATTGGGATCGTGATCTGTTTACATAACGTGGGCACCTCGGACTGGTAAATCTGAGGGGTCCTTACAGACTTGGTATCAGAGCCATCGTTGACCTTAGGAGACCTTAGTTAGCATGGTCGTTAGCGTAGGAAGGAAATAATTTGCTAAAACTTATTTCTACAGAAATCTATTTTCTTCAAGTAAGCCTAGTATGGTTTCCACTCCTCCCCTATTCTTAAAAATTTCTTGATCTTACCTCTCTAATTTCAAGGTACTTCAAAAGAGTTTTCTCTACTCTCTTGTCCCTATTCAAAACTTGTGTTTCGCCTGGACAATGAACCCAAATGAGACCTACGTAACTAGTACCGGGAAGGCAAAGTTCAGACTCCAGGTTTGAACATACGACATCAAGGTGATCGTCAAGAGAAGAAAACAAGCTACAAAGCAACCCTGTTTGCAGAAGCAATCTCACTGTCAAGGCTTCGACCCCAACAATGTCACTTCATCAGAAAACCGGACAACCTCAAGCTTTCCGGCGAGAACCTAAGGTGATGAAATGAAGACCTCAGCAACCATGTGACGCCAAACCCATAGGATAAGGTAGGATATGACCCTTAGTTGGACTACCCGACTATCCCCGAACGATAAGAGTGCCTTTTTGGGTACTATAGGTGTTTGGTGTGCTGTTTCGCTGGTATGCTTTTTGCTTGAGTGTGTGTCTTGCTTGTGTGCTTTTGCGTGAGCATTAGTTAACTGTGTGCCCCGTGTCTGTGTGTACCTTGCTAAGACAGAAATAAGGACCTTAGGAACAACGTCAAACTAGAAACAGACCCTAGGACTGAAACCCTACCTTTCACCAAGGTACCTTAGCCTCGATTCTTTTTACGCCTCCTCTCTAAGACGTTTTCTTTATTTATAGATGTCGAGCCTCATCGAATCGCTCCAGAAGGGCCCGACAATGACCATGACTTTGGAAAGCACCACTGAGTTTCCCAAGGCCCTGGAGAACCTCATGCTGAGCTTCGAACTAGAAGGCCCGCAGTCTACAAGGGTTTCCCCTGGATGGAGGATGGACAAGAACTTTGGTGGGTGCAACTCCACCTCTACAAGAACGAAGGTGATGATCAGAGCAAAACGGGATATATGTGTTCACCAACTCAGAGTCTCAGTACGCCTCCTTTATGGAGTCAGCAAGGAGTGCTGCATGGGCCGCCATTAATGAGCTGGGAGAAAGACTCAGGTACCGAGTCCTCAACACCCGGAAGGATCTCAAGGAAGCCTACGAGGAGATTGAAGCTTTGAAGGCAAACAAAGAGTCCCTCCCCAGAACAATCTTCCAAGAAGCGCCACATCTAGTAGTTTGTGACGGTTGAATGAAGTCATGCTCCCCTCCCAGTCGCAAATTAGTTTGTTGTTATGTTTAGGGTTAAAACTATGCCCATGGTGGAACTATGTCGTGTGTGCTGCTTCTGTTGAGACCTGATGCACCTAATGGTTGATAATGATTCGTATGCGTGTCGTTGGTGTGTTATTTTCCTGGTATGTTTCACAAGCACTCTTCGTCGGTAGCACATGTTAGACCCAACCTTCCCTTTTGTTTAAAAATCTTTTTGCATCTACACAAAATACCTTTTTGGCCCCTTTTTAGCGTCAGATGCATCGTGATGCATTTCAAAACTTGTTTAGAAAACCTCTCTTTAATGCTATGCCTCTGATCTAAACCTTGGCACGTGAGAGCTTTTAACCACACCCGATACAGAAGACCACCCCGAGAACGCCCATCCCCGTGATGCAACGAGCCTTGCCTAGTTTAATTAACTTTTCGAATTACCAGTATACCATCACTAATTTAGCGTATCTAACTTTAGAGTAACATCTAACACCAGTGACATATAACTAGCTAACCTCCTCGAGACCTACAAACGGAAACAAGGAGGACTCAAGGATCGGCAAGAGCCACTACTTTTTGAAGATTTTTGTGAAGCCCTCAAGTCATGAAGTCCGAAGGAGATCAAGGTCAGCAAAAACGAAGACAACCAGCATTGAAGATCGTCTACATCAAGTTGAACCCTGAAGCAAGAGTCATAAGTGCCTTCTAGGCGCCAACAATATTAACTCGACTTGCCCGACTTGAGACTAATAGCACTAAGTATCTTAACTAATCTTCTAGGCTAACTAAGATAGGCCGACCTCTGAAGGATAGTGTGTGGAGTCATGAAGCCAACGAACCAAGGAAGTCTTCATCAACTTTGTTCGTCAGCTAAACCGAAGGTGGGCACAATAGAAGACATCATATCCAACAAGACGCCAAGAACGACGAAAGGCCCGAAGACTGTTGCTGTTGACAACACACTAAGCAAGTTAGCCGCCTTTAGTAGCTTGTAGCACCCTTTGACTTTTAGGAAAAACCGGAGAGAGTCAAGTCTACGAACCTGACACCCCTGTGAGGCTTGAAAACTGTTGGCGGAGATTTAACTGCTAACCTCTCAAGACGGCAATATCTGGACAAGTGTCTACATCAACCGCAAGCGCCAAGGAGCTACGACCAAGACAAAGATCGCCGTGATACCCAAGAAACAACAACATATTGAAGTCTGCAACAACTTATACCTTCAACAGTTACCCTTCAAGGCCCCTTTTTAAGGGGGGAAGACATACGCTAGTTTTATTAGGGAGCTTTGGCAAACTGTCCTTTGCGCCCTAACACTGGAGTATTTGAAGTCAACTCGACAGGAACGCTGATCAGCATCGACCTTCATGACGGCACCTTCAGCAGAGACCGAAAGCCTTCCGAAAGAAATCCGATGATGTATCGACAAGGAGACCTCCGTGGAGAATCAACAACCTTGGAAGTGAAGGAGCATCCAACACCCCTAACCTTGCACTCTCTTAGCCCTCGCTTAGGAATCTCGGGACGAGATTCTTTTAAGGGGGGAAGGTCTGTAACACCCCAATTTTCTTAAACTTTGAATTGTGGTGTTAAGTTAGAATTTTCAGAAATAACAAAAACTTTTGTGTTATTTTAGACAACTTTTGCTGGAGCTCATGTTTGGTTCCTTAAGCCCTTTTTGGTTGTGTTGAATCTTTTTAGTATCACTTTTATTTTTCCTCTAGTTTTAAATTGGGTAGATTGGATCTTCTCGATTGTTAAAACATAGCCAATCTAGAGCCCTGGATTAAGCATCTGTGTGTGGTTTTTGCAATGCACCTCGACCATCTTGCTCCTTGAACATTCTACTTCCAGGTTATGCTTTGTTTGACCTTTTTAGAGCTTGTTTGAGCATAATACCATCTTGGTGTTTAGGGCTAACCAAAACAGTGACCATTTGGTCACTTTTCTCAAATTTCTTTGTTTTCAAATTCTGTCTTCATGCTTTTAGAATTAGAACTTTTTGCACCACCTCACTTAGTTCACCACACTCATGTTTTTGAGTTAGCTCTTGTGTTGACCACATTTTGTCTTGTGAGTTTAATTTAGAAAATCGAATTAGTGTTAGTTTAAAAACCCTAAAACTAACTAAACCGACCCCCTCCCTCTCTCCTTCATCTTTTCCTCTCACCCCTGGACAGAGAGGACGTCCTAGTCAGCTGGAGCCCTCATGTCACTCACCCATCCCCCTCTCCACCACCCCTCTTCTCCACTCACCTTCCTCCTCCTTCCACCGTGGCCCTATGGAGCTTCATCCCCTCTCCTCCCACTGGCCAGGCCACGTCTCCGACCAGCACCACACTGCCCCCACCTGCACCGCCCACTCGAGCCAATGGACGTGCCTCTCTCCCTCTCCTTGGACCCCCTGGTCCGAACGATCCCTAGAGGACGCCTCTGTCCAAAAACCCGACCCCGTGCCTCTCTGCTCTCCCTTCCTCTCTCAGACCGTGCACACTCACCCCCTCTCTCCACCCCAGACGCCCAGCCCGCTCCCGTGCCCTCTGCTGCTCGAGATCGTCCAAAAATCCGAAGGTCGCCGCCGGCGAGATCCTGCTGTGGCCGCCGTTCTACTCCCCCTTTCTCCGCCATTTTTGGCCCGTGGAGTTTCCCTCTGCAAGACCTAACCCCTCCCCTCTTTCTTTTGCCCAGAGGCTGCCCGTGGACGCCGTGCTCGACCTCGACCCGTGAAGACCATCGCCGCCGTCGCCATGGATTCCGGCCACCCCAGCTGACGCCGTCCACGCCCGAGCCTCTCCCTCGACCCCCTCCTTCATCCCCAACCCGCCAGCGTCGCGTGCACGGCCCCTAGGTGAGCGCCCCGTCGCCGCCGTTTCTTCTCCGCCCCCAGGTCGACCGCGCGCTCGTCGCGTTGAAGGAGACGAAGGGGAGCCGTAGATCTCCCGATCTACGGTCCTGTTTGAATCCAGCCCGGCGCGGACCGTTTCCTCGCGCGGGCGCGCACGCAGCGCCGTGTTGGGCCGGCCTGCCTAGCGCACGGCCCAGATCTGCGCATGCCACGGCCAGATCTGGCCCAATCCCAGCCCGTCTTCGTTTTTTTATCCCAGTTTTAATCTTATCCAGTTTCTGTTAATTGTTGTGTATCTAGTTTAATTCAATTGTGGCAAATCTGTGTGTGCAAATTATTTAAGGGTATTTTTTTAGATGCCTATGTGTTTTCTTAAACAGGCAGAAGTGGGTTTGCTCAAAAATATTTAGTATATTTTGCATGGCATTAAATCTTGTGGAAAATGTATTTTCTAGTGTTCTATTTTTAGCAGGAGCTAGGAATGTCCAAATTGAGTGAATCCAATTTCTACAGAAAGCTAAAATCAATACTTTTCCATAGGATTTAACCTTGCATGCAGGAGATTCCTAGAACTGGAGTTCTACTCCTTTTGGTTTTGAGACCAGTAGCCTTTGTAGGATTTTTAGTTCCAATTTGGTGTTAGCTTTTGACATGAATCCAATTCCCCTAGCTTGGTATACTTATAGCAGTACTGAGGTAGAAGGATAGATTTTTAGGAGCATTATTTTAGGATTTGTGGATGTTTCCCCAAAAACAGCAACACTGCTACTATTAAAAGCCCCATTTTAATTGATTGCCTTTGTTTGTCTATGTTTAGGATTGTTTTAGTTGTTTTATCCAGAGGATGTTTGTGTGTTAAAATGGCTTGGATACAGTTTTCTGTCCATTATTTCCTTTAAAGAAAAGAAATCAAAATGGTTTGGGTGCTACACTTTTCTCTTGGATGTGTTTTGATGTGGGTTGCTTTGTGAGATGATTGTTAGAAATGTTTAATATGTTAGTACTGTTAGTGCTTGATTAGAAATAAAATGTAGTTAGTTATAAAATGCTATTAGGCCTAAGGAAATAAAATAAATTAATCATGCTTGTTTGCTTAATTACATGATTATTGGAATAAAGTAAACTTCACTAATAAAGTTCTTCTTAGCTACTGGTTGTTTTAAGTTTATTAGTGATGTTTAGTTTTACAAAATTGAAAGTGATTCAAAAAGGTTGTCTAATTATCACCTTAACCTATTTTGTAAACAAATAATAAATGGTTTTGTAGTTGCCAAACATGGTTGTGTGGTTTGATATGTTTGCCTTGTTAGTTGAACTTGATAGCCCTTAAGTCTAATACTAGCATGAGTAGTTTGTTAATGTCCCTATCTTAACTTGGTGGAATAATTTAATAATAGAAAATAATTAGTAACTTAACTTTTGTCTGAAGTATTTCCTGAAAACTAAAGAGATACTTTTGTCTGAAGTATTTCCTAAACTACGGTAACAGCCCTTGTTAAGTGACCTAACCACCCTAAGTGGAGTTTTGCTTTAGGGTTTAGTTAAAACCACCTTTGTAACTATTAGGGTTGTTGTGTATATATGCTTAGGTGTTGTGTTGTTTGTCTTAGCTTTATGGACCTTCTGGTGGTGGTTGTACAACTAAGTGAATCGCTTGCTCTTGTTAGCTAGCTTAGTGTTTTGTGCAATGCTTGCTGTTTTGTTTATTTACTTTAGATTGTTGTCAACCCGCTTCTTAGAGTGACGGTAGTTCCGTTTAATTTTCCGGTACATTAGATCCGCAAGAGGAGGAACAGTGCGTGGAAACTGAACAGGTCTACGAAGCAGAACCAGATCAGGGACACTTTGCTAAGCAAGGCAAGCCACCTCACCATACCCTACTGAAATCCTATTATTTCATTAAAGCATGTTTTGTTTTCAAAATAAAATAATGCATGTTTTATTTCTTCTGTGGCACTTGCCACCCAAAACTATTTTATAAAATATTGTTTGGCCAAAGCTATCTACTAGAATATAATAGGTGTTATAAAATTTAAGTCTTCACTTGAGAAGCCTTCTACTGAAGGCGCTATCAAGAAAATTATATTTTCTAGTAGTATATCCTGACATCCTTATCTCAAAACTATAGGATGGGAGCCTGGTCTTTGGAAAAATGTTTCCCGAGGAAAACCCGAGTCGCTGGGAGCGATCGGCGAGAAAGTATTTTACAAAACCCATGTTGCTGGGAGCAAATGGAGGTGTTTATGAAAACCCGAAGTGCTGGGAGCATTCGGAGAGTGTGTGAAAACCCGAGCTGCTGGGAGCAGTCGGAGGTGGAGATGTTTTGAAAAACAAAGTACAGCCCTAGCGGCCGCACTGAACAATTAACCCGTGCAACCACGTTACCCCCATATGGGACGGGGCTTAACCGGAAGCTTGTTTGTATTAATATGGAGCTACCTCAATTTGCTTAGGGGGTGGCTATGGCCCCTGAACTGGTTGTCGCCTAAGAGAGAGGGACATAAAGAGAGTGGGATTAAGTTCGCCACCAGTTGCACCGATTAGGTCCCCTGTCATGGCGGTCGGACACCGTGGGATGGGTTCAACGGTGCCGGGGGGAATCAACCTAGTTGAAGAGGTATCTCTGTATTAGTATGGACATAGTGAAAAGTCTTGATTAGTGTCCCGACGTTTGACATATTGTCATCTGGCAATCCGTGGGATGATCCGCGGCGGTGACCTATTTGATGTGGTGAAAGTGCACCACCTCTGCAGAGTGTAAAACTATTCGAATAGCCGTGTCTGCGGTCATGGACGGTTGGAAAGGCCACCGATCTAGGCGTATGGGCATTTTATGTTTTAAAAAGAAACTGTTTTCGGCAAAGGAGAAAGGAGGCATCAAGGAGGTACCTGGGAGGTACGGAATTTGGGAGAAGATGGTTGGTCTCGGGGAGTCAACCAGTCGGAACCCGGAAAGGAAAAAGGGGCATCCCTATCCCAGTCTTTTGAAAAAGTTTTACAAAAGTGTTTTCAAACGTGGAAATGGTTTCTGCCATTTCTAAAAGAAGGAGAATTATATCTCCAAATGTCTTTTTCAACAAAGATATAGAGATGTTGTATTCTCTATGTCTAAAAGCATCGTTTGCGAAAATTAAGCCCTATAGTCATATATAGCAGCTATCCCAGTTTTCGAAAACGCTTTTATTGCATTACCATGAAAACTTAAGCCTGGTGGTGGTCTTGCGAGTACGTAATTGTACTCATGGCTGTGTCCCTGGATATTCCAATGTCCAGATTACAACGAGGAGATGTACGGCGAGGAGGAGAAGTACGCCGACGACTACGCCAACTGCGTGTCACCGGTCAACTGCTCTGTGGGAATACGTCCGGTTGTGACGGGGGCCGACGCTAGCCGAAAGCTTCCGCTATATCGTAGTTAATTCCATCCTGCGTGACGATGGTTGCAGACTTGGTCGTGTGACCACCATTTATGTAAGTCTTGTACAAATCGAGTTGGATGATGTAACTCTGTATACCATGTTGGTTATGTGATCGCGATGCACTGATCATTGGGATCGTGATCTGTTTACGTAACGTGGGCACCTCGGACTGGTAAATCTGAGGGGTCCTTACAGGAATGGACAGGACTAGGCGTCCCCGGGGGATCTTTCCGTCCGATCCCCCGGGTCGACAGCCGTCGGATGTGTCTGATGGAGAGAACGCCTGGCCATCCGATCCCGCATCACTCTCTCGCGCAGAAAACAGAAAGGGTCGCTTTCCAAGCCCACGTTGGTGGACCCATCTTCCCAAACTGCACGACATGTTTTGACCTTTCGTCTCTGCGTACGAGCTCGCAAACAGACGCCGCGCAGCATCCATGACCGCCTCGCCCAGAAATTCCGGGGAGGAATCTCCCGCCGATTCGCCGGCCCCGCTACCGCCGGCCGCCGCGCAGCATCCGTGGCCGCCTCGCCCAGAATTTCCGGCGACGAATCCATCGCCGCCCTCGCTACCGCCGGCACCGCCGCGACTGCCTCGCCCAGAAATTCCGGCGAAGAATCGTCCGCCGGCACCGCCGCGCTCTCATGACAGCACCAACCCACTTCTTCGGTAGCACCACCGCCGGCGGCGGGTAGAAGCCAGGCCCAGGCGGTGCGAGTGCCACCATGTTAGCAGGACGATCGTGCATGGCAGCACCGCCGTGCCCAACCCTCAAAGCAACGCTTTACCACATCTCCAAAGAATTTTCTTCAACAGCCCTCAAAAATTCTGCTACAATTGCACCATCACATCTCCAAAAAGAAAATTTCTATTTTTATGTGTATTTGCGTCACAAGTAGAAGAAATTTGCTCAAAACTTCAAAGAATTTGCAACATAAAATTTATATTATAAACAGAAATTTGCTACAACTCTTCTATGAATTTGCATCAATAAATAGAAATGTTTGCTACAAACCTTCCAACGATTTGCACCACATCAGGAAAAAAAGGTTTGCATCGGCAGCAAGGCCACCATCTGACGGGATCAACGTCGACGTCCGACGGTAGCACCTGCGCCGTCCGACGGGAGCAACACCGGCCTCCTTTGGCAGCAAGGCCACCGTCCGATGGGAGCAACGCCGACCTCCTTAAGCAGCAACGCCTCCGGCCGAAGGTAGCACCTGCGCCATCCGATGGGAGCAACGCCGCCCTCCTTCGGCAGCAACGACACCATCCGACGGGAGCAACGCCGACCTCCTTCAGCAGCAACGCTGCCCTCCCATGGGAGCAACGCCGCCGCTCGGCGGGAACATTGGCGCCGTTCGACTGGAGCAACACTGACCTGCTTAGGCAGCACCGGCGCCGGCCTCCTTCAGCAGCAACGTCGCCACCCTCCTTCCCGGAAGGAGCAACGCCACCTCTCCTTGGAGTGCCACCGCACCACCGTCCCGCTATGCGAAGGTCCACGAGACCTCGCCGACCACCGCGTGTAGCATATCGACTCATGTTAGCAGCACCGCCGATCACCAATGCAAAAACGGGGACAACAACCGTAGCAAAAATCTCCTACCAATGGTACAGAAGGAAATAGCTGTGGTAGCAAAAATCTCTTTCCAGGATGCAAACGAAACATCTGTGGTAGCAAAAAACTCATTCCAATTATGCAAAACAAAGAATCGATGGTAGCACAATTTTCCTTCTAATGATGCAAAATGAAACATCTGTGGTAGCAAAAATCACCTCCAATTATGCAAAAACAAAGAATCAATGGTAGCACAAATTTCCAATTATGCAAAACAAAAGAATTGATGGTAGCAAAAATTTCCTTGTAATAATGCAAAACAGAATAACCGTCGTAGCAAAAAAATCGGCCAATGCTCGCACCACTGATGCCTGCCAGTAGCAACACGGAGCACTGTTGGTAGCAGCCCTGAACGCCAGTGGCAGGGGCGCTGCCCAACCCTTGCGGCATCTCCGACACTCGGCTGGTAGCATCACCGGCTACTCCCACCGGTAGCATCTCACATCGCCGGTGGCAGCACCTCCCCGCGCCCCTCGTAGCACTGTCGCGCTGTTTGCATCTCCATATCCAGGGGTAGCACCGCCGCACAGGATAACAGAGAGGCCGTGGGGCGCTGCGACTAGAACGGGGAATCAGCTCGTCGGCGTGGCCGCCCGGTCGCCGGAGCGCCCATAGCAAGCGCGCATGAGAGCTCCAGCCCGAGCGCGAGCTCGAGTAGGATGTTCGCGTCGTCGCCGCCCTTCTCGAGCTCGGGGGCGTCTGCCGCTTGCAGCATCTCCGGACTCCGTTATCGAGCTCGGGGGCGCGCGACCGTGGTCATGGAGGAGCCGGCCCGGCCGGAGCAGCACAACCGCACCCCTGTCCATGGGGGCGACCTTGGACGCGCGCGACGACGAGCAACGCCTGTGGGGTGTGGGGGTCGTGAGGATGGAGCTCTGCGTGCCTGTGGGTTTCGTGAGGTGGGTGGAGGGAGGAGGGACGGAGGCAGCTCGTGGCTGCGTCGCCGGAGCAGATCGAAGCAGAGAGAGAGGACGGGCGTAGCGGAGAAGAAGAAAGGGGAAAAGACGAAGCGATAAGGCCAACATGGTGAACCCACACGCATCGCTGTTTCCAGTTCGCCGGACGCGTGGCACGCAGCGGAGGCGGGGGATCGTGAGACGCGATCCCCCGGATGATTACAAACCTTTCCCTAATTTTATGTGACTAAGAAACCTCCCTGATTATCCGTTGCCCACACCAAGTTGAAGCACACTAGTAAGCTGGGGCGTGCGTCGGCGCGCCTCCGGGATCTCCAAAGCTTGCATTGTGTATGCTAATGTTTTGTACAAGTCATGTGTTTACTCGTGCCTTTTTAAATGTCGCAAACACATGATTTTTCGTTGTTCCAATCTTTTTTAACTTGGTTGAAATAGTTGGTGATTTTGACTGCAATTCAATATGTAGCAGATTAATTGTTGCTTAACCCCTTTTTCATTGTTGCAAACACATGGGTTTTATATTAGTTTACGATTTTTGTTGAAATTGTTAGCGATTTTTCAAATCAATCGTCAACAACTAGATTATTATTTAACCATTTTTTTGTAACATTTTCTAAATTTTGCCACGTTTCTCTTGTAATAGTATTATTTCCGCAGGGGTGAAGAGTTTTGTTGCAATACTATGTGCCCTTAGAGTCGCGTATTTTCTGTAAATATCGCAAAGGTCAGGCCCAAAACGATATAAAATACGATCAAGGTCATGCAAGACCCGGTCGATCCATCCATCAGCAGAACAACAATGGCGATCCATCGAACTGACTCTTCGTGAGAAAAAAGTTTGTTTGTGTCGTGGGCCTTTCTAGTTTCTACCACACACGATTGCGATTCCCTGCCGCATCAATCTAATTAAATACGATCAAGGCTTTGCAACAGCAGGTCGCTCGATCAATCTAAGCAGAACAATGGCGAACCACCAGGACGATGTGGCCTCGTCATCGTCGCCGTCGCTGCCAGATGACGTCGTCGCCGAGATCCTCGCGTACCTGCCGGCCAAGTCCGTCGGCCGCCTCCGGTGCCTGTCGCGTTCGTGGCACGCCACGCTCTGGTCGGTGCCCTTCGTCAAGCTCCACCTCAGGCGAGCCAACGACAAGCCCAAGATTTTCTTCAGCCCTACCGAGTGTGACTCCGACGACGATTACCAATTTTACGCTTGGCAGCCTGGCTGCGGGGCCGTCACAAAGCTCATGCGCAACGAGTTCTCGCGCCCCGCTCTACTCACCAGGCCCCTCCATGGCCTCGTCGTCCTCCGCTGCGTCGGCGAGGGCGGCTACTGCGTCTGCAACCCATCCACCGGCGAGGTGCGGCTTCTCCCCGACAGCCGAGCGCCATTGAAGATGACTATCCGTTCTTCGCTGCCGTGCTACTTTCAAGTGGTTTACGGCTTCGGTTACTGCTCGGTGAGCCACGAGTACACAGCAGTGCGTATCTTCAGCGAAACGATGAGGCTCCCCCGAGCTGCGAGGTGTTCGTCCTCGGTGGCGTCAGGCCGCCGTACTGGCGGCCCGCCGCCTCGCAGCCTCCGATGTGCGTGGTGGAAGAGGAGAACCCGGCCGTGTTCGTTCACGGGCATCTGCACTTCCTCTGCAGGGACGATGGTGGCATCCTCACTTTCAACGTCTGCGACGAGACCTTCTGTACGCTGCTGGGGCCTCCGTGTCCACCGGGGAAGGCTCCTCTTAGGACCACCGAGCTGGACGGCTGCCTATGCGTCTTTCGCGGCGACGGGGATGGCCCGTGCCAGGTTTGGCTGCTGCGCGATTACGCGGCACGACGGTGGGAGAAGCTTTGTTGCATCGACCAAACGGCTTGGCCGGAGCGGCAAATGACGTTGTTGCAGTCAGGCTGGATAGCTCCGCTCGGGATCTGTAGCGGGGACAGTGGATCAAAGAAGAAGATTATGTTCGGCACTGGTACTTGCGTGGTGTTCACGGTGGACCTATGTGGCACTGGGGGAATACCAGAGATTCTTCTGAAGCCCGATGAAATCATCGTTGGTGATTTTGACGATGCCTATAATTACCCGGCGATCGGACTATTTGAAGAGAGCCTCGTGACCTTGGGCAACACCACCGAAGATATGGTGTTCTCGTCGCTGGTGACCCAAGCTTGGTCGGAAGTCCTCAAGTGTCTGCCGCAAGGTCCGTCCTGCAGCTGAGCCTCGTGTGCAAGGAGTGGCACGCCATGGTAACCACCGATCGTTTCATCCGGTCGCACGCCGCCGTCCACGCCACAAGCCCACGGGTCATGTGGGTCTCAGACCCCATAGTAGGTTCCTTCACTCACATCGACCGTCCACAGGTGTTCATCGACGGTCTAGGCATGTTCCGGTGTTCACAACCTTGCCACGGCCTCAACCTAGGGAGCTCGAACCTCTGGGACTACCTTTACAATCCTACCTTGCGTAACGCGCTGCGCGCGTCGCCCCAATCCTGGCCCCAGGACGGGTATGGCGTATTACGCGCTCTGGCCGTGGTCAACGATAGCTGCGAAGTGGGGGCGGGGCGCGGATCTCCAACAGGAACGAACCGCTGGCGATTGGAGAGACGCGCGCGAGCGGTTGCGCATATGAGTTTTCCACAATCCTACCACAGGTTACAAAGAGAACGTATATATACAAGACTTCGAAAGAGACGACGCGTCCTTCGCCGGCCGTATTGCGCTGGGGTATGACCATGAGATTGATGACCATGTCATAGTCTCCCTTGCCTACACGAAGAAGAACATGGAGACTCGATACTACGAGCTGGAGTGCCACGCGCGGTCTCTGCGAGGAAGTTGGGATCTGGTCGATCCTCCACCGAGAGCCGTAGCCATTGACGTGCAGCCGGCCTACTCGAACGGCAAGATCTACTGGGTGGGAGATGTTAGCATAAAACCACCACTCTACAAATTCAATTGCGAAAAACCACCACTTTTGGTTCCAATCTCAGAAAACCACCACATTTTGGTGCGGGCGTTGCAAAATACACTGATTCGTGGTTGATAGCAAATTGACGACGAAACTGACAAGGGGGACCCACCTGTCAATGAGTTGTTAAACATTTTGACCCAGTGTGCCACGTCAGCCTGCTGGGTGGGTCCCTGTTGTCAGTTTCGCCGTCAATTCACTATCAACCACGAATCAGTGTATTTTGCAACGGCCGCACCAAAATGTGGTGGTTTTCTGAGATTGAAACCAAAAGTGGTGGTTTTTCGCAATTGAATTTGTAGAGTGGTGGTTTTATGCTAACAACTCACTGGGTGGTCGAGCGTAAGCTCGGGCCCTGCTCCCCCGTTCGTGAACTGGTGGCGTTCGACACATGGGATAGAGAATTCGAAGTCATGGAGGGTCCTCCATGCGGCGACCTTGGCCGTGTCTCCATCCTTGAGCTCTACGGTGCCATCTGCATGGCGTGTTATGACGTGGATAGGAACGCTATTGACGTGTGGATGATGAAGGATGATGACAGGGCTTGGCGTGTGGAGTGTCGTATAGAGCTGGACAAGTTCTCGCCGGAGTACTTGTCACACAACACAACGTTATTGTGTGCTGACCCAAGTGGTGGACGGATATTGCTCAACACAGGGAGGTCCTTAGGCTACTATGATCCCAGAACGACTTCCCCTGAAACCATCTACACCATTGGTGAGCAAGATGGTGACTCCGGGTTCTTTCCGGTTATTGTCCAAGACAGTTTAGTTCGGCCTTTCATGAAGCAAACGTGGTAGTCCCCATATATGATGTTCTTGCACGAGATCGATAAAATGATATGAGATTTTATAGTGTGCACACAGAAGCTCACATGATTTTTCGGATTTTATATTGGAAAACCTTATCCATGGAGTCTCTCTACACGCGACATATCTTGAACCTTAAGCATGAATTTGCAAAGATCCTATAAGATGTCATCTCACTCCTACTACTCCCTCGTTCTTAAATTTAAATTTAAGATGTTTTAGGTGTTACACATTTGTTTAGATGCATACTCAAATGAGTGAATATACACATGAACGTGTCTAGATACATTTGTATACATTTGAATGTGTACAAAAGCTAAAACACATTTTATATTTGGGAACGGAGGGAGTATTTGTTAGTACATTGAAGGATGGATTGCATCACTTCCTGCTTCGAAGTGTCCTGTTGTTGGGATATCACGTGGCTACCGTGGCCCGATGGGACTTCTTACTGCCTCCATGATCAAAGAAAATTGTACCAAAAAAACAACATTTGGTATATCAAGCCACCGGTTCTTTGTAAAGTTGTAACATATTGCACTGATCGGTATGTTAAGCCACACTAAGATTTTTTTTTAAATGTCAAAAAAATTCAAGAAAAAATTCGGATGCTCATCTTAGGATGATTTCAACGGGCCGACCAAACGGACACCAATTTGGTCCGCATATTATCGGTTTGGGTTGCGAAACGGACTGCCGTCTGGCCCATGTCCACCCCTCCCTAGCCACTGCATCCAACGGGCCGACGCATTGTTTCCGCCCGGCCTGTGTTTTGATCATTTTTTGATTATTTTGGTCACTTTGATCATTTAAACAAACAAATATAGCAAATAAATTTAGATAAATGAATCAAACACATCACATAGTACCATAAGAATATTGCCATGCCGGCATACAACATCCAAAATAATAACATAATTCCGGCCATCTAAACCATGTTTTTCTGCCATCTCGGCCATAGTCAACCACCGGCATACAACATTGCTAAAATGACCGAGATCTGATAAATCTTGGTCCATATAGTACCTTTGCTTCTTGAGGTAGTATGCCTTCTTCGTAGGGGTAAAGGCGGAGAGATCCATGTCCATGATCCGGGCTTCCTCTTGGCGTAGGGCGCGGCCATTCCGATGAGCAGCAGGGCAGCGGTGGCGGTCCTGGACACGAGGTCAGATTCGTCGTCCAAGCCCTTCTGCTCGGCAGCGGCCTTCTTGGCGGCGGCGGCTGATACGTCCATTTTGCATCACTATTTTATATCATAATTTACTGCTATTCATTGATATATTTCATATTTGGATGATATACTTATGTTATTTTATCTTGTTTTGCATGTTTGATGATTATTGGAGAATTAACTGCCGGAGTCAGGATTCAGCTGGAAAATCATCGTCAAGACACCCTATTTCTGAAGATCAACAATTCACGGAAAATATACAGATGTTCCTATTTTGTCAGATGCCGGAGCCAGCCAAAAGGGGAGGCTGAGATGGACCACGAGGGGCCCACACCACCCCACGGCGCGGCCCCCCCTCTGCCGCGCCGTGGCATGGTGTGGCCACCCTGGCCCACCTCTGACGCTCCCCTTCGCGTATTTCATCCCCCAGAAACCCTAAGACGCGGGGAGGCATCGATTAAATATTCCGCCACCTCCACGAGACGGAAACCACAGAGAGAGAAAAAGCTCTCCGGCAGGCAGAAATCTGCCGGGGAAATTCCTTCCCGGAGGAGGGAAATCATCGCCATCGTCATCGTCATCACGCCGGACTTCATCGGGATCATCATCATCATCTCCATCGCTGTCACCATCATCTCCACCACTCTACTTCGTTTCGCTGTAACATCTAGGGTTATACTTTGTGTAGTTCATAGGGGAAACTTTCTCGGTGTTGATTACTACTTGTGGTTGATGCTATTAAGTTTTATCGGTGAATTGAAGTATATGTCCAGATTGTTATTCATCAATATATCACCTCTGATCATGATCCATATGATGTCTTGTGAGTAGTTCGTTTAGTTCTTGAGGACATGGGAGAAGTTATGCTGTTAGTAGTGGAACTATGTTGAGTAATATTTAATGATTTGATATTTAAGTTGTGGTGTTATTCTTCTAGTGGTGTCGTGTGAACGTCGACTACATGACACTTCACCTTTATGGGCCTAGAGGAATGCATTGTGTATTCGGCTACTAATTGTGGGGTTGCCGGAGTGACAGAAATCTAAACCCCCGTTAGTAAACCGGTGCATGAGGGAGTGTAGGATCTCAGAGTTTAAGCCTGTGGTTAGATTTATCTTAATTACTTCCTTGTAACGCGGATGCTTGCAAGGGGTTTAATCACAAGTATGTATTAGTCCAAGTTAGGGCAGTGCATTAGAATAGGTTCACCCACACAACACTTATCAAAACAATAAAGATTAATCAGCTATAGGAAGCGAAAGCACTTGACGAAATTCCCGTGTGTCCTCAAGAACATTTTGCCATCATAAGTAAACCAACCGGCTTATCCTTTGCTCTAAAAAGGATTGGGCCACTTGCTGCAATTATTATTACTGTCTTTTATTTACACGTATTTTATTTATCTGCAATATCAAAAACCCCTAAAAACTTGTCTGCTAGTATTTACAGTGATTTCTTGATCAAAACTACTTGTCAACACTTTCTGTTCCTCGTTGGGTTCGACACTCTTATTTATCGAAAGTACTACCACTACAAGAAGAACCCCCATAAAGCAATGGATACTTGGCAACGACTTAAATATTCGTTGCAAAATTTTAACATAGATACATATATATGGGTTGCAAGCTATTTGTTGTTCATTATACAGACTGCAACCATGAAAGGAAATTATGTGAGCCCAGCCCACTAAAGCACGACTCCCTTAGGTTAACCCCACAAGCCACGATCGCACGCCCCATATCTTCCTGCCCGAGTTAACTTCTCCTCTGGCGGCGGCAGCCCGGCCTCCTCGACGATCTCCATGCCGACCCGGCGACCAACATCTTGGCCCGCTCCAGGGCGTCTAGCATCCTATCCATGGCAGCTGCCGGGTGTAGACCAGAGTGCTCCGCGGACGTGGCTGCTGGGTGAAGCGGGGGCGGGACTATCCCGTCCGTGAGGAAGATAGTACAAGGCAATTCGTTTGGGGATACTAATATCTGCCAGTACTAGTCGCATGCCGACAGAGGTGTGCAATTTCTCCCTTTCCCCTGGCTTGACCCAGTACTACCATTTTCCTAGGATTGTTGTGCATACTTGCTGAGTCCTTTGTTTTTCCTGTTTGATTTGGTTAGATGCCAAGCACAGTTGCTAATGTATCTTTGCCGCTTTCAGTATTAGTGCACGAATCAGACCACCAATACCACAAGTACTCTTTCGCCCAAGTCTGCTCACTAGTGCACACAGGGCCTTTAGTCCCGGGTGGTAGAGGCCTCTGGAATCGGATGGACATCCGGTACATGCCAACCGGGACTAGAGGCCCCCCCCCCTCTTGTCCCGGGTGTCCTACGACCCGGGACCAGAGAGTTCCATGCGGGGGCAGCACATGGCGCGTGCGAGAGGCTCTCTAGTCCCGGGTTGTAATACAACCCGGGACTAGAGATGCACCCACGTGGCAGCCTGTGGCTTTTTTCGTTTCGGTTGTTGTATATTATGAATAATTTGCAAAAAATACGGTTAATTATCTGTAAATCAAAAAAATACATATAGCATATCAAAATATTTGTAAGAGAAAGCTTTATGAGAAAGTCAGGAAATCGGAAGTCGGAAGTCGGAACGGAAAGTCGTGAAGTCGGGAAAGTCGTGAAGTCGGGAAAGTCGTGAAGTCGTGAAGTCGGGAAGTCGGGAAGTCGTGAAGTCGGGAAGTCGTGAAGTCGGGAAAGTCGACGTCACGTTTTCCCGGCTTCCCGGTTTCACGTTTTCCCGGCTTCCCGGCTTCCCGGTTTCCCGGTTTCACGTTTTCCCGGCTTCCCGGTTTCACGTTTTCCCGGCTTCCCGTTTTCCCGGTTTCCCGGATTAATTTACATATAAAGATCATATATAAGAGGGACTAGAACCATCATCTATTCGATTACATGGAGATCATGAAGCCACTACTAGAGCCCCTCATCTAATTTGATCTGGTGCCATTGTATTTTCCCTTCATGTCTAAGACATAGTTCATCAAAAAGCCCGCAATTTCCTCGCAAATTGGTCGAAAAGCGGTCCTTTAGTTGCAGGTCCCTCCGCATTCAATCCATCTATAAAAGAAGGGAGATTAATATGAATTTCAATCATCATGACAGAAATTATGAATGACACTCAACACAATTGATGGTTATAAAATGAAATTGTGAATTTATTTGTTCACTTACTTCGATAAATGTCCCTGGGTTCCGCTCAGAGACTATCGTGCGAATCCACTCGCAGACGTAATATCCACACAAATTGGTCCCGGGAGGCTGCCTATCCAAGTACTACACGAGAATAGATTTCAATCAAATAATAATCAAGCATCACGATGGTATTGAAATTTGAATTAAAAGGGATGCGCGAACACCTAGCTCGTACTACTTACTTTGGGGTAAATAAAAGTAAGTTCCTCTTTAAATTGACCAGGTGTAGCATTTCGGAAAGCTTCCCAAACCCTGCCCATCAAACAATTGAATAAATGAGTTATTAATTAGTTACTTGATATCTCAGGAATGGAAGGAAAGAGACCGATGTAATACGATAAAGATTGAAATTACCGTTTGAGCACTCCTTGTATATATTCGTGCCGCTCTTTGGGCCAGTGCAATGAGTCCAAGATTTCAACTTCTGCTCTATCGATTTGAATGATTAACAGAATGTAATGGGCGCTGCGCACGTTTATATATGTCCCGGAAGGAAAGAGACCGATGTAATACGATACAACAAAAACCAATGTGTACAAGACGGTAAGACTCTTACCTGAAGTGGTAAGGAAACAATATCTTCCCTTTATAATTTTGGTCCCGGATGGACCTAAACAAGGTGTTCACCGTTTCCTCGTGGTGGTCAAGTAGCAAATTTTCATTAACTCGGCTTGGGTCGATGAACCCAATCTCAAACACTCGGTTTCTGTCACATTCATCACTCTTCATTCTGCATAATACCGTAGTGAGCATAATTAGAACAGGCAATGACCGAGCTAAGCTATAGACTTTATTTTAGAAAATAAATGAATTGAATCACTTACAGACAATAGGTAGTGAGGATGCTCAAGTCGAGGGCGTCAAGCTGGTATAACTGATAGATTTCTTCAATAGGTATAGTTATCTCGTCTGCACCGTTGAAATGTTCATCTGTAATTTTCACCGGTATCAATATTTGACCTTCACTTGTGACATTCTTGTACCATTTATGCAGTCTTGTCATTTGTGTTGGTAGATTCTGGAGCTCATCAGGTGACACTAGATCCTTCCCGTATTCCCAGGTCCATCTAGTAGGTCCCATAAGGGGGGGGGGGGATATCATCTGCATCCAGTTGAGAAAGTTAAATACCAATATCTGCAGCAAATTGCTCGCGGTAAGCACTATCGTTCTCAAGCGCAGAGCCCATATCAGTGGCCACCTTGAGCGGGGAGATGGACTGATTTGACTGATGTCCGAGCTGGGCAACATCTCTTCTCCTTTTCCCGCCGGGTGGAATTTTCTTCATAGTCCGTACATAGTCATCTGGCCTATTTATCGAAATTTGCGATGGCCGAGTAAGGAAACTAACAGCAAATTGTGTTTGAGCTTCCGAATACTTTTCCTTTGGCTTAGGTTTTCTTTTCTCAGCTATTTCTGCAAACTGTCTTCTCGATTCTGTTTGTAGCCACACCCTGGCTTCCTCTTGAGTACACTCGATGTCGTAAGGTCTCGGGGGTTTGGGTTGGGAACCCATGGCGGTGGTCTTCATCCCCTTTCGACCGTTAGCCTTAGTGGGCGGAGGCGGTGGAGACGGCTCAGGAGTCGGCTGACGCGGCGACGGAGATCGAGAAGGCGATGGTGGCCTTGGCGGCGGTGTCCAGCCTGGAAACATGATCAATTTCTTGGGCCATAGAATGAGTCCACACTGGACATCTCCCAGTGTCCTCTCATCATCACCTCCAGGGATTTGAAGCTCGAGTGATTCAAATCCGGGGTAAACTTGATCCACGCCGACATGAGCATAGCCATCTGGAATCTCATTGCCACGATACAGTGCTGTAGATTCACAAGGTAAAGCATAGCCATCCGCCGCCTTCATGGTTAAGTTTCTCACTGCCTCATGTAGCTCACAAGTTTTCTTCTCAGTGATAGAATCCACGGGGTATGTTTGGTTCGATGCCTCATCGGCACCGACCGTCGTGGAAGCCACGCTGCTTTTCCGTTGAGACAGACCCTCATCTTGCAGCTGCAGCTGATGAGTTGCCCCTCGAGAAGATTGCGCGCGCCGCAACTCATCTAGTTCCCGTTGTTGTCAGGGCCGGTCCTGACATTTTGGGGGCCCGGGGCAAAATTAAAATCTGGGGCCCTATAAGAAAAAATGAACATAAACACGTAAAAGTGTATACGAAAGCAATATTTGTATCAAATGTGTATATATTGTCATAAAGTACATGAAAAATAGACATGTTTGCAACCTGGGTAAAAAGACAATTTTATCGTGCCACAAAATTGGTTTTTCGAGGGATTTTTTTGTTGCCTTTTTTGCCTACGACACTACATATATTGTTTTATCACTATATATTTCAGGACATGTAAAAGGCACAAACAAGTACATTCAACATTTTTTTAAATGTCTTGAGCATTTTTACATGTCTTTTCCGCAATGTGAGTATCTGATCCTGTGAGCCAAAACAACATCCCCTTGATGACATTGACTATTCCTAAAACCACGTCGTTGCGGTGGCCGTGGCGCACTTGGGTTCTCGCCTTTCGGCGTGACTGTGTGAGACACGGCGATGGGCGATCTCTAGATCGTACCTTGGCATGGTCGTAAGGTGTCGCGCATGGTGCACATTAGATGGAAAACATGAAAAGACTCATACGGTCATACTTAAGTGCCTAATCTAGCCATGGCCTTTGCCGTTTCAACATTCCAACGAGGAGGAAAATTACTGGACTTTCCAGTCAAAAAAGAAAATTACTGGACTGTGTGCCGCGTTGCCTCAGCTAACTACATTAATATAAGGCCCAACGTTACCAGAGAAAAAAAGGCCGAGCTAACTAAACGAAACGGGCCCAAGTACACTAGGAAGCACATAACGCTTCGTTCATCACTCGCACGAGAGAAAAGCTTCGTAGCTGCTCTAATGGCGCCGCCAACGTCCACTGAACATGCCTTAGGCTTAGATAGATGGAACATGGGAGTATGGGACTTGGGGGCCCCTTGGTTTCGGGGGCCCGGGGCGGTCGCCCCTCCTGCCCCCCCTCAGGGCCGGCCCTGGTTGTTGTTGGCTAATGATATTTTCCACTTTGCTCAACCGGTCGTGTTGCTCCTGCTCCTTCCTCCTCTTTGCACTTTCTCGGCTTCTATAAGAGTCACGGTCCTCAGGAAACCCTTCATGCCACGTCACACCTCCCCTGCCTCGAACAGATCCTCCTTTTTCTTTAGTACTGAGGGCCTTCCACAGCTCGTCGTATTCTCTGTCGGGAAAAAACCTTCCCTCACGAGCATCGGCGATTGCATCCAGAATTGTTTGCCGGGGTATAGGAGTTTCTTTCGTTTCATCAACTATTACATCGCCTGATGCGTCATACTCCCCCATGAGCAAGTATCCAATTTCTGACCCTAGGGGGCCACATATCTGTAACTGGAATGATCCCTTTTTCACGCATAGTGGCCTCAATCCGATCCCACTTAGGCTCGGCAGTTACGTAGCCACCTCCACCCAACTTATGGTTATATATCTTCTTCGCTGCATTCAACTTATTCTTTGCCGATCTTTCCTTGGCTAGTTCTGTATCGTTGTATTGCAGAAATGCCGGCCAGTGAGCCCGCTGCCTCTCTAGTGTCGCAGTGAAACCTGGAACTTTCTTTTTGTCGACCCAATCACGGTATAATCTGTTCTTCCATTTATTGAATTGTTCAGCCATCTTCTTCAGAGCCCAATGCTTGACTTTGTCCGTCATGTCTTCTGTCCTTTCGGGACTATCCAACACCGGCAGAGTGAAATGTGCCATGAGCTTCTTCCAACATATATGTTTAATTCTCTCGGTGACATAATAATTGCCTTCTAAGTTTTTTATCTGATTCCATTCCGAAAGGCTGATCGGAACATTGTCCATGACAACAACTCCACATTGATGCACAAACTTAGATGCGCTCTTCGGAGGTGCCATCTGAAGAGACTAACTCAATTCTAAAATGATCTTTTATTCCCAACCCTTTGGCATGGCCTCGTTTACTAGTTTGGGTCGATGCGGAGGTCTAAAAAGAAGAAACATTTGTTAATATATATATACAAATAAAATTTTACATCTGATCAAATAGAGGCTTAATATACCACGCCGGATTGCGAGGGTTCACCAACTGTGCTAGTTTGCCCTTGGACGCTTCGTTCCACCTCCATTCCCTCACCGGACTCATTCAAAAACTCGGAGCCATCTTCTTCTGCTCCAGTGTGTTCAACACCATCCGCGGGTTGCCGGATAAAGCCAAACAACACATCTTCCCCTTCTCTGGATTGGAAGGGAGGAACATCTCCATCGTCCATTGCTTAACTATTACAAAAGAAAATAAAACAATGATAGCATTAGCACAATAATTCAATGTAGGGAACTTTACACTTAGCAGAATAACACAATTTTTACAAGAACTAAGCAAAATGTTTAAACTAAGGAAAATAACTACACTTAGCAAAATTAAATCTACAAATATACCATATCAAAATTTGAACTAACACTAACGTGAAAACGGGAAGCCGGGAAGTCGGGAAAACGTGAAACCGGGAAGTCAGAACGGAAAGTCGTGAAAACGGGAAGCCGGGAAACCGGGAAAACATGAAAACGGGAAGCCGGGAAGTCGGGAAAACGTGAAACCGGGAAGTCGGAACGGAAAGTCGTGAAAACGGGAAGCCGGGAAACCGGGAAAACGTGAAAACGGGAAGCCGGGAAGTCGGGAAAACGTGAGAACTTTCCCGACTTCACGACTTTCCGACTTCACGACTTTCCCGACTTTCCCGACTTCCCGACTTCAGGACTTCCCGACTTCACGACTTTCACGACTTCACGACTTTCCGTTCCGACTTTCCGATTTCCCGTTCCGACTTCCGATTTCCCGTTATAAGATCTAGACTTCGGAAAATTACACTTAGCTAATTTACACCTAACTAACTATAATTTACACTAACTTATCAAAATTTACACTAACCTACACTAACTTAGCAAATTACACTACACTAACTTAGCAAAATTTACACTAACTACACTAACTTAGCCAATTAAACTAACCTACACTAACTAAAAAAATAACTTAGCAAATCTACACTAAATTTCTAGACATAGCTAATTAACAACTAAATCTAACCTAGCTAATTAATCTACACAAAAAAGAAAAAAACCTAAATCTAATTAACAACTAAATCTAACCTAGGTAATGAAAAAAAGAAAAAAAAGCACCTTTGATCTTGATGCGGCTGCGGAGGCGGCGCTGCGGCGTGCGGGGGAGGGCGGCCGCCGGCGGCGGAGTGGGCGGGGCGGCGAGGATGGCGCGGTAGAGGCCGGCGAAGGGGGCGGGCGGCGCGGCGGCGGGAAACGCGCGGTGGAGGGCGCCGAGAAACGCGCGGGCGGGCGGCGACAGCGTGGGCGGGCGGCGCGGCGGCGACGGCGCGGCCGGATTTCGGCAGCCTGACGGCGTGGAGGCGGAGGGGGGCGGCGCGGGGGCGCTGAGGGATTTGTGTTCCCGGGTCGTGGCTCGACCCGGAATAGAGGTGTGGGCTTTTATACCCAGGGACCTCTGGTCCCGGGCGGTGCCACGGCCCGGGACAAGAGGTATTTTTCAGACGCCACCCCCAGTGCGCGCAAATTGACCTCTTGTCCCGGGTGGTGCCACGACCCGGGACCAGAGGTCCTTTTTTTTACTTATTTTTCACATACAACATTCTTAACGAGTATAATGTTCTATTTCGTATTTGGTACTATTTTCTAAACGTTGATTTAACATTCTTTTTATATAGTCATAACTTGTATTGTCAAAAATTAAATTTTATTGTGCTAGATTTAAACAATATTTATTAGCATAGTTCTCTTCGTCAATTAATCTCGGATATCTTCATAAACTAGATAATATATTTATGGTAGAAATATTTGAGGATTTGGTATAACAATAATCTCAGATAACTTCATAACCTATATATTATATTTATGGTAGAGCCATCTAAGGATATGATCTAAGAAATATCTTTACAGTGGGTTTAGTGTACGATTAGCTAAGCATATTTATAAAAACTTCCCGAGAATAAATTGAACCTTGATATGATTCTTTAACCCGATTTTTCCTGGTCAAATATGTCTTGCAAGTTATAGTGGGTTGTAATGGCATGACAATGTATGCATGATGCATACTTTGTACAAGTAGTGTCGCTAATAGTAATCACGACGAGTAAATAACTAAATTGATTCTATGACTTTCTTGTAAATACGATTTCACTATGTGATATGGTCGCTCGGTATAATCTTCTCTATACAAGTGCTCTTGCATATTTCATAAATAAATATTCATGCACAAAATTAAACATGAAAATCTGGTGGACATGTATTTCAGTTTGTAGTACAAACCGTAAACTTCATCGGAGCGTGACTATCAACCTAACTAAACTCAGTGCAGTTGATTAGATTGGTTTGTTCTTACATATGCGGTGTTGCATAGACTTTATTCTTGAAATTTATCTTTTTAATAGATATTCAATAATCTGACGAACATAATAGACAAATAGTTGTGTAGCACATATATATTTGGGGGGTGTTCCCTAGCTACTTTCAATTATTCTGCAATGCAGACATTGTTTTATATTTGTTTTGTACTTTGTAAACGATGATAATCAATAGTTTTAGGGAATTCGACCTCTTTCGGTGAATAGTCCCGGTGGGCGGCGCCACGCCGTTTTTGTCACAGTTTTTCGTAGAAAAACAAATAGAGTGAAAAACACTCAAAAAGATATATCCTCTTGCATGAAGTCTTTGTATGTGTACTAGTTGCTATGTGAAATGGTAAACTTGATCACATCATACTTAAACAGGGACATAATTAATACAAATAATAGTTCAGATATCCATTACAGCATAATTAAAGATACACACATATGAAACTGCAAACATCTACAAACCTAGATCAGGAGACCCCAAGCACTACATAATAATAGAGATATAAAAGAGTTCGCCATTGCAAACACTACTCGTCCTCCGGATCAGAATTCCCCAAGCAGGAGACCCATGGGGCGCTGGTGGTGGTACTAGGTGACGCTGCCCATAGTTGACGATTATAATCTTGCGGTACACCTCGTATGCAACGTACACATCTATTGCTGCATACTCAATGTTGGTAGCGTCAAGTGGGGTCTTCTCCCAGAGTTTGTGCTGATCCTTGTGGAATTTTGTCTTCATATCAGTGTACTCCTCGTCGATCAAGGCGAATGCCATATTAGCCATCGAAGTCTTGTCATCCTCAAGCTTGAAAATGCGTTGGAGATCAATGTGGCAGGCAGCTGGTATCTCAATACCCCAGGTGCGCCTCATCTTGATCTTGTCATTCGTTATATCAACGCTAGCAAAATGTATGCCGCTGCGAAGAAGGAACTCCATGAGTTCTGGACAGTGCTTGTCACTACTGCAACAACAAAGTGGAACACATGTTAAATACTGCTGCAACAAGTATATTTCGGCATGCACAAGTATGTATAATAAGAAGTGGAACACATGTTAAATACTGCTGCAACAAAGTGGACAGTTCTTTATGAGAATTTCGATCATTTTTAATTGATTGCATGTATATCACAAACGGTTTCACGTTTTCCCGGCTTCCCGGCTTCCCGGTTTCACGTTTTCCCGGCTTCCCGTTTTCACGGCTTCCCGGTTTCACGTTTTCCCGGTTTCCCGTGAAGTCGGAAAGTCGTGAAGTCGGGAAGTCGTGAAGTCGGGAAGTCGGAAAGTCGTGAAGTCGAGAAGTCAGAAAGTCAGGAAGTCGGGAAGGTCGTGAAGTCGGGAAAGTCGTGAAGTCGGAAAGTCGTGAAGTCGGGAAGTCGGTACGGAAAGTCGTGAAGTCGGAAAGTCGGGAAGTTTTCACGTTTTCCCGTCTTCCCGGCTTCCGGTTTCACGTTTTCCCGGCTTCCCGGCTTCCCGGTTTCACGTTTTCCCGGCTTCCCGTTTTCACGGTTTCCCGGATTAATTTACATATAAAGATCCCCTATATATAAGAGGGACTAAAACCGTCATCTATTCGATTACATGGAGATCACCAAGCTAGCCACTACTATTCGTATTACCTTGCCCACTGGAAGACCATGACATGTTTCTTGAAACAAAGTTGGATGACGGCAACATCTCTTTGATCGGTCGTGTACTCGAGATCAAGGCCCATGAACTTCTTGTTGTTGTCTTCCTCCTCTTCAAGCCAATACTTGAAATCGGAAAGAAAATCCGGCACCTTGGCGCTGTCGTTTATGTAGACGACATTGAGATTGGTCGTGCCATGTGCGAGCACCTTCCCGTAGCGAGTGATTGGATTCATGGTGGAAGGATGGGGAAGAAGAGAGGAGAGGGAGACGAACAGAAATGGTCGCGGTTACTGTAGCAACCGCGGTTCCCGTGCGTTTTGATCGCTCGGGTGCGCGGGAGGCAAACCGTTCGGACCTTTAGTCCCGGGCGGTATTAAGATCCGAGACTAGAGGGGCTCACGCCAGGCGAACAGTTGCCACCACCCCTCTGGTCCCGGTCTGTATTACGACCTGGGACTAGAGCTCCCTCACGACCCGGGACCAGTAGAAAACTTTTGACCCGGGACTAGTGCCCCCCTCTAGTCTCGGGTCGTAAGCCACCCGGGACTAGAGGCAAAATCGGCCCTAGACTAAAGGTCTCGTTTCTAGTAGTGGCTGTACACTTGTAGATTGCAAAAGAGAGTTTATGTTTGTGATATTGCAGTTTGTGAATATAAATGAATGAGACTGGGTATGCAATATTTCCTTGTAATTAATACTTCCTGCCTTTTATCTGCAGGTTATAGTGTTGACACATGGAACGTTGGGAACAGGTCATATTTTACTAGGTTATCTCGGTACATACTGAAATAAGTTCTGGAATTGAGCATTGACTTTTTGAGACATCGATTTCACCTTTATATTGTTTAATTGGGACTTTCTGCCATGTAATGATCTCAATCTAGCACTCAACTATCTACTTATTTTGGTATGATAATCTCCTATTCTCAGTCGTTCACTTATTGGGCTATTTTGAAATCAAAACACACATGTTTACAGGTCCAGCAATGATTAGTCCAGGAGCAATTACCATGCAGGCTGATCGGCGACGTCGTCGGTTTGGGCCTCGTCGACGGCTGTTTCTGTGAGTGCCTCACTTGCATGTCCAGTACTGATGTGAGTGCTACCACTGGAAGTCCTGACTGGGAAGGAGCATACCGAGGATGGAAAGGAGGCACGCCTATCATACTGTATGACTGTTTCTTTTCATGCATTCTGTAGTCAGTCAATACACCATGATCTATGTAATGTTATTGACCTTGATCTACTTCTTTTATGTCATAAAAGAAATGTGTGATTTCGCTGTAGGCAGAGGCAGCAGCGCAGGTGGCAGCGACACAAGGTTTCACAGCAAGAAGCAGCAAGCGGGTGCGCATCAGCACCAACAACCAGCAGCAGTATACCAACAGGTATTAATTTCTCCCCTTTGGTGAGTTATATCAAGTCCAAATCTTCTTCTTATCATGCAATTTTCAAAATGACTCCAACTAGAACTTGTAGTTAATTCCTTCTCCCGCCAAGAATGTATCCTCCCTTCTGGTACTTGTACAACTACGGATTTAGATTCATAGTTTTATGATCGCATCACAGCAATCCATGAGAGTTTCAAGCGACATGTTAAGATATATACTTTCAAATGCACATGATAGCATAATTATCTTGCATGCTGGTTAATTCTTATTCAAATTTCCTTTTTTTTCCATCTATGTGGTAACCACTATGACTTGTGGGTCTGATGAGATACTTTCAAATGCACATGATAGCATAATTATCTTGCATGCTGACTTAGCTTTAGCGTGGTACCGTGGTGATTATACCTACAAAGTTTTAAGCAAGTATTTAGTAGAATTAACTTTACCCTTCACACTGTATTTGTAATAGTCGAATCTCAAATGAACTTGTGTTTGCAGGTCCCAAGCATCAGCAAGACTTGTGATGCTCGGATCTCAGCTCTAAACATGTTAGGCAAAATATTGAGGACTCAGGAGAATATCATACTTTGATGCAAGATTGTAAATTGTTCGCTCTTCACATAATTTCCGTTTATGGAAAAATTTGGAGTAGGTAGAATATCACGTTTATGATGCAAGATTGTAAATTGTCTACTCTTCAAATAATTTTCATGTATGGAATGGTGTTCCAGTAATAAATTTTGAATTATTTATGATGTGATGCCTTCATATTCTACGATTTGTGTATTCTGCAGTATGTCTCATATGAACTATATTTTGTCGCTGAGAAAAAAAAAACCATCTTCCAGGGCTATGAACGCATTAACCCAAGAAAATAATATATTCTGAATCAAAAAATTTAATACGTGTATCTACTTTGCAACGCCTATCCTACTGGTTACCAATGCACGTATATGTGTTGCACTATACCCTTGCAACGCCCGATAAGGCAACACATTTGTATCCGTTGGTAAAGTGCCTAGCAACGCCTATATGATCATTTAGATATGCATAAGTGCGTTGCTGTAGAGGGGTCTTCTAGTAGTGTACGATACACCCCCTATACTTGTGGGTCATCAAGAGTATTTTCTAGCACCATTGCCGGGGAGTGAAGTGCTATTGGTAAGTGGAATTGGTAAGGGAAACCTTTACTGTAAGCGCTGTTTTATTTCTGCTTGCTGCTTTATTTTATTATGGAGAGATCTCCATTCGAATCCCTATTTGGGAATACTACTGCCACTGCTAAGGTAGTAGATGAACCGCCGCCTGCTGAATTAGTTCCATTTAAAATACCTATGAAAATTGTTGAACGTGTTATGAATAACCGCTATGTTGGAGATGGAACCATCCATCCTGGTGATCATTTACTATTTATACATGAATTATGCGAGTTGTTCAAGTGTGTAGGTATTTCAATGGAAAAAGTCAAGAGGAAGTTATTCTCTATATCATTGAAGGGCCGAGCTGCGGAATGGTATAAGATGCTGAAGAATGGGCGATCTATTGGCTGGGAGGAAATTGTACCTCTCTTTTATTCTAAATTCTATCCTCCTAGTGAGATTCATCAAGATCGAAATCGCATATATAATTTTTGGCCTCATGATGGAGAGAGTATTGCCCAAGCGTGGGGGAGATTGAAGTCACTAATGCTCAAATGTCCCATTCATGAGCTCCCAAGTAATATTGTTATCAATAATTTTTATGCAAGGCTTTCTCTTCATGATAAGGATTTATTGGACGCCTCTTATTCTGGATCATTTACACGTACTGAAGAAGAAGTTAAATGGGACCTTCTTGACCGTATTCAGGAAAATACTGAAGGATGGGAGAACGACAAAGGTAGAAAGTCAGGTTTAAATTATGATTATGAATGCATTAAATCTTTTATGTAGACTGATGATTTCCGTAATGTTAGTGCTGTTTACTGTCTTGATTCTCAAGTTGTTGCAAATTATTACAAAGCTTTTGCCTCTTATATTGATGTGCCTAAGAAGGATTTGAATAAATATCATGAACCTTATAAAGATAAAACCAATTCGGCCATTGGCAGAAGTATTGAAGTTCGTACTGTTGATCATATTTTGCAGAACCTTATATTGAAAAAATACCTTTTCCTGTTAAAGTCAAGCAACATTCTCTGATAGCTAGTGTGGTTAATAAAAGTGCCAAGAAACCTTTAGAGCCTGATGAACAAATAACTGTTGAACCTGAAGTAGCAATTATAAAGGATTTGGTAACTGAAAATGTAGATGAAGAACATATTATCTTTTGTGAAGATGCTTCTAATATTGTTTCGCATCCTGGTAAATATAGGAAAACAAGTGTTCCTGTGCTTTCAGTGAAGATAGGAGAACATTGCTATTATGGTTTATGTGATATTGGTGCAAGTTCTAGCGCTATTCCTTTTGAACTTTATAAAGAAATTATGCATGAAATTAGTCCCTGTGAACTTTAGGATATTGATGTGGTTATTCAACTTGCCAAAAGGGAAACTATCTCTCCCATTGGTATTGTGAGAGATGTCGAGGTTTATGCGGTTAAACTAAATATCCTACTGATTTTCTAGTACTTGGTTCTAAAGCTAGTAAAACTTGTCCTATTATTTTTGGTAGACCTTTCTTGAATACATGTGGTGCTATTAAATGTGATAGCTAGTTTGGTAAGAAACTTTATGAAACTGATTTGCCTAATGAGGGCCCGAAAATTGAACAACTGGCTTCTATTGCTATTGCTCCTAACAATGCCTTGCAGCAATTTATGGAGGAACACGAAAGTGAGGTCTTTATGGAGGAAAGGAATGAAATTGATAATATCTTTCTTCATCAACCACCATTACTTAAGCATAATTTGCCGGTGGAAGATTTGGGTACCCCTGCACCTCCTAAAGAAGATCCTGTTTTTGATTTAAAACCTTTGCCTGATAACCATAAATATGCTCACATTGATGATAAGAAAACATATCCTGTTATTATTAGTTCTAAACTTTCAGGTACTGAAGAGGCAAGGTTATTGGAAGTGTTGAGGAAACACCGAGGGGCTATCGGATATACTTTGGATGATTTAAAAGGGATTTCTCCTGCTATATGTCAACACGCCATCAACATGGAAGATGATGCAAAACCTGTCGTGGAGCACCAGCCTCGTCTAATCCCTAAAATGAAGGAAGTGGTAAGAAACGAGGTATTAAAACTCCTCGATGCTAGTATAATTTATCCTATTGATGATAGTAAATGGGTAAGTCTTGTGCATTGTGTTCCTAAGAAAGGAGGAGTTACTGTTGTGCCAAATGAAAATGATGAACTTATTCCTCAAAGAGTAGTTGTTGGATATAGGATGTGCATTGATTTTCGAAAGGTTAATAAAGTTACTAAGAAAGATCACTATCCTTTAACTTTTATTGATCAAATGTTAGAAAGGTTGTCTAAGAAAACCCATTTTTGCTTTCTTGATGGTTATTCTGGATTTTTACAAATTGCTGTTAGAGCGAAAGATCAAGACAAAACTACTTTTACTTGTCCTTATGGAACTTATGCTTATAGGCGTATGCCTTTAGGTTTGTGTAAAGCTCCTGCTACATTTCAAAGATGCATGTATGCTATTTTTCATGGTTTTTGTGAAAAAATTGTGGAAGTATTCATGGACGATTTTTCCATCTATGTAACTTCTTTTGATAACTGCTTGCAAAACCTTGATAAAGTTTTGCAGAGATGTGAGGAAACTAATCTTGTTCTTAATTGGGAGAAATGTCACGTTATGGTTAATGAATGGATTATTCTTGGACATAAATTTTTTGAAAGAGGTATTGAAGTGGACAGAGCTAAAGTTGAAGCAATCGAGAAAATGCCCTGTCCCAGGGATGTTAAAGGTATTCGTAGTATTCTCGGTCATGCCGGTTTCTATAGAAGGTTTGTTAAAGATTTCTCTAAAATTTCAAAACCTCTTACTAATCTTCTCCAAAAAGATGTACCTTTTGTTTTTGATGATGATTGTAGAGAAGCTTTTGAGTCTCCTGTTGTTCAACCTCCTGATTGGACTTTATCTTTCGAAATTTTGTGTGATGCTACTGATTTTGCTGTAGGTGCTGTTCTTGGACAGCGAGTAGATAAGAAATTGAATGTTATTCATTATGCTAGTAAGACTCTTGATGCTGCTCAAAAGAATTATGCCACTACTGAAAAAGAGTTTTTGCAGTAGTTTTTGCTTGTGATAAGTTTAGACCCTATATTGTTGATTCGAAAGTTATTATCCATACCGATCATGCTGCTATTCGATACCTTATGGAAAAGAAAGATGCTAAGCCTAGTCTTATAAGATGGGTGCTTTTATTACAAGAGTTTGATTTGCATATTGTAGATAGGAAAGGTGCTAAAAATCCTGTCGCTGATAATTTGTCTAGATTGGAAAACATTTCTTATGATCTTGTTCCTGTTAACGATAGTTTTCCAAATGAACAATTGGCTGTGATAAAGGTAAGCTCACGAGAAAGTCCTTGGTATGCTGACCATGCTAACTTTATTGTTGCCAAGTATTTGCCTCCAACCTTTACATCTCAGCAAAGAAGGAAATTCTTTTATGACTTGAGGCATTATTTTTGGGATGACCCACACTTATATAAAGAAGGAGTGTATGGTATAATGCTAAGATGTGTTCCAGAATTTGAGCAAAAAGAAATATTGAGGAAATGCCATGGAAGTGTGATACGTCCATTTTGCATCACTATTTTATAGCATAATTTACTGTTATTCAATGATATATTTCATATTAAGAGGAGTTACTTATGTTATTTTGTCTTATTTTGCATGTTTGATGATCATTGGATAATTAACTGCCGGAGTCAGATTTCAGCTGGAAAAAGCACGTCAAGGCACTATATTTCTGGAGCACTAAAAATATTTCCAGAAGACAGATGTTCCTATTTTATCAGAAGATGGACTAAGCCAAAAGGGGAGGCTGAGATGGGCCAGGAGGGGCCCACACCACCCCTGGGCGCGGGGCCCACCTTGGCCGCGCCCTAGCCAGGTGTGGTGCCCCTGGCCCACCTCAGGCGCTCCCCCTTCGCGTACTTCATCCCCCAGAAACCCTAAGACACGGGGAGTCCAGAGAAAATATTCCGCCGCCTCCACGAGGCGGAAACAACAGAGAGAGAAAAAGCTCTCCGGCAGGGAGAAATCTGCCGGGGAAATTCCCTCCCGGAGGGGGAGATCATCGCCATCCTCATCGTCATCGCGCTGGACTTCATCGGGATCATCATCATCATCATCTCCACCGCCATCACCACCATCACCGCTGCACCATCTCGTTCCGCTGTAACATCTAGGGCTATACTTTGTTTAGTTCATAGGGGAAACTCTCCCGGTGTTAATTACTCCTTGTGGTTGATGCTATTGAGTTTTATCGGTGAATTAAAGTATATGTTCAGATCGTTATCCATCATTATATCACCTCTGATCATGATCCATATGATGTCTGTGAGTAGTTGTTTAGTTCTTGAGGACATGGGAGAAGTCACGCTGTTAGTAGTGGAATTATGTTGAGTAATATTTAATGGTTTGATATTTAAGTTGTGGTGCTATTCTTCTAGTGGTGTCGTGTGAACGTCGACTACATGACACTTCACCTTTATGGGCCTAGAGGAATGCATTGTGTATTTGGTTGCTAATTGTGGGGTTGCCGGAGTGACAGAAACCTAAACCCCCGTTAGTATACCGGTGCACAAGGGAGCGTAGGATCTCAGAGTTTAAGGCTGTGGTTAGATTTATCTTAATTACTTTCTTGTAACTGCGGATGCTTGCAAGGGTATAATCACAAGTATGTATTAGTCCAAGTAAGGGCGGTGCATTAGCATAGGTTCACCCACACAACACTTATCAAAACAATGAAGATTAATCAACTATGTGAAGCGAAAGCACTTGACTAGAATCCCGTGTGTCCTCAAGAACATTTTGTCATCATAAGTAAACCAACCGGCTTGTCCTTTGCTCTAAAAAGGATTGGGCCACTCGCTGCAATTATTATTACTGTCTTTTACTTACTCGCATTTTATTTACCTGCTATATCAAAAACCCCTAAAAACTTGTCTGCTAGCATTTACAGTGAAACCTTTACCGAAACTCCTTGTCAGCACCTTCTGCTCCTCGTTGGGTTCGACACTCTTATTTATCGAAAGTACTACGATACACCCCCTATACTTGTGGGTCATCAAGACTATTTTCTGGCGCCGTTGCCGGGGAGTGAAGCGCTATTGGTGAGTGGAATTGGTAAGGGAAACTTTTACTGTAGGTGCTATTTTTATTTCTGCTTGCTACTTTATTTTATCATGGAGAGATCTCCATTTGAATCCCTGTTTGGAAATACTACTACCACTGCTACGGTAGTAGAAGAGGAACCACCTGATCAAGTAATTCCATTTAAAATACCTATGAAAATTGTTGAACGAGTTACGAATAACCGCTATGCAGGAGATGGAACTGTCCCTCCTGGGGATCATTTGCTATTTATTCATGAATTATGCGAGTTGTTCAAGTGTGCAGGTATTTCAATGGAAGAGGTCAAGAAGAAATTGTTTTCTATATCGTTGACTGGTAAAGCTGCAAAATGGTATAGGATGCTGAAAATGGGCGTTCTATTGGCTGGGAGGAGATTGTGCCTCTCTTTTATTCTAAATTTTATCCTCCTAGTGAAATTCATCAAGATCGGAATCATATATATAATTTTTGGCCTCATGATGGAGAAAGTATTGCCCAAGCGTGGGGGAGATTGAAATCATTAATGCTCAAATGCCCCATTCATGAGCTTCCTGGTAATGTGTTATTGATAACTTCTATGCAAGGCTTTCTCTTCAAGATAAAACTCTATTGGATACCTCTTGTGCTGGATCATTTACGCGTAATAAAGAGGAAGTTAAATGGGACCTTCTTGATCGGATTGAGGAAAATACTGAAGGATGGGAGAACGACAAAGGTAGAGAATCAGGTATAAAGTATGATTACGAATGCATTAAACTTTTATGAATACTGATAATTTTCGTAATCTCTATGATATGTATGGTCTTGATTCTCAAGTTATTGCAAACTGTTACAAGGCTTTTGCCTCTTATCTTGATGTTCCTAAAGAAAGTTGCAATAAGTATCATTTGCCTTACAAAGATAATACTAATTCTGCCAATATTAAAAACATTGAAGTTCATACAGTTGATCGTATCTTGCCAGAACCTTATATTGAGAAACCACCTTTTCCTGTTAAAATTAGGAACATTCTATCATAGCTAGTGTGGTTAATAAAAGTGCAAAGAAAGCTTTAGAACCTGCTGAACAAATAGCGGTTGAACCCACAATAGCAATAGTAAAGGATTTGGTAACTGAAAATGTAGAAGGAGGACATATTATCTTTTGTGAAGATGCCTCTAATATTGTTTCACATCCCAGTAGAGCTAGGAAAACAAGTGTTCCTGTGCTTTCAGTCAAAATAGGAGAACATTGCTATTATGGTTTATGTGATATTGGTGCAAGTTCTAGTGCTATTCCTTTTGATCTTTATAAAGAAATTATGCATGAAATTGGTCCTTGCGAACTTGAGGAGATTGATGTGGTTATTCAGCTTGCTAATAGAGAAACTATCTCTCCAATTGGTATTGTGAGAGATGTTGAAGTTTTATGTGGTAAGACTAAATACCCTGCTGATTTTCTAGTACTTGGTTCTGTTGCTAGTAAAGCTTGTCCCATTATTTTTGGTAGGCCTTTCTTGAATACATGTGGTGCATTATAGATTGTAAGAAAGAGAAAATTTACACTAAATTTAATGGAGAATCTTATGAGTTTAATTTCTCTAAGTTTGGTAAACAACTTTATGAAACTGATTTGCCTAATGAGACTCGAAAATCGAACAACTTGCTGCTATTGCTGTTGCTCCTAACAATGCCTTGCAGCAATTCATGGAGGAACACGAAAGTGAAGTATTTATGGAGGAGAGGAATGAGATTGACAATGCCTTTCTTCGTCAACCACCAATACTTAAGCATAATTTGCCTGTGGAAGATTTGGGTACCTCAGCGCCTCCTAAGGAAGATCCTGTCTTCGATTTAAAACCTTACCTGATAATCTTAAGTATGTTTATCTTGATGAAAGGAAAGTATATCCTGTTATTATTAGTTCTAAACTTTCAGGTAATGAAGAAGCAAGGCTATTAGAAGTACTAAAGAAACATCGAGGAGCTATGGGATACACTTTGGATGATTTAAAGGGGATTTCTCCTACTATATGTCAACATGCCATCAACATTGAACCCGATGCAAAACCTGTTGTTGAGCATCAGCGTCGCTTGATCCCTAAATGAAAGAAGTGGTAAGAAATGAGGTATTAAAACTTCTTGATGCTGGTATAATTTATCCTATTGCTGATAGTAGATGGGTAAGTCCTGTGCATTGTGTCCCTAAGAAAGGAGGAGTTACTGTTGTACCAAATGAAAATGATGAACTTATTCCTCAAAGAGTAGTAGTTGGGTATAGGATGTGCATTGATTTTAGAAAGGTCAATAAAGTAACTAAGAAAGATCATTATCCTTTGCCTTTTATTGATCAAATGTTAGAAAGGTTGTCTAAGAAAACTCATTTTTGTTTCCTTGATGGTTATTCTGGATTCTCACAAATTGCTGTTAAAGCACAAGATCAAGAGAAAACTACTTTTACTTGTCCTTATGGAACTTATGCTTATAGACGTATGCCTTTTGGTTTGTGTAATGCTCCTGCTACGTTCCAAAGATGCATGTCTGCTATTTTTCATGGTTTTTGTGAAGAAATTGTGGAAGTATTCATGGACGATTTTTCCGTCTACGGAACTTCCTTTGATAATTGCTTGCACAATCTTGATAAAGTTTTGCAGAGATGTGAGGAGACTAATCTTGTTCTTAATTGGGAGAAATGTCATTTCATGGTTAATGAAGGAATTGTCCTAGGGCACAAAATTTCTGAAAGAGGTATTGAAGTGGACAGAGCTAAAGTTGAAGCAATCGAGAAAATGCCCTGTCCAAGGGATGTGAAAGGTATCCGTAGTATTCTTGGTCATGCCGGTTTTTATAGGAGGTTTATTAAAGATTTCTCTAAAATTTCAAAACCCCTCACTAATCTTCTTCAAAAAGATGTACCTTTTGTTTTTGATGATGATTGCAAGGAAGCTTTTGAAACTCTAAAAAAGGCTTTAATCACAGCTCCTGTTGTTCAACCTCCTGATTGGACTTTACCTTTTGAAATAATGTGTGATGCTAGTGATTTTGCTGTAGGAGCTGTTCTTGGACAGCGGGTAGACAAGAAGTTAAATGTTATTCATTATGCTAGTAAAACACTTGATGCCGCTCAAAAGAATTATGCTACTACTGAAAAGGAATTTTTAGCAGTTGTTTTTGCTTGTGATAAATTTAGACCTTATATTGTTGATTCAAAAGTTACTATTCACACTGATCATGCTGCTATTAGATACCTTATGGAAAAGAAAGATGCTAAGCCTAGGCTCATAAGATGGGTACTTCTACTGCAAGAATTTGATTTACATATTGTAGATAGGAAAGGTGCTGAAAATCCTGTTGCTGATAATTTGTCTAGATTAGAAAACATTTCAGATGATCCTATACCTGTTAATGATAGTTTTCCAAATGAACAATTGGCTGCGATAAAGGTAAGCTCACGCGAAAGTCCTTGGTATGCTGATTATGCTAATTTTATTGTTGCCAAGTATTTGCCTCCGACCTTTACAGCTCAGCAAAGAAGAAAGTTCTTTTATGATTTGAGGCATTATTTTTGGGATGACCCACATTTGTATAAAGAAGGAGTAGATGGCATTATGCGAAGATGTGTTCCTGAGTATGAACAGAAAGAATATTGAGCAAATGCCATGGAAGTGCTTATGGAGGACATCACGCTGGAGATAGAACTGCGCAAAAGGTTCTACAATCAGGTTTTTATTGGCCTACCCTTTTTAGAGATGCTAGAAAATTTGTTTTATCATGTGATGAATGTCAAAGAGTAGGTAACATTAGTAGACGTAATGAAATGCCTATGAATTATTCTCTTGTTATTGAACCTTTTGACTGTTGGGGATTTGACTTTATGGGTCCTTTTCCTCCTCAAATGGTTATACTCATATACTTGTTGCTGTTGATTATGTTACTAAATGGGTAGAAGCTATACCAACTTCTAGTGCTGATGGTGAGACATCATTAAAAATGCTTAAAGATATTATCTTCCAAGGTTTGGTGTGCCTAGATATCTCATGACTGATGGTGGTTCTCATTTTATTCATGGTGCTTTTAGAAAAACTCTAGCTAAGTATGATGTTAATCATAGAATTGCTTCACCATATCATCCCAAACAAGTGGTCAAGTAGAATTGTCAAATAGAGAGATTAAGTCTATTTTGCAAAAGACTGTTAATAAATCTAGAAAAAATTGGTCTAAAAAGCTTAACGATGCTTTGTGGGCTTATAGAACTGCTTATAAAAATCCTATGGGAATGTCTCCTTACAAAATGGTTTATGGAAAAGCTTGTCATTTGCCTCTAGAATTAGAACATAAAGCCTATTGGGCGGTGAAAGAACTTAATAGAGACTTTAAACTTGCCGGTAAAAAGAGATTGCTTAATTTGAATTCTTTAGATGAATGGAGAAATGCAGCTTATGAAAATGCTAGGCTCTTTAAAGAGAAAGTTAAGCAATGGCATGATAGAAGAATTCTTAAGAGAGAATTTAACGTAGGTGAAAAAGTTTTATTGTATAGGTCTCGTCTCAGATTTTTTGCAGGAAAATTACTTTCAAAATGGGAAGGACCTTATATCATCGAGGAGGTCTATCGCTCAGGTGCGATTAAAATCAATTCACTAGATGGGGACAGACCACAAGTGGTTAATGGTCAAAGACTCAAGCATTACATTTCTGGAGATTCTTATAATGAAGATGTTGATTTTATCAAAGTGGTAACTCCAGAGGATTTTATAAAAAGTCAAATTCAGACAACTGCAGAAGCTGATTTGGAATATTTGTTGTTTTTACATAATATGGAAAATTATGAGTCGGAAAAGGGTAGGAAACGGTGCCTGAAGGCACCACAGCACCCCAGGACCCTGGCCGCGCCGTGGGTGCGTGTGGGCACCTCGGAGTCCGTCTCCGACCCCGCTTCGTCCTGTACCTTCCTTTCGTTGTAAAACTTTTTGCTATATATTCACCCGGATCTCTCGAGGTCCGTATATCGTGTTTTCGCCGTGTTTCGTTTTCAAGCTGTTCTGACAGGAATTTCAAGTCCCTACATGGCGTCGCGAGGAGTGTACGGTGAGAAGTATGCAGCAAGGCGCCGACGTGAACTCGAACGCGATGTGGAAGAGGGAACCTTCATCGGTTGGGCGACGGAGGAGGAGATTGCTGCTAGGAGAGCTGACATGGATCGAAGCATCAGAGAGGAGGTGCAAACTGGCCAGCCTCGCCAACAAGGAGAATCAAGGCCGAGCAACTCCACCTTTGTGGGATCAATTAATCCTCAACGTGCCTTTTCTCATAATGCGCAGGGAGTCACCCCACCAATTCCAGATTTGCGGTTTTCCCCTGCAGCTGCTGAAGCTCTCCGAACCACGAACGAGTTTTGTGACCAATTTCGTATCCTGAGAGCTGAGGTGGAAATACTTCAAGATGAGAATAACAGGCTCCGCCCGATGCTCGAACGTTTCCTAACCCCGATTGTCGTGGTACCACCGTCACCACCAAGAGATCAAGCCTAAATCATCATGGGGTAATGGCACTCCCTTGGCTTGTTCCAAGCTTGGGGGAGTGCCCAGTATCATCTTTATCCTTTCGTTTTTATAATTTCGTGGTCATATCATGAGTAGAGAAGTTATCTTATAAGATGGTTTGCGATGTGGAGTGTCAATCCTTTAGTTATCCATGTATCCGTTGGTTTGAGTGTGTCTTTGTTCAGAATATTAATGAGAAGTTCCACCTTTACTTTCGGTACATTTTATTTTAGCCTACAATCTTCTTTATGTGCTGATCTTGCCATTGGTATTGACGCCACTTTTGGGTACATCAAGTAAATTATATCAGTTGTGGCAAACTTAGTATTGGTCATTAGCAACAATACCATGAAAACTTAAGTAGAAGGAGGGAATTACATGCAAAAATATTATCCCTTTATCTTTCTTTCTTGCTAGCCAATAAGATTAGTATTCTTTGAGTTAAAACATTTGTGCTTACAGGGAAGATAGCATGGTTGCTTCTATTACATGTATATTTGTGTGTATCCCCCAACTTTTATGCTTGCCACATGACCTTGCTAGCCTTAACCACTGTACTGAGAGGGAATGCTTCTCGTGCATCCAAATCCTTGAGCCAAAACCCATGCCATTTGTATCCACCATAACTACCTATATGTGGTATTTCATTGCTACTCCAAGTAAATTTTTCATGTGCTACCTTTAAATTATTCAAAATGTTATTATTCCCTTTTGTGTCAATGTTTAATAGCTCATGAGGAAGTAGTGTGGTTATCCTTTATTCTACTTGTCAACCAGACTTTACACATGGACTAGTGGCATATACATCTGCTTATCCAATAACTTGCAAAAAGAGCTGGCAACGGGATGCCCAGTCCCAATTAATTACAACTTTAACCGCTTAATTCTCTTCACACTTTTGCCCTGAATTATCAGTAAGCATTGACAAACAGTGAAATATCTGCGTGTGTAAACCAAAGAGAAAGAGGGATGATCTGCCTTGCTGGTAGAAATAACGTTCTTCATGGGAGCCGCTCTTAAAAGTCTGTTTGACAGGGAGAATACTGTTTTCACCCGCTACCATTCGTTGACAATTAACAAACACCTCTCAAAACTTAATTTTTGCTCTCTATATGATTTCAAAAACTTAAAAGCTCTAGCACATGACTTAATCCCTGCTTCCCTCTGTGAAGCGCCTTTCTTTTACTTTTCATGTTGAGTCAGTACACCTATTTCTTTCCTCCTTGAGCAAGCATTTGAGTTGTTGTGATTCAACCATATATATCATTAATACTGTCGATCCTGTCTTTTATCCTTCCTTGTCTTGGTACAAAGACTTTTGCCTCTAAGAATATAGCTTTGCAAGTTATCAATGTCTGTAAAGAAGGTGTGATCATTGAGTGTGGAAGTTCTGCAATGTAAGCTCTAATATAAAGACTCCGTTCGAAAGATAAGTACGGATTGTTTATTGTTCTATGACCAGGAATGAAGTGTGCCATTACTATTCTATAATTTCCTTCGTGTATTTTTTATTGTGGTTGTTTCACTACTCATGTTCAAGTTAGGTTATATGAAGAGTAGTTGTTGTTTAAAATGAGTTGTGTTGTTTAGTAATTACTGATGCTTCTTGTCCGTATTCTTTATTATCGACGCTTCACTCCATAAACTTTTGTTCTAGTTTACTGAGATCAGCTTTCGCTTGGGGACAAGCGAGGTCTAAGCTTGGGGGGGTTGATACGTCCATTTTGCATCACTATTTTATAGCATAATTTACTGTTATTCAATAATATATTTCATATTAAGAGGAGTTACTTATGTTATTTTGTCTTATTTTGCATGTTTGATGATCATTGGATAATTAACTGCCGGAGTCAGATTTCAGCTGGAAAAAGCACCGTCAAGACACTATATTTCTGGAGCACTAAAAATATTTCCAAGAAGGCAGATGTTCCTATTTTATCAGAAGATGGACTAAGCCAAAAGGGGAGGCTGAGATGGGCCAGGAGGGGCCCACACCACCCCTGGGCGCGGGACCCACCTTGACCGCGCCCTAGCCAGGTGTGGTGCCCCTGGCCCACCTCAGGTGCTCCCCCATCGCGTACTTCATCCCCTAGAAACCCTAAGACACGGGGAGTCCCATAGAAAATATTCCGCCGCCTCCACGAGGCGGAAACAACAGAGAGAGAAAAAGCTCTCCGGCAGGGAGAAATCTGCCAGGGAAATTCCCTCTCGGAGGGGGGAGATCATCGCCATCCTCATCATCATCGCGCTGGACTTCATCGGGATCATCATCATCATCATCTCCACCGCCATCACCACCATCACCGCTGCACCATCTCGTTCCGTTGTAACATCTAGGGCTATACTTTGTTTAGTTCATAGGGGAAACTCTCCCGGTGTTAATTACTCCTTGTGGTTGATGCTATTGAGTTTTATCGGTGAATTAAAGTATATGTTCAGATCGCTATCCATCATTATATCACCTCTGATCATGATCCATATGATGTCTCGTGAGTAGTTTGTTTAGTTCTTGAGGACATGGGAGAAGTCACGCTGTTAGTAGTGGAATTATGTTGAGTAATATTTAATGGTTTGATATTTAAGTTGTGGTGCTATTCTTCTAGTGGTGTCGTGTGAACGTCGACTAGATGACACTTCACCTTTATGGGCCTAGAGGAATGCATTGTGGATTTGGTTGCTAATTATGGGGTTGCCAGAGTGACAGAAACCTAAACCCCCGTTAGTATACCGGTGCACAAGGGAGCGTAAGATCTCAGAGTTTAAGGCTGTGGTTAGATTTATCTTAATTACTTTCTTGTAACTGCGGATGCTTGCAAGGGGTATAATCATAAGTATGTATTAGTCCAAGTAAGGGCGGTGCATTAGCATAGGTTCACCCACACAACACTTATCAAAACAATGAAGATTAATCAACTATGTGAAGCGAAAGCACTTGTCTAGAATCCCGTGTGTCCTCAAGAACATTTTGTCATCATAAGTAAACCAACCGGCTTGTCCTTTGCTCTAAAAAGGATTGGGCCACTCGCTGCAATTATTATTACTGTCTTTTACTTACTCGCGTTTTATTTACCTGCTATATCAAAAACCCCTAAAAACTTGTCTGCTAGCATTTACAGTGAAACCTTTACCGAAACTCCTTGTCATCACCTTCTGCTCCTCGTTGGGTTCGACACTCTTATTTATCAAAAGTACTACGATACACCCCCTATACTTGTGGGTCATCAAAGTGCTTATGGAGGACATCATGCTGGAGATAAACCTGCACAAAAGGTTTTACAGTCAGGTTTTTATTGGCCTACCCTTTTTAAAGATGCAAGAAAATTTATTTTATCATGCGATGAATGTCAAAGAGTTGGCAATATAACTAGACGCAATGAAATGCCTATGAATTATTCTCTTGTTATTGAACCTTTTGATTGTTGGGGATTTGACTTTATGGGTCCATTTCCTCCTTCTGATGGTTATACTCATATACTTGTTGCTGTTGATTATGTTACTAAATGGGTAGAAGCTATACCAACATCTAGTGCTGATGGTGAGACGTCATTAAAAATGCTTAAATATATTATTTTTCCAATGTTTGGTTTGCCTAGATATCTCATGACTGATGGTGGTTCTCATTTTATCCATGGTGCATTTAGAAAAACCCTTGCTAAATATGATGTTAATCATAGAATTTCTTCACCTTATCATCCTCAAACATGTGGTCAAGTAGAATTATCAAATAGAGAGATTAAATCTATTTTGCAGAAGACTGTTAATAAATCTAGAAAGAATTGGGCTAGGAAGCTTAATGATGCTTTGTGGGCTTATAGAACTACTTATAAAAATCCTATGGGTATGTCTCCTTATAAAATGGTTTACGGAAAAGTTTGTCATTTACCTCTAGAATTAGAACATAAAGCTTATTGGGCCGTAAACGAACTTAATAGAGATTTCAAACTTGCCGGTAAAAAGAGGTTACTTGACTTGAGTTCCTTAGATGAATGGAGAAGTGAAGCTTATGAAAATGCTAGACTTTTTAAAGAGAAAGTGAAACAATGGCATGAGAGGAGAATCCTAAAGAGAGAGTTTAATGTTGGTGAGAAAGTTCTATTGTATAGGTCTCGTCTCAGATTTTTTGCAGGAAAATTAGTTTCGAAATGGGAAGGACCTTGTGTTGTTTCAGAGGTTTACTGTTCAGGTGCAATCAAAATTACTTCCCTTGATGGTGACAAATCTCAAGTGGTTAATGGTCAAAGACTCAAGCATTATATTTCTGGGGATTCTTATAACGCAGACGTTGCTATTATTCAAGTAGTGACTCCGGAATATTTTATTAAAAGTCAAATTCAGAAAACTGCAGAGTCTGTTTTCGAATAGGTAACATTTTGGTAAGAAAGAGTTCGCGTTTAACTTTCCAACTTATGTTTTTGTTGCTTTATTAAATATGGAAAATTACGAGCCGAAAACGGGGAGGACACGGTGCCCGAGGGCACCACACCACCCCACGGCACGGGCCCACCCTTGGCCGCGCCGGGGCATGGTGTGGGCACCCCGGAGCCCGTCTCCAGCCCGGTTTCGACCTGGACTTCCCTTTTGTTATGAAACTTTTTGCTATATAATCCCCCGGATCCCCCGAGGTCCGTATATCGTTTTCTCGTCATGTTTTGTTTTCGAGCTATTTCTGCCAGGGTTAGCTCCATGATTAGAACAATGTCTTCGTCCGAGGCTCCGAAGGATACCTTCTTCAAGAACGTCGTCAACCCGTACATCAACGAGTTGAAGCAGCACCCACAAGAGCTGCGGCTCATGGATGGAGAGCTTGTTCAAGAAGATGTTAGGGGAACCAAGGCTGAAGGGGACGTGAATGCTAGACTAGAAGAAGTAGAGCATGAAGTTTTCCGATACCAGAAGATGATAGAGCGCGGAGTGGAGATCAACCACAAGATTATTAATGAGCTTATTGCTGAACACAAGAAGGAGACTAGCAAGCTATGGGATGATATCTTCATACTCAGTCAAACCACGTCCAAATTGCGAGCACAAATCTATGATCTCCAAAACCAAAACTATGAGTATGAAGCTAGGTTCAAACGCATGAGTTCTGCTGCGAGTTTCGGGTTTATGGAGACCAATTCATCCTTCGCTGATGGGGAGCCTTTACCTTGGAAATTTGTTGATGAAGAGTCTCGTCCACCATCACCACCGAAGGAGTAATTCATCATTGGTATCGGCATCCGGGGGGAGTGCCGCGGTATCATCACCATTATCTTTTACCTTTTTACTTTTCAGTCGAGTCATATCATGAGTAGAGAAGTTATCATATAGTATGGTTTGCAGTGTGGAAGTATCTCTCCTTAGTTGGTTATCTATGTATCACTTGGTGTGAGTTGCCGTTATTGGAATATTAATGAGAAGTTTTATCATTTACTTTCTGCACATTTGATTTTACTTTGCAAATTTCTGTCATATGAATGATCTTGTTGTTAGTGTTGGCATCACTTTGGGAGCATCAAGTAAATCTATTTGGTTTTGGCAAATTTAGCATTGGTCAGTAGCAACAATACTTTGAGGCTTAAGTAGAAAAGAGGGGATTGCATGTAGATACATTATCTCATTATCTTTCTTTCTTGTTGGCTCATGAGCTTAGTATTCTCAAGTTAAAATTATTTGTGTTTACAAGGAAGATTTCATGATTGTTTCTATTACATTTATATTTGTTTGCATCCCTCCACTCTTATGCTTGCTACCCAGCCTTGCTAGCCAAAAAACTGTACTGAGAGGGAATGCTTCTCGTGCATCCAAACTTTGAGCCAAAACCCATGCCATTTGTGTCCACCATAACTATCTATATGTGGTATTTCCTTGCCACTCCAAGTAAATACTTCATGTGCTACCTTTAAACTATTCAAAAGCTACTACTCCTTATTTGTGTCATTGTCTACTAGCTCATGAAGACGGGGTGGATGTCTTTATGTCAACTGTCAAACAGACTTTACCACCGGACTAGCGGCATATACATCCGCTTATCCATTAATTTTGCAAAAAGAGCTGGCAAATGGGGTGCCCAATCCCAATTAATTACAAATTTAACCGCTTAATTCTCTTCACATTTTTGCCCTGATTTATCAGTCAAGCAATGACAAACAGTGAAATATCTGCAGGTGTAAACAAAAGAGAAGAGGGATGATCTGCCTTGCTGGTAGAAATAACGTACTTCATGGGAGCCGCTCTTAAAAGTCTGGTTGGCAGGGGTCATATTGTACTTTCCATTTTCTGATTCGTTGACATTTCTCATACACCACTCAAAACTTATATTTTTATTCTCTATATGATTTCAAAAACTTAAAAAGCTCTAGCACATGATTTAATCCCTGCTTCCCTCTGTGAAGGGCCTTTCTTTTACTTTTATGTTGAGTCAGTAAACCTATTCCTTTCTTTCTTAAGCAAGCGTTGGAGTCGTTGTGATTCAACCATCTATACATTAATATTATCAATCATGTTTGTTATCCTTCCTTGTTTTGCACAAGTCTTTTATCTGAAGGAATATAACTTTGAAAGTTATCAATGACTGTAAAGAAATTGTGATAATTGAGCAAGTAAAATGATTTGCTCCGATATATGGACTCTACTCGAAAGATAAGTACAATCTGTTTATTGTTCTCTGACCAAGAACGAAGTTTGCCATCACCAAACTATGATTTTCTTTATGCACCTTTATTGTGATTTCCATTACTCGTTCCAAGATAAGTTATACGAGAGAAAGTTGCTGTCTAAAATGATTTGTGTATTAATACATGTTGATGCTTCTTGTCCGTGTTCTTTATTATCGACGCTTCACTCCATAAACCTGTGGTCTTGTTTACTGAGTTCAGCTTTCGCTTTGGGACAAGCGAGGTATAAGCTTGGGGGGAGTTGATATGTCCATTTTGCATCACTATTTTATATCATAATTTACTACTATTCATTGATATATTTCATATTTGGATGATATACTTATGTTATTTTATCTTGTTTTGCATGTTTGATGATTATTGGAGAATTAACTGCCAGAGTCAGGATTCAGCTGGAAAAAGCATCGTCAAGACACCCTATTTCTGAAGATCAACAATTCACGGAAAATATACAGATGTTCCTATTTTCTGAGATGCCGGAGCCAGCCAAAAGGGGAGGCTGAGATGGGCCACGAGGGGCCCACACCACCGCACGGCGCGGCCCCCCCTCTGCCGCGCCGTGGCATGGTGTGGCAACCCTGGCCCACCTCTGATGCTCCCCCTTCGCGTATTTCATCCCCAGAAACCCTAAGACGCGGGGAGGCATCGAGGAAATATTCCGCCGCCTCCACGAGGCGGAAACCACAGAGAGAGAAAAAGCTCTCCGGCAGGCAGAAATCTGCCGGGGAAATTCCTTCCCGGAGGAGGGAAATCATCGCCATCGTCATTGTCATCACGCCGGACTTCATCGGGATCATCATCATCATCATCATCTCCATCGCTGTCACCATCTGTGGCGCCCCGACCTGACTGCTATACAGTGATACTGTGTCCCCGGTTATCCGTTACCACCGGACACACTATCAAAGCATAATAGAGAGATCAAGACTTGTGGAACAACTGGCACATCACAGACTCTACGACACAAAAATCATTATAGTTCAACTCTTATAATAGAGAAAGATAGCAAATGACAAACAGAGGTCACAGACCCAACATTACAACATGCGGAAGCGAAGTGTGTTGTTCTAAACAACAAAAACCAAATTATGGCCTAAGAGGCCTGCAAATAAACATCCAGCGCCAGCTGTTCCAGGATGTCCCAAGCTGCCACCTGGGAATCCCCAGACTACTCGTCGACGTCCACAAATAACACCTTCGGGGTCGGTGAAGTCCTCTCCTGAAAATAAGCAAACGACGTTGAGTTCGACGAACTCGCAAGATTAAGAGCTAATATATGCTCCATGATTGGCTTTCAAAGGTTTTATGGCTGTTTTGCATAAAGCTGATTTTATTTATAAAACACAACTCCATGGCATCGACTATCAGAATATTTTTGAAGAGGGGTAAGAAGTAACTCTTTTCTTGTATCACCTTTCTCATCATCAACCATCATCACCATTTTACCTGTTCATCAAAGGCACCTCCCCGAATCACCCTCGAGGAAGCTCACCTTACAATCTTGAAGTGGTACCTTTAGTACCTAGTTTTTAATCATTCCGTTAAAGTTATTCTATGATCTCAGAATCCGTCACCAAGTCGTCCATAACCGCGGACACGGCTTTTCGAAAAGATTTATCCCTGCAGGGGTGTACAATGTGAAAGACGCCAGGTTCCCGAGGGACCTCCCAGCTCCTTATCCATGCGTACCGCCAGACTCATTGCCAGACATTAGCTCTCTTCCGGGGAAAGCCGGCTGAGTGTGAAACGGCTACAACCTTTACCTCGCTTAAGACTATCCAAGGATCATCAGTGGCGGTAGGACAAGAGGTACCTTCTCGCACCTTGTCCCGCGGCCACTTATTTTCCTGACACAACCATCCTCATCTCAGTCTTGGCCACCATCTTCAACGCACGCGCAAATGGAAAGCCAAACTAGAGGACCCTCGGCTAGTCCGCCACAAGTTAGTCGGTCGACGAGGTTCCATATGCCCACGCATGGTTGCACGCTCAACTTGGCTCGTAGGCGAGAACTCGCACTTAGGCGGCGAGAACGAGACAACCCACCACATCCCATGTGGCCTCTCATCCCCACCTTTAAGCATTTTATTATCCGCCACCACAATTCTCCACCATCATTCTCACCTCAACACCTGTTTCCAACCTGAAGTAACCATAGCACCACTATGCCAGTACTAAGCATGGCTAAGCATCAACCTAACATAGCAGATAGCTCGGGCCAACAACACAAACCTATGGATAATAGGAGGGAAAACAGGTAATGGCATCGGAATCTTAATGCAACTATAGGATACTCTATCCAACAAAATTGACATTTAGAACCGCATGCAATATTATAGTGGAGAAAATATTTGCGGAAACATAGGATAAGATATGCTCAGAGGGGGGATTACGCTTGCCTTGCTCAACGTGCGGGTAGTACGGATCGTCGGGGTATTGTGGAGTAACCCCGGCTGCTTGATCTATCGAGGCATAGCAACGGAAGAACAATCAATCACCACACAAACTTTAGCAAATGCAATGCACAAACACATGATGACATGTCAATTTAAATCCCCGGGAGGAGGATGATTCAACTATTCAATTTAAACGGAGTTTGGGTGCTTAGTGGAGACACACCTCGAATACACCGTGGAGTTAAGTAAGGAATCATCTTTACTTGTTGATTAACGTAGTTGAGACCCTAGGATTTAACTTGTAAATGATATGACATGATCATGTGAGAGATGCAATGTTTAGGTGGTTAACATTCTTGCAACAATTATAAGGCAACGGAAAAAGAATTGGTGTTAAAACAAGTTTCAGAGAGCATCCGGTTTGAAATCCGGAATTTTCTAGGATGATTCCGGGTTTTGTACCGGGTCATTCCGGGTTTTATACCGGGTCTGGCACCGGGTTTAATTCCGGGTCATTTCCGGGTATGATCCGGGCGAAAATGGTCGAGTCCAGTACCGTTTTTCTTAATCCGGTATAGATTCCGGACAATTCCGGGTCTGGTACCGGGTGATTCCGGGTTCAGTTCCGGAAATTTCCGGGTTGGACACCGGATTTGTCAACGCGACCAAAACGAAATAGAGCTACGGGGATTCGATGAACTAGGGGGAAAGGGAGGAAATGTAGCGGTGCATTAGGATGGTTAGCTCACCCTGAACTCGTAGGGAGTGCTCGGGAGGACCGGAGATGACCGGAGACGGCCGGAATCGTCCGGGAAAGCTCCGGCGGTGGTTTGCGGAGAACTTGACGGTGAGCTCGATTGAAGGCTTCCCGGCTCGATTCCTTCGGTGGAGAGGTAGAGTACGGCGAGGCGGAGCTAATGGCGGTCTTCGTTTCGCTCGAGGGCTCCTCAATCAACGGCGGCGAGCTCGGCCATGGGAGCTAGCTTTGGGCCATGGAGGGCAAGAGGATGGAGAGGGAAACGGGAGAGAGAGAGTGAGTGAGTGGTGTGGCAGGTTTGTGGTCTTCTCCTCCACTTTAGTTTTCCCTTTTTACACAAAACCCCCTGCACTTTTGTTTCCAACACGGATAGGTCCTTTCCCCTTTTAAAAGAAAAAAGTAGCTCCTTTCTAGATTTAATTAAGGCACTAACTTATTTTAGAGAAATACGACAAAATTTGGGGAGGCTCCCCTTAGCTTGTAGAAGCTCCACAAATTTTGGTGTGACAAAATAAAAGGTTTTGAACCACTTTTGTTCATATAGGTTTGGATTAGGGCATTTTGCTAAATTCAAAATGTTGCTCCTTTGGTAAATTAGAGCAAGTGCAAAATATTACCTGGGAGTTTGTTGAAACAAGTTTGCATTGTGGTTTTCAAATGGTGCTAAACCATTTAGTGTGTTGCCCAACAATTTAATATGGATGCCATGATGCAATTAAACACAAAAGCGAAAATTTTACCCTGGTTTTTAGGTTTCCGAACTTTGGGCTGTTACAACTCTACCCTCCTTACAGGAATCTCGTCCCGAGATTCTAAGCGTAGGAAAGAGGGAAAGGTTACGACGGTACTACACGATCCTCTCTCTTCGGGTGGATTCTTTCTTGAAGGGGTTGATCGAGAGCATCATGAAGATCTTCATCGGCTTCATTCCGAGGTCATCATCAACGTACACCATAGGAAAAGAAGGGAACCTCACCGGAAGGATGGATCTTGGTGAATATACCACGATCAAGTACCTCCTAGTAGAACTTAGGGAGAGACTTCGAGCATCCCTTGATTTGACAGTTAGGAGACACCTGCGGGTGACGGGAGATTGATAAGAAATTTCCAGTTGGTCGACAACTGTTTCTCAAAGATTCAGAATATGAACTTTGCACAAGGCCTTAAGTTTCTAAAGAAAGATGTTAAACAAGATTTCAACAGATGAACAGGTAACCTCTACCAGACATCTTGAGTCGAACTTTCCTCACGGAGGAGCATTTTAACCCACGGGAGAAGGATCATGAAGAGGGGCCGAGAGAACTTTAGAAACCCAGGGAACGTTAGTATTGGGAACACTTCTTTATTTTCTAGACATCGGGACAAACTTCTTGAGGATCACCAACTATCGTTCTGATTGAGAGTCAAATCTGGGAAGTGTAGAGATACTTCAGACCCAGCACCGGTAGGAATAGGAAGCTTTGCAATGCATACCAACGGATTACAATTGCTAGGACCCCAAGAGTTGGACTACAATGTCAAACTTCAAAGGAGGGACGAGATTGCGGAACCCGCGGATTAGCAACTTGTCAGGAGACAGCTGCCCTAATTGAATATCTTGCAGCGGGACACGATTGAGTTCTTGATGGGAAACACCATAGAAGACAAAGAAGTTCTCAGACTTCCTCTCTTTCTGGAACAATTCAAGCAGTGGCTTTTATGCATAGATGAAATTCTCAAGGGATGGAGGTAACAACATACCATTTCGAGAATATCCTACACATGCGCGATCGAGTTGAAATGATTCGAAAGAAACTCGACAATTCACTCAGATCCACGGCGACATCATTCAACAATTGCACGTGAACCAGGGAAAGTCACTTCTAGCTTCCAGAACATTGCCTTGTGAAGACACAAGGGTAGTTCTGACAAGCTTTCCAATCAAACAGGGAGGAAAAAGAATGTAGCAGATGGGCTCAACAACAAACTTATCCAGATACTCCAAGACGGTCGACATCACAAGGTATGTGTTCTGAAGTTATCACATGAACGGGCATAAGTATTGGTCAGACTAACACGTTCAGGTAGGTTGGTCTGAGTTTGATTTGACGATAGCCCAATTCAAATCAAAAGATTTGGAGGTTAGCATATCCAAAGAGGGGATAATTCCTTGCTTCAACACGAACAAACTAGACATCCCATTGAGAATGAACTATATCAGATAGAGTTTTTATCTTTTAACTCTCCAAGTTGTTTAAGCTCAATCAAATAATTCAGGACATCCAGCACGATTTTCTTGGAGACAGGAGTTGTTCAGAGAACCAGCTTACCCATAAGCTCAGCATCACGGTCAGGTGACAACCTAGCGATACTTCTGAAACACCTACAGAATATCACGACCCACCGGGATGTTTTGAGTTCGAGAGAGAGAATCATGCCATTCAAGGCACAACGAGGTGGTCTTGGGAGCTTCGGCTCGACCCTAGCTCTTTGACCGAGGGAGTGCATCAAAGCCAACGGATTTGGTAGCACTGTCAAACTCAACCGATTGATCGGCTAACCAATCATGACGAGGAGGGCAAGGAAGGTCTTTGGATTTCAGCGCAGTAAAAACTGCAGAGAATATCTGATAGCCACATCATTGCGCACATCTTTATCATTCTGGAGTAACAAGTCACTCGGAGAACGAAGAGTAACAAAGTGTGCGAGCATCACTTCATCAAGAGGATCATGATACCTAGCACGATACTTTGATATATAAAAGAGTGTGACACTCTAAGGTAGAGCGGAACAGAAGCTAGACAAGGCCCTTACTCTGCAGATTACAATACTTTGACCTGGTCCGAGAAGTGGACAAGATACTGGAGTTTGTTTCTCCTAGCAAGGCGAAAAGGAAGGTCTTGGCGGATAAAGAGAGAGTGACTTGCATCGGGACACAACAATGCATGACAACAACCAGACGGTCAAACGGAAGACACAAGACGGAAAGAAGATCAAGGGTAACAACCATGCTCAGGAGAATCCTAAGATGTTGAGTATGCACCGGCTATTACTCGATTGTGATAACCATGCCCAAATAGGAGAGATGCAGCAGAGTCACACAACACGGTAGCAAGAGTATTGTTGATTTTTTTTTGCTCACCCATAAAGACGCCGGGATCTTCTTCAGCTTCTTCAGCAGAGACGTGGTTCGGGCGACCACTCACAACAGGTCCTGTCTTGCCAGCTGGAGTGGCAGGGGCTCGTGCAGGTGTTCCCATGACCGGTGCCTTCCGGGGGCACTCCCTCGAGGAGTGGCCATCCTGGCCACAAGCGTAGCACTTGAGTCTTGGTGGAGCAGGTAGCTTAAGACGGTCATGGGCATCCTTTAATGCCTCCACTATGAACTCCAGAGAACAATTAGCCGGAACATGATCATTTCCTTCGCATAGGTAGCACGTGGCGCTAGCAGTCGGGCACTTGCCAAGTAGATGCGCGTTGAAACAGTGCGGGCAACTGCCGGGGCATTGGCTCGCCTGATGTACACTCCTTCCGCACTGACTACATGCCTTCCCTTGGGGTGGTCCATCCTTTCTGGGGTACTTAAGGGGGCACTTCCGGCACAGATGTCCGCAATCCTTCCCAATGCAACTCCTGCGTTTGCCTCTAGCTTTCTTGGGCAGAACTTTAGACGTAAGGGATTTCTGCCGATCAACGGGTGTCCACTGGTCCCCTGGGGTGGCTTCGTTTTGGTAGAGCGGAAGACGCTGTGCCATTCTGTAGATTTGACAAGGACGCGATTAGTATCTAACTCCGGATGGTTGAGTCAGAGACACTAATGTCCACTCAAGTACACAGACTAGGGACAATAGTGCCTTGTAAAACAACGAACAAGGGACCAACAAGATGGGACTTGGGTTGAAGATCAGCATCATGTGCCAAGAATCCTAAATGGCATACGATCACATGGGTAACAACCCACACAATGCAACATACCAGATTCACAGCACAATCCGGGACCTTCTGTTCAAGTCCTTGGGATAAAACCCAAAGAGAGGAACCAATGATTAGACTCGGTACGGATAACAAGGTTCAAACAACTGAGCTGATATCGGATTGTAGCGCGGCGGAAGCAACCGGGAACATAACACTAAAGGTAGAACCCAACCGCGAGATCCTAATAATTTGAAGAGATAGTTGAGAAGTAAAAACTTTAACACAAATCGAGGTAAGATTGCTCCGAGATTAGAGGGTAACCAGATAAGGAGTAAAAAGAATCCTAAGATGGTTTTCACAACTCATTTTTAGGTTAAAAATATTTTCACAAACACTGGACTCAACATCGACCAGTAGAAGGGTTTCCTACAGGCAGTACTGCTCTGATACCAACTTGTGGCGCCCCGACCTGACTGCTATACAGTGATACTGTGTCCCCGGTTATCCGTTACCACCGGACACACTATCAAAGCATAATAGAGAGATCAAGACTTGTGGAACAACTGGCACATCACAGACTCTACGACACAAAAATCATTATAGTTCAACTCTTATAATAGAGAAAGATAGCAAATGACAAACAGAGGTCACAGACCCAACATTACAACATGCGGAAGCGAAGTGTGTTGTTCTAAACAACAAAAACCAAATTATGGCCTAAGAGGCCTGCAAATAAACATCCAGCGCCAGCTGTTCCAGGATGTCCCAAGCTGCCACCTGGGAATCCCCAGACTACTCGTCGACGTCCACAAAGAACCCACCTTCGGGTCGGTGAAGTCCTCTCCTGAAAATAAGCAAACGACGTTGAGTTCGACGAACTCGCAAGATTAAGAGCTAATATATGCTCCATGATTGGCTTTCAAAGGTTTTATGGCTGTTTTGCATAAAGCTGATTTTATTTATAAAACACAACTCCATGGCATCGACTATCAGAATATTTTTGAAGAGGGGTAAGAAGTAACTTTTTTCTTGTATCACCTTTCTCATCATCAACCATCATCACCATTTTACCTGTTCATCAAAGGCACCTCCCCGAATCACCCTCGAGGAAGCTCACCTTACAATCTTGAAGTGGTACCTTTAGTACCCAGTTTTTAATCATTCCGTTAAAATTATTCTATGATCTCAGAATCCGTCACCAAGTCGTCCATAACCGCGGACACGGCTTTTCGAAAAGATTTATCCCTGCAGGGGTGTACAATGTGAAAGACGCCAGGTTCCCGAGGGACCTCCCAGCTCCTTATCCATGCGTACCGCCAGACTCATTGCCAGACATTAGCTCTCTTCCGGGGAAAGCCGGCTGAGTGTGAAACGGCTACAACCTTTACCTCGCTTAAGACTATCCAAGGATCATCAGTGGCGGTAGGACAAGAGGTACCTTCTCGCACCCTGTCCCGCGGCCACTTATTTTCCTGACACAACCATCCTCATCTCAGTCTTGGCCACCATCTTCAACGCACGCGCAAATGGAAAGCCAAACTAGAGGACCCTCGGCTAGTCCGCCACAAGTTAGTCGGTCGACGAGGTTCCATATGCCCACGCATGGTTGCACGCTCAACTTGGCTCGTAGGCGAGAACTCGCACTTAGGCGGCGAGAACGAGACAACCCACCACATCCCATGTGGCCTCTCATCCCCACCTTTAAGCATTTTATTATCCGCCACCACAATTCTCCACCATCATTCTCACCTCAACACCTGTTTCCAACCTGAAGTAACCATAGCACCACTATGCCAGTACTAAGCATGGCTAAGCATCAACCTAACATAGCAGATAGCTCGGGCCAACAACACAAACCTATGGATAATAGGAGGGAAAACAGGTAATGGCATCGGAATCTTAATGCAACTATAGGATACTCTATCCAACAAAATTGACATTTAGAACCGCATGCAATATTATAGTGGAGAAAATATTTGTGGAAACATAGGATAAGATATGCTCAGAGGGGGGATTACGCTTGCCTTGCTCAACGTGCGGGTAGTACGGATCGTCGGGGTATTGTGGAGTAACCCCGGCTGCTTGATCTATCGAGGCATAGCAACGGAAGAACAATCAATCACCACACAAACTTTAGCAAATGCAATGCACAAACACATGATGACATGTCAATTTAAATCCCCGGGAGGAGGATGATTCAACTATTCAATTTAAACGGAGTTTGGGTGCTTAGTGGAGACACACCTCGAATACACCGTGGAGTTAAGTAAGGAATCATCTTTACTTGTTGATTAACGTAGTTGAGACCCTAGGATTTAACTTGTAAATGATATGACATGATCATGTGAGAGATGCAATGTTTAGGTGGTTAACATTCTTGCAACAATTATAAGGCAACAGAAAAAGAATTGGTGTTAAAACAAGTTTCAGAGAGCATCCGGTTTGAAATCCGGAATTTTCTGGGATGATTCCGGGTTTTGTACCGGGTCATTCCGGGTTTTATACCGGGTCTGGCACCGGGTTTAATTCCGGGTCATTTCCGGGTATGATCCGGGCGAAAATGGTCGAGTCCAGTACCGTTTTTCTTAATCCGGTATAGATTCCGGACAATTCCGGGTCTGGTACCGGGTGATTCCGGGTTCAGTTCCGGAAATTTCCGGGTTGGACACCGGATTTGTCAACGCGACCAAAACGAAATAGAGCTACGGGGATTCGATGAACTAGGGGGAAAGGGAGGAAATGTAGCGGTGCATTAGGATGGTTAGCTCACCCTGAACTCGTAGGGAGTGCTCGGGAGGACCGGAGATGACCGGAGACGGCCGGAATCGTCCGGGAAAGCTCCGGCGGTGGTTTGCGGAGAACTTGACGGTGAGCTCGATTGAAGGCTTCCCGGCTCGATTCCTTCGGTGGAGAGGTAGAGGACGGCCAGGCGGAGCTAATGGCGGTCTTCGTTTCGCTCGAGGGCTCCTCAATCAACGGCGGCGAGCTCGGCCATGGGAGCTAGCTTTGGGCCATGGAGGGCAAGAGGATGGAGAGGGAAACGGGAGAGAGAGAGTGAGTGAGTGGTGTGGCAGGTTTGTGGTCTTCTCCTCCACTTTAGTTTTCCCTTTTTACACAAAACCCCCTGCACTTTTGTTTCCAACACGGATAGGTCCTTTCCCCTTTTAAAAGAAAAAAGTAGCTCCTTTCTAGATTTAATTAAGGCACTAACTTATTTTAGAGAAATACGACAAAATTTGGGGAGGCTCCCCTTAGCTTGTAGAAGCTCCACAAATTTTGGTGTGACAAAATAAAAGGTTTTGAACCACTTTTGTTCATATAGGTTTGGATTAGGGCATTTTGCTAAATTCAAAATGTTGCTCCTTTGGTAAATTAGAGCAAGTGCAAAATATTACCTGGGAGTTTGTTGAAACAAGTTTGCATTGTGGTTTTCAAATGGTGCTAAACCATTTAGTGTGTTGCCCAGCAATTTAATATGGATGCCATGATGCAATTAAACACAAAAGCGAAAATTTTACCCTGGTTTTTAGGTTTCCGAACTTTGGGCTGTTACACCATCATCTCCACCGCTCCACTTCGTTTCGCTGTAACATCTAGGGTTATACTTTGTGTAGTTCATAGGGGAAACTTTCCCGGTGTTGAATACTACTTGTGGTTGATGCTATTAAGTTTTATCGGTGAATTGAAGTATATGTCCAGATTGTTATTCATCATTATATCACCTCTGATCATGATCCATATGATGTCTTGTGAGTAGTTCGTTTAGTTCTTGAGGACATGGGAGAAGTCATGCTGTTAGTAGTGGAACTATGTTGAGTAATATTTAATGGTTTGATATTTAAGTTGTGGTGTTATTCTTCTAGTGGTGTCGTGTGAACGTCGACTACATGACACTTCACCTTTATGGGCCTAGAGGAATGCATTGTGTATTCGGCTTCTAATTGTGGGGTTGCCGGAGTGACAGAAACCTAAACCCCCGTTAGTAAACCGGTGCATGAGGGAGTGTATGATCTCAGAGTTTAAGCCTGTGGTTAGATTTATCTTAATTACTTCCTTGTAACGCGGATGCTTGCAAGGGGTTTAATCACAAGTATGTATTAGTCCAAGTTAGGGCAGTGCATTAGCATAGGTTCACCCACACAACACTTATCAAAAAATAAAGATTAATCAGCTGTAGGAAGCAAAAGCACTTGATGAAATCCCCATGTGTCCTCAAGAACATTTTGCCATCATAAGTAAACCAACCGGCTTATCCTTTGTTCTAAAAAGGATTGGGCCACTTGCTGCAATTATTATTACTGTCTTTTATTTACACGTATTTTATTTATCTGCAATATCGAAAACCCCTAAAAACTTGTCTGCTAGTATTTACAGTGATTCCTTGATCAAAACTACTTGTCAACACCTTCTGCTCCTCGTTGGGTTCGACGCTCTTATTTATTGAAAGTACTACGATACACCCCTTATACTTGTGGGTCATCAGCGGCCGCCACTTCTCTTTCCCTCTTCCTCTGGGCGCCCCGTTTCTTGGTCTCGATGGCCCTCTGCTCCGGCGTGAGCTCTTTCTTTGCCTTCTTTGGAGCCGTAAATCGAGGATAACGGGCTCCTCGGCGGCAGGCACAGTGGCGGAGTTGGCGCCGGCGGCTGGGTCGGCCATGTCTAGGGCAGGAGTTCGAGTAGGGTTTCGGGAGAGCGAAGGCCGGGAGTGTCGATTTTGCCTCCGATGGGCGGGCTAGGGTCGGACTAGGGGAGGATAAAAGAGAGATCCGCGCGCGTCTGCGGCCGACGCAAACCTGGCCCAAATTTGGGCCGAGAATGGGCCGCGACGGACAGAAAAACGGACAACGGTCCGTTTGCGTCGCCGCGTTGGGCCATGTTTTTTGGCTCGCGCGGACAGAAACGGACTGGCGCAGACTCAATGCGTCGGCCCGTTGGAGTCATCCTTAACATTTATGTCCACGTAAAAGGTTTCATGATGAGAAAACTTTTTTTTGACTCGTGTAAATGACAAATTTTGGTGTTTCAAAATGTGTTTTTAAAAGACATTATTTTGTCTTCTTAATATAACAGTGCATAACCGAACCGAAACCGAAAACCGAACAGGATAAAACCTAACCGTGACCGAAATTTCGGTTATTCATGGTTAATTAGTGGTTAGGTTACAGTTAGCAAAATTACTAACCGTATGACCTTCGGTTAATTCGGTTTATAATCGAAAAACCACTTTTAACGGAATAAACCGAAAAGCCCAAACCAACATAAAATTCAGGCTGCAAGCCCAGCCCAACTAAAAACAATAAGCATTAACAGCGCATTGTGTACTGTAATGGTAACCTGGACTGTTGTCTAGGACGAGTGGAACTTCTGTTTCGTTACAGTAGGTCGTGAGTTCAAGGCCCATTTTTGCACTTTTTTTACTTGGGCAGAAATTTAATTGTTTTATCTCTCATTTGTTCATTTAAAATAGAATACTGAAATATACTGCCATAACAATTATATGGTATTCAAAAATTCACGTCAACTTTGGTTAGTTTGATTATTACCGAAACCGTACCGAAGTTTAATGATTATTACCAAAACCGAACCGTATTTTTGTATAAAACCATATTTACGAAGTATCAAAACCGTATTTACCGTATAACCATATAAACCGAACCGAAATAACCATTTTAACCGAACGCGCAGTTATACTTCTTAACACATGCCACAAAAAATGTTTTTTTCTAAAATTTTATGTGCCATAATGAATGTTTGTAGGTACACCCAGAACTGTTTTTGAATTTATTTAATATTTTGAAAATATATTTTTAAATGGTGGGAGTAGATTCTCTTACTACTCGAAATGGATTTCCGCACCCGCTGCTACTTCTATGTACAATAAGATTTTCAGGTTCGGCTCCCATGGGAGCAAAGGTTGTTTACAGCTTGCTGGAGCGGGACACGAGGGGCATGGAGGCAGAACTATGCACATCGCAAAGCAAAACCCATTTCCCGAAAATGATTAGGCCCCGCTTGGTTCGTCAAAAACTAACCAAAACGGGGATTTAATCACGGAGCATTGAACCTCCGCGTTATTTTCCAGCGAGAGAAGCAGAAAGTATGACCAGGGGTAATTAACTTCCGGGCATCCAAGCGGGCCCTTAAGGAGAGTAGGAGACTAAGCAGTGCGTGTAAGTAGGTCGGCTTTATCGGGAAAAAAATGCCAGTAAGGCAGGGTTGTTTCCACGAAATTGACGACCTTCTGCACGACCAAGCCAACTGTATACGTCGTAATTTTGAGATTTATATCGGCCGAATGTGCCTACCTGCTATTCGCAAAAAAAAAAAAATTTGCAAAAAAAAGAATGTGCCTACCTGCTGTCACGGGCTGGAAGCCATACGATGGGCTTCGTCCATTTTATCTGCGTGGCCCCCGACGCGATGGCCCGTGATGCCAGCCCATGCGTCATCCGCAACTCGCCGTCGCGCGTCACGTCCGCGCCGTGGACTGATAATACGTGGTGTAGTACAAGTTTTAAATTAGCTATGTGCCCAATAAATGTACAGCAACGACGTATATCGTCAATTCTACACGTAAATGACTTGAATTGACGTATTGTTTATTTGGATTTGGAACGACCAAGGAAATGGTTATCGCTTAATATTATAGTAAATGCATACACATCGGCTAGTCAGTTCAAGAAATAATGGGCCATGACAGTTATATCATCTGCATACAAATACTAATTGTTTATTTAGAACATTTAAACCGAGTAGGGTGGAGAGCTACAACATTAACTCTCGAAAGACTAGATCTAATTTGACTGGGTAAGATCAAAGAAATTACAAACGGTCACACTCTTATTGCAGGATATCACGCTCACACCTTCAGCGGACCCATCATTCATTAATGTGCTCAACATAGAGCACACTATGCAAAATCCGATCTTAGTTTTTTGCTGCAGAGTTCAGTAGTATATATAGCTTTGGTAGGGATTTAAACGGGTTGGATGGGATTGGATTTTGCTTCTACTGTATTCTTTACCATAATTTTTCATCGGGTTCAGAGCGGAACGGAAACGAAGCGGAAACAGATACACACATAAGTAAATTGTCAAACCATACAACCAAAATAATTGTTTAATAACCTAGTAACTAACGAAGTTATACTCCATGTCTTTGCAATGACTATATAAGTGAGTTGTTATTCAACGGAGGAACTAGGTAACTCACAAACTACAAATTATGCTCTATTAGGATAGACATTTCGGTAGAAAATCGGATTATTCCGATTGGAACCATCGGATAATCCTAATTAGTTTTCAGATAATTCATATTCACATACCATATATACTAGAGAGAATTCCTTCCTTGGCCCTTGCTTAAAATCTTGTTCCCTATTTGGCCCTAAAAAATAAAATATTCCCAATTTGACACCTTAATTTCAATTTCTTCCTAACATGGCCCTATAGTGCATTCTCAGCACTAACGGTGTTAAATTGTGATGTAAAAAGACTCTTTTACCCCTGACAAATTATGTGACAAAAAAACTCTCTAATTTCCGCGACACGTTTAAGCAAATAAGAAATGTACCAGTCAGCAAATAAGAGCCGTGCCCGCTGCCATCTCGCTGCCCACGAGGCCGGCCGCACTCGTGCCCGCGTCGCCGGCTGCACCCGTGCCCACGCCGTCGGCCGCAGCAGTTCCCGACGCCAGCTCTCCCTCCCCTGAGTTCACGCTGCCGCCGCCATTGTTAGGGTTCACTGTGGTCGGGATGGAAAGGATGAGAGAGAAGGCCCGATCGAATGAATCGATCGATCGATCGAGTCAGGGGTCAGCTTAGGGAGGGGTATTTTGGTCCAGTGAAATATTAACTGACTGCAAAACGAAACGAAACAAACGGTTGTGTCAAATTAGGAAGAAAACGAAATTTAGGTGTTCAATTGGGAAGAATTTATTTTTTGGGGTCAAATAAGGAACACGAATTTAAGCAAGGGTCAAATATGGAATTCTCTCTATATACTATACCCGTGTGTTAAGTTCGGAATCCGATATCCTTATCCGTCGGATTACTTAAACCAAGATATGGATTTTTTTAAACAGTTTCAAAATCGAGCATGGTACGGAAATTATCCTATCCGTTTACACCCCTAAGATTTGGACATATATCTGTTTTTTTGTCTTGGATAACTACATTACCTTGGTCATTAGCGAGAGCCTGAACCATCCACAAGCAGCTGATTACCATATAGGTCGGCGATTTTTTTTGTTAGAAAGTAATTATATTTTACCTATTGTTTGTCATGGCCACATATCTGAACTCTAGGGTACATTTAGTAAAGCAAAACAACGACATCTGAATGCACTTCCAAATTATTTTAGTGTTGTTTTACGGTGCATATTGGGTATAGTATTAAGGGAATCCAATGGCCAATACGTGCAAATATTGCGACATTATAGGCCCAAGGACAACTTAGTAATCTGTCAGTAATCCTAATTATTTTGCCAATTAATTCCAGCCATCGAGGAATTATGAAAGCCATAAGCCGGCGACGCCATTGGTCTCCTCGACGCTATCTGTAGTTACCTAGCTCAGTTTCTACCGGTGCTCCAAGTGTTGACCTCCCCTTGTCCCCGATTGAGATGAATGACAACATTTCTGGTCGAGCTCGTTCAAGGAACATGCGGACCGAAGCAGCAAGGTTGAGCTGGATGACATGGAGCCGGCATACGACGTCCTGCCATCGCTGTCGGGTGGACGCCAAGCTGGACGAGAGAAAGAGAACCAACGACGCCGGCACCATCAAGGCCCTCCGCTCCGCATGGCCGACGATGCCGAGCAGGTCCTCGGCCGCACCAAGATCACAGCTTTGGGTCATGGGCGATGTACATGACCGCCGGCCTCCTCAGAAGACAGAAGCTCCCCCATGGCACACACCACGGTTATGATGGACTTGATGGCGCGGACGAGCAGTTCGCCAAGTCCTGGACTCCTGATTGACCGAATTGATTTGTCCCGCTCGAGGTTGGCGCTTGGCCTCGAAGGTACTTGTGACGTCGCCTCGTCGCCGAGCAATCCTAGGCTCCTAGCACACGCGCGAGCTTCCTAGACATCAGCGTGCAACATCCAGCTTGCCATGCTCATGCACACGAGCTACTTGTATCGTCGCCGAGCTCCAAAGCACATCCACCTCCCTCGCGCCACGAAGCTCTGCCCTTCCACCCTGCCACCGCTCCTCGTGCTCGCTGATCAGCGCCCTGTTCACCATCATTCATTCCTGTAGTTCCAGCCAGTCCAGTCACAGGATGATGAAGCCAACGTTGAGCACACGGTTGAGGGTGGCAGGAGGTGAGCGGTACCAGAAAAGGGGGCTGCATCCCCGGTGCCATGGCCACCTGATTTGAAACAGGGTATTGTCCAAAATACCAAAATCTTGCGTAGTATTACCGCTCTGGACCGTTGGATTGGTGGAAATTAATGGTCCAAAATAATCTGATGTACCGTAAAATAACTCATATGAATATGTCAATAAGTACTTACTAAGATTAACTATTTCATAATTATTAATGAACTATAAGCCCAATAAATAATCAGCAACGACATATATCGTCCAACTTCTACAATTGTATCCCAACATAAAATCACCATGGAAAAATCTCTACCGCAATTGTACACGTACACATCAGCCAGCTAGTCAGATCAAGAATAGTTGTGCCATGACAATTATACCATCTACATACTGGTAGCTATTTATTTTGAATATGTAGACCCGGCAAGGTAGAGAGCTAGCTACTACATTAACTATCGGAAGACTTGTGCTAACTTGTGCTAATTTGAACGGCATGGTCAAGGAAATTACATGGAGTACATGATATTATTTTTATGCCTCAATGGATCCATTTAGACACATTTCGTGCGAAGGGCTGGCTTTGAGTCACTACCTTGTAGGGCCTATGACCCCTTGACGGGTAAGGTTGGTCAAAAGATGTCTATTCCATTTTTTCGTGTTGTTTTCTGGTTAAAGCAAACTATGAGAATCCAATATATTGTACAATTATGTGCAGTTTTCACTAATATATATATATAGTTTGGACAGACCTCTGAACTGTTATTTAGTCAATTTCTATTAAGCAGCCTCAACTATAAACACGACATATATATATCATATATAGGCATTGTCTAATTCCATGTAATTGTGCCAACCGGCCACGTGATATTGAAGATTCAATGACATTGGCACCCATAGGAGGTATGTATACATCAGTGCAATTAAGGTCTTTAGATAGTATAATATGGAATATTTCCTCTGGAGATGTCATGATCGTCTCCTAATTATTAGATGCAATTTCTACGGCTTCCACATGATGTGCAACCTAGCTATAAAAACCAAACTTTTTCGCAGCCAGTTGGCCATCGTCGGTAGCTCAAACTCGCTCAAAGACGCACAGTTAAGAACTTAAGGCCTCTGCAACTCCAAAGAGAACATGCCTCCCAAGGCCGAAGGTGAGCTGGTTAACATGTATCATATTGTGTTCATGATGTAAACTAACTGAATTATATCTTCTGACTAGCCATATTTATGCAGCCTCCAGTAGTAAGTCTGTTCCTCCACTGAAAACTTTAGGTACCCGTGCACCGTACGTTCCAACTGATGCTGGGAAACAGGCATCGTCTAGTTCTGGTTAGTACCGGCCGGTCTCAGTTGGTCACTCAAACCCTAATCTCGTTCGTAAACCAATCAAATTTCATGCTTCTCTGATTTGCCACCCAGCGATGACTACTAAGGTCTGGCGTTCACTGAAAAAGGTTTGCAGCAAGAAATAAGGTCCTCATCCTGGTTAGTCCCCCCTAGCTCCAGAAATAAGCTTACAAAGTCTCAAACATGCATGGCCAAATAATCAATCTCGTGTGTGCATGCATGCATGCACGGTCGTCAAGTCGCCCTTGCCTTTTGAGCATCCTTTCTTTTTCTGTTCAGTTAAAAATTCTGTTGCAATTTGTCTTGACATGCATGGCCAAATAATCAATAAGCTCGTCTCATGTGCTTTCGCATGGGATGAAGAACCTAAAGCTAAAGCGACACAAGTCATACAATACTACCTAGCAATATGCATCAAGCAGCAAAAGTTCAAAACCTAGCTAGGCATACAAACTATCTAAATATATTCATCTGCAGAAGTTCTGCGTGTGGCATGACAAGAACCTGACATACTGATATTTATTTTTTCAGGGCAAGGCTCCAAATACATTTAAACTGTCAATTCAGGATCCAGAAACTTACAAAACTCCCTCATATGGGTTGATGCGAACGATTTGAACATCAGCTGGCATACTTTTGTCTCGTGTAGTACATATAAGTAGATAAGAGATGGAAAATAAATACGGACCTTCCCTAGTGCATGTTAGTATATGTACTTTCTACTTCCTTTGGTGAATTTTACACTGTCTTCAGTTCATATGTGTGGGTATTGTAAAATAAATTACAAATTATTAATAAATCAGGATTGTATTGGGTTCCCATGAGCTTCGCAAAGAGTGAAATGCGGATTGTTTGACCTAATTCAGTTATATCTATGAAGTAGTTTACCATGCATGTTAACGTAGCAAGGTCGGTACTTGCGTGTATGTTTTGGTATTATTGGCATCCGTATGTGCAATGTTAACACATATGACACTAGCACAAAATCTAACTCGGTTTCACCTATTTCAGTGTTTCACTGTATTATTCATACGCTACCGGTAGGTCGCATATATATCACGTCCACTTTGACCATGTCCAGCTTTTTGCCTACAATATATAACATGTGTGCGTCCAATCGAGAATCAAAATTATTGTGTCTAGCTCGTGCCACGTTTAAACATGAACACAAAGCATACCGAGTCTTCTTCCTCATATATAACCCTTTGCTTACCCAAATACGATCCTTAGCACCTCATGATGCAAGTTGCCAGCGCTTCAGCGCTGCAACCATCCCGCGGAAGAGCAGGTGCACCTCTTCTTCATCTGCACTGAAGTGCAGTCTTCTTCCTCGCCAACCATACAAATCTGGGACGCTCGAAACTTGAAAGTTTTCAGGGATGTAAACCAGCATCTAAACATCACTATCTCCAAAACCCTAAACGCTACTAGACTAACCGATGCAAGGCAGAGATTCAAAAGGAGCACGCCTCTGCTGGTATGTGGCGTGTCTTCATCTAATCAAGCGTTGCCTGACCCCGGCCACTGTAACAATTGTTGGCTTTGCAATATATTTAGGTGGGGAGTCTTTCCCCCTGGTTACCGATTCAACAAAAAAAAAATACAGGCTGGAAACAAGAGAACAACTTGCCGTCTTCTCTGCTCCTACACTCCCATCGGCTAGTTTCTTTACCGGTTAATGCTTGGACGTGCGGGCGCGAGCGTCCTCCTGCCGCTTTACATGAGAACCCAACGCTTGCCCCGCTGCTCTTTTTGCCTTTCAAGTCGATGTCCACACCACATGACCACAGCGGCGTCTGCCATCTTCTCCGCGAGCGCATGCGAAACTGAGCCTCGAGCCAAGTAAAGTCCTTGCTAGACATTCACATTTCCTGTGTGGCTTTGCCGTGTCACAACTACTAATCAAGGTTACATGGTCCATGGCAGATTAATCTAATTAGCTAACCAATTAAAATGGTTCCCATGAAGACCTATAGCTAGTGATCCACCGATATCTGATCCTTGAACTACTACGCATCTAAAGAGTTTAATTTTTTAGCTTTTGCTGAGGAGGTTCATGAGACGGAAGTATCCATGGTCGAACACCATTGCAGCTTGGGCAACTGCAGTAGTAGTAGATGGGAATGAGAGAGGAGGGGCAGGCTATGCGAGGTAGAATAGCAGCCACGACGTAGAGGCTGGTGGCGGCTTGGCAATTACTGATGAATACGAAAACGAGGAACTAGGAGAAAGGTTGAAGGGGGAAGAAGACCGAGGATGCTTTGTGATTCGTTAACTACATGAATGCAGGATTTTTCTCCCGCTAAGAGTCGAAGAGCGGTCCGGCAAAATTAATTATTGCCATGAAAGGAGCCACGAGTGAACTCACAGCCAGATGTTTAAGGTAGAAAGATCAACCAAAGATTCACAATGATTAGAGCAATTTTATTGTTGCCATGATTACAGTAGAGAACCAGGCATGCATATCAGTATCCATTTCATTGACCGATTGACAACTCAAAGATTCACTGTCGTACAAAACCATTGAGTTGACTCGATCATTTCACATGTATTATTGAACGCCAAAATAATGAACCGTAGTAAGTAGCAAAACACATGCATGTATGCAATTCATTATGGAGTCATCGACCGCACGTATTCTAGAAGACATGAGAAGTGCTTGTCACAGTACCGACACGCGACATCGACAATTGTTCTCTGCATTGTGAGTCGAGAGATAATAAATGGCTCCATGGTCGATTACTTGCAGTGCTTTCTGAGATGGACGCGGTAGATTTTTTTTTTATCTATCTAGGCGTAGCCTAACCGTTCCCCAACAACTCGACCTATTGAAGTGGCGGCAGTAAATGGTCCTGTGGGAAGCGACGGGAGGGACTCGACCTTCTCATGTGTTTGGATCCGGCAAGAAGACAACATGGTGGCAGGGGCATCGAGTGTCGTCTATAGGTAAGGCAGGTCAAGTAATGCGGAGCGGGGCGAGAGTGGATGTAGTTGATAGTGCGATATGGAACGGTAAGTTTAAATAGCACAAAATTGGAAAAGCACTGGTGGGCCACACGCGGCACCAATCACACACACACTGTTTTGTGCATGTTAATTAGCTAAGTTCCAATAAATGATCAACAACGATGTATATCATTCAAATTCTACGCGTAGATGACTTGACTTGATGTATGAGAAGCGGTAATTTTTATTCAACTTAGAAAATATAGCAGAAATCTATACCACAAATGTACACATACACATCAGCTAGCTATTTAGATCAAATAATTGTGCGGTGACAGTTATACCATCTGCATATACTGGTAGATTATAACTTAGCACATGTAGACCTCGCAAGGTAGATAGCTACTACATTAATTCTATCAAGACTTGTTTTCAATTAAGTAGCAAGGTCAAGGAAACTACACACTATCCAATTCTTATTGTTTGATATTGTGTTCAAACCTTGGATCCATCATTACATTTCGTACCGGAAATTAGGGGATCTTCTAACATAGTCAAGGCTTACTCTCAATCATTGACATGTGGGACACTAGACAGGAGGCCCATATGTCAGCAACCCCCATGGCCAGGTAACATTCGTCATGGATCATCATCCCATCTCGTGATAATTTCTAGTTGGATCGAACTTTGAGAAATCCAATCGTACATATTCATGCAGTTTACACTAATATATGTAGTTTGTATAAATATTTGATCTCTTCTTTACGCGAATTAGCCAGCCTCAACTATGGACAAGTGGATGACAACCAAATCTGACAAAGATTTAATTTATGAAAGTAGTCCCTCCGTCTATAAAAGGATGTCACAACTTTGTCTAAATTTACATGTATCAATACATGGTTTAGTGTTTAGATACATGAAAATTTAGCCAAGCTTGAGACATCCTTTTATGTACGGAGGGAGTAATATATTTTCCTTGTTTGACATGTTCACGGAGTTGCACTCTGGGGTGTATTATTGAAAGAAAAACCAACATGTGAATGCACTTTCGAATAATTATCCGTCATAATTCTACACGTAAATGACTTGACTTGATGTACTAAAAGTTTAAATTTTATTCCGACTAAAAAGAATAACCAAGGAGGAAATCTGTACCACAAATATACACTTCAACTAGCTTGTCAGATCAAGAAAAAATGCGCCATGACAGTTATACCATCTGCATATTGGTAGCTGTTAACTTAGACCATGTAGACCTAGAAAGATGGAGAGCTACTACATTAACTTTTGAAAGACTTGTGCTAATTTGAACGGCAATATCAAGGAAATTACACACTATCATACTCGCTTTTATTGCAGAATTATAATATCTTCACACGTTTAGTGGCCAACAGTACCCCTCTTGTCGTTTTCTAGTGAAAGCAAACTACCAGAATTCCAAATAAAATATGTTCATGCTGGTTTCACTAATATACACTAGTAGAAAAAAGGGCTTTGAGCCAGCCCCTTTGGACCCGGATTTGTTACAAACCGGTCCTAAAGGTTCTGACCGCTGGCCCCACCCCCTGCCGCAAACGGCCGTGAATCCTTTAGGACCGGTTTGTAATACAAACCGGTCCTAAAGGTTTTGCGACCATTTGCGGCAGGGGGGGGGGTGGCAGCGGTCAGATCTACAAACCGGTCCTAAAGTTTTTCGGCAGTTTGCAGCAGTAGGGGGGCCCAGCGGTCAGACACTTTAGGACCGGTTTTTAATACAAACCGGTCCTAAAGGTCCCCCCTATATCCTTCTTCCACCCGTGCTGCAGCTCCATTTTCCCAGCTCGAGCTCAACTCCATTTTTGCTCTCTCCTTCCTCTTGGGAGCTCTAGTTCATCCCCATTTTTCTCCACCATTTGTCAAGATTGTTGGCACCCATCGGTCCTACGGTTAGCAACTTCATCCCCTCTTCCGGCATTGCAAGTTTTGCTCATTTTCTTGCTCATTTCATTTTTCTTGTGCTAGCTAGGTGTTTGATGAAATGCCTAAGTTACAGAGATCATTTGTTTTATATGCAATTTGAGCTCAAATTAAATTATGATTTGTGGATTTTTAGTGCCGTCCTGTCCCCTTCCTCACCGCCGTCGATCGCCCGCGCCGCCCCTCACCGACACCACCTTGGTGAGCCTATTGTTCTTATTTAGCAAAACAATTTTTTATTTGTATGATTTACATATTTACTTGTATATAATTTTCTTAGTTGTGTATGAATTTTTTTTTATGTATAGTGCCATGGTTTTGATATCCGTCCCCGTTGGCCCTCGTCCAGTCTATGATTCGGATGTGGTATATTATCTTTTATAACTATTTTCTTTTTTCATTTCCTGTTTATATGACAATTAATTACGCCAACCAACTTGACATAGATATTTTTATGTAGGAGGTAGTGGAACCGGAAATGCCAATCGACCCTATTGTTGAGAAGTTAAATTTAGTTGAACAAGAAAATGATGACCTGAAAGAAATATTGAAAAAAACTGAAGAAAGATTGGAAAAAACTGAAAGAGAGAAGATGACCTTGGAAAAGGTTCTTGCCGGTGTCGTCGATGGTCACAAGAGCGAGATGGATGCAATGCGCCTGAAGATTAGAAAGATTAGAAAATATGCAATTAGTAAAGAGGCTTGGTATCATTATGCCGTCGGGTCAATTGTTACATTTGTTGCGATTTTGATCGCATTTGTTGTTGTATTTAAATGCATTAATTAGAGAGTTTTATGGTTGGTTTCAGTGTGTATTTTTATGAGAACTATATATGTATGGTCACTACGCTACTTTGGTTTTAACGTGTGATGAACTTGTATTAATTAATTAATTTAGTCAGTTCCCTATTCATGATGATTTAGTATATTGGTTTTTGATAAATTTATATAATGCAGATGAACCGGCAATGGATGTACGGTGACCGACGTCGTCCCGAATTCATTAATGGCATGCATAGTTTTCTCGATGTGGCTGAGGCAAACAAGCAGAATGGTTTTATTTTTTGTCCATGTGATAAATGCCAGAATAAGAGGAATTACCCTTCCTCAAGAACCATACACACCCACCTGTTGCGAGAAGGCTTCATGCCCAATTATTTTTGTTGGACCAAGCACGGAGAAAGAGGGGTTATAATGGAAGACATTGAAGAAGAAGAGGATAATGACAACTATCCTATGTTCGGTGAACACGGTGATACTGCAATGGGGGAAGACGAGCCTGAACTTGAGGACATTGTTGATGAGCCTGAACTTGAGGACATTGTTGATGAGTCTGATGATGATCTTCGTCGGGTCATTCTTGATGAACAGATAAACTGCGCAAGTGAAAACGAGAGGTCGAAGTTGGAGCGCATGTTAGAGGATCACAGAAAATTGTTGTACCCAAATTGCGAAGATGGCCAGAAAAAGCTGGGTACCACCCTGGAATTGCTGCAATGGAAGGCAGAGAATGGACTATCTGACAAGGGATTTGAAAAGCTGCTGAAAATATTGAAGAAGATGCTTCCAAGAGATAACGTGTTGCCCTGCAGTACGTACGAAGCAAAGAAGGTTGTCTGCCCTCTAGGATTAGAGGTGCAGAAGATACATGCATGCATCAATGACTGCATCCTCTACCGCGGTGAGCACGAGAATTTGAATGCATGCCCGGTATGCGGTGCACTGCGGTACAAGATCAGGCGAGATGACTCTGGTGATGTTGAGGGCGACGATCGCCCCAGGAAGAGGGTTCCTGCCAAGGTGATGTGGTATGCTCCTATAATACCACGGTTGAAACGTTTGTTCCGAAACAAAGAGCATGCCAAGTTGTTGCGATGGCACAAAGAAGATCGTAAGGAAGACGCGATGCTGAGACACCCCGCTGATGGGTCGCAGTGGAGAACCATCGACAACGAGTTCAAGGACTTTGCACGTGACGCAAGAAACTTAAGGTTTGGTCTAAGTACAGATGGCCTGAATCCGTTTGGGGAGCAGAGCAGCAGTCATAGCACCTGGCCCGTGACTCTATGTATCTATAACCTTCCTCCTTGGTTATGCATGAAGCGTAAGTTCATTATGATGCCAGTGCTTATCCCAGGCCCGAAGCAACCCGGCAACGACATTGATGTGTACCTGAGGCCATTAGTTGAAGAACTTTTAGAGTTGTGGGCTGACGAAGGTGTACGTGTGTGGGACGAGTACAAACAGGAGGAATTTGACCTACGAGCGTTGCTGTTTATAACCATCAATGATTGGCCCGCTCTTAGTAACATCTCAGGACAGTCAAACAAGGGATACAACGCATGCACACACTGTTTAGGCGAGACTGAAAGTATACATGTAGGCAAGAATGTGTACCCGGGGCATCGTCGATTTCTTCCAGACAGGCATCCCGTAAGAAAGAAAGGAAAGCATTTCAAAGGTGAGGCAGATACACGGAGGAAGCCTACCCTCCCTAAAGGTGCTGATATATATGACATGGTCAAAGATATAAAAGTAATCTTTGGAAAGGGTCCTGGCGCACAATCTGTTCCGAATGACGCTGACAACCACGTAGCCATGTGGAAGAAGAAATCTATATTCTGGGATCTACCCTATTGGAAATTCCTAGAGGTTCGCTCTGCAATCGACGTGATGCACGTGACGAAAAATATTTGCGTGAACCTGCTAAACTTATTGGGCGTGCATGGGAAGAAGTCGAGAGATACACCAAAAGCACGGCTGCACCACCAACATATGCACGAACGAGACGACCTGATGAATCCAGAGAATTTCAAAGGTCCTGCCAGCTACGCTCTTACCAAGCAAGAGAAGGAGATCTTTTTCGAAGTCCTGAGCAGTATCAAGGTCCCGTCTGGCTACTCGTCCAACATAAAAGGAATAATAAACATGGAAGAGAAAAAGTTCCAAAACCTAAAGTCTCACGACTGCCACGTGATTATGACCCAGTTACTTCCGATTGCATTGAGGGGGCTTCTACCAGAAAACGTGCGAGTACCCATTGTGAAGCTATGTGCATTCCTCAATGCAATTTCTCAGAAGGCAATCGATCCAGCAACTCTACCAAGTTTACAGAAGGATGTGGTCCAATGTCTTGTCAGCTTCGAGTTGGTGTTCCCACCAACCTTCTTCAATATTATGACGCACCTCATAGTTCACCTAGTCCAAGAGATTTCCGTTCTCGGTCCTGTATTTCTACACAATATGTTCCCCTTTGAGAGGTTCATGGGAGTCTTAAAGAATTACGTTCATAACCGTGCTAAGCCAGAAGGAAGCATGTCCAAGGGCTATGGAACAGAGGAGGTCATTGAGTTTTGTGTTGACTTTATTCCTGACCTGAATCCGATCGGTGTTCCTCAATCGCGCCATGAGGGGAGACTGCGTGGAAAAGGCACGCTAGGAAAGAAATCAACAACATGTATGGACGGGGATTCTTTCACTCAAGCACACTACACAGTTCTACATAATTCCAGCTTGGTGGCTCCATATATGGAGGAACACAAGGATATTTTACGCTCGGAATACCCGGAGCAACCTGAAAATTGGATTGGTGGAGAACACGTGAAGACTTTCGGCGGTTGGTTGCAAAGACGTCTCATTAATGACAACATTGTTGAAGATGAGCTATACTTGTTGGCCAAGCAACCATCTTCGACTATATTGACCTTTAAAGGGTACGAGATAAATGGTAATACATTTTACACGGCAGACCAAGATAAAAAGAGCACCAACCAAAACAGTGGTGTCCGGTTTGATGCAACAAACGACAATGGGCAAAAGGACACATACTATGGTTACATAGAGCAGATATGGGAACTTGACTATGGACCTTCCTTTAAGGTCCCTTTGTTCTGGTGCAAATGGTTCAACCTGTCAGGAGTAAAGGTAGACCCGAAGTACGGAATGACAACAGTGGATCAGAAGAATCTTGGGTACGACAATGATAAATTCGTCCTAGCCAACCATGTGGCTCAGGTTTTCTATGTGAAGGACATGTCTAGCAGACCGAAAAAAAGAAAAGAGAAGGAAGCGAATACATCAGACGATGAGCCAAAGCGCCACATAGTTTTTTCAGGGAAAAGAAACATCGTGGGAGTCGAGGACAAGACAGACATGTCAGAAGATTACAATAAATTTGATGAAATTCCGCCCTTCAAAGTCAAAGATGATCCAAGCATCCCGTTAAATGATGAAGATACTCCATGGTTACGGCGCAATCAGAAGAAAGGCAAGACATACGCGAAGAAGAAAAATAGATAGGGGGTGTTGTTGGTGATGTGTAATAATGTATTAAACCTTTTATGTAATTGTGTTATGAAAACATTCCCGTGACATAGTTTGTGATAATGTGCCCATCTTTGACACATGGGTCATGTGACTGATCCAACACTGATTTTGCCCTCAAACACCCCTGATCCAACGGCTCACAAGCCCTCAAAAGAAACACACCCCTGATCCAACGGCTCACAAGCGCTTGAAAGAAACGGCTTGTGAGCCTCCCGGGCTTCGCGGTCACGACTCATGTCAGTCACACGTGTCCACCCCTGATCCAACGGCTCACAAGCGCTTGAAAGAAACACACGATCAGGAGGCTCACACGAGTCGTGACCGCGAAGCCCGCCTTTAGTCCCGGTTGGTGTTACCAGCCGGGACTAAAGAAGCACACGGATCGTGTGTTTCTTTCAAGCGCTTGTGAGCCGTTGGATCAGGGGTGTGTTTCTTTTGAGGGCTTGTCAGCTGTTGGATCAGCACTCCCACCACCACCACCACTCCCACCTCATCCACAGGTACACTTTCTAATCGCCTATAAATAGCGGCGTCCCTGCAGCGAACGGCACACAACGAGCGTCTACCTTCGCCACCGAATCCAATGGCTGGATTTAGCCTACCTGCTGGCATGTTCCCTGGCATTATTGTGTTCGTCCTTGTTCACCGGCCAGCCATTGGAGCCACCTCCTGTAGGTCGGTGAAAAATGACAACACAACGACGCTGTTGGAAACACAAGCCCTCAGGTAGGTTGAATCCAGCCACTGGATTAGGGTGACGCAATGATGAATTGCCGAGGAGGTGGGAGTGGTGGTGGTGGTGGAAGTGGTAGCCATGCCCCTCGGTCCGATCCAAGCAGCGGCAAGGCGCTCTGATGATCTGCGACATTCCCAACACTTTTTGGGACGGTCGTAGATCATCAGAGACGTCTTGCCGCTGTGGATCGAAGGTCGATTTGCTCCAGAGTCTTCCCATATTTGAATAAAACTGCTGAATCTGACGTTGTTTTTAGCAAAGTCTCGTTTCTGGTTGTTTTTGCAGGAAGTGTCCGAGCAGGAAAAGAGGGGACCCCACGCGGCCAGATTAGTCCGCTGTGTGAGTAGTCCGCTGTAGGCATATGAGGTGTATGGGGATTGGATGGGATTGATCATGTAATGATACCCGTTGTTCGAGATTTTAGGGGTTTATCTTGAGGATACTTTTGTATTGTGTTGATGCACTTATGCTATGTTTAATGCTTGCTACTAGCGCAAAATGGCAAAATGGTTTAGGGTTTTGAATTAGTTATTCAAATTCAAACACTTTTCATGTTGAAAGTTTAGTGAGATTCAAAAAATAGGAAATAAGAAAAAGATATGATTTTCAAATATTGGAACATTTTAAAAGACATTTAGACAATTTTTACACAAAATATTGGAATATCTTTTTGCTAAGTTAAATATTTCTATAGAAATTGGAATATCTTTTTTTTATTTTTGAAGTGTTAAAAATGACATTTAGACAATTTTTACACAAAATATCATAAAATATAAATATGTTTTTTATAAATAATTGATTTTACAAAAGCTTTTGATTATACAAATTTTTAGAGTCTAATTTTAGTTAATTTGGACAATTAAATCAATAAATATAAAAGAAAACAGAAAAAGGAAACAAAAAAGAAAAAGAAAACAGGAAACAGAAAACAGAAAAAAGAAAAAGGAAAAAAAACCTTTAGGACCGGTTGGTAACACCAACCGGGCCTAAAGGTGGGCTTCGCGCGCAAATTTCAGCGCGGCCCAAAAATCAACCTTTAGGACCGGTTGCTGTTACCAACCGGTCCTAAAGACCCTTCAGGACCGGTTGTTAACAACAACCGGTCCTAAAGGTCGATTTCGCGCTATCTAGTCTTCCTCTTCCCCCAAATCGACTCAAATCGTCAGTTCTCGCTCTCGGCCTCCTCTCTCTGCTCGTACGCCGCCAGGCTGCCGAACTGCCGCGCCGTCGCCGTCGAGCCTCCGACGCCGCCGCCTCCTCCCGTCCGCCGTCGCCTCCTCTCCATCGACCAGAGCGCGTCGTCTCCGTCTCCACTGCTGTCGCCGTCGCCTCCTCTCCATCGACCGAGCTCGTCGTGTCCGTCTTCGCCGTGCCGTCTCCGTCTCCACTGCTGTCGCCATCGCCGTCCCCTCCACCGCGCCCGAGGTGCTGCCGTCGTCGCCTCCTCTCCCGCGCGCCTCCCCTGCCGCCGTCGATTCCCGAGGTGCTGCACCTCGACCCCCACCGTCGCCGCGCCCGATTCGCCGCCGACAGACCCTCTCCATCCTCGCCGTCCCCTCCATCGGATTCCTGGTGAGCCTAGTAACCTCCAGGACCCTTCTCCCTGTTCAAATCAGTAGCAAATTTGAGTTCGGCCGAAAAAAGTTTCAGAAAATTCAGAGATAGGACTTAGTGAAATTTTCTAAGTCTTAGTTTTCTGTTAACAAGTAGCCATATAGACCTGATGAAATCAAGGCCTTGGGCAATTCAAATTTGGGTGATATGACTTTTATAAATCAGTATACAACATAGGAATGAATGATAATCAACAAATTCATCGAGAAAAGAAATCTAACTAGGAGAAATAATTGTAGAGAAATGGTATGTTATGAATGTTGGGTGATATGACTTTTGCTAAGTTAAATATTTGAAATTTGCTACTGTTTTAGTGTTGTGAATGTTGCAAAAATATTTAACTTAGCAAAAATATAGAAATATTTAACGGAGAAACGGAAACTTGAACCATTTTACAGAAATTCCGTTTCCGTGTTTCTGTTTCCATAAAATTGAACAACAAATTTGTTTCATCTACTAAATTTGCTAAATTTGCTAACTCATTTCTAGTGAGAAAATATAGCAATTTGTTTCATCTACTAAACTTGCTAAGTTAAATATTTTTGCTAGCAGGTGTATACATTGAGCTATGGATCCCGATGAGGCGCTCGAGGGAATGGGTGAGGCGGAGAAGGAAGATTATATGCGCCAGATCATAATGGGCGAAGCAATGCTTGGACCAAATGGTGACGGTGGAGCGGCGTTCAGCAATCAATTTTTGAACGACTCCGGTGAGGGAGTTGCGCTAGAAGATATAGCAGAGGACGACGACAACGTCGACGACGAAGAGCCCTTAACAAACTCCGCCAATGTATATATATATAATATCAATTCTCTGTTGACGCAATAATTGATTTGTATTGCACTTATTAACGAATCATTTTTTTCCTTTTAGCCCTCCGGATCTAGCGTGACTACTGAGACAAAGTCGAAACGAGGCCCGGCCCAAAGGTTGAAAGATACAGTAAGGTACTCGATCGAAAGAGTTGCTGATGATGGCAACCCGCTGGAACCCGAAGACCATTGCCGTAAATTTATAAATCAGTGCGGAGTTATTGTTAGAGACATCGTCCCGATCAACTTAATAGAATGGAATGAGCCGAAGACAGGCGCCAACGTTGGAGCTAGTTATGTCGATAAAAGGCTGAAAAAACATCTTTGCGACACGCTCTTCATAAATTTCAGCGTACCGGAAGATAAGAAGGAGAAAGTCAAGGAGTGGGCTTTGAAGAAGATGGCCACACAATTCCAGAAGTGGAAGAATACATTGTGGAATAAATATAACGCTGAAGATCCTGTTTTCAAGGGCAATCTAGTGAAGATAAAAGATGCCTGGCCCGAATTTAAGGCGTACAAGAAATCGGGTGTCGCTATATCCCGAGCGGCCACAAATAAGGTGAATGCTGATAAGAAGAAATATCACCATCATTTGGGGTCAGGTGGCTACAGGACTGCCCTGCCTAAGTGGGAAGCCCTTGAAAAGAAGCTACTTGAAAAAGGGATCATTCCACAGACACATGACTGGCCCGATAGGTCCAAGTTCTGGTTGTTCGCGCATGGGGCAGGGCTGGACCCTGAGACAGGGATGATTGTTGCAGAGGGAGCCTGGAAGGACACAATTACAAGAGTCGTAAAAGATCTAAAGGATGCAATAGAGGTTGTTCGAAATGGAACTTTTGTTCCCGATAGAGAGAACGACGAGCTGACGAAGGCCCTCGGGAACCCCGAAAAGGTGGGACGAACACGAGGCTATGGAGCCACTACCCCGTGGAAACAAGGGTTTCCGGCGGACCTTGGCACTTACAGAAGCCGTATTAGAAGTAAGAAGAAGGCGTTGGACCGGATAACGGCATTAGAAGAAAAGGTGGAGCATCTCATGCAGAAAGGGGGACATGATCATCAGCAAGCAAATCCTGCAGGTGATGCTGATCAACAGCAAGCAGATCCTGTAGCTGATGCCGTCCCATCTCAGCGTAGAAGCAGCGTGGGTTCCACGCAGCTGCTTCTAGAAGACGGTACTGCAGTCGAACCGCCGGCGGCTCACTACCCCGTGGATGATATCACGGAGAAGACAAATTGTGAGCTACATATGCCAATGGGGAACATATCCTTCCCGGTGGCGTCAGGCTATGCTTTACCCAATCAACCTGGAGCAACCTACCATTTTGGTCAGATTCCAGCATCCCATGCTCCTGTCGGGGTGCAAAAAATTACGCCGGGATGCCACACAGTTGAGCTTGACATTCCTGGAGGTGAAAACGAGAAGACACTGGGAGAAGTCGAGCTTGGTATCGTTCTGTGGAAGAAGAAACACATCGTGTTTCCTGACGCGGCGCCAAGGCCACCGACTCCTCCGAGTAGAAATGCACCACCTCCAAGTCCATCCCCCCACGAAGCTTGGGAGCCCGACGCCGCGAGTCCATCGCCCGCACACTCCCGTGAGCCGACGGATGCGCCCACTAGTAATTTGACAAAGCGGAAACTCAACAGAAACGGGACTCCTCCCAAGAAACGTGAAAGGAAACCCAAGAAAGTCAAGACTCCTGAGAAGTTATCTTACGAGATGACTGACGAGGAATTAGAAGCGAGCTCGCGCGCCTCGGTGAAAGCATGGCTCTCACAGTTTCCTAGACAGCCCCCTCCAGACATCTGGAAGGAAACTCTGAAGACTATACCAAGGGAGAACCTTGACCACACCATTGACAACTTATATAACCCTCCACCGCCGCCCCTTATAGACTATGAACGATGTATTGACAAGACACTCAGCTCACAGATGCAGGAGGAGAACAAGAAGAAATGCGGGAAACAAGTTCCCTAGCTCGGAGAACAAGAAGCACAGTCGATTGCCCCGCTCAAGGTGTTATCTGATAAGGCTTCAGCCTCTGGTCGCATGGGCGACGTAGGTTACGCCATTGCTGATGTGGTATATAAATATACGCCCGGGGAGCCTCTGGTCGAAGATACGAGTGTTCTAACAACACAATTATGGAATTTACATCATTGGTACATGGAGGCCGCAAAGGAAAAGAGAACCTATTTCATGGCGACAGTTCAGGAACAACACTACTTCCAAGATTACGGTGTGGAGGTTGCGTTCTCCGAACTTTTTCAGATGTACAATCAACGTGCCCTCGACAAATCTATCATCAGCTGCTACTGTTTGTAAGTGATTTATTTGTGTACTTTAATTATTTAGTTAAGCTCTAGTTCATTGCCGGTAATTATCCCTCACGACATTCTTTTTGTACGCTACTATGTAGAATGAAGATTCGTGAATGCAGACTGGGAGCAATTTGGGACATTGGGTTCATTGACCCGAATGCCATGAATGAAGTCACCGTAGAAATTCATAACAGAGATACACCGGAGAATTTGCTAATGTTTTTGAAGCGACAAAGTACCAAAAAAGAAATACTTTGGCCCTACGGATTCAAGTGAGTGTTACTGTCTTGTTCACATTCTATTTTGCTTACCTGATGTTAAGTGTAATTGATGAGTATGCATGACTGCGTGTGTACACGTGCGCAGGTTCCACTTCATACTATTTATCATTAGAATCGATGATGGAGTAGTTGAAGTCTGGGACTCGTTAACCTATCCGCCTGAAACATACAAGAGCGCGCGTCAGATGCTCCGAAAGTAATTTCGGAGAACTATATATATATATATATATATATATATATATATATATATATATATATATCGGCCTCTTTCGTTCATTTTCTGATATCAAGTAAGTAATAACTCCTGTATTCATTTTTCTTTGTCGGGCAGGGTTTGGAAACAGTTCATCAAGGATGAACCCGGTAAATGGGCAGACATGCTGCAATTTCAGACTAACAAAGTAAGTAGTACTACGTACCCTGGTTTCAATACCATTACCATTCTCTTGATTATTATTAATTCGACTGAATTCTGTTCTCGTATATAGGCCTGCGCGCAACAACCACATGGCACTGATTATTGTGGATACTACGTTTGCGAGTACATTCACAAGATTGTCAATGAGAGAGGCAATACTCAAAGAAATCTAGAGGTACGTAACCGGATCTTCACAACTTTTTTTTTGTTGCCATCAATTATGTTTAGTTTCCTTCATAACTTAATTGTTTTGATCTTCTTCTTTTAAAGCTGCAACGAAAGCGGAGCAGGCTACAACCAATCAACCGTGTAAAGGCAGTTGCAGAGGAATTGGCGGGATTTTTCCTTAAGCAAGTCTTAGATGAATCCGGAGAATTTTTTTCTCCTATGAACAAATAGCCTCCCTCCATGCATGTACTAGAGCTAGCGGTGATCTCCATGTAATGATCGATCGAGTACTTCATGGTACATGTACATATATATTTCAAGTTTTATAAACGGAAACGGAAACACGGAAACACGGCGCAGGCCCTTCTTCGACCTCACCGACGACGGCGCAAGCCCTAGCCGCATCAAGGAAGAGGACGGCGGCGCAGGACCCAGCAGTGGCGCCGCCGGCATGAAGAAGGAGAATGAGGAGGATGAAGAGGACCCCTACTACGCCTTCAGGCGCCGCTACCGCCGCCAGTAGATTAGGTTTATTAAATTTTCTTTCAAATTTGTAAAATTTCCTAAAGTTTGAATGAAAATCGCCGAAGTTTTATTTTACAAAAAAGGATTGGGGGCCGCGAGTGGGGAGCGATGGCGCCCAAAGGCAACAGGTAGTCTGGACGGGGTCCAAATGGCCCGTCCGGAAGGCCTTTGGGCGGCCATTTGGGCACCGTGACTGGACATGCTCTAAAGGTTGGAGGAATGCTCTTGTCTTTGCACGCTCGCGTGGCGCGAGACGCGTGGTAGGTCCCACCCACCTTCTCCCTACCCAACGGAAACACGGAAACGGAAACACGGAAACGGAAACCCTGAAAATAAGTGAAAAGAAAAGGAAAAAAAGGAGGAAATAAAAAAAAAGGAAAAGTTTTAGGACTGGTTGGTGTTACCAACCGGTCCTAAAGGTCCTCCACCAGCGCCGTCCCTTGTGTGCCCACGTGGAGGCCTTTAGGACCGGTTCGTAAGAAACCGGTCCTAAAGGGGGGGGGGGGGGGGCTTTAGTCCCGCTTTGCTAGCACCGGATGTGTATTTGGTCCCAAAGGGCCTTACAAACCGGTCCTAATGACCATTTCTCTACTAGTGATATGTAGTTTGGACGTGTTTTAAGCTATCGTGGGTAGTGTCAATTTGAACCATGGATAAGTGGATAGCAAACCATGTGTAAAGGTCGTTTCATTTATTGATGTGTAGTACATTTTACATATGACTTGTCATAAAACAACAAGACCGGAGGGGGGGATTCCACCCCGGCTTTGTCATTAAGGTAGAAGTAAGGACTCGAACCCGAGACCTGACCCTTATGCGCATATGCACGGCTACCACTAGACCACGGAAGAGTTCTCCATATGACTTGTCATGTCCGCGGACATGAGCACTAGGGTACATTATTGAAAGAATACAACATTTGAATAGACGTTCAAATAGATGCGTAATTCTGCCAACAAGGTCAAATTGAGGATTCAATGACATTGGCACCCATCGGAGACAGTACACATCAATGTAATTATATGTAAAATGGGTAGAATATACAATATTTTTTCCAGAGATGTCATGATCGCCCAAATTAATTAGTTGCAATTTAGACGATTTTCCCATGCGAAAGCCTATAAGAAGCAAACTTCTCGCAGGTACTTAGACAGTGTCGACGACTCAAACTTGCTCAAGAAGCACACAGTTAGGAATTAGGGTCTCTCCAACTCCAGGAGCATGTCGTCGTCCAGGGGGAACGGTGAGCTAGATAACCTTCAATACTAGTTATCATAGAGCATATATTCAATGCATACAACGTACGGATTAACTGATTTTTACTAAGTTCTGGCTCGCCATTTATGCAGAGCTCAGTCGTAAGTATGTGCAGCCACCGATAACTTTTCATCCCATTATTAACTAATTAAGTGTGATGTTGTTATTCTCCATACAGGGATGAGTACGGGTTCTTCGCCTGATCTGAAAAATGGGGTCGGGAAAGGTTCTCATCGTCTACTATATATGCATGCAGCTGTCTAAATATTGATTAATTTTGCCATGCATGCATGCACGCAACTGTTCAATTGATTAATCGATATTATTGTGCAGGCAAAACAAATGCGACTGAAGAGAAAAAGGCAGATGGTACTGGTTAGTATACTCCAGCACTCGGGCTTACTAGCATCTACTGATGATCGAGCACAAAGCACCATCGTGCTCTCTCTAAGAGATTTATGTTGCACTTCGTCTTGACATGCATTACTAAATGAACAACGGCCTCTCTAAAGTTTCATTTCTTGCGTCTTGTGCTTTCGCATGCGTGCAGGAGCTAAAGCGCCGTCAACCAAACGGGGTCTTCCATCAAGCAGCAACCAGAAAAACAAGTCCAGTAACCCAGGTATTCAAACTATATATAACTAAGGTGTATTCATCTGCATATATTATGCGCTTGGTGCCGCAGAAATCTGACATGCTGAAATTTAATTTTTCAGGCAAGGCTACTTCACATTAATGAATTCAAGGATCCAGAAATATAATGGTTCTCTCGTCAATCACTATATGAAATTATGAACGGAGGGAGAAGAAGAACGATCTGAACATCAATTGGCACATCTTGTCTCTGAATTAATACAAATATTGAAGACTCTAATAGTATGTAATCGGTCAAAAGGAATTATGCGGATTAATCTATTGCATGTTAGCAGTCTGTAATTTGTACTTTATTTGGTGAATTGGTGAATTTGTACAATATCCTTAGTTAATATATGTTGGTATTGTAATACAAAATCACATATATGAATAAATTGTATTGTACTGGGTTTACATGAGCTTCACAAAAAAGTAAAATGGGGATTGCCTCATTTGGTTAAGTCTCTTGAAATAGTTTACCGTGCAGGTTAAGCGTGGCGCGGCTAGTACAAATTGCATGAACTTCATGGCAATTTATGTGACTAGAACAACAAGAACTACACATACTGATCATATGGCCCGTCCATTGGTACATTTTAGGTCTATAATATGAAGTTGTTGTTTTGTACTATTGTACACGATATAGCAACACGTTTTTTTTGTACAACTTCATGGGGATACCGAGCTTATCTCCTTTGTCCATTAAATGAAATTTGTTATGAACATATTACAGGCACGACCTTCACTTGTACACTTTCTTCCCCATATAGGACGCACACTTCTACAGAACGAAACTATGCAAACAGGTCAAAACCCTCTGTGGAAACAGAAAAAACCTACGTTGCCCGAGCCTTGTTACTGATGTGAACACCCTTATCAGCAACAAAGGGGTTAACTTTCATCGATGAGGCATGTTTTTGGCAATGGTTATTTACTTAGTTTTGTTGCCGACGATGAGGCTGACATGCAGCGGGATATATATAGAACATTTTCTATGATCTAAATAGCACAATCTCGGGACAATATAATAGAATTACATTTTCGTTTTATTATTAGCATTATAGTACAACTGCAAGAGACTTACCAGATTATGCCAATCACTATGAATTCTCAAAGTAAGGATATATGATTGAGACTCTTGAAATGATGAAACTAAAGCTTGCCAAGCATTAATATTACATTACTATTGAAACCGTTGGTCCTCACAAGAGCAAGAAAACCCACAATGTGTGCTAACATTTGAGCCCAATGCCCACTACAAGGAAACAGCTAATCACCGGCGAGTCGTTTTTGGGATCACCGGCGAGAAACGCACACGCCGGTAACTTCACGCCAGTGCTATTTGAGATCACCGGCGAGTGCATGGCCATGCCGGTCATTCAATCAGATCACCGGTGAGTCGCGCCCTCGCCGGTAATTAAATTAGATCACCGGCGAGTGCAGTCACGCCGGTTATCCAACTTTTTCCCGGTATCAGGTATTGGTGATTACCGGCGTGGACTGTTAAGGCACGTCAGTAATCCTTTTATTTATTTTTAATTAAATTTACAAATAATGTATGTAATTGTTGTATATTCGATATTTGGTATTTAGCGACCATATTCGAGAATTCGCTTGCAGAGACTAGATTTGACAATACACGCATAGAAATATGAATACATATTTAACTTAAAGTTCAAAGTTTGATCACAATTAATTAATATAGAGCTAGTTAAATAGGAAAGTCTGAACCAACTAGATAGCTATTACAACGACAAGTTTTGGGAACACTCTACTGGCTTTTGGTGTTGAACTCACGCAACCATTAATTGTGAATATCCCCGTGCCACCTTGTGCCTTGAGCCGGTTGATGATGTCATCATTATCCAGTGGTTGGCAATAGAACCGGGCGTTGACGGTGTCGACATCTTTGTTGAGGACTACTGCAAGCTCGTTCTCAATGCGTGCCCAATTATCTCTCATATCTCCATCCTTGAGATTCTTCAAGTATTCAGCCCACTTGAGGATGGTCTTGTCTCCGCCCAGCATCCGATTCACACGTACGAAGGACCACATTTGCTGGAGGACGAAGAAGCCTCCCATGTTGCTATCTTCTGCTTGCTGCGCGCACTTGAAATTGGTCATGTGTCGAAAGCAGATCATTCCATACTTGTTTTTCTTCACATGATCTCGGTCGATGACGCCATCGCGGTTGCTATAGTCAAAGAGAGCCTGATCCAGAGTGGTCTTGATATTATCGTAATTGAGTTTCTTGTGGAGGGCTGAATCCATAAAAAGAGCAGTACCACGCTTTGGTTCGAGAACGATGAGCACCATGTGATCGCTGCGCAAACATATCACCAAATATCAATCATATTTAGTTTGATAAGAAATGGAAATCGAAAAATCAAAGCAAAGTAATGTAGGCGAGTGACTTACTATGGACAGTAGGGCACGAGAAGGTTTGTCTTGCCCTGATTCTGCAGCATGAACTTTGTCAGATATTTCGCCATTCTAGTACAGCCGGCCTTGGTCTTGAACATGTTTTGGTGTAGTATCTCGGGGTCCGCAATCGCGACGTCCAAGATATTGTCGACTATGATAGCGGAGGTTAAGTGGAGCGCCCATAGGCGAACAAGGGATAAATACAACCGGCGAAGGTGGAGCATGTTGAAGACATCTTCGAAGCTCACAAAGAACACTTCTGAGGGGTATTTATGACCCCAGTCCACATATTCGTCAGGCACCCTCACCGGAAAGACCGGTAGCGCGCTTATCACCTTTAAGGAAAGAAGCCACTTCTCCTGTTTGAGGATCTGTTCGTGCGGACAAGCGATTTCAATGGGCGCAACCACGAGCTGATCCGGTGATAGCATAGGCTCACCCATGTGATATAACCTCAGCGTTTGTCCACCAGATCTTGCGGTACTCGGAGCGGGGCCGGCCGGTTGTGTTTCTGCGAGTCGTTGTTGACGGGCTCATCCTCATCTCCATCCCCCCCCCCCCGTCTTCTTGACGCTCATGTTCTTCCTCCGCCACGTCTTCTTCACGCTCATCTTCTTCCTCCGCCGCGTCTTCTTCACGCTCATCTTCTTCCTCCTCCGCGTCTTCATAACGCCCATCAACATCCTCCGCCGAGTCTTCTTCACGCCCATCTTTCGGCTGCTTCTCACTCTCATTCGACACATATGTGTGGTCGATAAATTCCTTGGGCATGCGGATCCGTCCCGACGGAGTGAAACCGTCGGGATTTTCAGACATCTATAATTGTTAGAGCAATTGGATGATAAATGTGTATTGCACATAAATCTCTTAAACTAGTAAGTCATGCCAAAAAATTCGGCATGACCTTTGCTAAAATTGGACATATTGAGTGCCAGAAATTCGATGAAACAGACGTGAGTCAAAGTTTCGTCAAAACATTGGCACTCATATACCTGCATAGGAAACAACAATAGACGCGAAAATGCTCGCGAACAACACATTGCATAGACCTCAACCACGTAATAATCCGTCTATGGAAATGAGAACACAATTCGGGTGCATCTCCATTTACACCCAAATTCATCTCCCCAACCTGCGGTAACCACATATATCTCCAAATAAAATCCTAATTCATGCTCCAAAACATGTAAAATTGGTGTCGGCATTCCAACAAACACCTCGTGAGCGAGGGAGGGGTGGAGGGAAAGGGTGCCATACCTCGTGCCGACGGCGGCGGCACCGAAGCCCAGCGTCGGTGTTTAGGAGTGGTGCGTAGACGAGGCCGGGGACAGCTCGCGCGGACGACGGCGGCTCCGGTGGCGCTTGGGGGACAGGCGCGGTCGAGGGAGACGGTGGAGGGCGGAGGCGCGGCCGACGTCGAGCGGAGGAGCGGCCGGCGTCCAGCGCCTGTTCAGGGGGACGAGGCGTTCCGGCGGCGGCGGGTGGCGGGCGGCGGCGTCAATTGGGGCGGGGGCGCGAGACAGAGGAGAGGCGTGGGCGCAAAAATGAAACTGGGTGGGGAAAATTTCACTAAGTTATTTTCCTATAGAACTATTCCAATGGAATCACCGGCGAGTACGAGTCGCCCAGGCCGGTGATTACTAATGGATCACCGGCGAGTACGAGTCGCCCACGCCGGTGATTAAAATGTCATTATGTCGGGGCCACCAGCCAATTCCGGACAAAGTAATCACCGGCGTGTCCCAGTAAACCCACGCCGGTAATTAACAAAGTAATCACCGGCGTGTCCCAGTGAACCCACGCCGGTAACATTTCCCCCGTAGCAAGTTTTTTGGGCCCACAAATCTCCGGCGTGACCCTATGTTGTCCACGCCGGTGATTACCCCGAATCACCGGCGTGGCAAAATTCCCACGCCGGTGATTAGCTGCGGAATTTGGTCCCAGCAAATCACCGGCGTGGGTTTTTAGTTGCCCGCCGGTGATTAAAAGCCGGCTATTAGCTGTTTCCTCGTAGTGGCCAAATCAAAAAGCTATGAGTGGGGCAAGTAGCTGCGTCGATGCCATATTTCTTTTTCGAAACGAGGCAAAAGATTTACCTTTAAAATTGATATAGGAGAAGCAAGAAGAGGTTGGCCTAAGCCAAAAGGAAAAATATCACATGATGTCGAAGCTAAGAGACAATCTCCACTAAATGCTTAGCGCCTGTGAGGATCCAGTTTTTCCCCTCATTCTTAATCTTTTTGAGTAGGTCGGTGCCAAATTTTAGCATGCAATAGAATTCTCTTCTCATGCCTGATATTGTTAGTTTAGTACTAGGTATTTTCCATTTTGTCATTTGGTCGCTCCCTACACTTGAAAAAATAACACATTTATCTAACAACCGTTCCAATTTGACCTCACTCACATTGTGGTTGCCCTAAGTAGAAGAATTTGTTGTCTTCATCATATAGCCGTGTGTTCCTCCAAGCCGAAGACATCAACTGCTCGTCTGCGGCGCTATATCTATTGTCCCCGACACTGGATCTTCCATTTATGTTGTTATTAGTATCATGGTTTGCACAGATTATTAGTTAATTTATCTAGTTGGGTATGGGGAGCCAAATAATCATGTCATTTTGGTGCATACCTTATGAATTTCTGTACAGATGTCTCACCTGCGCAGCAACATGCGCGGACATGCACGTCTGTTGTTCTATGGTGAACAAGTTGTCTTAATGGTTGATTAAATGGGCTTGTTTAGACTAGCTATAGTAGGGAGTATCATAGGCTAGTATCATGCGTATGATACAAGTCTATGTTAATACTTCTATTATAATTAGTAACATACGTGTGGTATCATACAACAATGTATTTATTAGCTTGTACACTCATATTGTATTGTAGTTCGTTATGTAACGGTATCTACCTATGATACGTATCACTATCATTTCTTTCATCATTAATTACAGTGTCATGTCAACTTTTCGCTAAGGTGGCATGCATAATACTATCTATGATACCCAGTATGTCTAGTCTTACTGAAGAAAAACGTAAGTTAGCCTCAAACTCTTGCAGCACGTCTGTTGCTTAGAGTGGCAGCTGAGGTATTCAGCGGGAAATATGGCTGGGCACCTACAAGGAGAAGAAGGATTAGAGTTGGATGAGCTCCTGGAACATGCGGAGCATGGACGAGACGTTGGAGATGATCGGTAGTGTAATGTTCCAATGAAATGTTTGTCTTTTTTTCTTCTCACGGTCTGTAATAAGTCCTGTAAAAGTTCTGAGTGCTGTAGTGTTTGGCTAGCTTAAATTCTGACAAAAGTATGTAGGTTGATTACTCCTTGATATCGGGTAGAGTGTAGCAGTAGCAAGGATATACACAATGGTAAATAAGATAGTCCAATTTTAGACCCGCCATGTAATTTTAGATATGTCAATCAAACTTGATGCGCAATGGTCATGTTTTAGCCTCATCTCTATTAGCCAGATATATCTAAATTTGGGGTGAGACATTTCATGTTAACAGGTCATCCCTTGTCTAAAAAAGGACAAGACTCTTTTTTTCTCTCTCCTCCAACTCACCAATCATTTTACATGGCAACGCTAATATATAACTTTGTACATGCCCTAAGTGGGTGAGATGCAAGACAACTGAATTTATGCACTATGTTCAATGAAAGCGGCCGTGGGTCCCCTCAATTTGAAAAAAAACATGCGAACACTTAGCTAATCATAAACTAGTTTTTACTCTTTCTCTATGTAGGTCTATGGCTGCTCATATTACATATATTGCACCCTTGTCCGCTTCTGGTTGGTTCATTCCCGCGCAAACACCTTTTTGTACTCCCTTCATGTCGGTTTATTAGTCATATTTGAGATTTCTCTGCGACCTAGGCGTGTAGCGATAGGGTCAACAAGGTTTAAAGAAAGTGCATGCATTCGTCTAATTAAATGGATTATTGGCTAAACCACATGCAGATTGGAGATCGAAAGTGGCAGGGAGGATCATTAATGCTAATTACGCCTAACTTTTAATATTAGCTGGTTTTGGGAAAGTGACTAATAAATCGAGATGAAGGGAGTAGACAAAGGCACCATATATCACCTTGTTTTTGTTCCTTAATTACTCCTCCCCCTTCTCCATGCATGACGCGTGTCTGATGGAGAGTGCAAGTTAATGTGCATGTACATGCATGCATACGGTTGGAACCGATCGTTGAAACGGCAACTGGCTGGACGGTGCATGCTGGCCAGAATGAGTGGACAAGCGAGTGCATCCTTTTCAAGAGCGACCCGGCCAAATTAGAGAGAAACTAAATGAGCCATCAAGTGAACTCACAGCGAAAACTTGTCTGTGGCAAGACGGTTAGGAGGGTGATTGTACCCCCAGTCCACCAGATTTCAAACATCAGGTTTGATGCTGGTGTTTCTCCTTTAATGCGGAATATTTTTCAGTGGGAGGCGACATTCCCGTCGACAGCGAGACACCCGTATTGACTTCGTTAATCTTAAGACTCAACCCGCCGACTCGGTCTTTCAGAGATGCTCATAGGGATAGGGTGTGCGTGCGTGCGTTCATAGGAGTAAGTGTGTGCGTGTGTATATGAGCGCCTGCGTTGTACTGTGTTTCGCAAAAAAAAAAAAGAACTCACAGCCAGATCAAACCAAGATTCTCAATGATGGAGCAGTGTTATCACTGCCTTGATTACCGTAGAAAACCAGGAATGCACATCAGTATCCATTCCAATTCCATTAACCCGGTGGCCAGACTCACCGTCCTACAAAACTTGCGCTGACTCGAACATGTCACCATATTTGAACGGAAAATAATGTACTGCAATCAATAGCAAAAAAATCACTTGTATGCAACTCAATATGGAGTCATCCGTTACTCGTATTCAAGTATGCTGGCGACGTCAGTGCGGCATTGCAGCTGAACATATCGTTCATCGTCATCGTTAAGACATCACTCAGATGACGTACACGGCAAAGAAAATACACCAGGCAGTGAAAAAACACATGACAAAGTCATTTGTGCCGAGTGTCTCCACATGGCCCTCGGCAAAGTTACGTGCCACGTGGATTTTGCTCCGCGCGTTTGACGGCTGGCTGGATGGCGTCAAGCTTTGCCGGGTGTTCAAAGTCGGTACCCGGCAAAGAATAGTTGTGATGTGTGTTTCCTAAAAACACCCGGCAAAGAATAACTTTTTCGGAGGAAAGAAAAAATAATAGAATGGCGGCGGCAGTACGTACTAGTCATTTATCAAATTTACATGCAACAAGAGAAATGGTGTCCTCAAGCAATGAATTGACCTTCTGTTTTAGAACTAAAAGAAATGGAGAAAACAAATGTATTCCTTAGTTGATAAACCAGACAGATGTTAAATTATTATTCAAAAAGTACATGAGTTCTAGGCTTAGCAAGATAGGAATTAAGAAAAAAACAAAATAAGTTTGAATCTTGAGTGTGTCCTTGGCTCCTTGCTGCATCAATCTATGTGTTAGAGATTACAATACAAACTATATACGGAACAAAATGAGTGAATCTACACAACAAAATACGTCTATATATACTTATATACGTATGAATACAAAAACTCAGGCTTTCCTTTGTTTGGCTCTAATTCAGTACTCCTTATGTTCCACACTAAGCTAGTTTAGCTTGCTAAATATTTATATTGTGGAAGAGCTAGTATACTAAAACATACAGACCAATTAGGGGGGTTCGAGGGCTCCTAATTTTCGGCGGCTCTGTACGGGAGCACACACCACTGTCGACGGGGCTAGTTGTTGTGAGCGACCTTCCCTATTGTCCACTGATTGGGTCGGCATGGGCAGCCACATTTGTGTTTGGGCCTACATGTAAACCACAAACAAACTAACACAACGGGAAAGGCCCCGAACAAAACTTGTTTGAATCCGAGACAACATAGATTATATTTAGGATTTACAACACACCGATTTTTTGACGACGTTCACTAAACCTGTACTACTAAATGAATATCATACAACTCACGACAAAGTCCGTCGACATTCAAATGCATCTCGAAAACAGTGTCATGACCGGCAAGAGGACAACACGATAGCAGGGGCGTCTGGTACTAGCTCAAGGTAAGGCATGTCAACTGATGTGGTGCGGGGTAGGATTAGATGTCTCCATGTCATTAGGTAGTGTGAGGTAGGAGTATATGCGTGGATCCCTCGTCCAATGTTCACGTGAGATTTTTCGCGTGTTTAACTTCCCTTATGTGTAGACCTCGCAGGCTTTGGTATATGATGATTAAGTAGCTAGGTGCTCAATAAATAATGAGCAATCCACGCAAAAAAAAAATCAGCAACGACGTATGTCGTCCAAATTCTACATTAGATGACTTGACTTAATGTATTAAGAGAGTTAAGTTATATTCCGAAATAAAAAATCAAGGAAAAATCTACACCACAGATGTAAACAAACACACCAGCTAGCTAGTCAGATAAAAGAAAATTGAGTTGATTATTTATAACATGTAGACCTCGCAACGTAGATAGTTACTACTCACTCTGTACACAAAAAGATGTCTCAACCTAGTCTAAATTTGCATTTATCTAGACATGATTTAGTGTATAGATAAATGCAAATCTGAGGTAGGTTGAGACATCCTTTTGTGAATGGAGGGAGTACATTAACTCTTGAAAGACTTGTGCTAATTTGAATACTAGTAAGGTGAAGGAAATTACACACTATCCCACCATTATTGATGGATATTATGTTTACACCTTCAGTGAACCAACCACCATTGCATTACGTACCATAAAGGGACCATCTATCATATTCAGGCTAACTTTGACATGTGGAAAACTAGACGGGAGGCCCATATGTCAGCGCCCCATGCATGGAACACACGTCAAATGATCTCTGTCTTTCGTGTTGTTTTCTAGTCGGAGCAAACTACGAGAAATCCAATAATACACATTCTTGTAGTTTACGCTAATTTGTATAGTTTGGACAGATATCTCAGCTATTTTTTAGGAGAAAAAGAAACATCTGAATACACGATTTTGAATAATTATCTAACCTAATTCTATATGTAAATTACTTGAATCAGGGTATTAAAATAGTTAAATTTATTCTGGCTAGAAAGAACAACCAAGGGAAAACAAATCTATACCACAAATATACACTTCAGCTTGCTAGTCAGATCTGGAAATATGGTGGCATGACAGTTATACCATCTGCATACTGGTAGCCGTTTATTTTGAACATGTAGACCTATCAAGGTAGAAAGCTACCACATTAACTCTTGAAAGACTTGTGCTAATTTGAAAGGTAAGGTCAAGAGAATTACACACTATTAGGCTCGTTCTTATTGCAGGATAAGATCACACCTTTAGTGGCCATCGATGCACTTTGTGCCATTTGCTAGTTAGAGCAAACTACCAGAAATCGCAATAGTAAATTTGCATGCAATGTTCACTAATATATATAGTTTGGAAATGTTTTGAGCTATCTCTTGCATTAGCCAGTTTGAACTATGGTAAGCGGATAAGAACCATGTGTAATAGTGGCTTCGTTTGTTAAAACATACTATCTGAAATGACATGTTCATGGAGCTGATCACTAGGGTGCACTACGGGAAAGACTCAAGACGCCGACGGCCAGGACCTACGCCGACGGCCAAATGTCAGGGCCGTCGGCGTAGACCCCGACTAGGCCAGCCTAGATTTTTCCTTCTTTTTTTTAGATACGCCGACGGCATGCCGTCGGCCTAGATTTTTTTTTTTTGCGCTATGCCGATGGCATGCCGTCGGCCCAACTTTTTTTTTTTGAGCTACGCCGACAGCATGCCGTCGGCCTAGCTCTGTTTTTTTTACTTACTCACCGTTTTGAGCATAACTTTTGTATTGGAACTCGGATTTCGATGTTCTTAATCTCGTTTCGAAGAGGAGAAGTAGATCTACATCATCATACACATTGTTCAAACTATATTCTTCAAAAAAAAATCCATGAGCAAGGACAAAAAATTCCATGTTCAAACTAGGGTTTCCCCGAAGAGGGGCTCCGGAGCGTCGGAATCCAACCAAAAGTTAGGTGGTGCCATACCAAGTGGGTACAAGTGTGTTTTGGGTCGTAGATGTCATACCATGTGTGTCAGGATCCATACCATGTGGGTATAAGCCTGGTTTTTCTCCAGCGGGGCTAGGTTTTCACCGGAGAGGGGTTCCGGAGCGTCAGGATCCCACCACAAGTTAGGGGGTGCCATACCATGTGTGTACAAATGTTTTATGGGTTTTGGATAGCAAAGATTGCACTCCGGGGTGTGACCTGCTTCACTGATATCCACTTCTCTCTTGGGAGTTTTATGACTTATAGCCTGAAAGTCCCAGATCGGACAAACATGAGGAAATCTTGTCAATAGTTGGGTTATACCTTTGTCTTGTGACTTCATTGGGCCTAGCCTAACACAACCAAGCAACTAGTTACACTTTGCTACCCCATTTTGACGTCGGTACCGGATTTAGTCGTATAAGTCTCGTTTTTCTCCAGTGGGGCTAGGTTTTCACCGGAGAGGGGCTCCGGAGCGTCGGGATCCCACCACAAGCTAGGGGTGCCATACCATGTGTGTACAAGTGTGCTATGGGTTTTTGGATGGCAAAGATTGCACTCCGGGTTGTGACCTGCTTCACCGGCATCCACTTCTCTCTAGAGAGTTTCATGATTTATAGCCTGAAAGTCCCAGATCAGACAAACATGAGGGAATCTTGTCAAGAGTTGGGTCATACCATTGTTTTGGGACTTCCTAGGGTCCACCCTAACACAACCAAGCAACTAGGTATACTTTGCTACCCCATTTTGACGCCGGTACCGGCTGTATTCGTATAAGTCTGGTTTTTCTCCAACGGGGCTAGGGTTTCACCAGAGTGGGGCTCCGGAGCATCGGGTTCCCACCACAAGCTAGTGGGTGCCATACCATGTGTGTAAAAGTTTGTTATGGGTTTTGGATGACAAAGATTGCGCTCCGAGGTGTGACCTGCTTCACCGGCATCCACTTCTCTCTAAGGAGTTTACATGCACTTATAGCGTGATAGTCCCTGATTGGACAAGCCGGAGGGAAACTTGTCAAGAATTGGGTTATGGATGATATGGATGTCATATTTGGATTTCTCTCATTTTTCTAATCGATTTACACATATTATTTGTCAAATTTCGATTTACGGATTTGTAGATATGAATTATTCAATATTAAATGGAAAAAGGCAAATAAGTTAATTATTATTTGAATTCAAGAATATTTTAATTCAAGATTATTATTAATGCTTCATTTCTTTTTATTTAAATAATTATTTAGATTCATAAAATAAAAGGTGTGTGACATCATAGTCTATGGGTTAATAGGATTGATAGTATACTATTATCAGTAAAGCATCTGTTGTTTCTAGGTAGCTCATATGGAAGGAACTAAGAAGTTAAGCGTGCTGTGGATGGAGTAGTCTGAGGATGGGTGACCTGTGGGGAAGTGTTAGTAGAAACGAGTAATTAAGATTGCTTAGAGATAAATGTGTCTCTAGTGCGATTAAGTGGTTAAGAATTAAGCCTTTAGCCATCATCGGTAGCTCAAACTCTCTCAAAGAAGCACAGTTAAGAATTAAAGGCCTCTGCAACTCCAAAGAGAACATGCCTCCCAAGGCGAAAGGTGAGCTGGTTAACGTATATATATCATATTGCATTCATGCTGTAAACTTACTGATTTATATCTTGACTAGAGCCATATTTATGCATGCAGCCACCAGTAGTAAGTCTGTTCCTCCACTGAAAACTTCAGGTACCCATGCACCGTACGTTCCAAATGATGCTGGGAAACAGGCATCGTCTAGTTCTGGTTAGTACCGGCCTGTCTGAGTTGGTCACTCAAACCCTAATCTCGTTCGTTAACCAATTAAATTTCATGCTACTCTAATTTGCCACCCAGCGATGACTACTAAGGTCTGGCGTTCACTGAAAAAGGTTTGCGGCAAGAAATAAGGTCATCATCCTGGTTCGTCCCCCAGCTCCAGAAATAAGCATACAATTAGTCTCCAAGAACATGCATGGCCAAATAATTTCGACGTCGGCCTTTCTTTACCCGTTCTCTCAAAAAATTCTGTCGCACTTTTTCGCATGCGTGAAGAAGCTATAACGACAAAAAGTAGTACCATACCGCCTATGTCGGCATCAAGAAGCAAAAGTACAAAATCTAGGCATGCGAACTATCAAAGTAGTAATATATCCATCTGCATAAGTTGTGCGTGTGGCGCCGTAGAAACCTGACATACTGGTTTTTTTTTTCAGGGCAAGGCTCCAAATACATTGAAACAGTGAATTCAGGATCCACAAACATATAAGACTTCCTCATATGGATTGATTTTTTTTAGAAAAGGGTCACCCCAGTCTCTGCATCGAAATGATGCATACAACCGCTTTATTTCTTTTATTCAACATAGCTGGCAAAAGCCTTACAACGAACGAATACAAGCTGAACCCACCAACAGTGAAAACACCACAACTAGCACAAACGACAGATGAAACGGGGCCTTGTATCCCGGCCACAACCGTCGTCGGCTCCCTGGCTAACTCTCCGAGACAGCCCCTTGTGCATCCGCTCCGGAAATCGCCTCCAACATCTTCCGTCAACCCAACTCCAGCGTACAGCTCGAAGCGAAACTCTCGTCAGGCCTGCGGCCGATGCCACCAAGACACCAGGCTGCGCCTCCACCCTGCGCGAGTCCACCTAGCCACGACCATCGTCAAGTCTCCGCTGCACGATGCCGCCAAGATCGGTCGTCTTCATCGTGGTAGAAGAAACTCCGTTCCGCCGGTTTAATGGATTGATGCGAACGATTTAAACATCAGCTGGCATACTTTTGTTTCGTGTAGTATATATAAGTAGATAAGAGATGGAAAATAAATATGGACCTTCCCTTGTGCATGTTAGTGAATGTACTTTCTACTTCCTTTCGTGAATTGTTACGCTGTCTTCAGTTCATATATGTTTGTATTGTGAAATGAATTTCAAAATTATTAATAAGTCGGGATTGTATTGGGTTCCCATGAGCTTCACAAAAAAGTGAAATGGGGATTTTCTGACCTAATTCGGTTATATCAATTGAAGTAGTTTACCGTGCATGTTAACGTAGAAAAAGGCTCGGTACTTGCGTGTATGTTTTGGTATTATAGGTATTCCTATGTGCAATGTTAACATATACGACATTAGCACAAATTCTACCTCGGTTTCACCTACTTCAGTGTCCCATGTGTATTATTCATATGCTACCGGTCGTTAGGTCTGCATATATACCACGTCCACTTCGACCATGTCGAACCGTGGCAACACTATAAAACCTCTCTGCGTCGAATCGAATTCAAAATTATTATGTCAGGCTCGTGCAATGTTTGAACATGTACACAAAGCATACCGAGTCTTCTTCCTCCTATATAATTCTTCGCTTACCCAATACGATCCTTAGCATCTCTTGATGTCAGGGCTTCCGCGCCGCGACCATCCCACGGAAGACCAGGCGCACGGTGCACCCCTTCTTCTTCTACGCTGAAGCGCAGTCTTCTTCCTTGCCAGCCTCTACAAATATGGGATAGCTCGAAACACGAAAGTTTTCAGGGATGTAAACCAGCATATAAACGTCACTATCTCCAAAACCCTAAACGCTACTAGACTAATCGGTGCAAGGCAGAGATTCAAAAGGAGCACGCCGGCCAGTATGTGGCGTGACTTCATCTAGTCACGCGTTGCTTGACCCCGGCCCCTTAACACTTGTTGGCTTTGAAATATATTTAGGTGGGGAGCCTTTCCCCATTGTGACCGATTCAAAAACAAAAAATACAGGCCGGAAACATGAGAATAACTTGCCGTCTTCTCTGCTCCTACACTCCATCGGCCAGTGTCCTCCTGCCGCTTTCCATGAGAACCGAACGCTTTCCCCGCTGCTCTCTTTGCCTTTCAAGTCAATGTGTCCACCCGACATGACCACATGGGCGTTTGCCATGTTCTCCGCGAGCGCATGCGAAACTTTGCCTAGAGCCAAGTAAAGTCCTTCCTAGACATTCACCTTTCCTATGTGGTTTTGCCGTGTCACAAGTCGCAACTACTATTCATGGGCACATGATCCATGGCAAATCGATCAATCTAATCAGCTAACCAATTAAATTGGTTCCCATCAAGACCTCCAGTTTGTGATCCACCGACAATTGATTCTTGAACAACTACGCTGCTAAAGAGTTTAAATTTTTAGCTTTTGCTGAGGAGGTTCGTCAGACGGAATCATGGAAGGATCCATGGCCGAACACCATTGGAGCTTGGGAAACTGCTGTAGTAGTAGATGGGAATGAGAGAGGAGGGGCAGCCGGGCAGGCTATGCGCGGTAGCGGTAGCTCAGCAGCCACGATGTAGACGCTGGTGGCGGCCTGGCAATTACCGATGAATACAGAAACGAGGAACTAGGAGACGCCACGCAGAAGGAGAGGGCACAACAGCGTGCGGCATCTCGCGATGATGTCTACAGCCCAGGTAATATGAACGCCCCAAAATTTTCAATTGCTTCTATTCCAAATGATGTGGTGGTCGCTAGGGCTACTAAGCTGGGAGTGTCGTTGGGTAGATCACCTACTGAAGTCTTAGATTCCGTTAGTCTTATAAAAGATATTGATCTTAAGCGCACATTAACAATTCTAAAGAAGAATGAGGATCAAGCTAAGGAAAAAGATCACGGCCTGGACAGTCTAGTGTTGAGAAAGGCGATTAGTTTAAGTGAGGACTTGGAGTTGGATGAGCAAATAGGCTCTAAGGGTCACACGGGCCAAACCATCTCTGATATAAAGGTAAAAAAGGCTGTCAAGAATGCAGCACTAGAGAAAAAAGTAGTTAGAAGGAGTGCCAGACTTAAAAAGAAATCTTAGTTTCATAATGAGAGGTTGCTTTTGGAACACTGATGGTTTTGGGGATCCGTCTAAACACTTAGCTGTGAATGAGTTGATTCGAGAGAATAAATTAGATTTTGTTGCAATTTTGGAGACCGGAAGATCTAGTTTTTCTGCTCCTTTTTTGCAGCATATTTCGGGTGGGCTTGATTTCATTTGGTACTGTCTCCCGCCACAAGGGCGTTCCGGAGGCACGTTAGTCGGATTTAATTCAGCCTCCTTTACAGTTAAAGGAATTGTTGTGGGGGACTATTGTGTGAAATTCCATATGAAATCAAAAGAAGATGGTTTTGAATGGGCTTTAGTAGTACCAGTATACGGCGCAGCTCAAGAGGCCAAAAAATCTGAGTTTTTAGCAGAGCTGGTTAGGTTTTGTGAAGTGGATACGTTGCCACTTCTTTGTGGTGGGGATTTTAATATTATTCGACGCCAAGAGGAAAAGAATAATAATAATTTTAACCCATGATGGCCATTCATGTTCAATGCAATTATTGAAAGTTTAAGTTTGAAGGAACTAAAATTTTCAGGAAGACAATACACATGGGCTAATCGAAGGGAGGTCCAAACTATGGAGAAACTAGAACGAATTTTGGTAAGTGTGGACTGGGAAAATAAGTTTCCACTAGCAACAGTTCGCGCTCTTACCAGGTCTGGTTCTGACCACACGCTTATTTTGTTGGATTCCGGTGAAAAAGCTCACCTTGGAAACAAATCGGTCTTTTCTTTTGAACTCTCATGGTTAGCACATGAGGGGTTTTATGAATTGGTGGCCAAGGAATGGGCTGCTGTCACGGTGGGCAATACGCCGATGGAAGTGTGGCAGAATAAGATCCGCCACCTTCGTCAATTTCTGAGAGGATGGGCGCGTAATCAAAGCAGCATTTATAAGAAAGAACGTGATAATCTCTTATCTATCATTGACCGTTTAGATCATCAAGCGGAGTCTTCACCCTTGTCTTCAGCGGAGAGAGAAGCTTTGAGGAGTGCCAATGATAAGCTAAATCAACTTCGTCGAGATGAGGAGACAAAATGGGCTCAACGAGCTAAAGTTAAATATATACAGGAAGGAGGAGATAATACGAAATATTTTCACTTGATTGCAAATGGCAAACATAGAAGAAAGAAAATCTTCCAGTTAGAACAGGAGGAAGGGACAATTGTTGGAGAAGAAAATCTTAGGATTTTCATATCGGAATATTATAAAAAATTGTTTGGGGCACCGGTCACAAACAATTTTTCTTTGATAGAGTCCCAACTAGAGGATGTTCCTCAGTTATCTCAGGAACAAAATGATATTCTTATTGCGGAATTCACTGAAAAAGAGGTGTATGAGGCAATCATGCAAATGGAAAGGAATAAAGCACTGGGACTAGACAGGTTCCCCGCTGAATTCTACCAAAAGTTTTGGTGAGTAATAAAAAATGATTTTATGGCAATGGTGCTTAAATTTCAGGAAGCGGATTTGCCTCTATTTAGGCTGAACTTTGGTACTATCATTCTGCTCCCTACGAAAGAGGATGCGGTTCAAATACAACAATATCGTCTAATATGTCTTCTCAATGTAAGTTTTAAAATATTCACTAAGGTGGCTACTTTACGTGTATCTTTGGTTGCACAAAAAGTAATTAGACCCACACAAACTGCTTTTATGCCGGGGCGCCATATTCTAGAAGGGGTTGTGGTGCTACATGAGACTATTCATGAAATACATAGGAAGAAAATGGATGGTGTGCTTTTCAAGATAGATTTCGAGAAGGCATACGACAAATTTAAGTGGCCTTTCCTGCAACAAGTGCTGCGGATGAAAGGTTTTAATGATAAATGGTGTTCTTGGATAGATCATTTTATTCGTAAAGGTTGTGTGGGAATAAGAGTGAATGATGACATAGGTCATTATTTTCAGACTCAAAAAGGGTTGAGACAAGGTGATCCACTCTCCCCAATCTTATTTAATATAGTAGCGGATGTTTTAGCCTTCCTAATTGCAAGATCAAAAGAAGATGGCCAAGTAGAGGGACTCATTCCTCATCTAGTTGACGAGGGGGTCTCCATTCTACAATATGTTGACGATACTATTATTTTTATGGAGCACAACCTAGAGAAAGCGTTGAATATGAAGTTGATCCTTTGCATATTTGAGCAGCTCTCTGGCCTAAAAATAAATTTTTACAAGAGTGAAATTTATTGTTTCGGCAAGGCAAAAGATGCAGAAAATGATTATATGCAGCTTTTCGGTTGTGAAACTGGTTCCCTACCATTTAAGTATCTGGGAATCCCGATACAATTTAGAAAGCTTAAGAATGGTGAGTGGAAGCCGGTAGAGGATCGATTTGAGAAAAAACTAGTTTGTTGGATAGGCAAATTACTTTCATATGGGGATCGCCTCATTTTAATTAATTCTGTCCTAACGAGTTTGCCGATGTTTATGCTGTCCTTTCTTGAGATACCTAAAGGGGTATGTAAAAGGTTGGACTATTATCGATCACGCTTTTTTTGGCAAAGCGATGGTCATAAGAAGAAGTATAGACTAACGAAATGGAATATCATTTGTCGACCAAAAGATCAAGGTGGACTTGGTGTGGAGGTTTTATCTTTGAAGAATAAGAGCCTCTTATGTAAGTGGTTATTTAAATTGCTAAATGAGGAAGGTGTTTGGCAAGAACTTCTTACAAATAAGTATTTACTCACTAAGTCCCTTTCCCAAGTGCAAGCTAACCCTACTGATTCTGCCTTTTGGAAGGGCCTCATGGGAGTTAAGGAAGAATTCTTCTCTAGGGGGTCTTTTGTCTTAGGTAATGGACAGAACACAAGGTTCTGGGAGGACAGTTGGTTAGGTGATGCACCTCTATCGCAGCAGTATCAATCCTTATATAATATTGTCCAACGAAAACACGTTTCGGTGGCGTCAGTATTAGAGGGTGACCATCCGAATTTAGCTTTTAGAAGAACGCTAAGCGGGAATAAATGGGAGCGTAGGCTACATTTAGTTCACCGGCTAATGGATGCCCAGTTATCTCCTGAAAAAGATAGTTTTGTCTGGGGACTTACGGCTGCTGGGAAGTAAACTACTAAATCCATGTATCTTGATCTATTAAATGGTCATACACCTTTTCTTCGCAAATACATCTGGAAAATTAAAGTACCACTTAAAATTAGAATCTTCATGTGGTTCATGTATCACAAAGTTCTGTTAACAAAGGTTAACCTATCCAGAAAGAACCGGCAAGGTAGCACTAAGTGTTGTTTTTGCGACAAAGCTGAAACAGTTCAGCATTTGTTCATATCTTGTCCTATGGCTCAAGTCATTTGGCGCATTGTTTTCATGGCTTTTAATATTCCTCCCCCAGCTAATGTTACAAACCTGTTTGGAAATTGGTTAAATGGGGTTGCAAAAAAAGACAAATCCCACATAAGAGTAGGAGTTTGTGCTTTACTATGGGCCATTTGGCATGTGCGCAATGATATTATTTTTAACAATTCAAAAGTTTCTTCGTTCTTATAGGTTATCCCTTTGGCCACGCATTGGATTCGTACGTGGTCTTTCCTCCAGCCGGTGGAGCGCCACCAGGACATGGATTTTGGGTGCGCCCGTTTGGAATTGGTTGCCCGGGAGTTCTTCAACCGATTCGGCTGGCAGCTTAACTACAGATTATCATGTTAAAGCATACGCTTTTCACGTTGGTAGCTTGGTTTAGATGGTTGATGCATGTCTCAACTTTATGTGACCCATGAATTGTAATAAGCTCTGAACTTTGTTTTGAATAAATCAATAAAACGGCCGTATGCATCATTTCGATGCAGAGGCTGGGACGATCCCTTTTCTAAAAAAAAGGAGAAGGGTTGAAGGGGGAAGACGACTGAGGATGCTTTGTGATTCGTACAGACACATCTACAAGAATGCAGGATTTTTCTCCGGCCAAGAGTGGAAGAGCGGTCCAGCAAAATTAATTAGAAAGGAGTCACAAGTGAACTCACAGCCAGATGTTTAAGGTAGAAAGTTCAACCAAAGATTTCACAATTATCAGAGCAATCTTATTATTGCCATGTTTACAGTAGGGAATCAGACATTCATATCAGTATCAATTTCATTGACCGATTGACAAATCAAAGATTCATTGTCGTGCAAAACCAATAAGTTGACTCGATCATGTCAAATGTATTATTGATAGGGAAAATAATTAACCGCAGTAAGTAGATAAACGGATGCATGTGTGCAATTCAAGTCATCGATCGCACGTATTCTAGAAGACGTGCAGCTGAAAATACTATTCATCACTGTCATAAGACATCTTACGTCAATGGATAGTGCTTGTCACAGTACCGACACGCGACATCGACAATCTTTCTCTGCACTGCGAGTCGAGAGATAATAAATGGCTCCATGGTCGATTACTTGCAATGCTTTCTGTGATGGACGCGGTAAAAAAATTTAATCTATCTAACGTAGCCTAACCGTTCCCCAACAACTCGACCTGGGGAAGTGGCGGTAGTAAATCGACCCGTGGGAAGCGACGGGAGGCGCTCGACCTTCTCATGTGTTTGGTTCCGGCAAAAATGCAACATGGTGGCGGGGGCGTTGGGTGTCGTCTATAGGTAAGGCAAGTCAACTAATGTGGCGCGGGGCAAGAGTAGATGTAGTTGATAGTGCAATATGGAACGGTGATCAGTTTAAATAGCACAAAATCGGACAATGACTGGTGGGCCACACGCGGCACCAACCACGCACGCACTTATTCGCAGTTCTTTCGTCCATTCTACACATGAGATTTTTCGTGTGTTTGTCTTCTAACATGTATGGACCTCGTTTAAGTATGTGAGTATGGCACAAAAAATGTAATAAGATTATTTTGTGCTTGTTAATTTGCTAAGTTCCAATAAATGATCAGAAACGATGTATATCATTCAAATTCTAAGCGTAGATGACATGACTTGATGTATGAGAAGAGGTAAGTTTTATTCCAACTTAGAAAATTGAGAAAAAAATCTATACCACAAATGTACACATACAAATCAGCTAGCTATTTAGATCAACAAATGCGCTGTAACAGTTATACCATCTGCATATACTGGTAGCTTATAACTTAGAACATGTAGACCTTGCAAGGTAGATAGCTACTACATTAATTCTATCAAGACTTGTTTTCAATTGAGTGGCAAGGTCAAGGAAACTACACACTATCCAATTCTTATTGTTTGATATTGTGTTCAAACCTTGGATCCATCATTACATTTCGTACTGGAAATTAGGGGATCTTCTAACATAGTCAAGGCGTACTCTCAATCATTGACATGTGGGACACTAGACAGGAGGCCCATATGTCAGCAACCCCCATGGCCAGGTAACATTCGTCAATGGATCATCATCCCATCTCGTGATAATTTCTGGTTGGATCGAACTTTGAGAAATCCAATCGTACATATTCATGCAGTTTACACTAATATATGTAGTTTTTATAAATATTTGATCTCTTCTTTAGGCGAATTAGCCAGCCTCAACTATGGACAAGTGGATGACAACCAAATCTGAAAAAATGCGCCATGACAGTTATACCATCTGCATATTGGTAGCTGTTAACTTCGACCATGTAGACCTAGAAAGATGGAGAGCTACTACATTAACTTTTGAAAGACTTGTGCTAATTTGAACGGCAATATCAAGGAAATTGCACACTATCATACTTGCTTTTATTGCAGGATTATAATATGTTCACACGTTTAGTGGCCAACTGTACCCCTCTTGTCGTTTTCTAGTTAAAGCAAACTACCAGAATTCCAAATAAAATATGTACATGCTGGTTTCACTAATATATGTAGTTTTGACGTGTTTTAAGCTATCGTGGGTAGTGTCAATTTGAACCATGAATAAGTGGATAGCAAACCATGTGTAAAGGTCGTTTCGTTTATTGGTGTGTAGTACATTTTACATATGACTTGTCATAAAACAACAAGACCGGAGGGGGGATTCCACCCCGGCTTTGTCATTAAGGTAGAAGTGAGGACTTGAACCCGAGACCTGGCCCTTATGCGCATATGCACGGCTACCACTAGACCACGGAAGAGTTCTCCATATGACTTGTCATGTCCGCGGACATGAGCACTAGGGTACATTATTGAAAGAAATACAACATTTGAATAGACGTTCAAATAGATGCGTAATTCTGCCAACAAGGTCAAATTGAGGATTCAATGACATTGGCACCCATCGGAGACAGTACACATCAATGTAATTATATGTAAAATGGGTAGAATATACAATATTTTTTCCAGAGATGTCATGATCGCCCAAATTAATTAGTTGCAATTTAGACGATTTTCCCATGCGAAAGCCTATAAGAAGCAAACTTCTCGCAGGTACTTAGACAGTGTCGACGACTCAAACTTGCTCAAGAAGCATACAGTTAGGAATTAGGGTCTCTCCAACTCCAGGAGCATGTCGTCGTCCAGGGGGAACGGTGAGCTAGATAACCTTCAATACTAGTTATCATAGAGCATATATTCAATGCATACAACGTACGGATTAACTGATTTTTACTAAGTTCTGGCTCGCCATTTATGCAGAGCTCAGTCGTAAGTATGTGCAGCCACCGATAAATTTTCATCCCATTATTAACTAATTAAGCGTGATGTTGTTATTCTCCATACAGGGATGAGTACGGGTTCTTCGCCTGATCTGAAAAATGGGGTCAGGAAAGGTTGTCATCGTCTACTATATGCATGCAGCTGTCTAAATATTGATTAATTTTGCCATGCAAGCATGCACGCAACTGTTCAATTGATTAATCGATATTATTGTGCAGGCAATACAAATGCGACTGAAGAGAAAAAGGCAGATGGTACTGGTTAGTATACTCCAGCAGTCGGGCTTACTACCATCTACTGATGATCGAGCACAAAGCACCATCGTGCTCTCTCTAAGAGATTTATATTGCACTTCGTCTTGACATGCATTACTAAATGAACAACGGCTTCTCTAAAGTTTCATTTCTTGCGTCTTGTGCTTTCGCATGCGTGCAGGAGCTAAAGCGCCGTCAACCAAACGGGGTCTTCCATCAAGCAGCAACCAGAAAAACAAGTCCAGTAACCCAGGTATTCAAACTATATATAACTAAGGTGTATTCATCTGCATATATTCTGCGCTTGGTGCCGCCGAAATCTGACATGCTGAAATTTTATTTTTCAGGCAAGGCAAATAAATGAATTCAAGGATCTAGAAATATATTGGTTCTCTCGTAAATCAGTATATGAAATTATAGTTGCTATATTAATATAGCGGGACGCAAGCCTGTTTCGTGAGTATATGAAATTATAAACTGAGGGAGAAGAACGGTCTCAGCATCAATTGGCACATCTTGTCTCTGAATTAATACAAATATACAAATATTGAAGACTCTGGTAGTATGCAAGCGGTAAAAAGGAATTATATGATTAATCTATTGCATGTTAGCAGTCTGTAATTTGTACTTGCGTTGGTCAATTTGTACACTGCCCTTAGTTAATATGTTGGTATTGTAATACGAAATCACATATATGAATAAATTGTATTTGTACTGGGTTTACATGAGCTTCGCAAAAAAGTTAAGTGGGGTTTGCCTCATTTGGTTAAGTCTCTTGAAATAGTTTACCGTGCAGGTTAAGCGTGGCACGGCTAGTACAAATTGCATGAACTTCATGGGAATTTATGTGACTAGAACAACAAGAACTACACATACTGGTCTTATGGCCCGTCGTTTGGTAAATTTTAGGTCTATAATATCAAATTGTTGTTTTGAACCATTGTACTCGATATAGCAACACGGTTTTTTGTACAACGTCATTGGAATACCGAGATTATCTCCTTCGTCGATTACATGTTGAAATTCGTTATGAACATTTTACCCACACGACCTTCACTTGTACACTTTCTTCCCCCATATAGGATGTACACTTGTACAAACGAAACTATGCAAACAGGTCAAAACCTTCTGTGGAAACAGACAAAACCTACGTTGCCCAAGCCTCGTTGCTGATGTGGATACACCCTTATCAGCAATAAGGGAATAACTATCATCGATGAGGCCTGTTTTCGGCAATGGTTATTTACTTAGTTATGTTGCCGGCGACAAGGCTGACATGCAGCAGGATATATATAGACCATCTTCTACCTACATTAGCACAATCTCGGGACAATATTATAGAATGAGATTTTCGTTTTATTATTAGCATTATAGAACAACTGCAAAAGATTTATCAGATTATGCCAATCAATATGAAATCTCAAAGTAAGGATATAAGTTTGGGAGCCTAGAAATGATGAAACTAAAGCTTGCCAAGCATTAATATTACATTATTATTGAAACCGTTGCTCCTCACAATAGCAAGAGAACCCACAATGTGTGCTAGAATTTGATGCCAAATGTGTTATTTGGCTTTGGGAGCTGGTTCCCCGCTGTGAGCCCCAATGCCAAATCAAAAAGCTAGGAGCGGGGCAGGTAGCTGCGTTGGTGCCATTTTTTTAAACGAGGCAAAAGGTTTTCATTTTATATTTATAAAGGACAAGCAAACAGGGGGCGGCCTAAACGAAAAGGTAAAATATCACATGATGTCGGAGCTAAGAGACAATCTCCGCTAAATGCTTAGCGCCTGCGAGGATCCAGTTTTTTCCCTCATCCTTAATCTGGAGTAGGTCTGTGCCAAATTTTAGTATGCAATAGAATTCTCTTGTCACGTGTGATATTGTTAGTTTAGTACTAGGTATGTTCGATTTTGGATTTGTCGCTCCCTACACTGCAGAAGAACAACACATCTGGCACACATGCCAAAATCTGACAACCTTTCCAATTTGACCATGCTCACATTGTGGCTATCCTAAGTAGAAGAGTTTGTTGTCTTCATCATATATCCGTGTGTTCCTCCAAGCCGAAGACGGCAACTATCCGTCCACGGCGCTATCTCTATTGTCCCCGATACTGGCTCTTCCATTTATATCGTATTTTTAGTATCAAGATTTCTAGCACGGATTATTTATTAATGCATCGGGAGCAAAATAATCATGTCATTTTGGTGCATACCCTATGAACTTTTGTACAGAAGTCTCACATGCGCAGCAACATGCGGACACGTCTGTGGTGGTATGGTAACCAAGTTGTCTTATTGGTTTTATTAACTGGGCATGTTTACAGAAGAAAAAACGTCAGTCTCAGCTTCAAACTTTTGCAGCACGTCTGTTGCTTAGAGTGGCAGCTGAGGTATTCAGCGGGAAATATGGCTGGGCATGCACCTACAAGGAGAAGGATTAGAGTTGGATGAGCTCCTGGAACATGTCGAGCACGGACAAGGCGTTGGAGATGATCGATAGTGTAATGTTCTAATGAAATGTCTGTCTTTTTTTTTCTTCTCTCGGTCTGTAATAAGTCCTGAAAAAGTCCTGGGTGTTGTAGTGTTTGGCTCGCTTAAATTCTGATACAAGTCTGTAGGATGATTACTCCTTGAAATCTGGTAGAGTGTAGCAGTAGCAAGGATATACACAATGGTAAATAAGATGAGAACTTGTAAAATAAGATAGTCTAATTTTAGACCCGCCATGTAATTTTAGATATGTCAATCAAACTTGATGCGCAATGGTCATGTTTTAGCCTTACCTCTATTAGCCAGATATATCTAAATTTGCGGTGAGACATTTTGTGTTAACAGGTCATCTCTTGTCTAAAAAGGACAAGACTCTTTTTTTTTCATTTCTCTCTCCTCCAACTCACCAATCATTTTACATGGCAACGCTAATATATAACTTTGTACATGCCCTAAGTGGGTGAGATGCAGGACAACTGAATTTATGCACTATGTTCAATGAAAGCGGCCGTGGGTCCCCTCAATTCGAAAAAAACATGCGAACACTTAGCTAATCATAAACTAGTTTTTACTGTTTCTCTATGTAGGTCTATGGCTGCACATATTACATATATTGCACCCTTGTCCGCTTCTGGTTGGTTCATTCCCGCGCAAACACCTTTTTGTACTCCCTTTATGTTGGTTTATTAGTCATCTTTGAGATTTCTCTGCGACCTAGGCGTGTAGCGATAGGGTCAACAAGGTTTAAAGAAAGTGTATGCATTCGTCTAATTAAATGGTTTATTGGCTAAACCACATGCAGATTGGAGATCGAAAGTGGCAGGGAGGATCATTAATGCTAATTACGCCTAACTTTAATATTAGCTGGTTTTGGGAAAGTGACTAATAAATCGAGATGGAGGGAGTAGACAAAGTCACCATATATCACCTTGTTGTTGCTCCTTGCTCCTCCCCTTCTCCATGCATGACGCGTGTCTGATGGAGAGTGCAAGTTAATGTGCATGTACATGCATGCATACGGTTGGAACCGATCGTTGAAACGGCAACTGGCTGGACGGTGCATGCTGGCCAGAATGAGTGGACAAGCGAGTGCATCCTTTTCAAGAGCGACCCGGCCAAATTAGAGAGAAACTAAATGAGCCATCAAGTGAACTCACAGCCAGATCAAACCAAGATTCTCAATGATGGAGCAATGTTATCACTGCCTTGATTACCGTAGAAAACCAGGCATGCACATCAGTATCCATTCCAATTCCATTGACCCGGTGGCCAGACTCACTGTCCTACAAAACTTGCGCTGACTCGAACATGTCACCATATTTGAACGGAAAATAATGTACTGCAATCAATAGCAAAAAAATCAATTGTATGCAACTCAATATGGAGTCATCAGTTGGCATTGCAGCTGAACATATCGTTCATCGTCATCGTTAAGACATCACTCAGATGACGTCAATGAATAATTGTTGTCAGGGCCGTCTCCAGAAATTGGAGGCCCGGTGCTTCAGCGCCCTAAAGTTAAAGACCATAAAAAACATATAAATCAATTTAAATACAATGCATACATTGCAGTAAAACGGATCTTTGCTGAGTACAACCGTCTTACGTCTTTACCGGGTGTAAATTACTGTACATGGCAAAGAAAATACACCCGGCAGTGAAACAACACACGACAAAGTCATTTGTGCTGAGTGTCTCCACATGGCCCTCGGCAAAGTTACGTGCCACGTGGATTTTGCTCCGCGCGTTTGACGGCTGGCTGGACGGCGTCAAGCTTTGCCGGGTGTTCAAAGTCGGTACCCGGCAAAGAATAGTTTTGCTGTGTGTTTCCTAAAAACACCCGGCAAAGAATAACTTTTTCGGAGGAAAGAAAAAATAATAGAATGGCGGCTGCAGTACGTACTAGTCATTTATCAAATTTACATGCAAAAAGAGAAATGGTGTCCTCAAGCAATAAATTGACCTTGTGTTTTAGAACTAAAAGAAATGGAGAAAACAGATATATTCCTTAGTTGATAAACCAGACAGATGTTAAATTATTATTCAAGAAGTACATGAGTTCTAGGCTTAGCTAGATAGGAATTAAGAAAAAACAAAATAAGTTTGAACCTTGAGTGTGTCCTTGGCTCCTTGCTGCATCAATCTATGTGTTAGAGATTACAATACAAACTATATACGGAACAAAATGAGTGAATCGACACAACAAAATACGTCTATATATACTTATATACATATGAATAAAAACTCAGGCTTTCCTTTGTTTGGCTCTAATTCAGTACTCCTTCTATTCCACAGTATAAGCTAGTTTAGCTTGCTAAATATTTATATTGTGGTAGAGAGCTAGTATAGTTAAACATATAGAGCAATTAGGGTTCGAGGGCTCCTAATTTTCGGGGGCTCTGTGCGGGAGCACACATCACACACCACTGTCGACGGGGCTAGTTGTTGTGAGCGACCTTCCCTATTGTCCACTGATAGGGTCGGCATGGGTAGCCACACTTGTGTTTGGGCCTACATGTAAACCACAAACAAACTAACACAACGGGAAAGGCCCCGAACAAAACTTGTTTGAATCCGAGACAACATAGATCATACTAAAGGAAAAGACGCGCGTTGCCGCGTCCGCTCTACTACAACCGACTAAAGATAAAAAATGTTTTTTTAGTGAAACATAAATATAAAAATCAGTCGGTCCACGATCACTTAGACCTTCTCACATAAACATTAAAAATTAGAGAATGAAACACAATTATGTCAGTTGTAGCAAGGTTAGAAGTACAACACTCAACAGAGAGAACACATGACCTCCAGAAAAAAGTTTAAGCTCTCAAATACTTAGTTAGACGATCAGGATGCGACCACAATTATGAAATTGGCAATAAAATAAAATTATGTAAATGGTTCTATGAAGATTTCCACAAAATCATTGAACAAAATTTCGATAATCTGTAGACATTGTACGATATATATGATGAACATTGCAGACTCATGAAATAGATTAGTCAAGACTTTATTAACATCGAGACCTCAAGGTCATTGATTTATTCTAATGAACTCAAGTAGACTTTGCTGACATAATTATCCCAAATCAGTAATAGTTGGCACAATTATATCCCGGAAACTTACATAAAATAGTATAAAAAAAAAGGCACGAATACCACCAATTTTTTTGAGTACATATCTAATTGCAGGAAAATGCTCATCTCTAAACCTATAGTTTGTCATGTTCGCCACACGTTTAACAACACATGCTATTTAATAATTATACAATCACGAGTCATGAATTTTCTGCACTCTAATGACTGCAACGGAGGCTAGACACTCATAGGTCTTTTTCTGTGTATGCATCCAACCATATACAAAATACACACACGCAGTTGCTTACATAATCTGTCAAACATAGTGCAGAGAAAAGGTTCACACATAAATACACACATCATTTTTCATTAGTAATTAGGTGGCATCCAACAACGAGGCGTCTAACTCATCCTTCCATCCCATTTCACCATCGACTTTTTACTCACGGCCTGAACCGCAGCTTCCACCACCACCGAGTCGAGCACCACTAACAACAACGACAACATCTGCGGCCGATGCGAGAGGTGACATGGGTATTCACGTGCAACTATTGCGAGAGATGTAGTAAGTCTTTCAGCCCACTAGCGTTGGGTGGCCACCAAATATGCACCGGCGGGGAGCGCACGTGGCTTGCAAGTTGACAACAGACTTGAGACGCGACTTCGGGGATGGAGGAGCCATGTATTCTAGGGGCTTGATGGAGCAAGAGGTGTGTGTAGAGAGACGGGCAAAATTTGCAGTGAACGACTATTTTCGGTAGAATATGGCTCGAGGGAAACGGAGGGAGAGAAATGGTGTCGCGCAGGCTGTTAGAATTTGGCTCGAGGGAAGCGGAAGGAGAGAAATGGTGTCGCGTATAGGCTGCGCGACACCATGGTGGGCGCTGCTGGCAGGGAAAGGACAAAGAAGAGAGATTTAACTCACCTCATCTCCTTTTTTTTACAAATATCGAAACGACATATCTAGATTTCAGTATTTGACAAATAAAGCATACAACTACGTGTACCTATTGTACATGCTCTAAAAGTTTAAGTTTAAGAATATTTATATTTTGAGCTACACAAAAAAGAGTTTTTTTAGATTTAAAAAGAAACTACACAAAAAAGAGAAATTTTAAGTGGGGAATGGAGCTATTTTTCCTTTTTCACCCCATAATTTTCTTTTTTATGTAGCTGGGAATACAACAAACCGATTTTTTTACGAGGTTCACTAAACCGCACAGTGCAGATTAGCCAGCCCCTCATAGCTTTATCTACCAAGTGTATATCGTCATCTTTAAAAGTTGTCGATCCAAACAATGCATTGATTTACGAAAAAAAAACTGAAAGTTTCCATCTACTTCCTAGCGTGTCACCTTCTCACGATCAAACATCAAAGCAGAAAGTAGATCTTACTTGAGATCAGCCAGCGTGACCGGAGCCAAGTATAGCGTGCCCGATGAAAATCTGGGCAGATGGTTGTAACCTGTAGGAGTATATGCGTGGATCCCTCGTCCAATGTTCACGTGAGATTTTTCGCGTGTTTAACTTCCCTTATGTGTAGACCTCGCAGGCTTTGGTATATGAAGATTAAGTCATGAAATACATACTAAAATTATTATATACTTGTTAATTAGCTAGGTGCTCAATAAATAATCAGCAACGACGTACGACGTCCAAATTCTACATTAGATAACTTGACTTAATGTATTAAGAGAGTTAAGTTATATTCCGAATTAAAAAATCAAGGAAAAATCTACACCACAGATGTAAACAAACACACCAGCTAGCTAGTCAGATAAAAGAAAATTGAGCTGATTATTTAGAACATGTAGACCTCGCAAGGAAGATAGCTACTACTCACTCTGTACACAAAAAGATGTCTCAACCTAGTCTAAATTTGCATGTATCTAGACATGATTTAGTGTATAGATAAATGCAAATCTAAGATAGGTTGAGACATCCTTTTGTGAATGGCGGGAGTACATTAACTCTTGAAAGACTTGTGCTAATTTGAATAGTAAGGGAAGGAAATTACACACTATCCCACCGTTATTGATGGATATTATGTTTACACCTTCAGTGAACCAACCACCATTGCATTACGTACCTTAAAAGGGACCATCTATCATATTCAGGCTGACTTTGACATCACTAGTGGAAAAAGCGGCATTAGTACCGGTCTTATTGGGCCTTTAGTACCGGTTGTGCAACCGGTACTAAAAGGTCGGGACTAAAGGGGTACCCCTTTAGTACCGGTTGTATATACAACCGGTGCTAAAGGCCCTCCACGTGGGCGAACCTGCGCGCGTAGCTGAATATCAACCGGTACTAAAGGTTCCTGCCTTTTTTGCCCACTCGCATATGTTTCCAAAATTATTTTTTCCGAAATTTTATTTTTTTTAAAAAATATTTTTAAATTTTTTAATTTTACTCTAATATTTCTAATTTTGTTTTTTTTAATTTCCCAAATAGCCACACACATAATCTCTAATTACATATTAGACACTTAATCTCAGGTCAAAGTACTTACCCCGGTCAAACTTTTCGTTCGGTCACCCATCCTTAAATTGCTCCAGACCAAGCACGCTTAACTTTAGAGTTCCTTCCAAATTACCTGTCAAATGAGATGTCAAAACTTACTGATATTAGTATCCTATCAACCATATTAACCCTGGGTCATGGTGTCACACTTTTTATTGTTTAAATTTTGAAAATTTATTTGAATAAATAACAATGATTATGTAATAATAATATTTGAATAAATAAGAATAAAATTATTTTACTTTATTTTCTCCTTTTTACATTTAATATGGAATAATTCATATCTTTAAATCCGTAAATCAAAATTTAACAAATAAAATGTCTAAATCGATTAGAAAAATGAGAGGAATCCAAATATGATATCCATATCATCTTTTTCATCATGTATATGACTTTTTGCAACATATTTTTGGTACTTGCTTAATAAAAAAGTCATTTTATACATGTTTATAGATGATTGACTTTTGTGTGAAGAAGTTTTTTGAAAACTTTGTCAAAACTCATGTTTATCATTTTTCCTAGTAAATAGTACACATAAAAGGACTCCATGCCAAAGGATATAATTTTATGAGTATTGTTTCACTTTCTTTTATTTTGTTGGAAAAAGGTCAAAATGCCTGTTGTGCCTATTCATCCAAAGGGGTTGCATTTCTCAAAACTATCGATGGTTCTGTGATATAACCACTATTGGTGTATCTTAAAATGATTTTTGTAAAATTTTCAGAGCAAACTATCACACACTTGTAGATCAAAATTGAATAACTATCGGAAAATAGGCATAAAGTCATTTAAATAGGCGAAATGAGGTAGAAACCGAGAAAATTCCTATTATTGTTGGATTATCGATAAAATATGGCCTACTTTGTGTGATAATAGTATGGGTGTTATTTTGCACCATATTTGTTGTACTTGCTTCACAAAAAATGCCATTTTTGACAATTAAAAAATGATATTTATAAACATAATTTGAAAAACCTCATTTCTGCAACATTGTTTGTCATAACAAGACACACCTATGTCTCAAATATGGGCACATTATCACAAACTATGGCACGGGGATGATCATATCTAGGTCATTTAACTCGAAACTTATACATGTCTATAGATGATTGAACTTTTTGTGAAGAAGTTTTTTGAAAACTTTGTCAAAACTCATGTTTATCATTTTTCCTAGCAAATAGTACACATAAAAAGACTCCGTGCCAAAGGATTTCATTTTTTTAGTATTGTTTCACTTTCTTTTATTTTGTTGAAAAAACGGTCAAAATGCCCGTCGTGTCTATTCATCCAAAGAGGTTGCATTTCTCAAAACTATCGATGGTTCTGTTATATAACCACTACTGGTGTATCTTAAAATGATTTTTGTAAAATTTTCAGAGCAAACTATCACACACTTGTAGTTCAAAATTGAATTACTTTCGAAAAATAGGCATAAAGTCATTTAAATAGGCGAAATGAGGTAGAAACCGAGAAAATTCCTATAATTGCTGGATTATCGATAAAATATGGCCTACTTTCTGTGATAATTGTATGGGTGTCATTTTGCACCATATTTGTTGTACTTGCTTCAAAAAAAATGCCATTTTTGACAATTAAAAAATGAAAAATGATATTTATAAACATAATTTGAAAAAACTCATTTCTGCAACATTGTTTGTCATAACAAGACACACCTATGTCTCAAATATAGGCACATTATCACAAACTATGGCACGGGGATGATCATATCTAGGTCATTTGACTCGAAACTTATACATGTCTATAGATGATTGATCTTTTTGTGAAGAAGTTTTTTGAAAACTTTGTCAAAACTCATGTTTATCATTTTTCCTAGCAACTAGTACACATAAAAGGACTCCATGCCAAAGGATTTCATTTTTTGAGTATTTTTCACTTTCTTTTATTTTGTTGAAAAAACGGTCAAAATGTCTGCCGTGTCTATTCATCCAAAGGGGTTGCATTTCTCAAAACTATCGATGGTTCTGTGATATAACCACTACTGGTGTATCTTAAAATGATTTTTGTAAAATTTTCAGAGCAAACTATCACACACTTGTAGCTCAAAATTGAATTACTTTCGAAAAATAGGTATAAAGTCATTTAAATAGGCGAAATGAGGTAGAAACCGAGAAAATTCCTATTATTGCTGGATTATCGAAAAAATATGGCCTACTTTGTGTGATAATTGGATGGGTGTCATTTTGTACCATATTTGTTGTACTTGCTTCACAAAAAATGCCATTTTTGACAATTAAAAAATGAAAAATGATATTTATAAACATAATTTGAAAAACCTCATTTCTGCAACATTGTTTGTCATAACAAGACACACCTAGGTCTCAAATATAGGCACATTATCACAAACTATGGCACAGGGATGATCATATCTAGGTCATTTGACTCGAAACTTATACATGTCTATAGATGATTGACCTTTTTGTGAAAAGTTTTTTTGAAAACTTTGTCAAAACTCAGGTTTATCATTTTTCCTAGCAACTAGTACACATAAAAGGACTCCATGCCAAAAGATTTCATTTTTTGAATATTTTTCACTTTCTTTTATTTTGTTGAAAAAACGGTCAAAATGCCCGTCGTGTCTATTCATCCAAAGGCGTTGCATTTCTCAAAACTATCGATGGTTCTATGATATAACCACTACTGGTGTATCTTAAACTGATTTTTGTAAAATTTTCAGAGCAAACTATCACACACTTGTAGTTCAAAATTGAATTACTTTCGAAAAATAGGCATAAAGTCATTTAAATAGGCGAAATGAGGTAAAAACCGAGAAAATTCCTATTATTGCTGGATTATCGAAAAAATATGGCCTACTTTGTGTGATAATTGTATGGGTGTCATTTTGCACCATATTTGTTGTACTTGCTTCACAAAAAATGCCATTTTTGACAATTAAAAAATGAAAAATGATATTTATAAACATAATTTGAAAAACCTCATTTCTGCAACATTGTTTGTCATAACAAGACACACCTAGGTCTCAAATATGGGCACATTGTCACAAACTATGGCACGGGGATGATCATATCTAGGTCATTTAACTCGAAACTTATACATGTCTATGGATGATTGACCTTTTTGTGAAGAAGTTTTTTGAAAACTTTGTCAAAACTCATGTTTATCATTTTTCCTAGCAAATAGTACACATAAAAAGACTCCATGCCAAAGGATTTCATTTTTTGAGTATTGTTTCACTTTCTTTTATTTTGTTGAAAAAACGGTCAAAATGCCCGTCGTGTCTATTCATCCAAAGAGGTTGCATTTCTCAAAACTATCGATGGTTCTGTTATATAACCACTACTGGTGTATCTTAAAATGATTTTTGTAAAATTTTCAGAGCAAACTATCACACACTTGTAGTTCAAAATTGAATTACTTTCGAAAAATAGGCATAAAGTCATTTAAATAGGCGAAATGAGGTAGAAACCGAGAAAATTCCTATAATTGCTGGATTATCGATAAAATATGGCCTACTTTGTGTGATAATTGTATGGGTGTCATTTTGCACCATATTTGTTGTACTTGCTTCACAAAAAATGCCATTTTTGACAATAAAAAAATAAAAATGATATTTATAAACATAATTTGAAAAACCTCATTTCTGCAACATTGTTTGTCATAACAAGACACACCTATGTCTCAAATATGGGCACATTGTCACAAACTATGGCACGGGGATGATCATATCTAGGTCATTTAACTCGAAACTTATACATGTCTATAGATGATTGAACTTTTTGTGAAGAAGTTTTTTGAAAACTTTGTCAAAACTCAGGTTTATCATTTTTTCCTAGCAACTAGTACACATAAAAAGACTCCATGCCAAAGGATTTCATTTTTTGAGTATTGTTTCACTTTCTTTTATTTTGTTGAAAAAACGGTCAAAATGCCTGTCGTGTCTATTCATCCAAAGGGGTTGCATTTCTCAAAACTATCGATGGTTCTGTTATATAACCACTACTAGTGTATCTTAAAATGATTTTTGTAAAATTTTCAGAGCAAACTATCACACACTTGTAGTTCAAAATTGAATTACTTTCGAAAAATAGGCATAAAGTCATTTAAATAGGCGAAATGAGGTAGAAACCGAGAAAATTCCTATAATTGCTGGATTATCGATAAAATATGGCCTACTTTGTGTGATAATTGTATGGGTGTCATTTTGCACCATATTTGTTGTACTTGCTTCACAAAAAATGCCATTTTTGACAATTAAAAAATGAAAAATGATATTTATAAACATAATTTGAAAAACCTCATTTCTGCAACATTGTTTGTCATAACAAGACACACCTATGTCTCAAATATAGGCACATTATCACAAACTATGGCACGGGGATGATCATATCTAGGTCATTTGACTCGAAACTTATACATGTCTATAGATGATTGATCTTTTTGTGAAGAAGTTTTTTGAAAACTTTGTCAAAACTCATGTTTATCATTTTTCCTAGCAACTAGTACACATAAAAAGACTCCATGCCAAAGGATTTCATTTGTTGAGTATTGTTTCACTTTCTTTTATTTTGTTGAAAAAACGGTCAAAATGCCCGTCGTGTCTATTCATCCAAAGGGGTTGCATTTCTCAAAACTATCGATGGTTCTGTGATATAACCACTACTGGTGTATCTTAAAATGATTTTTGTAAAATTTTCAGAGCAAACTATCACACACTCGTAGTTCAAAATTGAATTACTTTCGAAAAATAGGAATAAAGTCATTTAAATAGGCGAAATGAGGTAGAAACCGAAAAAAATTCTATTATTGCTGGATTATCGATAAAATATGGCCTACTTTGTGTGATAATTGTATGGGTGTCATTTTGCACCATATTTGTTGTACTTGCTTCACAAAAAATGCCATTTTTGATAATTAAAAAATGAAATATGATATATATAAACATAATTTGAAAAAACTCATTTCTGCAACATTGTTTGTCATAACAAGACACACCTATGTCTCAAATATGGGCATATTATCACAAACTATGGCACGGGGATGATCATATCTAAGTCATTTGACTCGAAACTTATACATGTCTATAGATGATTGACCTTTTTGTGAAGAAGTTTTTTGAAAACTTTGTCAAAACTCATGTTTATCATTTTTTCTAGCAACTAGTACACATAAAAAGACTCCATGCCAAAGGATTTCACTTTTTGAGTATTTTTTCACTTTCTTTTATTTTTTTGAAAAAAAATGGTCAAAATGGACCCTGTGCCATAGTTTGTGATAATGTGTCCATATATTGACACATAGGTGTGTCTTGGTATGGCAAACATTGTTGCCAAAAACAATTTTAAAATATTATTATAAATATCATTTTCCATTTTTCAAGTGCCAAAATGGCTTTTTAATTAAGCATGTAACAAAAATATGTTGCAAAAAGTTATCAACATGATGAAAAAGATGATATGGATGTAATATTTGGATTCCTCTCATTTTTCTAATCGATTTACACATTTTATTTGTCAAATTTCGATTTACGATTTTAAAGATATGAATTTTTCCATATTAAATGAAAAATAGGAGAAAAATGGTTATAGTGCCCGAGACCTTTAGTACCGGTTGGTAATAACAACCGGTACTAAAGGTCTCGCCGTGGGGCCACCAACCGCGGCCGCATGTGCCGCGGGGCCTCCAACCCTTTAGTACCGGTTGTTATTGGTAATAACAACCGGTACTAAAGGTCCTCGCCGCGGTGCCCCTGCTGGCACACGAACGCAACCGGTGCTAATGCCCCCTTTAGTACCGGTTTTTGTACAACCGGTACTAAAGGTGGCGAACCATTGCCTCCTTTTCTACTAGTGCATGTGGAAAACTAGACGGGAGGCCCATATGTCAGCGCCCCATGCATGGAACACACGTCAAATGATCTCTGTCTTTCGTGTTGTTTTCTAGTCGGAGCAAACTACGAGAAATCCAATAATACACATTCTTGTGGTTTACGCTAATTTGTATAGTTTGGACAGATATCTCAGCTATTTTTTAGGAGAAAATGAAACATCTGAATACACGATTTTGAATAATTATCTAACCTAATTCTATATGTAAATGACTTGAATCAGGGTATTAAAATAGTTAAATTTATTCTGGCTAGAAAGAACAACCAAGGGAAAAAAAATCTATACCACAAATATACACTTCAGCTAGCTAGTCAGATCTAGAAATATGGTGGCATGACAGTTATACCATCTGCATACTGATAGCCGTTTATTTTGAACATGTAGACCTATCAAGGTAGAAAGCTACCACATTAACTCTTGAAAGACTTGTGCTAATTTGAAAGGTAAGGTCAAGAGAATTACACACTATTAGGCTCGTTCTTATTGCAGGATAAGATCACACCTTTAGTGGCCATCGATGCACTTTGTGCCATTTGCTAGTTAGAGCAAACTGCCAGAAATCGCAATAGTAATTTTTCATGCAATTTTCACTAATATATATAGTTTGGAAATGTTTTGAGCTATCTCGTGCATTCGCCAGTTTGAACTATGGTAAGCGGATAAGAACCATGTGTAATAGTGGATTCGTTTGTTAAAACATACTATCTGGAATGACATGTTCATGGAGCTGATCACTAGGGTGTATTATTGAAAGAAAAAAACAACTTTGAATGCGCGTTCAAACAATTATTTGTCTAATAAATATTTACTTCCGGCAACTAGGTCAAATTGAAGATTCTATGAAATTGGCACCCCGTGGGAGGTACGTACACATCAATGTAATTAACCATATGTAAACTGAGTAGAATATACGATTTTTGTCAAGAGATGTCATGATCGTCCAAATTAATTTGATGCAATTTAGACTATTTCCCCGCCATGCGCAAGCCTATAAGGCGAACTTCTCGCAGATACTTAGCCAGTATCGGCAGCTCAAACTTCCTCAAGAAGCAGATAGTTAAGAATAAGGGTCTCTCCAACTCCAGGAACATGTCGTCCAGCGCGAATGGTGAGCTAGTAGTTAACATTCAGTAGTTATCATAGAGCATATTCAATGCATGCAACGCTCAGTCGTTAGTTTGTGCCTCCACAGCAAAAATTTCTAATCCCACACTCATTAACTAATTAAGTTATGTTGTTATTCGCCATACAGCGAGGAGCAGTAAGCAGTCTTTACGTCCACTGGAAAATTTGAAGGACAAGCAAGGTCATCATCTTCTACTATATGCATGCAACTACTCGATTTGTATGGCCAATTTGCCATGCATGCATGCAACTATTTAATTGATTGATCGATACTGCTGTGCAGGGAAACATGAAGTGCCTGACAAGAATAAGAGCATCTCTAGCAGATACCGGATATTGTGGTACCGGATATGTGCTATCCGGTTGAGCCGGAAATCAATTGCCGGTACCGCGGTGCGCGCGGCAGAACAGATGTGGCATACTCGTACCGGAAACGAGTTTACCGCATCTGTTCTACACAAGGTACCGGTACCGGTACCGGAAAATCGATATTTGCATGTTTATGTCGAATTTATGCTTTTGAAGAACATATACTTCATAAAACATCACATAATAAATGTTTTAAACATTGTGCAGCAAAACAATCATCCATATTACAACAATTTTTTTAATCCGAATCAATAAAATAATAAACAAATGGTCCGAATGGAAATAATGGTTTAAATTACAACAATCTGAAATGAATAAAATGGGAAACTACTTCTTCCCATACAACTGCCACTGATGTTCCACAAGATCTTTATGGAGCTCAATGTGTGTGGCCTTGTCCTCAATCTGCCGGTATGTCTCAAGAAAAGCTTCGATCTGGTCCGGGTTTCTTTGGGGCTTCACTCGGCTACCAATGTTGTCATAACATAACTCCAAGTCTAAACCCCTCTCATCTTCGACGATCATATTGTGTAAAATCACACAAGCCGTCATGATGTCACGAAGGGTTTTCTTATCCCAAAAACGAGCCGGACCTCGAACAATTGCAAACCGAGCTTGCAACACACCAAATGCCCTTTCAATATCTTTTCGGCATGCTTCTTGAGCTTTGGCAAAGATGGAATCCTTCTTATTTGTCGGTTTAGAAATGGTTTTCACAAATGTCGACCAAGAAGGAAATATACCATCGGCAAGATAGTACCCCATGTTGTACTCATGCCCATTGACGGTACAGTTGCAAGCCAGTGCGTATCCACTAGCAAGCCTAGCAAAAAGATGTGAGCTTTGCCACACATTGATATCGTTGAGAGACCCTGGCAACCCAAAATAGCAATGCCAAATCCAAAGATACTCCGAAGCAACGGCTTCGAGTACTATGGTAGGATCACGGTGATGACCGGTGTAGGTACCATGCCAAGCCGCCGGGCAATTTTTCCATCTCCAATGCATGCAATCCACACTACCAAGCATGCCCGGCCATCCTCTTTTCTCATTTGCCGCCATCAATTTTTTGGTATCCTCTTCATTGGGACTTCGGAGATATTCTTTGCCAAAAACCTTGATAACTGTTTTGGCCAACATTCTCACGCATTTGATTGATGTATCTTCGCCAATGCGAAGATATTCATCGGTGTAATCAGCAGGAACACCATATGCTATCACTCTCATAGCCGCCGATATCTTTTGGTATGAAGTAAACCCAAGTAAACCGGCGACATTTCTTTGTTGAACAAAGTAACGGCAATTCCTCTCGCAAGCTTGGACGATGTGGAGTATCAATGACTCCTTTATCACCCTAATTCCGAAGACAAACTCTCCTGAAGGGCCTAATGATTTTCGGCCAATCTCACTTCTAAATTCTAGCCTGAAATTTCTTACAAAGATTCTCGCAAATAGACTGCAAACAAAAATCCTGAAGCTTATTCATGTGAACCAATATGGTTTTTTGAAGTCTCGGACTATTCAGGACTGTGTAGGATGGGCGTGTGAATATATCCACCAATGCAAGCAATCCAAGAAAGAATGCATCATTCTCAAATTGGATTTTGCGAAAGCCTTTGATACAATTGAGCATAAAGCTATCTTGGTAATCCTAAAATGTAAAGGTTTTGATAGTAGATGGATCGGTTGGATTGCTTCCATCATGGGCAGTGGCACATCATCTATCCTCCTGAATGGTACACCAGGGAAGAAATTTACTTGCAAGAGAGGAGTTCGCCAAGGAGATCCTCTATCTCCAACACTTTTTGTTGCTGGTTCGGATCTGCTACAGTCTATGGTAAATCACATTTTCCAGGAAGGTCTCATCCATGCCCCCCTGCCGATTCCTGGAGCTGATTTCCCAATTGTTCAATATGCTGACGACACTCTCTTGATCATGCAAGCCTGTCCAACTCAGCTTCTAAGACTGAAATCACTTCTCCAAGAGTTTGCAGCTGCAACAGAATTGAGAGTTAATTATGCAAAATCTTGTATTCTCCCCATTAATGTCTTGGTTGACAAGATGAGACAGCTAGCAGCAACTTTTGAGTGTTCCATTGGCACTTTGCCTTTCACCTACCTGGGTCTGCCTCTTGGTACGACCAGACCTACTGTCAGAGATTTAGCACCGGTTAGTGATCAGATTGAAAGAAGGCTTAATGCTTGTGCTCTTTTTTGCCTCATGGCGGTCGACTAATGCTGGTGAATTCAGTTATGTCGGCTTTACCAACTTTCTTGATGTGCTCTCTCAAGTTAAATAAAACCTTCATCAAATCGGTGAATCGTGCAAGACGCCATTGCCTTTGGGACAAAGGGAGGATTCCACCTCCTTTGCCGGCCTAGCTGCTTGGGACCTGGTTTGCAAACCAAAAGAGAAAGGAGGTTTGGGTATTATCAACTTGGAACTCCAGAACAATGCTCTGCTGCTGAAGCAACTCCAGGAATTCTTTGAACGAAAAGATATTCCTCGGGTTTAGTTAGTTTGGTCCCTCTACTCGGATGCTCCCCCTCAGGCACAATCGAGAAGAGGATCATTTTGGTGGCGAGACATTTTTTTATCTTTCCGACATATACAGAAGCATCACTGCTTGCAAAGCTGGTGATGGGCACACTACCCTTTTTTGGAAGGATTTCTGGATGGATGACACGATCTTGGCGGAGCGTTTCCCTCGACTATTTTCCTTTGTTGAAAACCCAGATGCTAGTGTCAACAAAGTCCTCACTTGCCAGGAGCAACATACTTTGTATTCAGTCCCTATGTCCGTGGAGGCCTTTGAAGAGTAACAGGACCTTCAACAGCTATGTGCTGACAATGTTGAAATTTCTCAGGAACTAGATAGCAGTTCCTTTGTCTGGGGCAAGACAAACTATACTTCAGCAGATTACTACAGGTACATGTTTGACTGTGTGCCGAAAGATGAGGTTCTTGCAAAATTTTGGAAGTTCAGATGTCTACCAAAACTGAAGGTTTTCTGCTGGCTACTTATCAACGACCGCCTCAATGCCAAAGACATGATGTTGAGGAAACATTGGCATGTGGATGGGGGCTCAGAATGTGTCTTATGTCAGCGCTCATTTCTGGAAGACAATGACCATCTTTTCTTTAGATGTGACTTTGCCAGAGCTTGCTGGCACAGTATTGGTATCACTTGGAATTTGAACAAATCTCCTCGAGACAGGATTTCAGAGGCTGCCGCCTCTTTCTCACACCCCAATTTCCTGGAATTCTTTGCCTCGACTACATGGAATATTTGGAAAGAACGCAATGACCTTATTTTCAATGGGGTGGTGCCCTCTTTTTCAGAACTGGCGTAGGAGAGCCAAGCAAGATCTGCTGCTGCATCAATTCAGAGTCAAGCCGTCCAAAGTTCAACCCGTTTTAGACCGAATTACCGATTATTTTGATTAGTCTTGTTGCTCCCACACTGGTTGAGTCATAGTTTTCTTGACTCTCTCAGTTTTGTTTTTTGCTTTTTGTATATGTAACTTCTGTTACTTCCTTTATATTTATAAAATAACCGTAGGGGCTTCCCCTACGGTAGTTCGGTCTAAAAAATCGGTATGTTAAGCCACACTAACCATGTTCCTGACATGTGGGACATAGTACCAGGTGACATGGCACGATGGACATATGCTAGACATGTTTTAAATCGAGGGGAGCTTTTTGTAAAATTTTGAAGCACAACCGTTCAACAAGAGCTAGCAGATCGGCTAAGCACACTTATGTCCATCTGCTGAGAGGCGGCGTTTTGGGTAGTAGAAGCATCTACTCTCATTAAGATGAAAATTAAAAATATTTTATACTAGTGTTGGCATCTGCTGAGAGGCCACGAACCGGGACCAATGTCCCCAACCGAACCGGGACCAATGCCCTGGCAGCTCGAACCGGGACCAGTGCCAGGCATTGGTCCCGGTTTTTCACTGAACCGGGATTAATGGCCGATTCGGCTCTGGACGAAAGGTAGTTTTTCTACTAGTGTTGTTTATTTAGAACATGTAAACCGAGCAGGGTGGAGAGCTACAACATTAACTCTCGAAAGACTTGATCTAGTTTGACTGGGTAAGATCAAAGAAATTACAAACGGTCACACTCTTATTGCAGGATATAACGCTCACACCTTCAGTGGACCCATCATTCTTTTATAATGTGCTCAACATAGAGCACACTATGCAAAATCCGATCTTCGTTTTTTCCTGAAGAGTTCAGTAGTATATATACCTTTGGTAGGGATGTAAATGGGTCGCATCAGATCGGATCGGATTTTGTTTCTACCATATCCTTTACCATAGTTTATCATCGGATTCAGAGCGAAACGGATAATAACCAGAAGCAGTTTCGAAGGCGGATATAATATGTGGTCATGAATTTAGGGACGGAAACAGAGCGAAAACCAAATTAGCCGGATAGATACGCGCGTAAGTAAATTGTCAAACCATACAACCAAAATAATTATTTAATAACCTAGTAACTAACAAATTTATACTCCATAGTCTTTGCAATGACTATTTAGGTGAGTTGTTATTCAGTGGATGAACTCGACAACTCACTAACTACAAATTATATTCTATTAGGTTCGACATTTCGGTAGAAAATTGAATTATCTGAATTAAAACCATTGGATAATCCTAATTAATATTCAGATAATTAATCTATATTCTGGGCTATTTAACATACCATATTTTGTAACATATCCGTGTGTCAAGTTTTGAATCGGATATCCCTATCCGTCGGATTATTAAAACCGGATATGGATTGTTCGAAACCGTTTCGAAATGGAATATGGTACGAGAATTATCTTTTCTGTTTACACCCCTAAGCTTTGGACATGCATATTTTTTTGATAATTAACTACGTTACCATGGTCATTAGTTAGAGCCTGAACCTTGGACAAGCAGCTGATTACCATATAGGTCGGCGATTTCTTTTATTAAAAAGTAATTAAACTTTACCTATTGTTTGGCATGGCCACACATCTGAACTCTAGGGTACATCTTGTAAAGCAAAACAACAACATCTGAATGCACTTCCAAATAATTGTTGTGATGTTTAACGGTGCATCATACTACATATTTTTGGGTACAATATTAAGCGGATCCAACGGCTAATACAAATTTTGCCACATATATATAGGCCCAAGGACAACCTAGTAATCTGTTTAGTAATCCTAATTATTTTGCCAATTAATTCCAGCCACCGAGGAATTTATGAAAGCCATAAGCCGGCGACGCCATTGGTCTCCTCGACGATCTCATCTGTAGTTAGCTAGCAGTTTCTCCCGGTGCTCCACCTGTTGACCTCCGCTTGTCCCCGATTGAGATGAAAGGCAACTTTTCTGGTCGAGCTCGATCGTTCAAGGAACATGCGGACCGGAAGCAGCAAGGTTGAGCTGGATGACATGGAGCCGGCACTATGACGTCCTGCCATCAAGGGTGGACGCCAAGCTAGACGAGAGAAAGAGAACCAACGACGCCGGCACCATCAAGTCCCTCCGCTCCGCATGGGCGACGATGTCGAGCAGGTCCTCGGCCGCACCAAGATCACAGCTTTGGGTCATGGGCGATGTACATGACCGCCGGCCTCCTCAGAAGACAGAAGCTCCCCCATGGCACACACCACGGTTATGATGGAGTTGATGGCGCGGACGAGCAGGTCGCCAGGTCCTGGACTCCTGGTTGACCGAATTGATCTGTCCTGCTCGCGGTTGGCGCTTGGAGTACTAGCTAGATTGGCTTGCTGCCGGATCGGTCGGTGAGGTGGCGGTCAGCACACCAAATGGCGAGCTAGGCAGCACATGCAGCCGCACGCGTGCTGGAAGGCAGAGCAACTTGTGTCGTCGCGACGTCGCCGAGCAATCCTAGGCTCCTAGCACACGCGCGAGCTTCCTAGATATGAGCGTGCAACAGCCAGCTTGCCATGCTCATGCACATGAGTTACTTGTCGTCGCCACCTGATTTGAAACAGGGTATTGTCCAAAATACCAAAATCTTGCGTAGTATTACCGCTCTCTGGACCGTTGGATTGGTGGAAATTAATGGTCCAAAATCATCTGATGTACTGTAAAATAACTCATATGAATATGTCAACAAGTACTTACTTGGATTAATTATTTCATAATTATTAATGAACTATAAGCCCAATAAATGATCAGCAACGACATATATGGTCCAACTTCTACAATTGTATCCCAACATAATATCACCATGGAAAAATCTCTACCACAATTGTACACATACACATCAGCCAGCTAGTCAGATCAAGAATAGTTGTGCCATGACAATTATACCATCTACATACTGGTAGCTATTTATTCTGAATATGTAGACCCGGCAAGGTAGAGAGCTAGCTACTACATTAACTATCGGAAGACTTGTGCTAACTTGTGCTGATTTGAACGGCATGGTCAAGAAAATTACACGGAGTACATGATATTATTTTTATGCCTCAATGGATCCATTCAGACACATTTCGTGCGAAGGGCTGGCTTTGAGTCACAACATGTAGGCCTATGACCCCTTGACAGCTAAGGTTGGTCAAAAGATGTCTATCCCATTTTTCGTGTTGTTTTCTAGTTAAAGCAAACTATGATAATCCAATATATTGTACAATTATGTGCAGTTTTCACTAATATATTCTCCCTCCGTTACTTGATATAAGGTGTATAATTTTTTGAAGAAAAATCCATAATATAAGGTATTTTTTATAAATGGATAATTCGACCCATAAAAAAAAGAGACCTAGTCTCAAAAGAGGGATTTAACGAATTGTATTCATTTTGCCTATTAAGAACTCATCTCTTGTGATTTTTTCCAGAAAAAATTAGTCCCTCTATGCAAAATACCATGTCTTAATATTCGTGCAGAAAACTATACACCCTATATTCAGATCGGAGGGAGTATATAGTTTGGACAGACTTCTGAACTGTTATTTAGTCAATTTCTATTAGGCAGCCTCAACTATAAACATGACATATATACATATATAGGCATTGTCTAATTCCATGTAATTGTGCCAACCAGCCACGTGATATTGAAGATTCAATGACATTGGCACCCATAGGAGGTATGTATACATCAGTGCAATTAAGGTCTTTAGATAGTATAATATGGAATATTTCCTCTGGAGATGTCATGATCGTCTCCTAATTATTAGATGCAATTTCTACGGCTTCCACATGATGTGCAACCTAGCTATAAAAACCAAACTTTTCGCAGCCAGTTGGCCATCGTCGGTAGCTCAAACTCGCTCAAAGAAGCACAGTTAAGAACTAAAGGCCTCTGCAACTCCAAAGAGAACATGCCTCTGCAGTTAACATGTATCATATTGTGTTCATGATGTAAACTAACTGAATTATATCTTCTGACTAGCCATATTTATGCAGCCTCCAGTAGTAAGTCTGTTCCTCCACTGAAAACTTCAGGTACCCGTCCACAGTACGTTTCAAATGATGCTGGGAAACAGGCATCGTCTAGTTCTGGTTAGTACCGGCCGGTCTCAGTTGGTCACTCAAACCCTAATCTCGTTCGTAAACCAATCAAATTTCATGCTTCTCTGATTTGCCACCCAGCGATGACTACAAAGGTCTGGCGTTCACTAAAAAAGGTTTGCGGCAAGAAATAAGGTCCTCATCCTGGTTAGTCCCCCAAGCTCCAGAAATAAGCTTACAAAGTCTCAAACATGCATGGCCAAATAATCAATCTCGTGTGTGCATGCATGCATGCACGGTCGTCAAGTCGCCCTTGCCTTTTGAGCATCCTTTCTTTTTCTGTTCAGTTAAAAATTCTGTTGCACTTTGTCTTCACATGCATGGCATAATAATCAATGAGCTCTCTCAAGTTTCTTTTCTTTGTCTCATGTGCTTTCGCATGGGATGAAGAACCTAAAGCTAAAGCGACACAAGTCATACAATACCACCTAGCAATATGCATCAAGCAGCAAAAGTTCAAAACCTAGCTAGGCATACAAACTATCTAAATATATTCATCTGCAGAAGTTCTGCGTGTGGCATGACAAGAACCTGACATACTGATATTTATTTTTTCAGGGCAAGGCTCCAAATACATTTAAACTGTCAATTCAGGATCCAGAATCATACAAAGCTCCCTCATATGGGTTGATGCGAACGATTTGAACATCAGCTGGCATACTTTTGTCTCGTGTAGTACATATAAGTAGATAAGAGATGGAAAATAAATACGGACCTTCCCTAGTGCATGTTAGTATATGTACTTTCTACTTCCTTTGGTGAATTTTACACTGTCTTCAGTTCATATGTGTGGGTATTGTAAAATAAATTAAAATTATTAATAAATCAGGATTGTATTGGGTTCCCATGAGCTTCGCAAAGAGTGAAATGCGGATTGTTTGACCTAATTCAGTTATATCTATGAAGTAGTTTACCATGCATGTTAACGTAGCAAGGTCGGTACTTGCGTGTATGTTTTGGTATTATGGCATCCGTACGGGCAATGTTAACACATATGACACTAGCACAAAATCTAACTCGGTTTCTCCTATTTCAGTGTTTCACTGTATTATTCGTACGCTAACGGTAGGTCGCATATATATCACGTCCACTTTGACAATGTCAGCTTTTTGCCTACAATATATAACATGTGTGCATCCAATCGAGAATCAAAATTATTGTGTCTGGCTCGTGCCACGTTTAAAATGAACACAAAGATACCGAGTCTTCTTCCTCATATATAACCCTTCGCTTACCCAAATACGATCCTTAGCACCTCATGATGCAAGTTGCCAGCGCTTCAGCGCTGCAACCATCCCACGGAAGAGCAGGTGCACCTCTTCTTCATCTGCACTGAAGTGCAGTCTTCTTCCTCGCCAACCATACAAATCTGGGACGCTCGAAACTTGAAAGTTTTCAGGGATGTAAACCAGCATCTAAACATCACTATCTCCAAAACCCTAAACGCTACTAGACTAACCGATGCAAGGCAGAGATTCAAAAGGAGCACGCCTCTGCTGGTATGTTGCGTGTCTTCATCTACTCAAGCGTTGCCTGACCCCGGCCACTGTAACAATTGTTGGCTTTGCAATATGTTTAGGTGGGGAGTCTTTCCCCCTGGTTACCGATTCAAAAAACAAAAAAAAATACAGGCTGGAAACAAGAGAACAACTTGCCGTCTTCTCTGCTCCTACACTCCCATCGGCTAGTTTCTTTACCGGTTAATGCTTGGACGTGCGGGCGCGAGCGTCCTCCTGCCGCTTTCATGAGAACCCAACGCTTGCCCCGCTGCTCTTTTTGCCTTTCAAGTCGATGCCACACCACATGACCACAGCGGCGTCTGCCATCTTCTCCGCGAGCGCATGCGAAACTGAGCCTCGAGCCAAGTTTTCCTGTGTGGCTTTGCCGTGTCACAACTACTAATCAAGGCTACATGGTCCATGGCAGATTAATCTAATTAGCTAACCAATTAAAATGGTTCCCATGAAGACCTATAACTAGTGATCCACCAATATCTGATCCTTGAACTACTACGCATCTAAAGAGTTTAATTTTTTAGCTTTTGCTGAGGAGCTTCATGAGACGGAAGGATCCATGGTCGAACACCATTGCAGCTTGGGCAACTGCAGTAGTAGTAGATGGGAATGAGAGAGGAGGGGCAGGCTATGCGAGGTAGAATAGCAGCCACGACGTAGAGGCTAGTGGCGGCCTGGCAATTACTGATGAATACGAAAACGAGGAACTAGGAGAAAGGTTGAAGGGGGGAAGAAGACCGAGGATGCTTTGTGATTCGTTAACTACATGAATGCAGGATTTTTCTCCCGCCAAGAGTGCAAAATTAATTATTGCCATGAAAGGAGCCACGAGTGAGCTCACAGCCAGATGTTTAAGGTAGAAAGTTCAACCAAAGATTCACAATGATTAGAGCAATTTTATTGTTGCCATGATTACAGTAGAGAACCAGGCATGCATATCAGTATCCATTTCATTGACCGATTGACAAATCAAAGATTCACTGTCGTACAAAACCATTGAGTTGACTCGATCATTTCACATGTATTATTGAACGCCAAAATAATGAACCGTAGTAAGTAGCAAAACACATGCATGTATGCAATTCATTCCGAGATGGACGCGGTAGATATTTTTTAAATCTATCTAGGCGTAGGCTAACCGTTCCCCAACAACTCGACCTGTTGAAGTGGCAGCAGTAAATGGTCCCGTGGGAAGCGACGGGAGGGGCTCGACCTTCTCATGTGTTTGGATCCGGCAAGAAGACAACATGGTGGCAGGGGCGTCGAGTGTTGTCTATAGGTAAGGCAGGTCAAGTAATGCGGAACGGGGCAAGAGTGGATGTAGTTGATAGTAAGATATGGAACGGTAAGTTTAAATAGCACAAAATTGGAAAAAGCACAGGTGGGCCACACGCGGCACCAACCACACACACTGTTTTGTGCATGTTAATTAGCTAAGTTCCAATAAATGATCAACAACGATGTATATCGTTCAAATTCTACGCGTAGATGACTTGACTTGATGTATGCGAAGCGGTAATTTTTATTCAACTTAGAAAATCTAGCAGAAATCTATACCACAAATGTACACATACACATCAGCTAGTTATTTAGATCAAATAATTGTGCGGTGACAGTTATACCATCTGCATATACTGATAGATTATAACTTAGAACATGTAGACCTCGCAAGGTAGATAGCTACTACATTAATTCTATAAAGACTTGTTCTCAATTGAGTGGCAAGGTCAAGGAAATTGCACACTATCCAAATATTTTTGATATTGTGTTCAAACCTTGGATCCATCATTACATTTCGTACTGGAAATTAGGGATCTTCTAACATAGTCAAGGCTTAGTTTCAATCATTGACATGTGGGACACTTGACATGAGACCCATATGTCAGCAACCCCCATGGCCATGGGTAACATACGTCAATGGATCATCGCAACATTTCGTGGTAATTTCTAGTTGGATCGAACTTTGAAAAATCCAATCATACATATTCATGCAGTTTACACTAATATATGTAGTTTGTATTAATATTTGATCTCTTCTTTAGGTGAATTAGCCAGCGTCAACTATGGACAAGTGGATGACAATGAAATCTGACAAATATTTAATTTATGAAAATAGTATATTTTCCTTGTTTGACATGTTCACGAAGTTGAATTCTAGGATGCATTACTGAAAGAAAACCAACATGTGAATGCCCCTTCAAATAATTATCCGTCATAATTCTACACATAAATGACTTGACTTGATGTACTAAAAGTGTTATATTTTATTCACACTAAATAGAACAACCAACGAAGAAATCTATACCACAAATACACACTTCAGCTAGCTTGTCTGATCAAGAAAAAATGCGACATGACCGTTATACCATCTGCACATTGGTAGCTATTAATTTTGACCATGTAGACCTAGAAAGATGGAGTACTACTACATTAACTTTTGAAAGATGGAGAGCTACCAATTTGAATGGCAAGATCAAGGAAAATTACACACTATCATACTCGCTTTTATTGCAGGATTATAATACGTTCACACGTTTAGTGGCCAACAGTGCCCCTCTTGTCGTTTTCTAGTTAGAGCAAACTATCAAAATCCAAATAAAATAGGTTCATGCTGGTTTCACTAATATATGTTGTTTGGACTTGTTTTAAACTATCGTGGGTAGTGTCAGTTTGAACCATGGATAAGTGGATAGCAAACCATGTGTAAAGATCGTTTCGTTTGTTAATGTGTGGTACATTTCACATATGACTTGACATGTCCGCGGACATGAGCACTAGGGTGCATTATTGCAAGATATACAACATTTGAATACACGTATTGGTATTGCTTATCTCTCTGTCGCCTCTTGTAAAAACTATCACCCCGAGGTTAAATGGATGTAAAAACAAGTAAACACCACTTCTTGTCTAATCATGCTTACACAGTAATCACACTGGAAAGATGCTATTTTTCATTTTCCATCTGTCTAATCTGCATTACTGCATTCCAAAGTATGCTGTTTAAACTGTTTCTCACAAAGGAACTCGTGCTTGTTCTTACTTAACTCGTTTGCGTGCGTGTGTCTGATGCAGGTAGTGTTCTCAAGAGGTTGTAGGAGAGGTACCGATCGAGCTATGAAGGTAGTGTTCACAAGAAATCATTTCAGAGTGTTGGCCGTGTGATTGCCTCAGGACTGACAAGAAAGCATAAGAACTTGAAGATGTCAACAATGCAACAAGTCAACTGCAGCCCCATCCCGATGGCATTGTTTCTCATGAAGACTTAGACATTTATTTCTTGTCTTCTTTTAGCTATTGTCGTGCGTGTGTTGTAACACTTTGTGTTTGTGCGACTTGTTAAATTCTGTATGACTGAAGGCTATAATATAATCTGTCTTCCATTTCAATTATAGTTTCAATTAAATTCGTTTTTAATTTGCATATAAGCACATTGACAGTCATCATGCGATGGCGAAAGAAATTATGACGGCCTCATGAGCGTACGAACACATATTGTGTCATGCCACGTTATTACATTCTGGACCCACATGCCAGCAGCCACGTTAGCGGCGTAGAACACCCATGTCAGCGGCCACATCACCAGCCATGTCAACGGCACGTCACCAGCCATGTCAGCATCATTGACCGACACTGTGTCAGTAGCCACTTCACCAGCCACGTCAGAAACCACGTCAGCATTGTTGACCAACACGTCAGCAGGTTTGACCGCTCCAAAACAGCTGACGGACCAATCAATGACACAATTTTTGTCACGCATTGCGTTAAATAGTGAAAAATTTACGAATGAACAGTGACAAAAATTGTCGTCATGCATTCCTTCAATGCGTGACGCGAAAAAACACGTCACCGATGATCCATAATGCGTGACGCGAAAATGTCGTGGCGTCACTATTTTGTAATTTCTGACGAGGATTTGGTGACGGACCTAGTGACGCCCTAATGTCGTCACGAGGGGGTAATCCGTGACTATTTTTGCTAATAAGTGACAAAATGACAGTGTCACAAAAAGTCAGTTCGGTTGTAGTGGTAATTGGTATGAGGAGACTTCGTGACAATCATGAGAAATCTCCTAGGTTATAACTTGTTGAAAATCATGAGATTTTCAGTATTGCACTCTTTTTCTTTGTGAGTTTTTTCTCACGTAAGGTTTTTAATGAGGCAATAGTAGTACAAGCATGGACCATATATGTCGATTTCTCCTTATTTTCCCACAGGGTTTTTAGAAGGAGTTTTTTAGGGCATATTGTGTATTTCCTCTATTTTTTCGACAGGGTTTTTGGAGGAGATGATTCCAAAGGATGATCAGTCGCAAGGACAAGCAAGGATTAGGGGGAGTGTTAGGATTTAATTAAGCTGTAATTAGGGATAATCCTCTCTTGTAATAACCGCACGTGTGGATGCCTTCCCAGGCAACCATCGCGGTGGTTTTCCCTCGCTCCCGATCAGACGCGTCCCTCTCTCGCGTCCCTTCCCCTTGTATAAATACTTCGATCATCAATGGAAAGTCAGGGTTCGATTCATTCTATTCTTTTGTGTCTCGCTCTAGAAATCGACTCGCAACAGATATAGTGATCATTCAGATCACGGTACAGGACGCAACAGATCACGGTGCAATCCGTTGAGAAGATTTGTCCCGTGCTGGATTGATGGTATCTTGCTCATATAACAACTTGACAGGAGTGGGCCAGGCGTCTGAATTTACCATGGTGAAACTTCTCCGAAGAGAACCCTGGACACAGATCTTGACACGAATAGACGGACTGGATAAAGGGTGCAACAGTGCTCGTGTGCCAAAGTGTTTTTCGTGAATGTAGGGAATATAAGGAGTTAATTGCACTGGCGGTCACACATTTCGTCGCCTATGTGTACTTAAGTCACACATCTGGATAACGTGATTTGTGAGCGGCGGTGACCTCCGGCACGGAGGACCCGGGGAAGATGCTCTTCGGCGGCGAGGCAGCAGCAACACGGCGGAGTCACCTGCTCGAGATAGAAGACAAGCCTGACGGGTGGGCCCCACCCGTCAGGTGTAGAATCTTGCAATATGATCCTTTTAATATTACACTAGGGGATTTTCTGAAAAAATTCAGTCCAAAACGGGATGACCTATCATGTTTATAACCAAAGAGTGCACACGTTTATTCAGATGTGAGACCAAAAAATCACGTTATCCAGATGTGTGACTTAAGTGAACATACGCGACGATATGTGTGACTGCTAGTGCAATTAACTCAAATATAAGTTACTTAAACCATTAAATAAACGTGGGATGACATCAACCCGATTCGATATGTTATTCAGACAAAAAATGTTTTGCAGCATAATTATCCGTCTAATCCGTGATTTAATTTTCCTGTTGTCTTCTTACCAATGAGGTCATCAAAACTAGTACATATGTTTCCAAAAAACCATACGAATTTAGTTAAAATTTAAAGCTTATTAAGTTTAGTGAATAGTTAGACTTTTATTTACATCAGTAACACATAAGTTGTGGATCTATTTTGTAATATAACAGCAAATCATAAATTACTGGATGGTAAATCTCAAAGATGGGACGTAAATCATATTCATGTATGAGAGCTAAGACATTTTTTAATCATGAATAAAACTGGAGAGAAGTAGTAGTTTAATTCTTCCATAGATGTATTGGTCGGAACTTCTCCGTGCACACACCGGCCACTGCGCCATGCGGCAGACGCAGGTTCTAGGTAGATTTTTCTTTGCTCAATCAAGTTAACCTTTGCTTTCTTTTACGTCTGTAACCAAACATTTTTTGTCATGCAAACAGATATTAAAATAATTAATTCACGTTAAAATAATTAGTCTACGTCAAAATAATTAATTCTCTAGGGTATTTTTAGTTCTTTTATATTGCGTAAATCTAGCTGTAGTTTCTGATTCCACCCATGGTCTTATATGAGCACATGTGTTTGATCAAAACATGCATGGACTCAAGGATGCTGCAGAACGGAAGTTGATTTCTTCGTTTGGTGTTGTTCTACACTAATCCAAGCACCATTGACATACAAATTATTTAGATTTAATACATAAATATCCGATTGAAAAATAGATGTATCTGTTTTTTGTTTATAATTTTGCTCACCACATATGCCATGTGGTAAATAGAGGCATATATTCATTGTGAGACCTTACTCATATTACTAAATCATCGTTATATTTAATACAAAGCTATATACATTCTCAGCACCTTTTTTTTTGAATTTTTTACACATATATTAGGTCAGCAGGCCGACTCATTAAAACTCTGTCAGTCCCTTTCGGTACCCTGGTTAGGGAAAGAATGCGTCAACTACCTGCTGCCTCAACCAAGCACAGATACATCGTTAACGAGCTTGCCTAAAATAAACCTAGGGGGTTCATTGACCCAATTATTCTAATATGTTACGTTCATACCTATTTGGTCGTGCAAGTGTTGCGGCTACTCAATCAGATTCGTCGAGATTTATATAGGCCGAGATTTCAAGAAATTCAGGTTCACGTGTAATACAGAACTCGAAAAATATAAAGGTACGCAGAAATTATGATATTTTTCATGGGAGAAAATAGAGAAATGTATCAACCTATTAAAGTAGAAAGGTATAAGCTATTTACTAATTGATCGACCATTGTATAACATACTAACCAACAATTTAGTTTTATACACTTTCCTCATTTCTAATAGGAGCTAAGAAAATGGAATACACCATATACACATTATTAAAATTAGTACTGCCTCCGATCCACTAAAACTGTCGCCAGAAATCAATGTAGCCAGTACAATCGATAGGTAGAACTTTCGGCGCTTTTTCCGTATCGAAGGTAGTAGTTGATACGTCTTTACAAATATTTCACATTTCAATTTTCTATATTATTTCAAACAAAACGATATTATAATTTTATGTGTATTATGAATTAGTAAGAATTTTTTGAAGTGTGTAGTAGGAAGTTTTCCGAAACAGCTAGCCCGTGCAGGAGCACGGGTTAACGACTAGTGTGTTAAATTGAGGGGACCTTTTTGTTAAAAAATTATGGACAACAATTCCAATAAGAGCAGATCGGCTCAGCTCACGTATGTCCATCTGCTGAGAGGCGGCGTTTTGGGTAGTAGGAGCATCTACTCTAATTAAGATAAAAAATTAAAAATATTTTAAAATGTCAAAAAAATGCAAGAAAAAATTAGATGTTTATCTTGACATCTTATGTCCACGTATAAAGTTTCACGATGAAAAAACATTTTTTGTGACTTCTGAACAAAGACAAATTTTGGTGTTACAAAAGTGTTTTTAAAAGAGTTTTTTGTCTTTTTAACACAGGCCACACAAAATGTCTTTTTTCCGAAATTTCATGTGCCGGCGCGGCATAAAAAAATCGTAGGTACACCCGGAATTGATTTTCAATTTTTTTGATATTTTGAAAATATATTTTCAAACAATGGGAGTAGATGCTCGTACTACCTGAAATGGATTTTCGCATCTGCTGCTACTTCTATGGACAATAATATTTTTAGGTTCGGCTCCAGTGGGAACTACGGGTGTTTACAGCTCGCTGGAGCGGGACACGAGGGGCATCAGGCATGGAGGCAGAAATGTGCACATCGCAAAGCAAAACCCCATTTCCCAAAAATGATTAAGGAGAGCAGGAGACTAAGGAGTTCGTCCAACTAGGTCGGCTTTGTCGGAAAATAAATGTCAGTAAGGCAGGGTTGTTTCCATGAACTGTATGTGTAACTTTTTTTTTGAGAATTAACTGTATGTGTAGCTGTATACGTCGAGATTCGTCGAGATTTATATAGGCCGAAATGTGCAGCGTGGCCTGTGACGCGATGGCCCGTGATGCCAGCCCATGCGTCATCCGCAACTCGCCGTCGCGCGTCACGTCCGCGCCGTGGACTGATAATACGTGGTGTAGTACTCCGATTTTTTGTACAAGTTTTTAATTAGCAATGTGCCCAATAAATGTACAGAAACGACGTATATCGTCAATTCTCTACACGTGAATTGATGTATTGTTTATTTGGATTTTGGAAAGACCAAGGAAATGGTTATCGCTTAATATTATAAATGCATACACATCGGCTAGTCAGTTCAAGAAAAAATGGGCCATGACAGTTATATCATCTGCATACAAATACTAGTTGTTTATTTAGAACATGTAAACCGAGTAGGGTGGAGAGCTACAACATTAACTCTCGGAAGACTTGATCTAATTTGACTGGGTAAGAATAAAGAAATTACAAACGGTCACACTCTTATTGCAGGATATCACGATCACACCTTCAGTGGACCCATCATTCTTTTATAATGTGCTCAACATAGAGCAAACTATGCAAAATCCGATCTTCGTTTTTTGTAGGGATGTAAATGGGTCGGATCAGATCGGATCGGATTTTGTTTCTACCATATCCTTTACCATAATTTTTCATCGGATTCAGAGCGGAAAAGATAATAATAACCAGAAGCAGTTTCGAAGGCGGATATAATATGTGGTCATGAACTTAGGGACGGAAACAGAGCGAAAACCAAATTAGCCGGATAGATACACGCGTAAGTAAATTGTCAAACCATACAACCAAAATAATTATTTAATAACCTAGTAACTAACAAATTTATATTCCATAGTCTTTGCAATGACTATTTAGGTGAGTTGTTATTCAATGGATGAACTCGACGACTCACTAACTACAAATTATATTCTATTAGGTTCGACATTTCGGTGGAAAATTGAATTATCTGAATTAAAACCACTGGATAATCCTAATTAATATTCAGATAATTAATCTATATTCTGGGCTATTTAACATACCATATTTCGTAACATATCCGTGTGTCAAGTTTTGAATCGGATATCCCTATCCGTCGGATTATTAAAACCGGATATGGATTGTTCGAAACGGTTTCGAAATGGAATATGGTACGAGAATTATCTTTTCTGTTTACACCCCTAAGCTTTGGACATGCATATTTTTTTGATAACTACGTTACCATGGTCATTAGTTAGAGCCTGAACCTTGGACAAGCAGCTGATTACCATATAGGTCGGCGATTTCTTTTATTAAAAAGTAATTATACTTTACCAATTGTCTGGCATGGACACACATCTGAACTCTAGGGTACATCTTGTAAAGGAAAACAACAACATCTGAATGCACTTCCAAATAATTGTAGTGATGTTTAACGGTGCATCATACTACATATTTTTAGGTACAATATTAAGCGGATCCAACGGCTAATACAAATTTTGCCACATATATATAGGCCCAAGGACAACCTAGTAATCTGTTTAGTAATCCTAATTATTTTGCCAATTAATTCCAGCCACCGAGGAATTATGAAAGACATAAGCCGGCGACGCCATTGGTCTCCTCGACGATCTCATCTGTAGTTAGCTAGCAGTTTCTCCCGGTGCTCCACCTGTTGACCTCCGCTTGTCCCCGATTGAGATGAAAGGCAACTTTTCTGGTCGAGCTCGATCGTTCAAGGAACATGCGGACCCGAAGCAGCAAGGTTGAGCTGGATGACATGGAGCCGGCACTACGACGTCCTGCCATCGCTGTCGGGTGGACGCCAAGCTAGAGGAAAGTGAACCAACGACGCCGGCACCATCAAGTCCCTCCGCTCCGCATGGGCGACGATGTCGAGCAGGTCCTCGGCCGCACCAAGATCACTGCTTTGGTCATGGGCGATGTACATGACTGCCGGCCTCCTAAGAAGACAGAAGCTCCCCCATGGCACACACCACGGTTATGATGGAGTTGATGGCGCGGACGAGCAGGTCGCCAGGTCCTGGACTCCTGGTTGACCGAATTGATCTGTCCCGCTCGAGGTTGGCGCTTCGCCTCGAAGGTACTAGCTAGATTGGCTTGCTGCCGGATCGGTCGGTGAGGTGGCGGTCAGCATACCAAATGGCGAGCTAGGCAGCACATGCAGCCGCACGCGTGCTGGAAGGCAGAGCAACTTGTGTCGTCGCGACGTCGCCGAGCAATCCTAGGCTCCTCCTAGACATCAGCGTGCAACATCCAGCTTGCCATGCTCATGCACACGAGCTACTTGTGTCGTCGCCGAGCTCCAAAGCTCATACACCTCCCTCGCGCCACGAAGCTCTGTCCTTCCGCCCTGCCGTCGCTCCTCGTGCTCGCTGACCAGCGCCCTTGTTCACCATCATTCATGCATGTATAGGTTCAGCCAGTCCAGTCACAGGATAAAGAAGCCAACGTTGAGCACACGGTTGAGGTGTAAGGATGTGAGCGGCCGCAAGGGGGCTATATCGCCGGTGCCATGGCCACCTGATTTGAAACAGGGTACTGTCCAAAGTACCCAAATCTTGCGTAGTATTACCGCTCTGGACCGTTGGATTGGTGAAAATAAATGGTCCAAAATCATCTGATGTACCGTAAAATAACTCGTATGAATATGTCACCAAGTACTTACTTAGATTAATTATTTCATAATTATTAATGAACTATAAGCCCAATAAATGATCAGCAACGACATATATTGTCCAACTTCTACAAAAAAAAATTGAAACAAAACGGGCAATTTGCCTCATTTTATTTAAAAAAGTAGGAGAGAATTGACCGGTCAATTAACGGGAAACCGGCCTAAAACCGATACAAACACCCTCGCAAGCCGTCATGGAACATGACCGCTTCGAGGGCACACACAGCCACCCAGGCTACCCACACAAGCTACACACGCCACCGAAGCTAGAGTCATCGCCGAGGCTGCCGCCCGTGTCATCGTCATCAAGCTGCACACCTTGCAACAACTCCGACTTCACAAGAAAACCACCAAGGAGACCATTGCCGAAGCGACGTCGAGAAGCCCACGTCGGCCTATGCCAAACAGATGACTCTTCGTGCAGAGATAGGCAACTCCGATTCTGATGATGAGCTCCGGAGAGGAGATGCGCAAGACATGCGCCGAAGAAGATCTTCACCACCGGACCGCCCCTACAAGTCATCGTACGCCGCTCAAAGGATAGCAGCTTCGACTCCACTGTTGGGGAGACCAACACGAAGACCCTCAGACACGCCGGAACAAAGCCGGCTACAAAGCCATTACCGCGACCACACCATTGCTCACCGCCATTGTCGTTGCCAAGCCTGACATCGCCGCACGGAACCTCCACATCGACAGTTAGCCGCTGCCAACCACGATGCCGTGCAAGGCCAGCCCCAGGAGAGCACACAGGGAATCGCCATCTTCAAAACGACGCCCTCAAGAGGGGAGGCGACGAGAATCGACGCCGTCGTCCAACCCTGCAGTGCAGGTCCAGGTCTTCAGATGGGATCCGAGGCAGCGGAGAGAGGAGAGCTCCACGACGACCCCCAAGAGGAGAGCGACGCCCACAGGTGCCGCGTCGTCAGGCCTTTGCTCGGAGCAACCTGGAAAACGCATCCTCACGCAATTGAACAGCAGCACCACCGACCTGCAGACCTGCTGAGCCAAACACCTCCAAAACGCGGCGGCGGCGCCACCACCACGCCGGAGCAACCATCCTCAACGCCAACAGACGCCGGCGGCCAGATCGGGCGCGAACCAATCTGGCGCCTCCAACACCAAAATAGTCGACGAAGCACAGCAACGGCCTCCCGTCCACGCCGTCCAACCACCAGGAAATAGTACGGCTGGGCTGCCACCCCACCCGACACGCCGGGCTTGCCGGCGCCGCCGCACCGGCGAGCGGCCGAAGCCGCCAACCATGGAGGCACTGCAAGGCTGTTGACCGGTGGGCGCGAGTAGGAGGGCCGCCGGGGAGCACCGCGCCGGCCGCAGCGCTGGAAGCCGAGCCTCCCCACCATGGATCCCTCGCCGCCGAGGAAGGCGCCGCGCGCGCGAGCTGGATGCCCCGCCGCCGCCGTCCACCGCGCGGGCTGCGCCCGGCGATTTCCTCCGGCGGCAGCGCGGCGGGTGGAGCTGGCTTGCGGGGGTGGCGGCGCAGTGTCTAGGGTTTCCCTGAGTCGCCTCTCCAGGAGACGATGCGGGGGTCGGGTTACAGATTTCTGAGTTTCCCCCCGGAGCAATCGTTGGAGCCTGATGAATATTTTACGACGAACAACTTCTACAATTGTATCCCAACATAAAATCACCATGGAAAAATCTCTACCACACAATTGTACACATACACATCAGCCTGCTAGTCAGATCAAGAATAGTTGCGCCATGACAATTATACCATCTACATACTGGTAGCTATTTATTTTGAATATGTAGACCCGGCAAGGTAGAGAGCTATAGCTACTACATTAACTATTGGAAGACTTGTGCTAACTTACGCTAATTTGAACGGCATGGTCAAGGAAATTACAGGGAGTACATGATATTTTTTTTATGCCTCAATGGATCCATTAAGACACATTTCGTGCGAAGGGCTGGCTTTGAGTCACTACCATAAAGGGCCTATGACCACTTGACAGGTAAGGTTGGTCAAAAGATGTCTATCGCATTTTTCGTGTTGTTTTCTAGTTAAAGCAAACTATGAGAGAATCCAATATATTGTACAATTATGTGCAGTTTTCACTAATATATATAGTTTGGAGTACAGACCTCTGAATTGTTATTTAGTCAATTTCTATTAGGCAGCCTCAACTATAAACACGACATATATATACATATATAGGCATTGTCTAATTCCATGTAATTGTGCCAACCGGCCACGTGATATTGAAGATTCAATGACATTGGCACCCATAGGAGGTATGTATACATCAGTGCAATTAAGGACTTTAGATAGTACTAGCAAAAGTGTCCGTGCGTTGCAACGGAAGATTAAAAATCTATTTCGTCGAGGCATTGGGGTTACATCCCAGATCAATTCAAAGTAAGAAGATGCTCCTTTCGATAAGGCTGCACCTACTTCTGCGCTCGCAAACGACGGAGTGAAATAGGAAATCTTTCTGGTACTGAAAGTCCCTGCGTCTGCTATGATATAATGGCCATATTGAGATAATTAAACATGAAATATGAAAAACAAACAAAAAAACAAAAAAGAGAATTATAAAACATGAGATATATTTCCAGTGTAACAACCAAGATCCACTAATACAAGTTCCACCAAAAACAAAAAAGAGAATCATGAAAGTATTTCCAAAACCTTTTTTTTTCGAGAATAACGGGGGGGGGGGGGGGGGGGGGGGATTGCTCCCCACCGGTTGTTATATTTCCGAAAGTAGCCTGGCGGGCCATGTTCTTACAACAGAATAGCAGTTTTACAGGGGGATACATGGGAGAGAACAAGGAAAATACAAGAAAAAAAGACCACTAGAAAAGGAAAGCAAGAGCCGCCGAGAGACACAAGAGGTGGGGGTGCAGTCGAGGGATCACCAATGCCAAGAGTCTTCAATCAGCCCCACGCACACGCACCGGCGTGCGACTCGAACCCCACGGCACAACTGAGGAGCACCACCAACATCATCGGCGAGTGTCAAGCCTAGCACCTAGCACAGACCTAGCTAGGGAGCTCCGCCACGAAGGTCAAGAAGCAGCAGGTGGGGGAGACACACATTGTGTCGTCGTTGAGCAAAGTTGAGCCGAGACGCAACCAAAAGCACGAAACTTCCACACCACAACAGCAACCAAAGGAGAGTCTTGGGCAAGCACATCCAGGTGACGAGACCACGTGAAGACCTGCCGAGGAGAGAAACACACGCCGTCGGCCCCAAGATGGCCGCATCATCACCACCAAAACACAACACCGTCACCAGCTTACACGAGCCACGAGACCGCTCGCGAACCACCCCTGTCGTCCCGGGCAGCGCCTCCACGGAGGGAACGACGTCGAAACGCCGCCACTGCCCAAAAAGGAGAACCGGGTTTTCACCCAAACAGGAGGGCGGGTGGTGGGGAAGGAACCTCAACAAAGCCTCCAGGGAGGGATCCGGCGCCGGAGCGTCGACGATGTCGTGGCCGCCGGCCAAGGGTTCCCCCGGTTCCAAAAACCACACCACCGTCCTCTTTGTCCATGGCACGAAACTGTCGAGGACAAGGCCTCAAACACCGTGAGCCGGACGGAGGAGAGCGCCTTGCAGGGATCGGGAAGCAAACTTGTCATACCACCAGAGTTGGAGGCAGAGAATCTCGTCGACCACCACCGGGAGCACCGCACCATGCGGGGGCAACCAGGACGGGGACAGACGGCCTCTCCGTGCACCTCGCCGGCGGAAGCACTGCCCAAAGAGCAACAGAACCACCTCCATCCTCCGGCCGTCGCACTGCCCGCCGCAGCCACGCCGACCGCCGTCGCCAACCATCGCGGGCCGCCGCCCGGGAACCAAACACTGGCCGCCGCAGCCCGCCAAGCCCATCTGGGCCCAGATCGGGCCCTGGCCGCACCGCAGCGCTCGAGCCACCGCCAGAAGGGCGCCGCGCCTCGGTCGCACACAACCAGCACCCTGCGACGCCGCTATGCGACGCTTCACACCCGCAGCTCCGCCAGCTCGCCGCGCCGCCTGCGCGCAACGCGCCTCCAGCACCGGCCGCGCCGCCGTGCGAAGAGCCCGAACCAGGAGAACCGTCGCCCTGCCGCCACCTTCCCTGGACGCGTGCGGCTTTGCCGGCGCTCCCTCCGGCGGCGGCGGAGCTGAGGATGGGCGCGGGAGCTCCTAGGGTTGCCGGCGGCTAGGGTTTCCCCCGAGTCGCCAGGCGCGGGCGACGCGGGGGGGGGGGGGGGGGGGATTTCCAAAACCTTTGAAGATAATGCAGCAGAAAGGAGTTCCCGGACTGCTCATGTGCTTGTTATGCCGCTCGCTCTCAGCGGTGCCGTCGCCATCTTCTCTTCCTTGTCCATGCCGCGCAGCACGTAGCTCAGATGGATGAGTTCTTTGAAGAGATAAGTCAAGGCACCACGTACTTAATTTCTTTACTTTTGCATGACCAAGTATGTGAAAAAACCTGTAGCAGTTTCTC